>JAUZTG010000039.1:0-634250 GCA_030734395.1 Sarocladium kiliense | reverse complement strand
TATCTCTCCTCTTATCTATCTTCTTATATCTCCTTAAATCTCTTTATCTCTCTTTATACCTCTATTTACCTCTTAAATTATCTCTTATGTAAAATAGCCTCAGCAAGATAGCTTAGTTAGAACCCAATCCCAATCCCAAACCCTATGAGGGGCCCGACACCATATGCGACACCAATACCACAAGTCCAGACACCTCTCCAGGCCAAGGGCGTGATCTACCAGAGTTGCAGGTCAGAGATTGACTACTCACCGTTTGAAACGGGAATCGTACCTCTCCTATATATCCAGGCATCAGAGCACCAAAGGTTCCAATGGCTAAACCATTGAGGAGCTTCCCACCGAGAAAGAGATCTCTATGTGTCGCTACAATCTCCATCGTAATGGAGGTAATGGACAAAAGAATGGCTATGGCCAATGTGAGCCGTCGACCGATCTGGTCGGCTATCCAGGCCGAGCCGAGGGAGCCAACTATAGCACTACGGGATATTTGCATTAGTGGCGGCGAACATAAAGAGAGTCCAGGCTGTAGGGATCCTTTTCACTTACGTGGCAGCTGGAGCAGCGTTGAACGCTGATTGCCAACTTGCAGGGAGGACAAAATTGTCGTCGAAGGGCCGGCCAAAGTCTTGCCGAAAACGAGGGATCCCGATGACGGCACCACCTGCTTGATTCTCGAAGCCAGACAGTGTCACGACCCAGCAGGCATAGAGACACCACAGGCACGCGCGAGGACGTTTGCGAAGGGAAGCTAAAAGACCGTCATCGTGTTGGTCCTGGTTCGCGACATCGCTTAGGTACTGGCGCGTCTCCGCCGTGGCAGTCTCGATGTTCTCGATGTTTTGAACAGCGACAGCGTTGTTGCCGCCTTCCAGAACTGGCGTGGCCTGCGTCTGATGCATATCGACGATGACCAAGGCAAAGAGATAGATAGTCGGAAACGAGAACGAGATTATTCAGACTCTTGTCTATGTTGTTGGATCTTCACAACTGGGCGGGCCTGTGCCTTTTGTAGCCCGCTTGACATCCTTTATAGTAGAGATCGCGGGGCCCCGGATGAAGGAAAGATGCAAACATGGAGTAATCTTGATGTAGAAACGATTTCCCCAGTGGTCCCCAGTGGGGGAAGTCTGGGAAGCGACATCTGCACTATCGGCATCTTCACTATCGATTTCGGGGATGGCAACAGGGTCATGTCTTTCCAAACGAGTCGCTAGGAGTGTATTGTATGGTCCGAATCGGCTGCGTCGCTTAGGCATGTCGTTTTGGGAAAAGGAAGCTCGTCCACAGACGGTGAACTGCAATAAATTACCTTTAGCCCTGGAAGCATAGACCAAGGGCTCGCAGTCGGGCTATCAGACAGCGATCCACCTTTCGCTCACCAGGCGGCGAACCAGCTTCGGGTCATCAGACAGCGAACCAACTTCCGCCTTGCGTGTTGAAGTTCTGTCCAATCTCAACTGGGCAATAATAGCCATGGATCTTAATTGAGAAACTATAGCCACCGTTGCCGCTTAGGTGGAAGATAAAGCAATTGCCTAAGGAAGTCCGCATGCGTGCACATGACAAACCACCAGGCCAGGTATCGCTACTTTCGTTCATTCTCCCGCCCTCTACTCCTCCCCAATCCAAAGCCTCAATTACCTCGGACGTCATGATGGATAGAGCTCGCCTGCGATACTCCGATGTTAAACCTCGCGTTTTCATCACGACCGACATCCGCAATGAGCCAGACGATGCTGAGTCGCTGGTGCGATACATGCTCTACTCCAACGAGTTCGACACCAGAGGCTTAGTACCGTGCACGTCGGTTCACATGCGCCGTACGATCCATCCCGAAGACATAAGAAACATCATTCATGCCTATGGCGAGGTGGTTGACAACCTCAATGCCCATGTCCATCCGAACAATACGTATCTGCCGCCCGACCACTTTCTTTCTATGATCAGGTCCGGCCCAGCACTGTACGGCAAGGAGGCTCTAGCCGCCGGTGTTCCCATCAGCGAAGGGGCAGCGCTCCTCATCGAACGCGTTGACGAATCGGAAGAGCCCCTCTGGGTTCTTTGCTGGGGCGGTAGCAATGTTCTTGCACAGGCCTTGCAACACGCGCAGCAGGGCCGCCCGGAAGCATCATTCGCTGCCTTTCGCTCTAAGCTGCGTGTGTACACCATCTCCGACCAGGACGACACGGGTAGTTGGATTCGTAGCCACTTCCCCGATATCTTCTACATCTGCTCTGTACATGGCTGGAAAGAATACAAGAACGCAGCATGGTTCGGTATCGCGGGCGATGTGTTGGCCGAAATCGACGGCGGCGGCCCCGACAAGACCAAGGTTCAACACGATTGGATTCGGCAAAACGTTCAGCTCGGACCACTTGGTGCTGCCTATCCAAAGTTCGCCTTTTTGATGGAGGGCGATACGCCGACCTTTCTATATTTGATCCAAAATGGCCTTGGCTCGCCCGACCACCCAGAATGGGGAAGCTGGGGAGGAAGATACACACTAGCTGACCTCAGCGGCGACTCAAAACATTTCGTTGATGCCGTTGACGAGGTTACCGGTAAAGACGGACACAAACACCAGAGCAATCACGCGACGATCTGGCGGTGGCGAGATCATTTTCAGGACAGCTTCGCCGCACGTATCCAGTGGACTTTGACTAGTGATCGTAGCAAGGCGAACCACGCACCGGTCGTGGTGGTCAACGGGAGCACAGGCTCACATCCATTAGTGCTCGAGGCTGAAGCTGGGACTGAAGTCTGCTTGGACGCCAGTGAATCGTATGATCCTGGCGACCATGGCCTGTCCTACCACTGGTTCCATTACAAAGAAGTCAGTCGCGCTCATGAAGATGTCCATTGGCACCTCCAAGACATTCCGATCCAACCCACCGAGGGAGGTGATGGCAGAGTTGTAACCCTGAAACTACCACCAGCCGAGTGGTCTGCGGTGAACAGGGTCACCGGCAAAGCATGTGATAAAGGGGTCTCCCATCATATCATTCTACAGCTCACCAATGCTGGGTCACCGGCATTGACGACTTATAAGCGGGTGATCATTCAGACCACCAATAAAAGCCGCTCGGGTGAGCGTGACAGATCATACGAGTCAGTGACTGACGCGATGGGAATCCTTCGGTCAGATGCCTACCTAGGTAGATCAACTTAGTTTCACATCTCAATTGGCTTCTCTGGCTATTACTACGACCATTTCAATAGCTCTAGATCCCAGTCAGGGAACCTGGTGATACCTTAGTAGTCAAGTTGGCCGCTCTTGGGATCTAGGGACAGGCTAGATGTCATAATGTAACAGTAGGTTTAATGATACACCATTCTCCAATCACAACAAGGCATACATCCCCAACCTCACAGCCAGGCCCAATCCTAACACTCTCTCCAATCAAAATATTGTAACTAAAGCAGCAGGTAAACGGTATGCGAGGGAGGAAGTAACACTTCAATTACAGACAGAACTATAATCATTTTGCGTGTTGCAACGTCTCCGGATTGTGGGCGACCTTCTTCCCATTCTGATCAGTGAATTGAACCTGTACGAATGTGTCACTACCAATCCATGGCGACTTTTGTCACGGACAGTAAATTAATATGCATTCTCGAACCTTGGGGGGATTTTTCACGCCTGCCTCCTCTGCCTCTTCTGCGGTCGTAATCAGTTCTTCCACTTCACCTTCATGCCTCCCACCTCGGAACGGGGTCCAAACATGGTCCCCTTCCTTAATTGGCTGCCCGTCCTTGTCTCGAACAGATTGAGGCATTGTTTGTTATCTCTTTCGGAGCTGCGAGTTAATTATTATGAATCGGCATAGGTAGCCAGACACTTTGCCAGTTGGATAGAGGGTGGTCTGAAGCGGGTATTGCTTTTATACGTGGTTGTGGGAGCTTTAACTCCGGAGCCATGTCCACTAGCTCTAGAATCAACCGCCTGGGCACAATTACGTAGGAAGCTCGTCATCCTCCATTACTGCTGCAATGCGGTGATATACTGACGCAGGAACTTAGTATAGCGGTCCTACTTTTTAACTGTCAGTGTCGGCGCTCCTTTTGCACCATTCGTCCATCCAGGATGCCAAGACCTCCTCTCCCATCAATTTGATTGCTGCTTTTTGACGACAATACCTCCCTTCCGTATCTGCTATCGTGACCGATCTTTCGTCTATAATGTTGATTCTGCTCCTTAACGCGCTCCACGGAATTGCCGATTATGTCATGTCATGGGCTCGTTTGGTATGATAGCCGCACTGCTAAAGAATCACTCGGAACAGGACTGATCATCTTTCCAGGCTCAAAACCGTGAATTCGGGTATCCATCGTTGAATCGAAAGGTAAGTCATCGACTACAACAGCTCGGATGTGGAGACGTCTGTATTAACGGATGAGCATTGGGAATGAGAAGACTGGGAAGCTAGAGCGAGAGCGGGAACCGCTGTGGAAGAAGATCAAACTCATTGTACTATTCAATCCCCTCACGGAATGGATAGATAAAACACATGCGATGCGACTTTACCTCCATAACAAATCCGTCGCTAGCGGCAAGTCTTCCGTCTCCAGCCATGCACAACTCCAGAGTGATACGAGTATTAACGTGTTCTCATAGGGAGGCACGAGCGGACAAAGGCATCGAAAAAGCAAATTGAAGGTTTTGTGAAGGCCTATGATATCGACATGCAGGACTTCACCCCTTCAAACATAGAAGAGTACAGTACCTTCGAGGACTTTTTCACACGAGCCCACGCACCTGGCTCACGCCCAATCCACGAACCGGAGAATGGCTCCACGGCAGTCGTGGTAGCGGACTCTCGAGTAGTCGTATACGAGGCTCTGTCTGCAGCGAAGTCTCTTTAGATCAAAGGGAAAGAATTCAGTTATTCCACTTTATCAATGGACACTCAGATCGGACAGACGTTTGATGGCGGTGCAATAGCCAGCTTCCGTCTTTCTCCACAAGACTACCACCGATATCACTCGCCAGTAACGGGCAAAATTCAGCTTTTCAGGAGCGTACCAGGCAGCTACTATCAAGTTGACCCGATCGCGCTCCAGAGCGATGTGGACATCTTAAGTCAAAACAGGAGAGAGTCTATTCTTATAAACTCGGAGGACCTTGGGCAAGTTCTCTTCGTTGCTATTGGCGCAACAAATGTTGGAACCGTTCAGTAAGACTTTGCATTTCAATTCCCTGCCCTCAATCACAGACGGAAAACCACTTGCCTAACCTCCAGTAGAATCCATGAGCAATGGAAGAATCCCGGCGCGGAGATCAAAAAGGGAGATGAAATTGGGCACTTCCAGTTTGGAGGGTCATCTATCATTGTAGCCTTTCAGTCAGGCCGGATCAAGTTCGATCAGGATTTGCTTGACCGAAGTCTACAACGGATTCAAGTGTCTGTGGAGGTTGGAATGAGCCTCGGCCGTGCGTGCATATAGCTACCTATCTATATAACCTGCATATATTCCTTAGATAAGCTTGATAATATAATTCCCTGCTCCGTGACTGATCTTTGCTGAGGATCTACCTGGCTGCTCTATGTCAAAGTGTGCCTGATGCTTTTCTCCCACTTGACTTCGTTCTTAGCCTTACAGGCTAGCAATAATATAATAGAGTTCGGAGCCCTAGATAATGTACTTAGTCTTATACTAGAATTAGTTAGCTTTAATTTAATTAAAAAGATATAATTAATAATATAAAAATTTAAGTTATTTTAATTAAATTATTAAGTTTTAATAATTATTCAAATTAATTATAAATAACTTATTAAAAAATAAAGAATATTATTTATATAAATTTAAAATTATTAATAAATAATTTATTTATTTTATTCAATTTATAACTAAAATAAAAATTTTAATTTTTAATATAGTTTTTTTATATTTTTTTAGAATAATTTAAAATTTATTATATTACTAATAATTGTAATAATAATTTTCTTTTAAAAGATTATAATATATTTATTTATTTTATATTATTTTTAAAAATAATATTTATTATATTTCATATTAATATAATATAATTAAATAATTTGTTTTAATTTATTATTTAATTATTGTAATGGGCTATCCCTAGTGTCACGGACAATTAGGTGCTAATAAGAGTTATATATATTCTTAAGGAGTAGGAAGCTATTTATAGAGAGAGATGTGAGGGAAAGGGGTTACGCCATGTCTCCTCAGCCATAGTGTGGCTAGGTCTCGTCACATGCCCGACCTATCTCTTTGATGCCAGGCTGGGCTCAAGCCCAGACCCTAACAATTATTAAACTTAATATAAAAAATATTAATGAATATTATAATAAAATTTTCTTTTTATTTTTTTATTTAAAAATTAAAAGCCTTTTAAAACTATTAAAATTATTAATAAAAAGATATTATTTAACTCAATATTTAAATAAGTTTAAATATTTAATTTTATAATAAAATTAAGTTATAATATTTTTTATTATAATATTAAATCATATATATAAATAAGAGAAGGATATAAACTTAGAGGGAAGGGATAAACCTTTAGTCCAGATGTATCACAAAGGATAAAATAGTTGGCAAATTTAATTTATTAAGCTAGGTCGTTTAATTCACAATCCAGCTCAAGTTTACTGAGTATAGCAAAAGTCGAAGAGTTGCTCGCGGCTTGGCGAACTGATGTAAAGAATACTTGGAACCTATCGAGGCTGTCTGTGATTATGTCTTTTTTAATTACCTCTGTTTAGAGACGATTTATTGCTTTAGAGAGCTATGGGTCGCAGTGATGCGCTACGAAGAGTATAGGTTAAGGACAGTATATAGAATTTATAGCTCGTGAGCGAGAAGGAACATATAATAAATTCAATAAATAGCCTATTGAGCGTATCCATGCCTAGAATGAGTAGCTTCTAGCTTTCAGCTATAGATGTATGCTCGGCGTAGATAGTATCGAGTGAAGACAACGCGATCTTCGATAGCCAGTCCGCGTCCGGCTTCTCGGGAAATCAATTTTTCTGGCACGCTAAGCATTTGTTTTTCAGGGTGCCAGATTGGTCATCGCCCGTGGATGGCCTGCGTATGTAAGGCTAAGGTAGCTTCACGGAGTACGCGTCGCCCCTAACGCCGGGTCAGGCCAAGCGTCAGCCTCATAGGGAGTCGACACACCCAAACGCAATCGCGACCAATCGGAGACTTTGCCAAGCCCCTCCCTCTGGTAGAACCAGCTGGCGGACTCCGCGAAGTCTCCGACACTCAGGTCGTTTTTCCAAACTCCGCAGGCTTTGTGCAGTGTCGTAGGCGGTCCCTAAAGCCAAGACTCCGTTGGGAATAAGATGCTATCTACATGCTGAATGCAGTGGCGCTAGTTGTGCGTCTGTGCGAGAGGTTCGCCGTGTAAGAGAAAACTTAGCCACGCTGTAATGGTCATTAGCGATGACGATATTTGCTCTCCTTTCCCAGAAATGCGCGTAAGCGCTTGTCTGCTCCGTGTTGTCAATCCGATTAGACTGAGGTCGTAAAGATGCGTGCTACCTTATGCTGCCTCATCTCATGCATCTGCCTCGGGAACTTCCCAATCAGTCCGGCTGTCAGCACAGTCGAATCCACAACAGCTCCTACGGGGACCATGTGTGGGTGGACTGGTTCAGCGGAGTAGGGCCAGCGGATTAAGGGTTCTGCACAATTTCCGATCGCGTTTGGTGTGCAAGTTAAGTACCTCATGCGAGCTGTTTTGGCGGAGATCGTGGAAGCGGGCATCCGACGAGTCCTGTACCCTGCGGTGCTGTTGGTTCGCTAATCTGTAAACTCCACCCGCGGCGTGGATCCCTTGTTTGGGCCCCAGCTAGGTTTAGACCAAGGCTGGATGGATGTGTGACCTGAGTGCACCTCAATGCTGTTGTTCTCGCTGTGCAAAGCATCACTGCCCGGCTTTCACGGAGGAGGGAGGAGTACATGCTGCTGCTTGTACTCCCCTCCAACGAGCAAATTCCGTTTTAAGAAGAGTCCTAACTCCAGGTGACTCAGAGATCAGCTTTCCTTGCTGTGAAGTCAGTCCACACTCAAGGTAGTCCGTAGTCCGCGGAGTCCTCCTTTTGCAGCTTACTTGTTCCTGTTTACAGATCAGCCACAGCCGGCATAGGCATTGCTTACTTCTTGTTTAACCTCTTCTAGTGCTGACGGCACCGGTCGTCTTTTCGCGCACTCCTCTTTCTTTAAGCCCGTGAAAATATATACATAGATAGAACTGCTGGCACGCCGCCACACGCCGTTTGAAACTTCAACGGCTTCTTCTTCTTGCGTTCTTTCCTTCGGCCTCTTCTCATCCAACGTGGCTGGTTTCGTCGCCACTGTTTGAAGAGGGACTGAGGACAAGATTTTGCTTCTTCTCAGTCTGAAAACGCGCAGGTCATCGGCGCCTTTCTGCATACCAAATCCCCTGACAATGTCTGCCTCGGAATTTGGCGAGAAGCAAGCCGCCACCACCGCCGTCATGGATAAGAGCGAGCAGACGACATTGAACCCCAAGGCCGAGGAGTCCAGGTTGAGCGATAACGTCTCGACGCCGGAGGATGTGAGTGAGAAGTCGGAGCTCGCGCGCCGCCACTCAGCCGTCCAGGACCTCGCCCGCGAGTTCACCAAGACGACCGGCATCGACGTGCACGACGATCCCGCACGCCTGTTCCATCACGACGATCCGGAGTCGCCTCTCAACCCCAATGGCAACCGTTTCGACGCCCGTACTTGGGCTAAGACGGTCGCCAAGCTGACCGAAGACCACGGCATCGGCTTCCGCCGCAGCGGCTTCGCCTTCCAGAACATGAACGTCCACGGGTATGGCTCCTCGGCCGGATACCAGAAGGACGTAGCCAACCTCCTCCTCGAGATCCCTGGCCTGCTGCGAAGCTTGGTTAGCAACTCTAAGGAGCAGCACCGCATTGATATCCTGCGGGACTTTGATGGCGTGGTCAACTCGGGAGAGATGCTAGTTGTCTTAGGTCCCCCCGGCTCCGGCTGCTCGACCTTCCTCAAGTCGCTCGCCGGCGAGACTAATGGTATTTACGTCGACAATGGCACTTACCTGAACTACCACGGCATTTCTGCCAAGGAGATGCATTCACACCACAGCGCCGAGGCTATTTACACCGCTGAGCAGGACGTGCACTTCCCGCAGCTCACCGTTGGCGAGACGCTGACCTTCGCCTCGCGCGCCCGTCTGCCGCGCGATATGCCTGCCGGTATCACGCGCAACCAGTTTGCCGATCACTACCGCGACGTCGTTATGGCTATGTATGGTATCAGCCATACCATCAATACCCGCGTGGGCAACGAGCTTGTTCGCGGCGTCTCGGGCGGCGAGCGTAAGCGTGTCTCTATCGCGGAAGCGACGCTCGCCAACGCGCCCCTTCAGTTCTGGGATAATTCGACCCGTGGCCTCGATTCGGCCAACGCCGTAGAGTTCTGCCGTACCTTGCGCCAGCAGTCTCAACTCTTCGGCCAGACTTGCGCCGTCTCCATCTACCAGGCCTCTCAGACTGCTTACGACCTCTTTGATAAGGTCACCGTCCTGTATGAGGGCCGCCAGATCTACTTCGGTCCCACCGCGTCCGCCAGGCAATTCTTCGTTGACATGGGCTTCGAGTGCCCGAGTTCACAGACCGACCCGGACTTCCTGACCTCGCTGACCTCGCCGCTGGAGCGTATCGTGCGCGAGGGGTTCAAGGACCGTGTGCCGCGCACGCCGGATGAGTTCGCTGCCCGCTGGAAGGAGAGCCCCGAGTATAAGGCGCTACGGGACGAGATTGAGGCGTATAAGGCCGCGAATCCTTTCGATGGAGAGTCGGCTAAGGCCTTCCGTGAGCATAAGAAGGCTACGCAGGCTAAGGGTCAGCGCGCCAAATCCGTTTTCATGCTGTCCTACGTACAGCAGATTGAGCTCTGCCTGTGGCGTGGCTGGAAGCGTCTCAAGGGCGATCCCTCCATCACCATCTTCTCCGTCTTCTCCAATATGCTCATGGCCCTGGTCGTTTCCTCCATCTTCTACAACCTCCCCGAGACGACCGAGTCGTTCTTCGCTCGCAGCGTCGCCCTCTTCTTCTCCGTCGTCATCAACTCCTTCTCCAGTTTCCTTGAGGTTCTCACGCAGTATGCCCAACGTCCGATCGTTGAAAAGCAGTCGAGATATGGCTTCTACCACGCCTCTGCTGAAGCGTATGCCTCGGTGATTATGGATTTGCCGTACAAGATAGGTAACTGCATCGGCTTCAACCTCGTGTTCTACTTCATGACGAACATGAATCGAGCTCCTGGACCCTTCTTCTTCTATCTCTTTGTGAACTTCTTGCTGGTGTTGGCCTTGTCGGGTCTCATCCGCTCCATGTGAGTTCTCCCGACATTTTGACTTTGGCTTTCAATTCCGTGTAAAAGGTACAATCACTGATGGTGAAATTCGTAGTGCTTCTCTCTCCCGATCTCTGGCGCAGGCTCTGGTTCCTGGTATCCTGATTCTCTTGTCCCTCATGATCTTCACTGGCTTCGTCGTGCCCATCGACAACATGCTCGGATGGTGCCGCTGGATCAACTACCTCGACCCCGTCGCCTACGGCTTCGAGTCCATTATGATTAACGAGTTCTCCGGCCGCGACTACGCCTGCAACACCTTCTTCCCGCCTATGGTTGACGGCTACATGGATCTCGACCCCCAAAACCGTGCTTGCGTCGCTGTTGGATCCGTTCCCGGAGAGAACGCTGTCAGCGGCACAAGCTACATCGGACTCCAGTACAGCTATTTCCCCTCGCACAAGTGGCGCAACGTCGGCATCATCATCGCCTTCATCATCTTCAACCACCTTGTTTACCTGGTTGCCACCGAGCTCATCTCCGCCAAGAAGTCCAAGGGTGAGGTTCTCGTGTTCCGCCGTGGCCATATGCCCGTTTTCACTAAGGGCAAGCATGATCCCGAAGCCGTCACCTCCGGCCCAGTCGCCGTTCTGGAGAAGACCAAGAGCAAGGTCACGGACCAGGGTCGCTTTCAAGGCTCTACCAGCACCTTCCACTGGAGCAACGTCTGCTACCACGTTAAGATCAAGAAGGAGAACCGACAGATTCTGGACCATGTCGACGGATGGGTTAAGCCTGGTACTCTTACGGCCTTGATGGGTGTCTCCGGGGCTGGTAAAACTACGCTTCTCGATTGCTTGGCTGACCGTACCTCTATGGGTGTTATTACGGGAGAAATGCTTGTCGATGGAAAGCTGCGTGATGAATCCTTCCAGCGAAAGACTGGTTACGTGCAGCAGCAGGATCTTCACCTCGAAACCACCACCGTTCGCGAAGCCCTTGAATTCAGCGCCCTGCTCCGCCAGCCCAAGGAGACCCCACGCGCCGAGAAGCTTGCCTATGTGGATGAGGTTATCAGGCTGCTTGATATGGAGCCGTATGCTGATGCTGTTGTCGGTCTCCTTGGTGAAGGTCTGAACGTTGAACAACGCAAGAGACTTACTATTGGTGTTGAACTTGCTGCTAAGCCGCCGCTACTGCTCTTCGTGGACGAGCCCACCTCGGGTCTCGACTCTCAAACCTCTTGGGCCATTCTCGACCTCCTCGAAAAACTCTCTAAGGCTGGTCAGTCCATTCTATGCACAATCCACCAACCCTCAGCTATGCTCTTCCAGCGCTTTGATCGTCTGCTCTTTCTCGCTAAGGGTGGAAAAACTGTCTACTTCGGCGACGTTGGCAAGGAGTCCAAGACTCTCACATCCTACTTCGAACGCCACGGTGCACGTCCCTGCCAACCTGGCGAGAACCCCGCCGAGTGGATGCTCGAGGCTATTGGCGCTGCCCCCGGCTCCATCTCAGAGGTCGACTGGTTCCAGGCGTGGCGAGACAGCCCCGAGTTCCAAGAGGTCCAGAGGGAGCTCGAGGCCCTCAAGGCTCTCGGCGACGGCCAGGAGGCCACTCATGACAACGATACCAAGGGTGAATACGAAGAGTTTGCTGCTCCTTTGTGGGAGCAGATGATCATCGTCACGAGGCGCGCGTTCGAGCAGTACTGGCGCACCCCAGCCTATATCTACGCGAAGCTGGCCCTCGGTCTAGGTGTTGCTCTCTTCGTCGGCTTAGTCTTTCTGCAGGCCCCTCTCAGTCTCCAGGGCATGCAGAACCAGATGTTCGCCTTCTTCATGGTCGCTACCGTCTTCAACCAGCTTGTGCAACAGCAGATGCCTTACTTTGTCCTCCAGCGAGACCTCTACGAGGCTCGTGAGCGGCCTTCCAAGACGTACAGCTGGAAGGTTTTCATGCTCTCACAGATCATCGTAGAGATCCCCTGGAACTCCCTCCTCTCGGTCATCATGTTCGTGTGTCTTTACTACCCGGTTGGTTACAGCAAGATCGCCTCTGACGCTGGCGAGCTGAATGAGCGTGCGACGCTGGTCTGGCTCCTGTTCTGGCAATTCCTCGTCTTTACCTGCACCATGGGAGACCTCTGCATCGTCCTGGCTGGATCGGCCGAAGGAGGCGGTGGCCTGGCGCAGACTCTCTTCATGTTCTGCTTGGCCTTCTGTGGTGTTCTCGCCAGTCCGGATGCTCTGCCGGGCTTCTGGATCTTCATGTACCGTGTGTCGCCCATCACCTACTGGATCTCGTCCCTGCTATCGACGGGTATGGCGCACGCTGACGTCGACTGCGCGAGCAACGAACTGGTCCGCGTAGAGCCGCCCAATGGGTCGACCTGCAACGAGTTCCTCGGACCGCTGGTCAGGAGCGCGGGAGGCTACTTGGTGGACCCAAGTGCCACGAGCCAGTGCAGGTACTGCCCGGTATCCAACACGGACGAGTTTCTGACCCAGATCAACGCTAGCTATGACCACAGGTGGCGCGACTTTGGTATCGGGATGGTTTACATTGTGTTCAACATCGCAGCCGCGGTCTTCTTTTACTGGCTGATCCGCGTACCGAAGGGCAAGATGAACAAGGTGAAGAAGGCGTAATATGGGCGAGATTGTGTACCCAAGTGTGTGTTGAGTGGCTGGGATCTGATGGTTTCCTTAACTTGTCGGAGCAACTTGTCCATTCCCGTCTAAAATATTTCTATTAGTCATACATGGGGGCTATTGCTTCTAGGTAGTATCTTGATCGTAATACCATTAAAACTAAAGCTTGGGTCTAGCTGGCAGCATGTGCTGGAAGGCTTCACGATCTGGTGTTAGTTTTCAGTAGATCCGTAACGCTGCCACAGCCACGTCAGTCAATTGGCGAGCATGATTGAGCATGATAATGGTTTCGGTTCTTCAGCGGGGAGACCATTCGTCCGCATTACTAAAGGTTGCACAGCAGCTGAGATAGCGCTGCCTTTAATGCGCTTTCACGGCAGTAAATTTGATCATACACAGCTTAACGATACAAAGCCTATCTCTTCATACGAATAAATCGCATATTCGTAAAGCTGTTTGGCCGTCAGTGCGAGAAGTGCCGGGTATGAACCACGGTGGGACACTAATTCGCCGAGCGACGGCGGATGATGCTATAGATTTAACCGACATCTTCCTAGCCCCCCGCTAACACTCGTTGCGTTACCTGCCTCGACTATACACAGATGCCCAGACCCTGGCGTTCTTCAACGGCGTAGTCGCGCGAAGCGTAGTTCGCGTCATCGAAGCCACCGGGAAGGTCGCCGCCTTCCTCGTTAGATGGGGACGACATCGAACATCTTTACGTCCACCTACAGAACCACCACCAGGGACTTGGCGCGACGCTGGTTGAGGAGGCTCAGAGCCAGAGTGACCGTTTAGAGTTGTGGGTATTCCAAAGTAATGAGGAGGCTATTGCGTTTTACACGAAGTATGGTTTTGCGATCGTTCACAGCTCCGATCGGCAGGGGAATCAGCCCAGGTGCTCATTCCTTCCAAATAGGCAAGTGCTTTTGGGATCTCTCGGATAGCGTTGTCGGATGATTCGCCTATAGCAGACTCACGAGCCTTTCTCTCCAAGTCTTCAACGAATCCACGATACCCTAAATCCAGTATATCAATTTCTGCATGGAACTGAGTACTAACTGAAGAGCTTTGAGCCATGGTTTGTGAAGGGAAGTCGGTAGGTGGGGAATAGCAGGTTTAAACGTCAACCTTAATACAGCCAGTCTGATTCCAGAGAGCGAGATATGGCCCCTTATGTACGAAAGGCAGTATCGGAAGGGGCGCATCACATTGGAACTAGTCGAACTTATTTGTGCGGTGCTAGGACGCTTGGGTGGATTGTGAGCTAGTTCTCTTAGTGTTTTGCCTTCCGCCTATATCTTGTGCCTTGCCTGGCCGGTAAGATAAAGTACCCAGACGCTTCCTGCTCCGTCTCAGCAACACGCCGTCACATGATCCGCCAGCACCCTGAACTTTGGTGATTCTGCAGGTCTCAGTCTTGGCCTCGGCATTTGCTACAGTGTGTGGTACCTCTCGGGCGGCCAGACCATATATCAGGTAGCCTAAGCCGATGTTGTATAGCTTTCTCAAAAGCAATTGCGGTCTTGAGAAGCGTTGCGGCGTCATTTCGAGCACCGAAGAAAACAATAGCGATTCTGTGAACTGTTAGCAATAATTGAGTTGCGGTATAAGGCAGACATACGGTGCACCTGGCTTGAAACAAAAGGGTTTGTCTTCCCTGTCTTGAGTGCAGGCAGGCAGAGGTACCGTGATGTGCGGATAGGCGCATACCATTGCGAAGTCGAAGCGAGTAATTCACGGCAAGGCTAGGATGTTGCACCCTTTCCCCTTCAAACAAGTTCTGATCACAGAATGCAGATGTTCCGAAGATTCTGAAAGTGTCGCGTACGCTTGCGACCCAAACGGATATTTTTCGGCCATCTCTTGGGATATTATGAATTGATCCACGCAGATAAAGGGATTTCCCGTCCTCCGTCCGAATGACATCTTCCCTCGGCTTTCCCATTGTATACTCTATCACATCAGACATAGTACGCAGGGTGAAAAACAACGGCCCTGGTTTTAGGACAGGGTATGTAAAGCTTTATAAGCTCTGTCCTTTAATAACCCTCCTTTCTACGCCTTTATATATTAAATTATAACTTAGCAGCTATCATTACTATTTTATTATAGCCTTAAGGTCATTCTATCACCTAATAATATTATAAAGCCACCTAAAGATACTTATAAGAAGTTTAATAAATAGATCTAGAAGATTCTAATCTTATTGTTTAATAGTCTTATTATTCTACTCCCACTTAATAGATATCTAGTTAAATAAAGCATATAAAGAAGTCTTATGCTTTCTTTTTTACTACCTTTTATATAAATATAATTACTTATTTCTTATTTACTTTTACTCGCTTTATATCTTAATAATTCTATAAAAGATTAAGGAGGGGGTTAATATATCCATCTCGCTACTCCTTCTCTTCCTCTTAATTAATCTTATTTAAATATTCTATAATCCTTCTCTTAAACTTTTATCCTTATAAATCTTATTTAAATAACTTTAAAGCTTCTTATATTATAGTATTCTTTTTTACTTCTTTATAATTAATACTCCTACTAAACTTAAAGTATTAGAGTCTATTACTTTCTAGTTATTCCTTAACATATAAATATCTAGAGATAATCTTATAGCATATATATTTATAGAATAATTAACGTAATTATTTTATATAAATATATCATATCTATAACTTACTATTATAAGTATTTATATTCGCTAGGCTTACACTTATTGTTTTTATATTTTATTTTATTATATTTATTAGATCAGATGATAAGGGTCCCACATCTACTTAATTTACTATCTTAGCTATAAAGAGCAGAAAGTATAAATAAAAGATATATACTTATAGCATTGTATAATTGCCTATAATAAAGTCTTGTCTACAAGCTATATAAGAAGACTCTTATTACTCTGCTTAATTTATATCTACATATATTATACACATATCTATCCTATATAGCCTAGGCTATTACAATATAGATAGCTAGTTTTCTTATAACTATTAGCAAGGCACTAAAATATATTATAATTAGGCAGCGGTTTATATATTATTTTAAAGTTGTAATAATAGTACATAATGAGCTTTAAAGCTTTAACCTTAACTTTTTAATTAAAATCATTAATTTTATTAAGAGTTTTCTTATTAATATACTTATATTACTTTAATAAGTAAAGTATTATATACTAGAAGCTATAAGTAATAATAAAGTAAATCAAATGATATTTCTACTTATTCTAGACCTTATTTATAATCTTTTTTTTAATATAACTTTTATATACTTATTCTTATATATATATTTAATACTTATCTTGCTTATTAGGTTATTAATATAAATTAAGTACTCCTTAGTAATAAGCTTCTTTGGTTTTATTATTAGGCTATAAGTCCATATTTATAATAACGGATCATAAGTCCTTGCCCTTATTTATTACCTTTACTTATTATTTTACCTTAAATATAGCTTCAGCACCAGGCTAAGCATATTATTATCTAGGCGAATATAATAAATATAATACTAGAGGGTATTATATATCTCGTCCTAGGGTTTAATTAAGAACTCGAGATACGTATGAATAAAGATAGAATCCTTGCTTAGTTTTAGCGGTCTGACCTTTAGGTTTTAATAGGTATCCTTGTTCCGGACCTTATTCCACACCATGCTGTAGAGGGCGACAAACGCGCTCATCGTTGCTGTTAATCCTAACCCGACACGCCCCTCCTATAATCCTAGCTAGTAGATACCTCTATATAAAATATATAAACTAAACATTTCGTTAATTGGGAATAAGAGATAGTCTTTTATTAAACTTAATTAGTAAAATAAGCAAACCTTTAACTTAATAAGATATTAAATTTAACTTGTTAAAACCCCCGATGTAACATGCTAAGCTATTTAATAGTATGAAGTTTCAACTCAACGGAAGTTCAGGTAAGTCTGGTATTACAGATAGCAACATAGGTCAAGTTCACCTGCTCCTAGAAAATCAGTATGCTGTACATAGCCTCGCCTCTCGGGCTCGGCAACTACTGAAGATACGTACATTTAAGGAAAATATCATTCTTTCCCGGGTGCATTGCATTTACCTTGCACGCTTCCGTTCACATTAAGGCTTTTTGGCGCACCCCTCTAGTGGTTTTAAGTCAAACCTCTATTGAAAGATTATAAGTCAGAGGAAAAGTGCTGATATATATCTATGTCTCGACTGATGGCAGTACTATAGTTGGTCACCAACAAAAGCCAGGTTCTGAATAGCAGCCAAGCCATACTGGGACGCGGCGTTCGTTGATACAAATGCAGCTTCCTGCCTGGCGTTGAGAACGATAGGACCTCGCACTTCTTCTGACGCCCAGGGATCCTCAGCTTTCAACCCATCTCCATAGAACTCATTCCATGCACGTTTAGCCAAAGTTGAGTTGTCCCTATCGGAAGCAAAATAGGCCGCCAGTCGCGAATGACCTTGGACCAAATTTCGGCTGCCGAAGGCTTCTCCATAACGGGCTACTTGCGCTGCGGGGCCGGCACCGTGATAGAAGCAGTAGTCGAGCCATGCATCCTTGAAGCCGTCGGGAAGCTCGTCTCCTAGATATTCGATGATTTCCAGTACCACCTCTGGCTGGCCAAACACAGCGCCTAGGTTTCCCACGGACACAATGCCTTTGTTGTCTGGATCGGCGGGCGGGGGTCCTAGGGTCCTTGATTCAATATCGTACAGACCACTTCCGGTTACAAAACCGTTGGTCAGGTTGGCAATTCCAGCTACTGTGCCGAGAAGTTTCTCCTTTGCCTCCTCCGAGCGCAACCCGCGCCTCTCCCAGCCGATCAGCCAACCACCAGCCAGAGCTGACCAGTCTGTCCCAAGGCTAATAGCCGTTGGTTGCCCCGGTTTCGGGGTCCAGCCATCAGTCCGGACCTTACGGCCCGGATCGACAATGCTGTACGACTTATCTGTATCTAGTGCTTCGTCCAGGAGCTCACCAATTCGCTCATCTCCACCAGAGACGTAGTAGTAATACTTGCGATACTGCGGCTGATTGATCCGAACCTGCTTAGCGCTGTCAACCCAATGCTGGACTGCATGACGCGAGCCGAGTCCCTTCCAGTCGCCGGTGTGATACGTGTCAACCTCGCTTCCGTGGCGTGTTAAGGCTTCGGCAAAGCGAAATATGTCTGCGCGGCCTGTCCTGAGGAAATACTGCCAGAAGAACAAATCTGGCGAGAGTTCCGAATTGTCCCAAGCGTAGCCGCCAATATCGTATCGCCAGGTGTGTCGATCTTCGTCATACGAATGCATGAAATCTCCGTAGTGCAGGAACCCGTACCAGCGATGGTCCTCAACCTGGCCGCGGTAAAACTTCACTAAGAAGTCCAAGGTTCTTTCAATTGCCGCAGCCTTCTCATTTGAGGTTTCAGGAATGTCCCAGTACGTTCCGAGCGCCTTGGTCTCACGAACATGCGAGGGTTCTGGATACAGGTGCGGGGGGTTCTGGATGAGGTTTCCAAACTTTGCGAGCTCGTCACTCGGGGGTGTGTGATCGAAGGCCGCAATGTAAACCTCATGGGTCTTGGCGATACCTGTCGGTGAATCAAAACCTGGCTCAAAATCTTCGTATGTAACTTCCAGGGCATCCAACTGCTTTTCGTATGTATCTTGGCCCATTCCATCGTGGTATGATCTGAGATCAAGAGGTCTGGCCTCTGGGCTGTATAGCCACAGCGTAATATCACCTGCCTCCGAAGATGCAGCGTTGGAGATCTCTAAACCGGTAGGAAATTGTTTCCAAAAGTCGCGTAACCCTATCGCCAAGCCACCAGTTGTCGCTCCTCCAAGGTATGCCAGGCCCCCGGAGCGGCTGCCGGAAGAGATATCGAGCCACCCTTGCCCCTCTTTGGTCCGCTTTTTCAGATGAAAGCCGTCAGATGATAGCTGAGTAAGGCTAAAGTCATTCCAGACTGGAATCCACTTCAGCCGATTAGAGACTCGCGTGTCCCAAGTCGAAACATCTGGCGTTTCCGATCCTTTGACTTGTGCGACGCGCACATCCTCTCCTGGATCTCGACGTAGTCCTGTGATCCCCAAAACTGCCTCGTTCAAGAACCCGTCTTCCTCGCCAGCGATGCGTACATGGCGGTTATAGAGTTCCTCTCCGTCGAAAGGTGTGGAGAATCGAATCCCCAGACCAGAAATGAAGTCTCGATCTGGGTTTCCTTCGTATGTGACACTTTGGATGAGACGGATAGTATTTGACCCAGAGTAGAGATAAAATCGCAGAACAAAGGGGAGCCACCCGTTGCGCTTCCCAGAGGTGACTCGAAACTGGCCGCGGACTGTGACAAGTGCCCTCACTGACGTTTCATTTGAAACAGCAACGTTGCTGATGGAGGACTCGAAAGTAGAGTAGTCGATTTGCTTGCTTCCTCTCTTTGAGTAGTTATCAACAACAGCTGATTGGCTATAAAGCACTAGCTTTCCTGCTTTGCCAACCGTCTTTCCCGCGGCGGTTTCAATGCTTTCAACGATGTTGTTGCCGCTTTTTGGGAACGTGACTTTTATCTTGCCGGTGTCAACCTTGATAAATTCCTTCGTTTCGTCGACCTTGATGCCGCCATTTGCGGATGAGGCGGGCTGCGATTCTTCTGTGGAAGCAGAAACAGTGTACTTGGCAGAAGGCGAATCGGTAGCTGGCAGGGCATGTGCTGCCCATTTGATGGATCCATCCCGCCAATAGCCGGTTATCCACGATTGCGCAGGGCTCTCAACTCCTTGTTCGTCCGAGAGGGTGAAGACGGTCGTATTCTCGAAGTGTTCGCCTTGCGGCCACGGCGTGCCAAACGTCGTTCCGACTAGAGCGTCTGGCGTGCCATCGATCCATTGCAACGATGAGGTTGAAGCGGAAGCATTCGTTGATCTGGAAGTGACCAGCGGCAGCATATACACAGCCAAGACAATGCAAGGAGCCAAAACGAGAGACCTTGTCGAACCCATCTTAGCGAGAGGATCAGAGACGCATCCAATTACAAAGCTGTTCGTCTGATAGGAAGTTGCGTCTTGAGACGTGCTTCCTCCTGAGCAGCTGTCTGCGTATAAATATCAAGTCATTGGGCGAGGACCCTAGCCTGATTCGGGGCTCGGGTCAATGATCGCGGGCACAATCTGCGGCATTGAAACGAAAGGGAAATAGTGAACGACATGATGCGCAATTCATGCCACAAGTGGAAATTGGACCTGGAATAGTTGGATGCTATGGTGGCGGAGCTCAGGGGTGCAACGTCCGGGGATCTGGATGACGATGGCGATCTGCGGGGTATACGGACAACGGGCAGTAAAGAGTAATATCCGTTGACATTAGTCCGTCTCCAGTTCTATATCGTTGTGTAATGACCAGCAATTGCCGCGGTTGAGAGGCAGTCCATTCAGGGGCGGTAGCAATTATTGAGCCCCCCGGTTGCGCCCTTCCAGCCGTGGAAGCTTCAGCACGTTTCATTTGCCATGTTGCCCTTCCACGCCAGAGGCACAATAAGGGGCCACTAGCGGAGGTGAAGAGTGCGGTGAGATTTACACATGACATTTGATTTCGAGACAAGGCTGACTTTTATATTAGTATGTAACGTGAAGTAAATGGCACTAAGAGGTGTTGATGATTGATTCGTTGATGCAAGACATAACTAACCAGCAGCATCTTTTGGGAGAGATACCTTTGGTAACAATTCCATTCAATAGCTTTGGAACAAATAGCGACCGTCGCACAAATAAACTCTTCTGGGCTCCGTCCTCGATCATTCATGAAATCTAAAAGTCGCAAGATCCACATGATCTCATGTCGAGGCAAATCTATACATAGTATAAAGACGGCCTGCGGGGTTTCGTCATGCCCGCTCCAAGGAAATAATCAGGGTGCGAGTCCTGCACGTAGCCCTTCAGCGTGACGGCATTTCGGTAGCCAGGATTATGCATGAGTGTGTAAAGGCGAAGATCAGAAGGGTGATCTGTGGTAAAAATAAGAAGTTCGTCAAAATCAGCATTTGGGAAAACCATTTCTTCGCGCCAGTCGCCGATAAGATCACCAACAAAAACGGGATCACGGTCTACTGGCTGAGCACCCCAACGGTATGGGCTCACCAGTCGCGTGTTCCTGTCCGTCGTATGATCCCACTTATTGACATTACCGTCGTTGATAAGCTCCCGGAGCTCATCACCATCCCACCAGACGCTTAGCTGTGGGTAAGGATACAGACTTGTGTTGCCATTAGTGAGGTCGTTGGAAGCCGCGTTGTAAAGACCGTAGAACGACCATACTTCCATGCCTGGTTGTGTCGGATCGATGTCGGCCGCCATGCCGCGGCCGTTATCGATGATTTCGTCGGCAAAATGCTCCCAGAGAATTCTTCCATTGGTCGCGTCGTAGTAGTATTCAGTCAAGAAAGATGGGTTTCTCTGCTGAACGCCGTACCCTTGAAGGCCCCGTCGAGAAGGATCCATCTTCGCTATGTGAAAACGGTCCCCATGGACAACACCAGCAGGTCCAAGTGTATAGCGTAAAGTTCCATCGCCATTCAGGCAGTACCCGATCTCACAGATCTCGTCTACGCCATCACCATCAACATCGATGATACGTGTTTGGTGGCCATCCGGTGCATCTTGGTCTCCACGCAGCCACTTCCACTCCATCTGTGCATTGTCGCCGTCGAATGTGTAGGCTGCTTCAATGAGATTGAAATCACCGCCATCCTGACGATTCTTCATGTAGACCGCCAAGTGTGGGCGCTCACCATCAAGATATCCAACCCCATAACGCACCATCATTGGGCCATCGGAGATGTAATCGTCTGGGATAGGTGCATAGGCGAGGAGGCTACCGGTCCTTCCCGAAAGAAAAGCCACAAATTGATGGTTGTCGTCCTGGTATTCGAATACCTCTCCGTCACCAAGTGTAACATTATTGGAGATCTTAATCGCGACTTCCGCATAACCATCGCTGTCAAAGTCATACACGGTGACCCCATCATTATGACCAAGATTGATGGTGGAAGAGCCTGATTCGATCCTCCCTTGGTCCTCGCTGTTGTGGCCGTAGTTGACCTCCCAGAGAAAAGTACCATCCCTCCGATAAGCTTCGAGTCTTTGGACAGGCTCTTGACGGTCTAGCACAAAATCGTATTCACCATCCCCATCAAGGTCACCGACCCAAAGGTATCTCATCGGACCTCCCGGCCTGAGAGGAACTCTATAGAGAGGACCGACCTCACTATCGGCTTCCAGAGTCCAAGAGTCGCTCTCTGGCTGCTCTTCTCCATCGATAACAGCGGTCACATAATAAGTGTTATCAGACTCAAGATTCACTGTGGAGTCTTCAAAGTTTGTGCCTTCGGTCAGCACTTCAGAGTTTAGGCGTTCGAAATCACCAGAACCCTCGGCCCGGTAGAGGTTGAAGCCAATTGAGTCGGGGTCTAAACCAAGCAGGCGCCAACTGACGAATGCCGTGTCATCGCTGGCACGAACCGCCACAACGCCACGGCCTAGATCCTCGAGTCCTCTTTGAGCAAAGCCGAGGGGAAGGCAGGCCACCACATAGGCCGCAGCCAGCAAGCGTGTGAATTCTTTTCTGAACATTATGAGTTTATAAGAAGGAAGGGAAGAGATACAAATGGCTGAAGTTGGATGGTAGCAAGACTCAAAACCGCTGATGAATCTTGCAATTTCAAATCTCTTACACAAGCGCGGAACGTATCTACTTATAGTCACGTCTCCAAAGACCTTCATTTCATTTCTGGGGAGTATCTCTTCAGAAGGGGATGAAAGCATGTGGAAGGTACGTTAGCTCCATGTGACTTGACTGATCCGTAAATCCGACCCCGTGGGGTAGAAAGCGTAGCCTATCCTGCGTGATCCGCTACATATACCCCGAATTCCGTCTGACCAATAACCAGAAGTGATCGACAACGCAGGCCACGGTCACGATCAACTGAAACTTCTTGAACGGAGGGCATTGTCCGTCACCTTTCTTGCCTTTCCTCTGGAGATGACGAGGGGCTGAACCGCAATTCGCCTGAGGAGAGATAGGCCGAGGGTTGCATAGCATGGCCCGTTGTCGGGCCGTAGCTTGAGTGCGGTCTCTTACCCCGGTTCAAGTGCGAAGTCGTGTTTCACGAGATCATGTCCGCTGCGCCGTCGAATGCCCCGAGCATTGCCATCTTAATAGAAGCAAGACCCTCCGAGAAGAGTGACGCTGCGCGTCCTTGTGGTATTGCTCCAAGTCCTCCCCATCTGTGGAAAGCCTTCTTCTATAATTGACGGCACGTGCAACCCAGCTTCATATTCTCCTTACTTCGTGCAAAGAATTTGGGTCAGACTTTGATAGGTGTCGCCAGGCATAGGTGGTAGATGGACTGTCAGGTAAGCTTCAGACTCGGCTCAATCCACATGATGCTGTCGCTAATCTGCTCAGGGATATCTAGCACAAAGAAGCCCTCGTTTTGGTGTTGATCACTGTGACACTGGCCGCTTGGTCGCGAGTGACCAAGATAGGTTCCCGGATTGGCCCAGCCGAGACGATGAAACCAGTTGTGTTCGAACCACCCTGTGCTTTCTCTGAGTATTAATTAGGCAAAGCACGTGAGTAGTGAGCATATATCAAGACGAAGTTACGCAAAGAGGAATTACAACGGGCAAGTGCTCCAAGAGAGAGCAGTCGTCCTCCACTCCCGAGATATGTCGGGCCAGCGCCTCGGTTGGCGATGTCGCGAGATTTCGAGCTCGCTTCATTGTTTGGGAAACTCTAAGCTGACCCTAGTAATAGACTATCGAACTCGTCCCCTCAAGAGTCGCAAGCCTCCCGGGCCCACACATAAAAAGACCTGTTCTAACAGGGGCTCCCAATACCTAGAATCATGGACTAAGGCACGATATTAACTGACAAAAAGGCACATCTAAACGCTCTAAGAAAAACCACCCCTATGAGATCTATGCAATTACTTCCTGACTCTTATTCACTAAGAAAATGTGTACGGGCATTGACGACTGTCAAGGAGATGGGAGATGTCATAAACCCATCACCAACTAGCACAGCTGCTGGGGCTCAAGCGCAAGTTACCAGTAGACATGTGACACCCTGGCAAACTGTTGCCCTCAAGCCCACGCCCTACCGTTTGACCCATGCTCTCCCTTGCCGTGATCCTTGTGCAGCAACTCGTGCCAGCATGCCAATCAGAATATTGTTGGTGGATTCCTGATTTTGTGGCTACCCTGCTATGGGGTGTGACTCGCGTCGACCTCTGGGCGATCAAGGAACACCGGGTTAATTCCTACCGAAGGGCCTTGGGGTAATCACGAGTGATTGGATGGGTTCTGGAGCCTCGGGTTCGACTCGTTCGAGTCAGGTCCAGAAGCCACATAAGGGGGAGGGTCAGAACAAGGAGAGAGGTTATGCGGGGCCCCGGATAACCCCATGCGGGGTGAACAGCCTCCGCAAGCTTTGCCGCTTACCATGCCCTCGGCAGAATGGGAGGCGCAACAGGCACTCGTGCAGGATAAGCGACGGATGACCATTCTCATCCTAGTACTTGAGTGTGACTTGCTATATATTTCCTGAAGGATCGCTCCCCTCACTGGTCTAACTACCACCTCACTCCCCGTTCCTTCATACCTCAGCAGCATTCCAGAATTCGCGCAGTGTTCGCGGGTCTCTCCAGTGTTTCCTCTGCCTCATAAAATAGTTGACACCTGCTCGCGATCGCGACTTTCAATACTTGGCAGCCGTGAGCCGCAATGGCTGTTGAGCAGGGCCTCTCTAAGACGGAGGCTGGTCCTCGACTAGTGTAGGCGTTAAGCAATACTATCTAGCAGCGATATATTCTGCTCTATTCTCTCTAGCTTTAATTATAAAGAATATGAATATTAATTTTCTTAATAACTTTTTCGCTTATTCTGCTTAGTACTTAAAGTTTAATAATAATTATAATATACTTGGATCATCTTCCACTCGTACAATCGTACGAGAAGATGGCTGCGTACATAGAGTTACGTACGAGAAGTTACGTACAAGGAGTTTGCAAACTGCTCGTACGCAGCTCCTGCGTAGTTAAAAGGCAGTGATGTAAAGAAAGTCGTTTACGGAATGTTGCGCAAGGAATCTTTTGGTAGAGAGGATGCAGTTACGGCGAAATCTTGGTTAGCTAGCGTGCCTGGGGAAGCCGCGCGAGTACGCCCAAGCCGACCTACGTAATCCAAGTAGTCTAGGCCAGATAGCCTACGCTGAGCTATGGCTAAGCAAGATAGCTCGAGCCGTATCACATCGCTGTTCTACTCGAGCATATTCAACCAGTTATATCTCTTCATTAAAGAAGACCCAATAACGGCTGCAGCGATGTATTAGTTATTAATACCTGTAATAGTTATGTTCCCTTTATTACAATTAATATGCTATAAGTACTATAAGTTATATAAAAAATTAAACACTATTATACACTCACTTCACCTAGTAAATAGATTACTAGCCTAGGTTATAACATATCTTTTCAAGATTACTGCTTTTTAAGTATCTTTTATAAGAAGAGTATATAAACTTTCTTATTAGCTTCTTAGATATTATCTTAATAATAATATCTTTATTTCTTTTCTTTTTATTCTTGTCTCTGCTATTTCCTATGCTATTTCCTTTACTATTACTATTAATAGAGCGCTTCCGGTTGTCGGATGACTGGCCACCCTTGATACCATCAGAAACAGCCCATCAGCTGTTCACTTCAGCCCACCCCATCCCCCCGGTGATGCTGCCCGGTCGTCTAGTACTTGAGCCTGCCCGAAGTCTAACACCGTTGAGTAGCACAAGAAGGTGTTGGAACAAAATCAAGACCGCTTTCTTTAATATGATCTCCACCTATTGGATATAGAAATCATGTCGACAAGGCGTTGACTACTTGCAGACACGCCACGAGCTATCGGACACCATTATGTCCTGAGAGTTTATATTAAGTCTTGGCCAAGAACCGGATCCACATCCCAGACACTTCACAGGCAGGTTACTGAACCGAATCTTGATTATCAAATCATTCTGATTATGAGAATTAACTTTGATGGCGATAGGCTAATCATGAGAGCCAGAAGATTATCAATCCCACGGATACTGTCTCCTCTTCACTGGCAACTCAGCTAAGCCTGAGCTGCCCAATCCTGGTCTTCTGCAGTAGGTGCTGTTCTTATCGTAACGGCACGAGACTTGTCTGCATTACTTGGCCTCTCTGGGCAGGGTGTTCCCTTCCACGTGGGTTGACTCGGCAGTGACCTGAGCCACCTTCTCGTCAAGAATCTCTTCGTTCTCCTCCTCCTGGATGGCGTTCTTGTACAGACCCCTTCGGATATCGCGCTGCCACAGCAGGTAGCCGGTGATGAAGAGGGAGACCCAGACAGTGACAAGGCAAATGTTGGCGGTGAAGCCCCTGGTCCATCGCGGACCTTCATAGATAGGGAACACGACGACATTGTACCATGTGAAGAAGGACCAACCGACGGTCATCTAAAGACAGGGATGTTAGCAACTGATCGCCGGATAGATATCATCGGAGGTAGCGGTGAAGAGCGTACCATAGCACCAGTAGTGAAACTCTTAGCCTCGTTGTCATCCCGCATGATAAGGTGGACGAAGGGGAAGAGCATTGGCGTAACGCAAGAGTTGATACCGAGAAGGAACCATGCGGAGAAGGTCAAGCCCTTAGGAATTTCCCAGATGCGAAGGCAGATGTTACCGAAAAGGAGGATCACACCAGCGAAGGAGACGGGCATCCAGATAGGGTAGACCATAACAAACTGAGGGATGAGAATTCCGCAGACGATAGCCATGAGCTGGGTGCCGGTAGGCAAGATGTTGATCAGCTCGATAGAGTACTCGCCAGTTTCCTTCACCCAAATACCCATCTGTCCAGTGACCCATGTGGTGCACTGATAAGCGACGTACGTGACGACAGCAAAGTAGAAGTGCCAGTGAGTGAAGACGCGCTTGAGCATTCGCTTGCCAATCTTGCGGCTCTTGCGGACGCCGTCATCCTGCATGCGAGCAAGGGCCAGGGCATGCTCTGTGTCCTTGAGCCACCAGATCTTGGGGCCGGTGGGAATACCGGGAAAGATGAGGAAGCCGGACAGGGCGATAGGCAGACTGATCACACCGTCGATGATGAAGACCCATTGCCTGAGATGGTTCAGTTATTGCAAAAGCATTTGGCACGCTGAAGGCATTAAACTTACCATCCCTTCATACCAAGCCTGCCGTCAAGGCCAGAGTGGGCAGCAGCCTGCATGTAGCCGGCGAAAGCAGCACCAATGTTGCTAGAAACATACCAGACACCAGCACGCTTGAAGACCTCATCGGCACGGTACCAGGAAGCCAGGATGTACAAGGAGCCAGTCGCGGCGGGAGTCTCAAGGAGACCCATGAGGAAACGCATACCAAAGATCATCTCGGCACTGTCGTTGCGGCACTGGACGAAGGTGATGATAGTCCATAGGGTTGCACAGCAGGGGAGATACCATCTGGCGAGTTTGGGGCGGGAGACGATCATCATGGACGGAATCTCGAGGACGAGGTAACCGATGTTGTAGAAAGTGCTGAATAAGTTGAATTCGACGCCTTTGATGTCGAGATCCTCCTTCATGCCGGAGTTGTAGGCATTGGTGATGTTGGCCTGGTCAAGCCATTTGATGAAGACTATACGAATTGAATGGTCAGTTGATGAGTTTCCCCCAAGTGCATTGACTACTTTTCTTCATATCTGGAATAGTATGTGATAGCTTACATAGCAAGCAACTGTCAGAGAGTCAGCATTAGGGTCTGATCATATCAAACGCGCAGTGAGGGATAACGTACATCCAGGGCAAGATGATTCGATCCAACTTCTTGATCAGTGCCTTCTCCTCCTTGCTGTAGTGCTTCGGGTACCAGTCGAAGACATAGAGCCACGCAAGGCGGAGATCTCTCTTTGGCGCACCCACGGCGGAACTCACGACAACGCCATGCCTCACAACCTCCTTCTTCTGTTGAGCTTCGTCCGCGGTGCTGTTGGTCTGCTGAATCTCCTCGACCCTGTCCGGGCTAGGCGACGCGGTAGTAATCGGCTCCGACTTCGCCGCCATTGTGAATGCTGTCAACGAACTTTTGACGCGGTCGTTGGTAACAAAAGGGACTCTTGAAGCCAGCACCAGCTCGTTCAGGAGATGATGAGTGATGAGGATAACGAAGAGAGACAGAACATAGCAGGAGAGATGGGCATCTCCTGGGCTCTTAAGTTGGATTGAAGCTCCCAGAATGAGACCTATGTGCTGCGTGTACAATACTATGCATACAAAACTATCTCCAGCGCACTCAGGGCTCCCCCAGGATTATTCAAGCCACCTCATGTGCCCCGAACTGACCATCACCGTGTCAAAACGATGGAATGGGTGTGCAGGATAAAGTGCCGCGGTCTTCGGGCTATCTCTACCGGAACCGACTAACCAATCACCAGGCCTAGTCTACTCATTCTATTCGCCAAGAGGAGACCTAGACCGGCAAACTCTTTCCTCCATACCAGCTAAGTTAACTCTTCCCCCAGACTGGGTTTACCCCGCATGATCTCTGCAGGTTTCTCCCAATCCCTTCTCCTCCCCCAACTCCACTCCCTCCAGACTTTTCTCCACTCATACCGTGGCAGCTCTGAATTCCCCGCGTCTATTCCCCAGATCGATTTTCGGGCGAATGGCGGTTCCACGTACAAATGCTTTGGAAGCATGCTGGTCTGAGCTTTCCACCCGCTTCTGGACCCCCTTAGCTTTTGGGCTGGGGCGGCGTGATGCTTCTCCTAGCCTTCTGTAACCTGAATCACAGACTGCCAACTGTATTTCGGTCGTAATTGACGCGAGATGCGATTCTCATGGCAACACCCGATTGAAATTAGACGGTTCCCTGGCTTCTTACTACGTCTTTTCGTCTGTTGATCTGTTGATGGAGCAACCAACTGCAAACTGCAGTCTTGAAGCAGTGGCGAACTTGTTTCTGTTCACATTGGGCACATGGATCAATACCAGTTTGTAGTGCACCAGACTTCGAGGTGAGATGTGCTTGTCAAAGAAGAATTATTATTTACCATGTGTTTTCAGGCGAAAGTTCTAATGTGATTATCCCTACAAATGAGCCTACTCTAGGAATACATCGATTTCTCGACGAATACCGTCATAACATGTGCGCTAGAGTAATAGGACGATCGTTTGGCTTGAAAACATATGTTCATATCACTATCCTTCTCATGGCTGAGACTTTTCCAACCCAACTTCTAGTACGCCATTGCTGTCCAGCGTAAGACTAGGCTGTCTCCTCCAGAGCTGATCAATCTCCTTTGGTGTCAAGTCTGATGTAGGTTTGACACAGAAAACCGCAGTAACCAGGTATAGATCCGTCTGCGAATTGTTTCGCAGAGATATCGTATGCTTCACAAACGGTACAACAGTCCTTGTGAAAATCAAATTCGTATTGGGGTCGGTTCTTAGAACGTCCGCTTGAGATCTCGTCAGAGCGTCCCTGTTAGCCCGTGTTTGACCAGAGAACCCCAATGCAGTTGTCAAGTCTAGAACACCACTCGCTCCAGACTTCGAAGTAATGAAAGTGTTCGGAGCGTCCTTCGCCGAGTCTGTCCAGCCACGTTGCCCATTTGAGTCATGTTTGAGTGTCGTCAGGAATCGACCAGTTGAACTAAGGCATGGGATCGCAAACCCGGCATCCATCAACTCAACTTCATCGTCACTTGATGTTGCCTCATCCCAGCCACTTAGGCGGTGTAATCGAATGTGCCAGCCTGAGAGCTCATTGTTGTACGGCGGGATGAGCGTCGTTTCGATCTTGAAGCTTGACCGGTGCTTCCACGGAGTCCAGGTACTTGTGAGGCAGGAAACCTCTATGTCAGCACGGTTGGACTTCACCTTTGTGACCCGCACATGACATGGGTGAGACCTGGTCCTCCAGAACTCATCGTGCGCGAACCTGACGGCCAAAGTACTATCTGGGGCCATTTGGTGCAGGAGTGTACCGGCTGGGACACTGAAACCGACCGAAGAGGAGTAAGCAAACTTGCAATATTTTGCCTCCCTCGCCTTGAAGGTCTTGCTCGTGAATTGCCCCGCTGACAAGAGGTAGTGATGTGCAGGGTCGTTGACGACAATCTGCTTCGGCTGATCCAGCAGCGTCGACTCAAGGGGGTTCTGCAATCGTTCAATGGGGTGACCCTCTTCTTTGGATTTCCAAAAGTCATCAGTCTCGGGGAGAGCGAGGATAAGGAACGACTTCAGGCACCAGTACGGCGACTGAGGGGAGTTGTAGTCCTCAGTCAAATACATGTTTGGATAGGTATACCCAATGGTCAATGATCCGTCCGAATGGAATATGCCTGATCTCTCTTCATCCGCCCACCACCGAAGGTGTCGTAGAAGAAGCCCCTTAACCTCTCCCAGATTCAGATATGGCTCTAAGCCGACCTTTACCAACGCTGCAGCTGCCCAGAAAGCAGCGAAGGCAAAGCGATAGGTCATACTGCGGCCGAACGGAATACCTGCACCTGCACAGCAAGATGGATGAGTGAGCCGAACTATGACATAGATGAAGCCAGAGTGGCTGAGAAGGAGTAGAGTCTTACCATCTCGGTCGAAGAACCGCCAGAACTTGGCAGCGAAATCTCGTGCTTGCTCCTTATACCTCTCTACTCGCTCCCGATGAGCCTCGTGATCTACAAAGTAAACAAATAGCAACTGAGAGAACTGGATGGCAAAGCTACCAGAGTAATAATCCGCCTGTGACGCCTGCTCTCCCCAAGGACCATCGCTGTTCCACCCCTCACCCATGTAGAACGAGTCTAAGATAGCTAGGTCCTGGTCCAGTTCCTCCTTGACTTCGGACTCAGGAACACCAAGCAACTTGACCAGGGCGAGGTTCACAAAGATACGGAACCAGCGCCAGTTGCTTACCGGCATCCTCTTGTGGTGAGTGCCTCTCAGCCATGCAGTGAGATTGCGCAACACCTCATCGCCCAGTCTCTCTCTCACGATAGTTGGGTTGAACAAGAGAAGCAGGGCGATACTCTCAGTTTCTACCATGCGTTGATCTACATCGCCTATGTCGCCCCAATACTCTTCAGAAGCGGGATCGACACCGGCGGCGAACCCATCAAGCCACTTCAACAACCCAGTCGAGTCGTTGCTATCATTGCTGTGCAGCAACAAGGGTGCAATGGCAAGGAGAGGCCTGGCAAAGCCTTCGAGCTGTGCCGACACCTCATCAAAGCCTGCTCCAGTCTGGGAAGGCAGACGTATACGGGCCTTTTTAGAAGACTGGCAAGCCTGTAATGGCGAAAGGAGAACACTGGCAGCCTGGGCCAGGTCACAGCGCGTTTGGAGGGGGTTGGAGGTGAACCCTGGCAGAGGAGGCATGACTAGGCGTTTCGGTTGGTCGATGCAGTTTGAGGATTGGGTGGCGTGGATTGCAAGTCTTCATTCAAGCAGAATGAAGTCTGCAAAACGAGTTAGCGACGATGACCGGGAATGCCGGGGCGGTTGATGGCATGCATGCATTCGGACAGTTGACAGCCAAGCTTAGAATACGAGGATGCAACCCTAAAATACGCGCCACCATCTGACCTCTCCAATTGAATAGTGTTTTCGATTGGGTATTTCCGATCAAATAGTAGTCGAAGGGCATGTGATGGGGGCAAATAGTCTAAACAGCTTGGCTGCAGATAGCGCCGTAACCTTCGGACTTGAGGCTCCCAGTGTCCGGTCCAATTCAGCCGGGATGCCGCCCGCGATGACCGCACCGGATTCTCGGGCTTCGGACCATCCTCCACGGCATCCGCGACCACAACGCGACACTCACTACTCCGGTCTTAGCTGGACTTCCACCTCTATCGGGCAACGTCCTGAGCTAAGCCATGGCAGTAACCAGTCCGACGCAATGGAGAGGCTCACTCGCCCGCGATGGAGAACTGCCTAAACTCGTGTTTAGACGGTCTGCCTTATATCGGCCGGGGAGCTATGCTTTTCCCTTTGGCTCAGCAAATAGCATTTCACTCAGGAACTTTGGTTTCTTGAAAGACCGTGAAGGAGCCATCCTCAGAGCATCTGAATCCTCGTCAACTCGTCGTCACCCTGGTCAAAGTCTATCTCTTGGTCCAGATTCAGTTCTAAAAGGTCTTCATCTCCTTTATTTTCCTGCTCGGTAACTTGATCTCCAGGCTGTGTCATTGAAATAGCATAAATATGAGCGTCGTGGAGGAGCAAAGCCTCGCGGCATTAGCCACGGCATTAGAGCCAACATCAACAATAGCCTCAACAGCGCCGCCAGCACCCGACTCCTCGCAAGGACTTGAGCTCTCCTCAATCTTGATGAAGTCCCAATCCTCAGCCAGTGATGAGCAGTCAAGTGAGACTTCATGGTCTGATTACAGTTCTGACGGACTGCGCATCAGCTCTCACAGCAAGAAGAACGGCGATGCTGTCACCATCACAGCTCGTTCTCGCAACTTGGAAGAATACCTTTCCGACGCATTCAGTGAGAATATTCTCGCCAAGGCTATTCGAACATCTCATGGTAACCTGCAGAAGAACGTAACCTTCACTGGTCCTCAACTCATACCGATCGGCTTTCCGGAGACCGTGTATAAGGATGGCCCCATGGCTGGTCGTTACGAATACCGAGAGCCCGACTTCTGGACTTGCGGATACTTCCCTGGCCTTCTCTGGGCTCTCAGAGAGCGACTGGTCAGATATCCCCACCACCGCGGCATTGGAAAGTACGGCAATACCCATGACAAGGATTTCCAGACACAAGCCAACATCCGCCATCTTCTCTACGGGGAACTTGCGCACTCGTGCGCTGTATGGACCGAGACACTTCATGCCATGGCCGCGCGCACCGACACCCACGATCTGGGCTTCATAATCATGCCCGCGATACGGCGCGAATGGGAACTCACGGCAAACCCACGGAGCCTCGACACTATTATCCACGCCGCTCACAGCCTCGCTTCACGGTACATCGCTTCCGCTGGTGTAATCCGTAGCTGGGATCTGCTACTCAAGAAAGAGATCCAGGTGACAGAGACCAGCAAGAACGCATTCATTATCATTGACAGCCTCTGTAACCTTGATCTGCTATACTACGCTGCTGGGCATGGAGGTGCAGCCGAGGCAGAGCTGGCCACCATCGCCACAACACACGCCCGATCTCTCATGCGAACCCATTTGAGACCTGAGCTCGCCACTACACGTTCGAAGAAGGGATATCGAGGGCAGCTGTATTCCTCCTGTCATGTCGTCAACGTTGACCCGCAAAACGGCGACATCAAGTGGCGCTGGACAGCACAGGGATACGCCAACGATTCAACATGGTCTCGGGGCCAAGCATGGGGCGTCTTGGGGTACGCGCAGACCTATCAGTCTACAAAAGATCCTATCTTCTTGGAAACGGCCTGTGGTCTCGCCGAATACTTCCTGTTCCGTCTCGAAACGGCCCCAGAGTGTTGCAAAGTCACAGTAACAGACGAAACGACGGGCGTTGTCAAGACAATCGGTCGTTATGTCCCGCTGTGGGACTTCGATGCACCCACAAACAATCCAGAGAGCCCGCCTCCAAGAGATTCATCAGCAGGGCTCATCGCCGCCAACGGCATGGTGATTTTGTCTCAGGCCCTCGCGGCCAAAGGAGATCATCCTCTGTCTCAACGCTTCCTGGAGGCATCCTTGAGCATCCTCCGAGACACACTGGACCTGTCCCTTGCTGGGGAGAAAGCTCGCTTTGTCACTGTGCCTGGCGACTTGGCCAGACTTGATGTCGAAGACGTTCTTCTAGGGAAGACTTTTGACGCTGTGCTGAAGCATGGCACCGCCAACAACAACGAACATGCGCGTCGCCGGCTGGCTGACCACGGTTTAGTATACGGAGATTATTATCTTGTTGAGCTAGGTAACCGTCTCTTGCAGATGGGCATATTATAGTGCAGGTAGACTTATCGAACATCTGGCTATACGATTCAAGAGCTATTAGGTTCAAATTTAGACAGCTCCTGGCATATGAGCTCTTGCTGAATTGTCAAGGCATCGCAAGATGTGAGAATCAAATACATTGTAGGGGATAGAGCTATCAGGACGAATACATAGACGTCACAAAATAAGAATACCCTCTGCAAAACCCTCGCTCGCTTCTAGGGTTCAGGGTCTGTGATTACTATACAAATTCAACGACTTTTTCTCTTCTTGATAATCGTTCACCAATTGGCACTGTCGAATTCCGGCCCAAAAACACCATCTTGGTAACTGATGACCCGGTCAAGGTCTATGAATTGTTGATCCATGAGCATGTGCATCATGAAGTCCATCCCTTCACCCTCCTGCTCTGCACCATTGAATTGCAGCTGACCCGCCGTCGGTTGTTGGAGACTCTGTGGTTCTTGGTTAAGCTGTGTATGTGGCTGCTGTAGCTGGGATTGCCCAGGAAGGGAATCGGCAAGATAGGGAACGATCTGGGGTTGTCTCAGAGTCGACGGAGTCTTGAGGTCGGCTCTCTGCTGTTGCGAGGTATGTACTTTCTCAGGCTCAACCTTCTCACGAGGCTGAGCGTCTTCATACGTAGACTCCTGGTGGCCTGGCGATGGAGAGATGTGAGGAGCCCTGACGGTGTCCACATCAGACGTGTATCCCAGAGGGTCGACGTCGTATTCGGGGTTCTCGATGCACTTTGCGTGCAAGCTCTGCAGTCGGTTCAGGTATTTTGTCGCCAAATCAGCCCGGACATCAAAGTCCAGCCCATGCAAACCAGACCACCTTTCTGCTGAATGCTTCAGGATGCCCAGCAGCTCCCAGAACTGAGGTGAAATCTGCATACCAGAGGAGCCTCTCCAATGGACATGCCAAAGCAGGAGCAGAAAACGACCCGCGATGTATACGCAAAAGGTAAAGAGAGGTGCGACGGGCAGCGCCTCATTGCCCCTTCTCATCACATTCAGAAAGTTCCTTGCAATCGTAGCGATCTCCACAGCGGCAGATTGACATGTGTCAATGCTCAAGGCGCTGGGTAGGCGATGCTTGAAGAAGTTCCATTCACGCAGAGGGAAAGCAATCACCTGATGCAGAAGTATCATAGAGGCGTTGTGTGTGATGTGAGCAAGAGTGAGGTTCGGATCCATGCGTGGCCCAAGACGATGAGTCACATTATCAGCCTTCCACTTGTAAGGCAGCAGCATCTTCCAATGCACAAGCCGTAGATCGAGCTCCTTGAAACGAGTGATCCAGCTAGGGAGATCACGATCATCCCGAATCTTCGGTTGCTGGAGGAAGTAGGTGGTGACGCGGCTTAGAGACTCTGTTGCTTCGATGCTGTACGCAAAGGCACCAACAGTCGACATGTCGATGGTGTCTGAGACCCTGCCAGCATTCCAAGTTGTAGGTGGGCTGGTGTTGGGAGGAGCTTGCCCGTCAAGAATGATGGGAGAAGTGAGCGGTGGCACCGCCTCCTCCACGGCAAGGTCTGCGGCCGGTTGGCTCGTGTGGGAAGGGTAGCAAGAGATAGGGTTCCCCATCCGACTGGCAGCAGTATCCCAAATACCAAAGAACGGAGTTGACACCGGCCTCTCTTGACGCCATAACAGGCCGTCTGATGGCAGCCGACGGCTTACGTCATGCGATGTTAAGCTGGTGTTCCAACCCATCGTAACTGAGCAGTACCGGTCGAGATTGAAAATCGTCCAAAAGACTCTGCGCCTTTCCTCTTCCTCGGTCCAGTCTTGGGTGGGCTGAAGGGTGGTGTGGGGCTGTATCAACGATCGTGGCTCACCGTCTCTTCCAGACTGCTCGACGGTCAACTGAAGGTATTCGGCAGTCCGTGTAAGTGAGCCGATGATGGACCACGTAGATGAGGCCTCGCCACTCCCAATCTGAAATGAAGTGGTTAGCCCACGTGAGCTGCAAAGAGTCCTCCGAGCCAAGGAGATTTGGGACTCACGTTATGGAAAACCAGAATAGTGAGGGCTTGCAGACTTTCGACACAAGGCCTCTTCATAGCTTGCAGGATGATCCAGTCTTGAATCTGAGTCTGCTTCTCATGGCTTTCCTCCAGGCACCTCAACGCAAGGTCACGATCTTCTATGAATCGCGCTGCTGCTAGCCTGATAGCAGTGAGAATTATATCGAGGCCTTGCTGGTGGCCTTCAGGACCGGATTGCATGAGTCTCCTCCGTAGTCTCCCTTGGTGGATCATGGGAATCCAAGGGTGAATATGAGAGAAGTATGCCTGCAGCAGGGAATCTAAAGTCTCTTCGTCTGGTCTCTCAGGCGAAGAGACAGAATTTCGCAGCCACAGTTTGGAGTCGACAGGTTCACAGTCGGCTCTGCGGCGTTTCGCGGACGGTTTATAATCTTCGTGTTGACGGTCCGGACGAGGGCCATCGTTGAGTCTCCTCACCTTATTGGCGATCAAGGATAGGATGCTGTGATCGTCGAGCTCAGTCGAACTGGCCGTTTGACCTTGGGAGCTCTTTGCCAGAATTGCATCGTGTTCTTCAAGCCTCGTTTCCAAAGCATCTGGGCTTTCGGTTAGCCTTTTACCGAGCGTCATATGTTTCCCAGCAGACAAAGTAAAAGGGCCAGCCCTAGTAGGAGTCCTTACCTATTCTCTTGTGCAATGTTTCGATTGCACCAGCTTTCATCCCGGTTTTGCTCCGGCCACTGTTATACTCGCATTCTATGGCTGTGTATCAAAGCAAGATGTCAATACTACTACTTTACTTTTTGCTCCCATTTTCTCTCCCTTCCTCTCTCTTGTCTCTTCTCTCTCTCTCCGTCTCTCTCCGTTTTTTCATCCCCACTGATGGAGGGAGGGAGGATGAGACTGCATGAAAGTGGCACAGCGGGATAGAGGAGTATGTAGAAAAAGCGCCCACCTGCTTTTCGACACTGCTGGCAACTAGGTGTCTGCCTCGAGCACTTCAGCTTCCGACGGCGACAATTCGTGCAGGCCAAGACGGGATCCGAGTTACGATCTCTTTTCTGAGCCGATCCATGCGCCCGCGTTGTGGCCGCCGAATTGGCCGGAGGAATGCTCGCTGACTGTTCATTGAGCAGCTTATCTCCTGACCCGCCACGAGTCGAGCTTTTCGGGGACGGAGACATGTGGTTGTTGATAAAGCTAAATCCATGGCTTGGCACGTTCCAGTCGCAGCAGGAGTTGCGTGCGCATGAGCCAAGTCATCAAAGACCAGGGGGTCAGGTGTCCTGGATCCTCCGTTGTTCAGTTCATGCGAGAGAGGTCCCAAGGAAGTGCAGAAAGCTGTGGCTTCGAAACATGGAGCGCGCGCGCGTGGATGGGGGTTTTATTATAATTCGCCCGATCCCCGCTCGACATTGACCGCGGCTCCTCCCAGCATTCTCTAGGACCCCCACTTCGCTACTCGGCCGAGTGTCTACCGAACCGCAGATCTTGACCCTGACACGGCTCTCCTGTGCCAAGTCTTTTCTCGCGTGATGCCGTTGAAGTTGTTCCAAGGCACTATAGTCATGACTATGTTGCTTGCCGACTCGGCTTATAAGGTGGGAATATAGCCAAGTCCGACTATCGCCTTCGATGCTACGCTACATGGACCAAACCAGATTCATTCCAGCTAATGAAGGTCCTACTATGTTCTGCAAAAGGACAATCTACCCCTCGGCAAGCCAATGTGTATACTAAATATCCCCCTCCCCCCTCCTCCCCCGCGATTTCGATCTGCGAACTCTGACTAGCACACCGCCCAATTCCAATGACTGGGTTCGATATTAGATTATATAGCTATTTAAGCGGACACATACCGAAACTAGTGGATTTCATGTTGTTCGCTCTTTGTAATCAGAAAGTATGAAAGCAGTCGAGCCATCAATGGTGTGGTTTCCGAATATGTTTGACTTTGGCCGGGTTCTCTTCTAGGTTGCCTATGCTTGTTTATCAGATGAAGCTAAAGTCGTCGTTCCATAGCCAAGTCTGTGCCATATTGATCATGTCTGCCCCTGGTCCAGAGTTCATCTGCATAGAGGACCCCTGACCAGCATCAAAGTCCGAATGCTCTTGAAGCTCGCCAGGAGCATCTTTGTTGAACAGATCAAAGTCGAGCGTGAGGTCTTCATAGTTCGAATCAACCGTACATGTCTGGGGATGCAGGTGGCCGCCTGAAACCCCCCTGTCACCATTGTACGGGGTGCTAATGGAAGTGTCCCCCTCAACCGCGGCTCTGCATTCTCGCTGCTCGTTTTCTGGCAGCCCGAAAGCAGGGACTGCGGGGCTTCCGGCAGTCAGGCCATGCGATGGCCTTGTGATCATGGCTTGCACTTCTTGTCTGGCAATAAGATGAATCAGGTCGCTGAGGATCTTGGCTGTCTGGCTTCCCAAGGCTGTAGGATGCCCTGCGGTCTGCAGGGCATGTACCAGGCGGGCGATTGCACGCTTGCAGTCGCCTATGCGTGAGGAATAAAGGCTTGACAGCGCCAGGCTCCCAAGCATCACGCCCGCGGTGAAGGACCACATGATCCACTGCAGAAATGCGCTGCTGCGTGATAGCAGGTCGAATATTTCGGTGTACTGGCTTGACAGCGAGAGCCTCACGGAAGAGGTCCAACATTGATCCCGGCTCATTGACAATATCTCCCTTTCGAGACGACTGCGAATCGAGGGAGCCTTAGGATGAACGCCGGGAGACACATCTGTTGGCCGCCCAAATCCAATAAAGGGACGGGACAAGAGGACTTGAATGTTGTCATATGCGGTTTGTAGCGTGAGGCTTTGTAGGGCAAATACACGCACCGTTCGGTCACGGTGGATATCATCGCCTCGATTGCGAAACGAGTCGGGACGGAGCTCCGGCGGAATCCCTCTTTCCCATTCCAATAACTGCGCATGTATATGCTTGACCTGGCTAATGATAATTCCAAGGTCGTTGGTTTGCCCGCTTGTATACATTAATCGGGTAATTGGTGCCGCAATGAGGTACAGCTTGGTCTTGTAACGATTGTATGACCAAGTAGTGACAGGCCGGAAGCTGCCATTGGCTCGCTCCTCCAAGCTTCCAAAGCCTGGACAGACCGGTATCGACTCGTCAATGTCTTCAGGGAGGCTGACATGACAGTCATTTTCGTGAATGATCGCTGGCTTGCCAAAAAGGTGTGAGCTATAGCTACATTGTCCAGGAAAGTCAGCTGTTGATGCCGTGATGGTAGTCCCCGAACTGCAAGAGGAGGGAATTACCTATCAGTCATGTAAAGACTCCACCACACAGTCCTACGCAGCTGTCGTTCGGCATTGTTAATGTGACCCCAGAAAGCCTCCCGATGAAGTTCAAGCGACTGTGCGCCTCGAATCGCCATCCCAAGAATAGACAATGCAAGCATCGGCTCCTTTTGACCAAAGAAGATGGAGCTGAGTAGGAAGAGGAAGCTTACTCCATGCACTGAAAGACCGTGAAAGCAGTCGAGGTAAGACCGCCGTATTACAGACTGGATCTCTGCCTGCAGAGTCGGAATAGACACCGTCCCACCAGAAGTAGCTTCAGCTTCAGCGGGGTCGATAAAAGTCGCACCTATTTGAAGGACGGCCAGGAGCAGCAATAAGAATTGTTTGTCGGACCGATGTGCCATGCCGCTATTCAGAATCGGCGACAACTGCTTGCGAAAGATCGGCTCATGGACGACGGTGCAGTACCACCCAGTTGACTCGACATATGAATCTATGAGCGCGTGTGTGAGCCTTGGTGGAGGTAAATCGATTCCCATCAGGTCCTTGAAAGGCACTGCACGGTTTTGGCCAGACATGCCAGTATTGGTCTGTTGCACGCCATCCGGGATTGCATCAGATTGTTCCGGGCCGGAAGAATACATATGGAAGAGCTGCCAAATCGCCGCTGTTAGCCTAGCGGTCCGTCTCAAGACCATACGCATACACCGAGGAGAGATTCACCTTTTCGACCAGGCGAAATGTAGAGGCTCTTTCCTGATGATAAGCTGCAGCTTGGGGCTTCTGGATGGCTGGTTCATGAGAAATTGTTGGTCTACAAGGCGGGGTACGAAGTGTTTCCTGAGGAACATTGAACTCCTGCTGGAAGCTTCCTACGACCTCACTAGGGGTGCTGTTGCCTTCAGGAGGAGAGGTTCTTGAAACGGACGGGTGGGTTCGCGAGTCTCGTAAGGCTCTCGGAGTGGCACGATTTGATCGTCTGGAAGCTCATTAGAAGCTGTGCAGACACCCGATCGAGTGAGAGACGAAATCAGTCACCTTGTACGCTCGGTTGCCTCTTCGCAAGCAAAGCCGGACCGGACACATAACTGACATGGCCGAGTACTATCGCACTTCAAGAAATGTCAGAGGTATAGGGTAGGATAACGTAGTCGGGAGGGCAGAGACAAATCTGTCGTCCTGGTCGCACTTCTTGGAAAATTGTATGTCAACTTACCTTGAGCTTCTGGCGTCGACATCTTGCACATGCGTGCCGAACGCGTTGCTGTCCCATGCTTCGGGAACGTCTCAATGGTGCGATGGGATCGCAAGAGCTGATGATGATCAAGATGAGCCGGTGGGACGAGCCGGTGGAAGATCTGGGTTGCCTGGTGGACACTCCGGATACAGCAGCCTCGGCTCATGAGTCGTCGTCTCCACATGGGCCCAGAGCCACAGATATGTCAAAGGACTGTAGCATCAACGAACAGTTCGAGCTCAACGAATTTAGGGTTCTGAAGTCTCACCTGCCGAACCCCTCATCCCTGGCTTGACTCAGTGATTGACCAGATGCCCATTCCAAATGGCCGAGGTTCAACATGTCTTAGTTCACTCGTCCCGCTTTCATGTATAACCACGTTAGATTCATGAGGTAGGATACTCGAATCGTGAAGGACTTTGGCTTCTTCGTTCCACTACAGCCACACCTAATCATCATTAAAAACGTCTCCTAAAGACAGCAATATGTCGGACACAGGAGGTGCAACACACCATTTCACGGAGCCACTTGAGGAAGTCCCGTGGTGTGGTGCAATCCTGAAGCAGTCGGGCATTGTCACTTTCACTCCGACCTCTCGCGCACCCGAAGACAGTCCTTTCGGGGGCAGGCCAACCCAAGATCAGCTATTTCGGCGATCATTGAACATTTCGGACGCCATACCGCAGTGCATCGGCTTCTACCAACAGACCTCGGATCAGAGCAGCGCCAGTAGTATTGAGCACCACGCTGATGAATCAGTCCAGCCGGAGAGCCGACTCCAGGTGATGAAATGCTCGCTCCTCTTTGAGCTTCGACCAGGTGTAAATGGCTACAATGGCACAGCGCATGGCGGCATCGTTGCAGCTTTGATAGACGAGGCAATGGGGAACTTGCTAGTTCTTAACACCGAATTGCAATTGCAGCAGAAGAAGAACGGCACGGCTCTCCCAGCGTATGTCTTGGATTTGGATGAGGTGTTGACAATTTTCACTGCACGTATGGATATGCGATTGAAGCGGCCGATAGCTACGCCACAAGTGGTCATTGTTAAGGCAATTATAAAGGTGATAGAAGGAAGGAAGATTCATTTCATTGTCACCGTCGAAGGGCAAGGAGAAGTGGAGTATGCAAGTTGCGAGAGTACCTGGGTGCTTATTCGCAAGACAAAGCTTTGACGAGAATTCCTGTACACTACATGAACTGAAACTTCTCTGAGGCATTATAACACAACAGTAATAGATCCTCTAGATCAAACCTGCTGTCTGAGCCAGCGGCTTTAGGGAGATCTTTGCTTGCATGCTCAAGTCGAATCCGAATCCGTCCAACGACACTAGAGCTCGTATCTCGCAGGCGAATCTCCTCCCGGCTCTAAGCTAACGAAATGCTGATGCTATGTCCAGATCACATGCTCCTCGGAAGAGGCCAGGAAATAATACAGTTGAAACCCTGTTTCTTTCGGCGGACTTGAAGTGTTTCAGATGAAGATCTCTCTCCAACGTTGTGGGGCCAGGCCGCAGCCGGTGGCTCATCCAGGCAGAGCATAACCTTAGGCCTCTGAAAGTAAGAAATATTCCTATCAACTTACAAAGTCGAACCCCAACGGTTGAGCTAGTTCAGGTCACAATATAAAAACAAGATTCTCCAGCTTCTCTTGTGCTAGAGGCTCAATCTTAAAGCATAGACAGACTCGCATATTCTGATGGTTGTGCAAGACGAATCACCACCATGAGCGATCTAAAATTCCCAATCCAAATCCCGTCAATTTATAAAATATGGGAACAACATGGAAGGACTGTCTTCCTGATCGTTGCTATCGCGTACATGTTACTTGTCCGAGCAGTGCGCTTCCGTCGCGCAACCAGTATGCAGGCTGCATTTGGACCAGGGAAACGATCATTGTCGAGTATGACCCGCAAAGAGGCATTTGACATCATGACACAGCTTCAGGAACTTGAATTTCCAAGCGCTATGGCCAAGGCTCGGACCCTGGCCCTGCTCAAGGTATGATCCGCTTCCCTACAGTACTATTTTGTAGCTTCGGAGTAAGGTACTGAGACTGGACTAGGCCGGAGGTATCCCAACCATGTCGAAGTTGTTTGCCGTCACGGGACAGAGCAATTTGAAGAACTCGGCGAAACGCGCTGTCGACACTGAGATTCTCCTTCGCGAGGTTCAGAGCCAGCCGAGGGATTCGGGTCGCTACATGCAGGCTGTCGCTCGAATGAACTACCTCCACACACGATATCGAAAAGCGGGCAAGATTCTTGATGATGACTTATTGCATACGCTTGGCGACAATGTTGTAGAGATCTTCCGGATAGTCGACGGGAGTGAATGGAGGAGGCTCAGCGATGTTGAGAAGTGCGCCATCGGTATATTTCACATGCAGCTCGGTGAGGATATGGATATCCCATTCGGAAACCTCCCTTCTTGCGAAGCTGGATGGAAGGACGGTCTCCAATTCGCTTTGGAGCTTCGTGACTGGACGGTTCAGTACGCTGAGAGGGTGGCCAAACCGAACAAACCAAGCGACCACTATGTCCGAGTTTACGTTGATGGAGCGACGTCCAATCTACCGCGCGCCGTGACGATATTTGTACGGAAGGTTCTTGGAGCGGAACTGGATGATGCTATGCGATCAAGCCTGAAGTAAGTGCCCACATCTGCACACTTTCTATGTGAACTGCATTGACGGATAGCCTCACTGACGTGGGAAACAGCGTTGAGCGCCCAGGAATCTTCCTCCAAAGCCTTATTACAACCTTCAAAGAGATGCGAAGACTGACCCTCCGATATCTGTGTCTTCCCCGGCCGGCCTTTCTGGCGGTCAAACCTCTCCAGGAGAGCCCGAACCCTCAGACAGGTTTGTATAACTTCAGCCAAGTCACTCTTCAACCATGGTATGTCCAGCCGTCTCTCTGGAGCAAGTGGGGACCCAGTGGTCTATTCTTCCGACTGTTCGGCGGCAGAGCTGCTGGTTCAAAGGGGGGCCGGTATCATCCGCAGGGCTACGATCTAAATACCATCGGTCCACAGCATCAGCAAGGTAAAGGTATCGAGGAGATGACGGCAATGGTAGAGTTCATGAAGTCGAGGGGAATAACGGAATGTCCATTTCCGCATAAGAGGTAAATCGTCAGTAAGGTCAACCTGCAATACCCTACCAATGAACAGCCTATGGCGGCTAGCAATGAAGGTTTGCGAGCTACCTTGTGCTAAATGTATAGATTAGAGACAACAATTTCATTTCAGAAAAATTGGTTACCCACTCTTCTTCTGATATTTTCATTCTTGAATATTTAGACGCCAAGCATCAAATTTGTCATCCACTTGCAGGATGACTGGGAGCTCAACTTGCCTAAGGGAACGTCAGGGTCGCCTTTCAACACACAGACTATTAAGAATTGGCAAAGGCTAAGAAAGCAGGGGTTTTTGCGGCTGTTGCTGCCTTTGCTGCAGTTGAGGTTGTTTGTATCGGAAGTGGAAGCACCTAATGAGCAAAGTGCAAGATTTTCACGTGAAGATATAAGTTACAAGGGTGCAGACAACAGGAAAACAATATCAAAAGCGCATACCATTTTAACTATTAAGAAGGAAAAGTTTCCCTGGCGCCTTTTATATGGTGGCCCATCCGTGCGCAGACCGCCCACCAGCAAAGTGGCAGTGGGGTCACCCTGCGAAGGCAGCCTAAGTATACGCCGAGAGCCTTATAGCTAGCTCATCACCTCACTTGATATAAGGCTTAGAGGATGCGTTACTGTAATACTACAGAGCAACCTGATTCGAAGATCAGAGTTATTCGCTGCGGGCGCTTAAATGGAAGGTCATCATTGTTCCGTTAATATCGGGTGGATTACCCAGGAGACCCGCGCCCAGGCGTGGTTCGTTAGCAACGCCGCTCTTGCTCAGGCTTTAATCACCCTTGCTCAGTGAGCATCACCCCTTTGATCACCTTAAATTACCTCAACCTCGCTCATCCTCTAGGGGGCTGCTTTTCAACCTATTGCCTCTCACCTACACGACTTTAAATTTATACTATATCCGCTTAATATTTTACAACCTGCGCTATAGTTTTAAAATCTAATTAGATGCGCCAGAGGCAAGGTATAGGTAGAGCTCTTAATAAGCTAGATTCCTAACTACAATGTGTAAGCAACTTCATTACTTTATGCTATGGTGTTTTATTTTGGCCCGCTCTATCCCTGATGCTCATAAATGTAATATACTGTCTATTCAAGTTGACTCGCTTTTCGCTGTGGTATCAGAAAGCCAGGAAGCGCCCAACCCCCCCTATAATGCGTTCCATATCCCGTCATCCTACCCCCGAAATTCCCGAAGAAAGGAAGAAGAGGGCCAATGTCCAAGCTAGAGAAATTGACAATAGCCTTAGTGGTCCTCCACGTCCTCATCGCGCCCAGGATACATGATATCCTGCACGAGTACGGCGCGCATGTTGTTGAAGAAGACAAATCCATACGTCAGCAACAACATGATGCTCATGGCTGTCGCCACCCACAATACGGGTTCACTTTGCAGCTCGGTTCCAATGGAAATAGTCGCTAGGATGAAGCCTGTGTTGGGAAACACCGACGCCCACCAGCCAAGATGGAAATACTTGGGTGGTGAAAGCGAGACGGCGACGACGGCGATCCCAAACCACCATAGGCTCAGTGCCCACAGGAAGATGGCACCCATCAGGGCCACGGTCCGAATCATGCCTACGTTGATCACCGCCCCGGCACCATCTGGATTGATGTTGTCAGGCAGCCCCCTTGCCATACCAATGATGGCCAGCGCTGTAAATGCCGGCGGACCAACACACATAAACAGCCCGGGACGGTGCTCACGATTCGGCAGCCCGGCCTGCATCAAGCGGCCGACCATGTGAGCATACATCATGACAGCGACAGATAATCCAAGACCTTGGCACGACAGTCCCCCGCGACGATAATGGGCACGGCTGCTATATCGGGCTGTGAATCGGCGATGACGCTGGCGATGGTTCCAGACAGCATGATGGGAAAGATGGGCAGAATCCACGTCGGCATCATAGTCTGCAGGCCGAAGCTATGTGCCGCGAAGACGTAACTGTACTGCCCGACAGCAAGGGCTAAGGTGACGATGACATAGCCCCAGAATGCCGTCTGTATAGCCCATGCGTGGGTTTCATTCTCGCTAGTGACTGCGTAACGCTGGGTGCTGGTGATGAGGGTAGCGGTGGTCAGGAACAGCGTGGGTAGGAAGAAACCCTCGCGTGGATGTGTAATGGAACGCTTGAGATCGCCTGGGTAAAGGAAGAAGCGGACGACCATGGTGGATGTGATGGCGGTGACGAAGAGGATGTTGATGATGTAAAAAGCGAGGCCGATGGAGCGCAGACCGGGAAACTGGTGCGGCTGGGCAAAGATGAGAAGGGAGAGGCCACCAGTAGACATGGCGAGCGTGTACCAGGCCCAGCTAAAGTGATGAAGGCGCTGGCGTAGAGGGAGCCTTGGGCGGTTTGGGTCGTTGATGTCGACGGTGTGATGGCTGTCGGCGATATCCTTTCCGCCTTGCTTCTCGAGGACTGGCGTCGACGATACGACAGACTGGCGGAAGGCTGCCCTCATTCCGCCGCGGTCATTGGTACTGCCCAGCGTCGTGTCCAAGGGTGGAAGACCCCTTTGTGCATCCGCCTGATAGTTGTAGTCGGCGGGACTTCTTGTCGACGACAAAGTGGACCGTGACCATGACGAACGGGCGTGTCTGTTTGGTGTGTATACCGGCCGATCCTGTGGACTCGACATTGCGAAAAGCAGCGGGTGAATGTTGTTGAGCAGAGAAATCAAGGAACTCAAAAGACCAAGGCGACGGCATCCGACTTTAAATAAACTACTGAAGGATATGGCTATCAGACTCCCGGCCAGGAGACTGACTGTCCAGACTGCCATCCCATGCAGTCCGTCATCGTCAAACACGAGATGCCCTAGGTTAAAAAGTCTAGTACTATTTCTGATGCTGAGGCAGACCCGGGCAAATCGTTGTGTCAAGTCGGTTGGCAACGCACGAGGCGACGAGATAAAACGCCATGACGGGCGCTAAAAAAAAGGCAAATTTCAAAGGCCAGCAGTGTAAAGTAAAAAGTGCCAAAGTGCTGGTGATAACGACGGTCCAGTTTTAGCTCGTGGGTCCGCCCAAGACTCATAACCTCAGACACCCGTCGTCGCGAGAAGGCCCAAGAACAAGAAGCCTTTCCGAAGCCGCGTTGAGGCTCTGCGCGAGTGGCGGTGCTGTCCTCACAAGGAAGAACGGGGAGGGAGCTCATTTGCCTACCTCAGCTTATGCATCTCCTAATGATCAGCACCAGGGCGACATGGTATACTTGGCCGTCGTCAAGTGGGCAGCGTCAGGTCAGCCGTCTTTCTTGATTGTCGGCCCCATTATTGGAGTGATGGGATTCGAGCCGCAGTTGACATACAGAATGTAATAGCAAGACCCTGGAAGATCAATCCCTTGGTCTCCACGCATTGTGCATGTCCCGCACCATGGCGTATCTACTTTAGATCTTGAACACAGATGGTGGCGTCTCTGTTTTATGCTCCGAAACAAACGTTTCCTCCGACCACCCTATCAAATCCGCATACGCCGCTCCGGGATTGCGTGTGTTTGCTTGATGATTGCTAAAAATGGCAGCCGTCTCCATCCGGGCCAAGATGGGCCGGCCGGGAAGCTTGATGCTGCGCGGCCGCGAGGTGACAATGCAAGGGCCCGCCAAGCCGAAACCGGCGGGTCTGCCCGTGGCGATAAGGACAAGGTAACCCAGGTTTGACGACACCGCTTCGGGAATGTTGAGCGCTGACTCCTGATCCTCATACTTTCTCACGGATTCCAGCTTCTTCCTGCCAGTCGCATCGCGGTCTCAGGGCCGGAAAAGAAGTCTAAGCGCTCTCTCTCTGTTCCGCATTCCTCCGTCTTTTAACAAGGGGCCGGGCCGCGAAGGCTTAGGGTGATTATCAGGGGCTACGAGGCTTGACCGCGTAGCGCCTGCGTACCGACGAGGCTGCGTTGGAAAGTCTTAAGGCTTTTCATGTAATCATCGTTAACCCTTAAACACGCAAGCTGCTTTAAGAGACCTGAAGCGCAAGAATGATCTGGTACCAAACCTCGCACTCAGTTTCAGAGTCAAACATGCGTAGCAGGCTAAGGAGAGTTGATGTCTTTTGTAGCCGGCCTCGGCCAACGCACCAGCATCGGAAAGGTCAATCCAACCCTGTTAGCTACGGAGAGCAGACCAGCCTTGGGGGCAGCCTATCTTCTCCAAGCGCTCCGGGCAGTACAGGGTGCGGAAGAAGCTGAAGTGCTCCGCGTTTGACTTAGAGAACTCCGTATCGTTAAAAGGGAAGCTTGCCTCACGTGTGTTAAAGAGTCATCGAACTCTCAACGCCGCTCTGAGTACGTAGACCCAAGAACACTAGCTATAAAAGCCTTATCTTCGTCGGGCTAGACGCCTCCAGTGGTAAGGCAGCGACTCTGCTTCACGTGGACTTGTCCATGGTCTTAATCCACTGACTGATACGATTAGATGTTCAATTTTCTTGGTCCAGATGCTGGCGAATTCCTTGACATCTTTGCCACTGACCTTGCTCAGCGCATTCCAGAGATCATCTGTCGTTGTTGTGCTATAGGCATGTTCCTTAATGTACCTCCTAACGCCGCCCATGAATACCTCCTCTCCGAGATACTGAGATATCATCCGGTATGACCGCGGAACCCTGTTTCGTACGATATATCATCAAATTATGATCGATTTGATCTGCCCGTGTCACTGGTGCTTCTTCCGGGAGCGAGCTCCGCAGGCCCATCCAATTCAAATGCACTTCGAAGGCTGGTATTAATATAGCCGTCCCAAAGCTTCCACACGGCTTAAAGGCGATTGCAAGCATACCAAGACATCCATCTAGCGAAGCCTTCATAGAGCCACAAGCCATCCCAAAAGTCCATGGTTACAAAATTACTAAACCATTAGTGAGCCAACTCATGCTGCACATTCTCTGTGACTGCCTGTTTATTAGCAGCGCTGCTGTTCTCCTCATCCAGTAGGATACAGGCATTACTGTACGTGGTTCGCCTCCAGTTCTCCATCCCACGCGTGGGGAAATCTGGTATTATCCCGACCAAGTCCAGTTTTGGAAGTGGAAAAGGGACACCGAGTTCGTCTCAATAGCACTTGAGCGTACGCGCAGCAAACTCGGCCGAGAATACGGCACGCTGTATGTCTTGTTCAGGAGTACAGAAGAGCCGGATTGGCAATCGAAAGTTCTGAAATTCGAAAGCCTTAAGGTCGCCTACCACAAAAGCGATGATATGGATAGACATGATTGATGTCTCATTGAACACCACCGCTTTTCTTCTTTTTCCCGTTGTTATCAATGTCCATCTCACTGGCAACATCCACGTTCCCCAGGCAGGGTTAAATGAGTGTCCGCAAGAAGCGTCACACTAAAGGTGGCTTTAAGAACTGGCTCATCAAAGCATGGAAACGCCTTACGAGTGTCAACAGGCGACGGCTGCGTTGTCGCAAGCCAATGTTTAAATGTATCATGACTCGTCCAAGAAGCGCGATAAAAGCCAGCCGTAGAGTCATCAAGTTTGCCGCTGAATGTGTGAGTGAGGTTAGCCTTCTGGCCGATTTTGAGAGTAGCTGCTCCGAGCTTCACAGTGATTCTCTCGAGGTCAATATCACGTACAATCTCAAGGTCCGACATAGTCGCGGTTCCCGTCAACCTCAACATCCGTGTCATGGATCTCCAACTCTTTCACATAGAGTATGACCATGGATGTTTCCTCTAATATAGCAAGTTCAATTGTTACGGTGCCATGGAAAGTAAAATCCTTGAAAGTCAGGTTCGAGCTTGAGGTTATAGTGCAGTATTTAGACGTTTTGAGGCAAAACTTGATTGATATTCATGGTGAGTGAAAGGGGTATATGGTACTCGAGTTATGTCTCGTCCGTGTCGAGAAGAAACAATACGGCTGCAAATGCCAATTCAATTTATGAAAGCTCTAATCATATCCATACAGACCTGCAAATCGTCGTTTGTCGTGATAGGATGATGATGGTCGAGCTCTGATCTAGATGCAACCTGCAGAAAGATCATTGACGAAGTCCGACAGTGTAGTCATCCTAGGGCTGAAATGAACATTGATAAGTGCTATATTCAGCCGCAAGCAGAAGAACCTCTCTACTTAATAGCTACCTGCTATACGTAGAAATTCATAGCCTGCAACTCCTCCCCCTGCCTGCGGAGTTCGGCTCTATGGCACCTGCAGGCTTTTGCCTGTGCACGTGGAGCTCGGTCAAAGCAGAGTCCGTAAATTCTCCACCTCCTAAAAAGCAGATGACATCGCTACTATCGCATCTTCACGCTAAAAGGTGACTCAAGAGATTACAAGGGACGCATGTGCGGTTTCGGAGCGAAGCTGACATTTGCAAAGCCCTGGCCTCCGAGCATTAGCCCGTGATTCCGGGCGGATGAACTCATGGATATCGTTTCCGACGAGCAGACTTGCTGAACCACGAAGCCAATGCAAGTATATGCGTGCCTTCTCATCGGTTCCACGAAGTTGAGCCCTTCATTGTACTCAAACCCACTTTCTCGTGCATCCGGGGATTACCTCCGCCAAGGAGCCAGGTAAGAGCGAATGCTTTGTCTAGCGCGCGGCTTCAAGCACCTGTAAAGTGAATTCTTACCTGTTACTAAAGGGTTGGCTGAATTGCTCCTAGTTTAATATTCTGTAATTAGTCCTAGTCAACGCTAAAATTGAGTATGAACGGCATTGAATCGTTCCTATGACAAACTCACACGTAGCTTGGCTACACGGCGTAATTTGGTAGTTGCGTCGCCCCGCTAAGGCACAGCAGTACTCGCAGCAACAGGTACTGTAGACTAAGGCGGAGTACGACGGCCGGTCAGTCAGGGGGGGTTGTGGACAAGGAACGCGGAGGGTCGCCGAGGTTAGCCGGGCGCCTTCGACTGCAGCTCGTCACGAAAAGTCTCGACCATATTCGACATTCACCTGGATACGGACCGGGAAATATGCCGAGAATCCACAGCAGTTGAAATGCTTGGTTTTCATACATTAAAGCGTCTCAACAGATATAACAGCATCAGAATTCAATTTACTGAGCACCTAGATCATGTCACGGGCTCTCAAAACATCATAGATACTGAATGCCTTTGTGTACTTGTGAGAAATCGCGTCGAGTAGTCTAAGGCAGTATGCGTTTAGCATCAGTATGTCACCGCCCTTTGAGTTACAAGCCAGAACTGACCAGCAGGATACAGGCTGCGCTCTGCGCCTACATATCTTTAGCCAGCGGCCTCGTACGAGACGTACCTAGCCTCAACGGCAGGTTTCCCTAGCAAGCAGATTCCGAGCAACGGCTAATAGTGAGCTTAGGCCCCGTTCCATATGTGCCATGGACCGAGGGTCAGAAGAAATCGCCTTCTGAATTCATTCACCCGGGCCTCTGGCACTCTCATGATGATCTTGAAACGATGAGAAGCCATGTACTAAAGGGTAGGGAGCCATGGAAGTCAGCATATGAGAAGTTTGCCAACAGCACTTTCTCTCAATCGACTTACAATATGCAGGGGCCACATGAGGTGATCTCTCGTGGCTCTGTCAGCAACTACACGTCGTTTGCCAATGATGCTCGCGCCGCTTACCAGAATGCTATCATGTGTACGGTTCCCCCCCTGTGGTTCTTCCATTGCATTATCGACGCTGATCACCACGGTATAGGGTATGTCACTAAAGATGATTCGCATTGGAATCGTTCTACGACCATCCTCGATAGCTGGGGTTCGACATTAACAGACATTATTGGCACTGATCGGTCTCTGCTTATTGGTATCGAAGGGACTCTTCTTGTGAATGCTGCCGAGATCATGCGTTGGGAGGGTGGTTGGCATGAAGCTGGAGCAAAATGGCAAGGCGGCCAAGGCTTCAGCATTCAGCTTTATTGGCTTTTCATGCGCCAAAGCATTGTCATCGGCCAGGCGAACTACGGAATCGCCTCTATCAAGGCACTGATGGACTTCGCGGTTTACCTGGAGGATGTGGCTCTGTACAATTACGCCGTGTGGGCCTGGAAGTACGATAAGTGTGCAGGGATTGAAGCCACCATTAACCCTAGAACAGGACAAAATTCGGAGTCTGGGCGGGATCAGGGTCACGCTATGTCTGGCATGGGGTGGTTGGCTTTGGCAGCACGAACTTCAAAGAACCAAGGTTACGATTTATTCAGTCACGGTGGAAACCTTCTGCTGAAAGGAGCCGAGTACACGGCCAAATTCAACTTGAACGAATCTGTTCCATACGATCCCAAATGGCGCCGGTGCGAGGCGGTTCTCGTCAATGGTCCATGGGATGAGATCTCAGAGTACAACAAAGGCATCTCCTACCAGACATCAAACGGACTGAGGAAGTCTCCCGCTGTCTGGGATATTCTCTATTACACTTCAGAGGCACAAGGGCTTCGAAACACATGGACGACAAAAGCCAAAGAAGCGTACGACAAGGCAGGGGGAGAAATCGTTACTGGCGGTGAGATGCCAGGCTTTGGAGACCTGCTTTGGGCAACAGCGAAGAGACAATGAACACAAGGCGTAGTTGACATTAACTCAGATACTATCTAGTCTCAACATTGCAATTGAATTAAACCATGGCTAATGTGATTTCATCTGACCAAGTCCTCATTCAGACAAGTCTTAAGGTGACTCTCAACTCGGGATGATGCCACAATATATTTGATGTTCGAGATCCGGCCATCCGTCTCTGCAGCAATGGCTGATCAGTGCAAAAGCCAATACTGGTCGCATGCTGCAGGGAGAATCACTTCGAGGGAGGATAAGTCCAGAGCAGCTGCAATGTGCCATCGCAGGCACCCCGACTGAGCCGAAGCGGGTCTACGACACTGTTGGAACATGATTGTCCAGCTTAAAGAGAAGACGCGCATCGCGCCTGCGAACAATTCCTGTTCACAATTATGATGGCATCTCATCCGATGATCTTCCTGACTCTGTAGACGAGGACTCCATCGACAGTGATATTATCAAGCCCTGCGGCCCTCTTCTGGAACGTGAGATCTCTATTAGACCCTTCCCCTGGCCGACGAACGACACACCTGCCACACATTACGGTAAAGGAGTACCTGCGTTACAATTTTCCAATGCGAGGATATAAAACAGCTATGATGGGCCCCTGTCGCGAGAAGCGTTAACCATCGACTGCTGAGCAAGGAATGGGGGAGCAAAGGTGCCTGGGTATCATTACATTGAGCTGGTCCGCAAAGGGTGATGGATGGCAATTAGTCCGGGGATACTAACAATTGACGTCACGCGAGATAAGAGGAAATGTGCGCTGGGAAAGCTGTGAGCGGTAGGATCTTTCGGTCACGGCCCTTAGCCCTCTCCCGAGGCCGATATAATTCAGTCCAACTTGACCTGCACGTGACTTGCACATGACACGTCAGGGAAACTTGGGGTGCACCTCACAGGCAGGGGGAATATGTGTCCAGGCCTTCTCACCCAGCAGCTTGGCTCTGATCCGGGGTAATTTACGCAGGCGGCCCGGGATCTTCCCCGTTTTCCGCGATCGACTTATCTGATTTCTGATGCACAATCAGCTCGAAATCTGAACAATCTTTATTTCTTGGGCCGGAACATGTCTCGGATCCGGGTCCGCATAGGTGCCAATTTCGAGCGGAATTTTTGCGGGTGTTTTCAACTACCCGAGAAAATTTGGTGCAGTGAGATGCTCTCAAAAACAATAAATAGTGTATTTAAGGGTATGGAGATATCGCAATGAAGGCCCTTATGTACGAACCCACTCGTCGATCTCACCCTGATTCAGTCTTTGAGCAATATGGTTGTCTTGAGGCATGCCGAGCTGCTAACGACTTTGGCCCTTGCGAGCCGTAGCATCGCAGGTAGCCTGAAAACTCCTGCTCCGCAGATGGGCTGGAACAGCTACAACAATCACGCCTGCGAGATCGACGAAGACATCATCCTTGCTAACGCTAAGGGTCTAGTTGAGTCAGGACTGTTCGAACTGGGGTATGAATACGTCACCCCTGATTGCGGGTGGTATAACGGGCGCCGAGACGAGACTGGAGCCTTGGAGTGGAACACAACTCGCTTCCCCAGCGGTGGGAAGGGCTTAGGTGACAAGCTCCATGACATTGGAGTGAAATTCGGCGTATATTCAGGTGGAGGGTACTGGCAGTGCCTTGGCGGGAATCAATACCAGGGGTCACTCGGTGAGCCGCGCGACAAAAGCGCAAATGTGACATTTGGCTGACAACTACAGGCTTCGAGAGGGTCGATGCTCAAGCGTTCGCCAATTGGGGTGCTGATGCGCTCAAGTAGGCATGCATAGTTCGTCATCTCCCATAGGTGCTGACTCGTGCTCTCAGGTACGACAACTGCTACAACACTCCGAATACCACCGTCGCCGCTGACTTCTACGGGAGTGAATCTAAATCACCGGAACGTTTTCGTGTTATGGGCGAGGCGATCGCCGAGGTGAACAGAGACATCCTTTATCAGCTCTGCCAGTGGGGTGTTGGCTATGACATTGGTAGTTGGTGCGTGTTTTACTTCGCAATGCCTTTCGATTTCCAGCGCGCAAACGGGCGACTTCTCTCGATGCCAGTCGTTTACGATCACTTACTAACTTCGTTGCCAGGGCTGCACCAATTGCCAACTCATGGCGTATAAGCGTCGACATTTACCACAACTGGGGTAGCATCTGGCGAATTGTCAACCAAGCCATTCCGTTCGCCAGACACGCCGCACCCGGCGCCTATCCGGATTTGGATATGCTCATGTAAGTTTCTGCGAGATCGAGACTAGAAATCAAATAAGGTTCTGACGCAAGAAAGTGTTGGATTGGGTGCTCTTTCGGAACAGGAGGAACGCACGCACTTCAGCCTCTGGTCAATTTTCAAATCTCCCCTTATTTTGGGCAACTCAATGTCAGAGCATATGCCGCAAAGTTCCTTCCAAGTCGTCACGAACAAGGAAGTCATTGCCATCAACCAAGACTCTTTGGGAAAATCGGCAAGGCTTATACGGCGGTACAGCGAGGAGGGCTACGATATTTACGCAGGGGAGCTATCCAGTGGACGAATGGTATTCGGTATCACTAACTGGATGAACACCACTCAAGTTGTCACTGTAAACCTAGAGGAAGTTCTGCGAATTGCATCCGCGCGAGCGCGCGACGTTTGGGCGCACCGGGATATTGGTCGGTTGACTGGTCCCTATAAAACGAACCTTGAAGGTCACGAGACCAGGCTCCTGGTTCTGTCAGACTTAAAGGTCGCGAGGCGGCAGCACAGTGTCTCTAGCTACCACATCGCATCGAACGCGACCTTGTTCGGAAACGCGACTTCAGTTCAATGCACGATAGGCCAATGTCTCCCCGCCGGCTCAAAGGTTGCCAACATTGGCATCGGACCCACTAACGCTGCCGTCACCTTTGACCATGTTTTCACACAGACAAACGGTACCAAGCTTCTCGAGCTTGACTTTGTCAACTACGATATTGCGTGGGAGACTTCGTGGCAAAGACCGCAGGGTACAAGCAGCCGAAACGTTACCATTTCTGTCAACTTTGGCGAACCCCAGCGCTGGGCCCTTCCCATCTCCGGCGGTAACTGGTTCGAGTCCAGTCGACTGGCGCTCGAGGTCCACGGTTTCAAAGCAGGCAGTAACACAGTGGAGTTCAGAGCCCTGGACGGTCTGATTGGTTTTGCGCCGGAATTGGTTGGCTTCGCTCTGATCGAGGGGGTATAATTGACAGCACAAGAACTCAAGTTTGTTCCAATCGGATTGCCGAAGTCTTGGCGGTTGCGTAAGTCGGTTACGAGCGGCTTATCAGAGTGCGGAGAACGTCGTCTATGTAGACTCCGAGATCACCAGTAGGTAGTCTGATCCATCCTATTCAGTTTATCAGCAAGGCCAAAGTTTAGTTTATTATTTTGATAAGACTTTGCTTCGCATTCTTTGAAGCAGTCTGGAATCTGTCATACTACTGATGAATCTAATGGCGGATAAGAATCTTCAGAATAAATCCTCATGTACGCATTCATTCAGCACTGTTTCCAAAGATAGTATCTATCGTACCTTATACTAATACAGCAATACAGCACGACGGGACAGCTTTCTCTAGCCTGTTGGGGGTTCTACCCAGCCACTAGGTTCGGCACAAAAAGCACCGATTGGCACTATAGCAAGGATAGGAAAGTGTTTACATCTCCTGTCTAAAGATTAATTGAAGTTGGCCTTCCGGGGTAACCGAGGCTACCGACGAAGGGACGTTGTTCGGTCAAATACCCGAATAGGTTTAGATGTCTAGTTTCGTGGTGGAGTCGGGCTGTGGTGCTTCACACTGCGATATTAAACTGTGTGTATAGGTAAGAGGAGGACATGGACTTGGAGGCAAGGGATAAACCTTTGGTCTAGATGTATCACGAAGGACATGACCCGCCCTTTATTCCTGGCATTGTGAGGTTGAGCCTATGTCATCGATCCTTTATAGAACGAAAGAGGACTCAAGGAGAAAAGGCCAATAATGACTCTTTGATCGCTTTCTGAGATAGATCTGCTGTGGGGCGTCTGGTGTGTTAAATTACTGCACCTCTAGTTACCTCATCTCCTTCAAGTCATTTAAAGAATAGAATTTAGACTTGTTAGATAAATCTAGGCTTTCACATGACGGTATCAGCACAACCTGACCAGCTTAGGTATCTAAGCACTGTTTTTACTTAGAATAACGAAGGGTCTTCTGACCTCTCGCTCTCCCCGGCCCCTACCCTGTATAGCGACTCTCATAGCGAGAGATTACTCTAGGAGCCTACTAGTAAAGAAGCTTCGTGAATAGCACCTTATAATCAAAAGATGAGGAATATTCTAGTAAAGATTTAAGAAGCTATAAAATAATAAAAGTATACTCGCTGTTAAAAATAAGCTTAGCTTTAGTCTTAATATTTATTTTAGTTTATTATATTTATAAACCTAACAAGAAAATTTAAATAAAAATTATAAATTAATACTTATTGATATTACTTATAATACTCTCTAAAAGTATTTTAATAATATTATTTAATATATTTATATAAAATTATAATATAGTTACTTAATTTTATATATTTTCTATTATTGATTATTTTAAATATGATTTCTTATAATTAACTTTTTTATTTTATTTAAGGACTTTTATCAATTTAAGATAATTAATATTATTAAATAATTTATTTTAATATTTATTTATTTATTTATTTATTTATTTATTTATTTATTTATTTATTATTATACTCCGCTGACCCCCTATAGGGTGGGCGGTGCCTCTATCTGTAGTAGCTCGGGGGAAAACCTTATGAAATAGGATGAAAACCCCGTGCGCGGTATATGCGTGGCCGCTATGGCATCGCAGCGTCCCCTGGGGATTCGGTGCTGTGAAAACTGGCGTGATGGCTAGACTTATCCTATACGTAGGATAAAGGAGAGGAGTAAAGATAGGAGAATAAGGAATATAGGGAAGAAGAATATCAGCGTCTGCGCTGCGCCTCCGTTGCGCCTCCGAGGTGGTGGATGGGAGTTTGCCCGAGTCGTTACGGCCGTCGCCGCCTCTGCTGCTCCTCTGAAGCTGCGCCGCGCCGCCGTGGTTTGGCCTGCCGGCGCCCGGAGCGTGTGAGCGGCGAGCCCGCGCTTATCCGGCCAAGGCCAGTCCGCCGGTGCTCCTCCGCAGCTCCCCCGCCGCTATAAGACTGCACCTGCGGCTCCTGTGCGGCCTTTCTCTACGACTTTTAAGTATTAAGTTTGTGATAAATATAGCTCTTATTACCCTACCTGACTTCATTTAATCTATAGTCTATTATATAAATATTTTAATAGCTAGTTTAGAAATATAAATATAAATAATTATATAAATTAGGGTAGGGATGTAGACACGAACCTAAAGACATCAGATCTTAGCTTATTATCATTAAATCAGCAGAATAAGCACCAGCAGCCTTCGCAAGAGATAAAGCCGCCCTCTTTAAACCAGACGAGGAAGAGAAGAGCATATCCAGGATTTATCTGAAGCAGACAGAAGAGTAGTCATACTTGTGCTCTTGTCGAGGCCAGTTTGGAGACGTGGCCCCACCTTAACCGCCATGCTGACCTTGTGTCCGTTGCCAGCCCTGACACGTCATTGGGCCTGCTCTTCATTTTAGTTGAAATGAAAGGAAACTTAGCGCTGCCTTCTTACACGTGTCTGTAGTTCGAGCTGATCGCGGGCTGATCAGAAAAGAGGAGAATGTACCAGGTGTTAAGAAGCCTATATAAGGGTCAACGGGAGGCGGTCCATTCCTAAGCCGTTTCTCTCTACCAATCTACGCTCTCTGCATCAAGAACACTCGTTTTACATTCCCTTTATACTACTACTCTTCTCTGCCCAGCAAGTTCTTGCTCAGATTCTGGGCCATGCATTCTATCAAATTTATTACATCACCATGCTGTCTCCTAAGAGCTTAAGTCATAAGACTTTTGTAGTTGTATGCCCGTGGGCTGGGACCACACTCTCCGCCATTCGAGTACTTAACGTGCTAGATCTAGTATATAATACGTTGCCAGTCATCTCACGCCTTCCTCCGGCAGCACTACTATGCCTTTCTGCGTATACCTAGAGCCTGGGGCCGCTGCCCGGGGCTAGGCGGAGTGACTAGGCGCTGGCACACAGTGTGCACTCCGTACCAGCAACTGTGTGGTGTTGCCTGAGCAAGGGCTTGAAACAACGCCTAGCATTTAGCTCAGGCTCCGATCACCCTAGATCACCATTATGCTCAGGGTACGCTCAGGGTAGAGCAGCGACAGCTCAGGTTCCACGTTAGCAACGGATTTGGACGGTAAGATCTGTCGGGGGTGACCATTGAGGTAGGGAAGAGTAAGACCTCAAGTCAGTGACTCACGCCTTCTCTGGTATGAGTCTACCTTCCTACAGACACCATTTGAAGGTCGAAGCTTGTCTCATTCTTTTTCTAACCCTTTCTTCCCTTCCTTTCAACTCTTTTACCCTCTCCCATTGCCGCTCAATTACCGCAGATCAAGTAGATATCGAACCGCTACTTGACACCACACCTCCAAAGTGCAGCCAGGGAGAGCAGGGCAACCACTCCTTGAACCATCACCACGCAAAGGTTTCTATGATTTGACATGACCAGTGGTGCAGAAGCTCGTGGCATGCGTCTCCGAAGGCTCAAACCAGCAACAGAAATTTGCCAAAGAACTCCCAAAGGTGTCTGCATCACCGGTAGTTCACCCCCCTCCATCATCAAGCAACGAATCAACAACCTCAGCACTACACAATGCCGCTCCCCATCATCCACATCAACGGCTTCCCTGGCATAGGCAAGCTGACCATCGCCCGCCACCTCACCACCCTTCTCGCACCATACAACGCCAAACTCATCCACAACCACCTCCTCATCGACCCAGCCGGCGCCGTCTTACCACGCCACAGCCCCGACTACCAGCATCTCCGTCGCGCTATTCGCACAGCAGTCTTTAACACTCTGGCAACATCTCGCGACACCTTCGACTCGATCTACGTCTTCACAGACTTCCAGTCAGATGATGAGATCGGCAGCGGTGTCATGGACGAGTATGAAGCCTTGGCTGCGAGCCGTGGCTGCACCCTCGTACCTGTTCATGCTACATGCGGCACGGCGGAGAACCTTCGTCGCTTGACTTCCTCTGAACGCGGCATGCATGGCAAGCTGACCGATGCAGAGCTGGTGGTGCAGATCCGGGAAAGTGAGGTGATCTACCAGTGGCCAGCGGAGAATCCTTTTCACTTAGAATTGGATCTCACAGAGCTGGATGCTGAGGCTGCCGCGCGCAAGATATATCAGCATATTCTCGATGTTTGCCCAGAACTGAAGTCCATACAATAGACTTGAGCTATCCCTCTTAGAATCCACGGCCCAGATACACAAGGATTGACTTGTGGCTTGAGATATTAGTAGCTGACCTACTCTCAATTGAAACTCGCACAATAGAATATACTCTTATCGATCAAGCCAAAGCACAAGAATCTTCCAGTTACCAAATAGGTGCACCTATTGAACAGGAGGGTTGAGTCTCTGAAGCAATCTACACGTTTCAAGATCCTGCCTATGTCTCTTACACGGCTAAGAGCCGATAGTGTATCGTAGTCGACGGTTTCGGAAGTCCACGTCCTCTCAAGACGTCAGCTTTTTTGAGAGCTCTCTTATGGTCTGAACTTTTTCCATAGCTGTATCAGCTTTGCGTTTCGTGGTTCTACACGACTCACATTTGTGCTCGATTGTACTCCATCAGGTACCGCGCTTGTGTGCACTTGACTTCACATATCTGGTATAGATTCTGATTACTGTCTGTTTCGGAGGTCATAAGCTGCCCAGAATAGATCTCCTAGATTTCCTCTTCTGCTCTAAAAAGAAAGCAATGCCGTTCTGGCCGGGCATCATGCTGACGTCGACTAAAACGGGCTGGCCAGCAACGGGTCACATAATGAATGAAACAACCTGAACTGTTCCGCCCGGCTCTGCAAATTGCCGAGGACAGGTCTCAGCCCGCTTTTTCCCCATCAGGCCTGTCAACTCGTGCTATATTTGCTATTGAGTATTTGCCCACATCTGTGTTAGTCCAAAGCTTAGTGACCCCTGCTACGGGGTGACAACGCTCTGCTCTGTAAGCCACTCCCAGGCCGTGGCTTGCACAGCCACTTGTTGAGACGAGAGGAAACTATTTTCAGTCCACCTGAGACTAATTCATTGGATGAGTGCAGTCCGAGGGATTCAGCACGGCAACTAGATCCGACGAACAAGCTCGGAAACGCCAGTGTTCTCCTATAGTTGCAGCTATGTCGTTTCATGCACTTACACGACTCTCGCGGAACATGCAGCCCTGAAACATAGAGAAAGGCATCTTCCACCATAGGCTAGCTAGTCCTGAGTCTGTGCGCATACCTGGGGAATCATGTACCCGACACGTTGTTTCGTCCTATGACATGCGACCATCCCCCATTGCCGCTCTTCCGTCCCCCCGTATGCAGGAACAGCTTCCAGTATCATCCAGCACCATCGACTCAAACGTCCCCAACCACAGGGACCCCGTTTCAAACATACCTGCCCATGAGACAACATCTTTGCCGCGCGGGCCGATTGATGTGCCGACCGGTGTGCATCGAGTTCCTCCGCCCCCATCCACCGTCAGATGGTCCGGTCCCCCCGCTAGCCGGTCTAAGCTACCGGCCTCCATGTGGGATACCCGGTGTCAAGGCGGCCGCCATGCTTTCGGATACACATACAACCTGGCCCCCCAGACGAAACTAGTACAACTAGGTATGTATCGTGGCTGACAGCTGGGCAGCCTCGAAGCTTAGCTCTCAGGTCATCTCTCGCTGGTCTCGGCTGTCTTAAGCTTAGCGTCCACGGCTCGGAGGCCTTCCTGACGCCAAAAATCGTGAGAACGGGGGCAGGTTTCGACACTATGGGTTGTCTTCCTCAGCATTACGTGTGAGAGAAAGTGAGGATTGACTTTCTGGCTGAGACGCGTGCGGCTGTGCAATGACACGAGCATGACTGCAGACCGTGTATAAGTAGTCGAGATGTGCCGTGTAGACGGAGGGTTGTCTCATTCAGACCCAATCCTCGCACAGAAACCAACAATCCTCCAAAAATGCAACACTCCTTTCTAGAACTCTTCGCCTTGGTCCTCGCCGCCTCACAGGCCTCGGCAGAGACTATCAAGGTCGAGGTTGGCAAAGGCGGTCTAAGCTTCGAGCCGAACAACATCAAGGCCAGCAAAGGCGACATCGTCGCGTTCCACTTCGACTCCCAACACAGCGTCAATGCCGGAGACTTCAGCAAGCCATGTTCCCCTGCCTCTAGTGGAGGCTTTGGCTCTGGATTCTTGCCCTCTGGCGACGATGTTAGTCCCTCACACACCCCATACACCTCTGCTCATGATGCTAATCCCGGGTGATCACAGACCTGGTTCTCCATTAACATCACCGACACCAACCCCGTCTTCTTCTACTGCGGTGTCCCAGGCCACTGTCAAGCCGGCATGGTAGGCGTCATCAACGAAGGATCCGACAAGCTCAGCGCCTACGAGAGTGCCGCAGCCAACACCGGAAAGACAACGACCCCACCCAAGGCTTTTGGCGGCGTCATCGGCTCCAAGGCTGGATCCTCCTCCTCTTCCTCAGACTCGGCTTCGACTACCGCCGGAAAGTCGGATGGTACTGCAACTCAGAGTGGGAGCGCGGCTGCGGCTACGACGACAGACTCGGATGGGGCTGCTCAACGCCTTGGTGGCTCCGTGGTTGGAGCCCTTGCTCTGGGCGTGGTCATTGGAAGTCTTCTGGCTTAAGACACTCGAATGGGCCGCCGAAGCCTTACGACAAGGGAAAGGGGGGTGCAATAACCCATCGGTTCCTGGACTGACGTTGGTATATCTAAATGGTATACGTCTCCTTGTCACGGAGAAACACAGGGTTTTCACAAGATGTAACGCAGAGCGGAGCTGCATTTATGGCATTGAATTAAGAACTTCTTTATGAAAGTCAACCAAGACGTCATGAAGTGTGAGATTTATAGCGATCCAAAAATTGTGATATGCCTTCTTGGCCGGTAATGCAACCTGGTTTTGAAGGCGAGCTCAACAGCCTAACAGATAATACTTGATATTTCTGGCAACCATGAGCTTCTCTTAACTGTTCGCATTCAATGAGCCCTGTATCTGAAACTCTATACCCTACGCAAGATCCTCTTCCCTCGGGAAACAGGTAGCCATTTCAAGCTCACCAGTCTCATCATTCGATGCAAAAGACAGCACCACAGTCCCGCCATAGTTCAAAGGGTTCCCCTCAAAGATCACAAGATCCTTGCTCGTCTGGAGATTCAAGATCCTTTCCATGTTTATCGTCACCAGATTGACTACCTCATCCTCAGTGAGGTTAGCATACCTACCGGCCCAGCTTGCCTCAGGCAGTAGGTTATGTATGCGGAAATCCGACTTCATCGCGTCTGTGGACACAAAATTCAAGTATCAGCGTCCAATTTCTTCGGCAGTTGGTCTGACAGTATCTTACCCTGATCAATGATTGCAATGGCAAATAAAACACCAGCTTCTTTGAGGTAGCTGGCAACGCTTCGAGTAAGCGGTGGCCCGATAACGGCGTCTTTACTCCTGAAGTTAGTCGGACCGCCCCGATTCTGTGTCAGGATGACCGGAATGTCCGCTGCTGCAAGTTCCTCTGCGACCTAGAGTCTCGGTTCAGCACCAGAGTTTCGCCTAGCGCGGGGAGATAGGCAAGTCAAACTTACGTATGGTGCCTCTTTGCCGCCGACGACGACTAGTTTGACGTCCGAAAAGTCCTTCTTTACCATGACGAGTTGTTCCATGTCGTACTGCTGCTGTTAGCTGACCTTCCCATCCAAGGGTTGCCTGGGATTCCAGCTTTATGACTTACTTTGTTATTGCAATAGACAAGCAAGGGCGTCTTGCCTTCAGCAACACCCTCATACACCGTACCGTTGAACTTTGCCTTCGCGTCCTTCAGCATCTTCCGCAGGTTCTTGATGCCATTGCTGACAGACCCTTCCGAACTCTTCGTCTCCTCACCAAGCGTAAGGTGCAGAGCCACCTCTCCTTTGATGATCCCACCACTCGACAATCCTCGTTTCCCACTCGTCCCAATCTCAACACTCACACCATTGACAAAGCCTGACGAAGCTGCTGTCGGAGGAGTTACAGCTCGCGTCACGCCGCCGAGGCGAGCACGAGCGAACTGCTTCCCATCAAGCCAGATGCCGTACTTTGCAAATGCCACGCTTTCCGGGTCATCGAGTTTCTGGTTCTTGGGTTCTCCATCGCCTGTATCGTCCAGCGTGGCGATCTCGCGTATACCCAGGCCAGCGCTCAAAGCCGTCAAGCCAGGGGTGACATGGCCGTCGTTCAGCTGGATTTTCACTATCTCACCAGGAGTTTCGGTTTTGAGCATACTCTCGACCTTCTGATCACAGGATTCGTCGGAATCTAAACAGACAATGCTGCCTCCTGCAATGACCAGCTGAATGGTAGTGCCGGCTGGCAGCTTTGCCACATCTGCCGCTTGATGTGGGTGGTTGCTAACGAAGGCTTTCTTTATTCCCTTGATCACAAAGATGCGGTCCTTTTTGGATGCCCGAGAGCAGATCGATTCTCTGTCAGCTGTGTCGGCCTCATAGCGCACACGCGGTGCATCGCCAACCATCACAAGATGTTTCGAGGTGAATGTCTCGCCTGTACTCTCCTTCACCTTGTCCTGATCAAGTTGCGGTCTGCCATCAATAAACACCTGCAGCGGGGTCGCTCCAAGACTGAGAGGATGATCGTTCCAGACGGCGATATCTGCATCATACCCAGGCCGAGCATAGCCAATCCGGAAGTCTAGATCAATCGCTCTGGCGGGTATAGACGTGACAGCCTGCAGAGCCTTCTCTTCAGGTAACAAGAACGAGTGAGCTACCGCAGCCTGATCAAGCAGGTATTTGGCATTCGTCGAGTCAATGCTATGATCAGACTTATAAGCCACGGGTACTCCGGCCTTGTCGAGCAAATAGCCCGCGTAGAGGTTGGGTGAGTACGCCTCCCACTTGTAGCCACTGAATTCTGCGAAAATTGCCGCTGTGATGTTGTTTCCATTCTCTTTGAGCATATGGCGAACCTGCCACGCCTCAGTCGCATGGTGGAAACCCCAGACTCTGAAGCCAAACTCCTTGCTGATACGCAGCATTGCTTCCATATCCTGCGGCTCGTAGTTGTGGTTTTGTAGAATCACCCTTCCACGCAGAAGAGCAATTGTGGACTCCAATTCCAGATCGAGTGGAAACTGGCCATTCCTATAGATCCACGAGGCTTGCCTTTGGTCGTTCCAACCGCTTGAGGCTGCATCAAGTTCACTGCAGTAGGCGTCTTGCTTTTCCTTGATGATTCTGGCCTTTTCGAGATGCTTCCTCAGATACCAAGAGACACCCATGCGAGTGTGGCCCCAGACAGTTTTCGGGTTCTCGCCAAACGCCATCTTCATGTAGCGACGCCGCTCTGCATCTGGGACACCGTGCTCTAGAAGCATCTCCTCAGCAACAGGCTCCCCATGCTCCCCAGAGAAAAGCGCATTCTTCACAGCCGTCCCCTCGCCACCGATGATGTTGGCGGAGCCGGGGATCAGTAGGGACGAGGTGACACCGCCAGAGCAGATCATCTCGGCTGCTTTGTCATAGGCTTTGAGGGAGTCGATGATGCGCAACATTGATGTGATTTCCTGCGTTGTCTTGTGCATCTCATTGCCGTCGTTGGTCGATTCTGTCAGGGGCCACAGCTCGACCAGGTGGTGAGAATGCATGTCTACCAACCCGGGGGTCACGTATCGCCCGTGCATGTCATACTCCGTTGCATCAGATGCCGCAACCTTATCTTCGACGTTGGAGATACCCGTGATCAATCCCTTGGCGAGAACAATATCGACATTGTCCGGCAGCCATTTGACTCCATCGAACAAACGAGCATTGCGCAGGATGACGGTCCTGTTCTGGCCAGTCGTCGGATTCCATCGTGGATTGGCATCGCGTTTACCAGCCTCTGGTCGCGAGGGGAAGGCATCCCGCGCTCGGCATTGAGCGACTGCTTCTTGGAATTGCAGCAGTCGCGGCGTGCTGGCAACAGCTCCATCAATGCCGGATTGGTCGAAGAAGGAGATCTTGCAGCATACACAGAGAATCAGGAAGATGAGGACGAGAGTGAGAAGACTCCGGACAGGCATCAAGGTGCGGATGAACAGACGGCGGGATCGCTGTTGGCCGGGGTAGGCGGGCGCATCATAGGGCGGGGGCAACAACTGTCTCTTGTCCATCGTGTCTGCCAAGCGAAAGGTTAGGAAAGAGAAACGTCGCAGGAACCGTAGAAATGAAAACCTGAGAACAGAAGTGATGAGTCAGTCGCTTTGACGGATGGGAATGATCATTGTCTCTATCCACCCATGCCGGGTACTCGATCCTATCCTAAGCTGTGATGGAGCCCTGCTAAGCTTTAGCGGTTGCTACTGTACAAAAGTGCCACAGCAGTTGGGATGTTGTCATGAATCCTGGCCGGCAATCTTTGCCGAGGCTCCTGCGCTTAGATCCAATTGTCCAATGCTGACTCTCCTTCATCAATAAGTATATGCGGTAATGCGGACAGACCGCTACCAGTGCTGCGCCGCTATACCGACTTACAAGCCAACGTTGCCACCGCCAGCCATGTGGGATTCCCGAACTTGACGAACAACAGGAGTCTGGATGCATACCAAGGAACAATATTTCATTTTCTAATATGGACCTGGAAATTGCAATTGACGGCACTTCAAATAGGAACAGGCAATCATCCCAGTCTCTGCACTATTTGCCGTAACTCTGAGATCTTGTGAGCTTGCCTCTGGGCGTCCCACACTCAACTCTGGAGAAGCATAACGCTCAGAATCCAGATGCTCCCCATACACGCTCAGAATCTCCTTCTGATCTTTCACGCTCGTTGTAGTGAACAAAGGTCTTGTCTTACTGATCTAACGTAGCGCCTTGGCCTCATCTACCTGGAAAGATCAACTTTCTCACCTTCGCCATCCCTTGCAAGTCCCCTTCAACAGTTCCCGCTTTCTCCTCGTCCACCCAGCCCTCAGTGTACCCGCCACCGAAGTCAGTAACCCACGCGTGGTCATCTGCATCTATCAAGACATTCTCTGCTTTGACATCGCCCCAGACTATCCCAGTTTTGTGTAGCTCTGTAACTGCTGTCTCAACCTCCCGTAGCCACTGTTCTCTAATCGGACTTGGAGGATCGTCAGGTTCGTCGGGATGGATCCTGGTCGACAGAGGACGGTCCCCATTCGCGATGTACGTCAACAGCAGGCCAAGGACAGAGTCGGAGTCATCCATAACGATCCCATAGAGGTGACAAATGTTAAACCGGGAGTCTAGTCCGGCTGCGAGGATCTCCTTGTATGATTTTAGCTCCTGTTTGATCTGGACGCTGGAGTTGCACGGCTTGAAGAAGCATTCGGTCTGGCCTTTGTCGATGAGAACTTTGTTGGGCCGCTTGAAGAGCGCGTCTTCTGGATTCTTAAAACTTAGAACGATGCCCGCAGGATCGTAGAAAGCCGTCCAGGTCTCTAGGTCGTCAAGAAAGGCGTCATCGAAACGGACAAACGATGGCCGGTGGGGTGACTGTGCTGCAGCGACACGGCGCGGGCATCGCTCTTCGTCAGTGATGTCCAAGGCAAAGACGAAAAACTCTGGGAACAGATGATCTTTGAGCGTCACGATGGTGTCTCCGGGGGTGCACGTCGGCTTCGGCGCGAGCTCAGCGAAGAGTGGCTCAAATGGGGGCCGTGATCCATTCGTACACGTCGGTGTCATAGATGTCGCCCAGTACCTCCTCACCTGATCGGAGCACCTCGAGACACGAGAGATACTTGTCCGTCATCATCAGAGAGTTGACGAACTGAGACGGCGAAACCCTGATGTGGAAGACTCTGCCGTTCCGACGCACCATGAAGCGTGCATCACGGTCATCGTCTCGAGTACTGATGATGTAGTGTTCAACCTCGTATCTCAGTTTTGCAGCCATTTTCGAGACTCACACAGTAGACACCGCTGGTCAGAAATCTAGTCCATCAAGAAGTATAAAGAGAGTGTGAGTCTGAGACGGGTCACTTCACCAAGCCATCCCACGCAAGGTTTATCTTATGCATGACGTGCTGCATGGGTGGATGCTGTGCCTTTTACGTCCCGTCGTATTATCAGTTTTATAGGACCACAATCCCGCCTCGACGCACTTATGAGACAATTAGCGTCATGCTGAATCTGTAAAATCGTATTGCCGAATTCACAGATCAGGCGCACGTAGCATCGCATGCCCTTGGACGAAGCTGGGCGAGTATTTTGGTGATTGTTAAGATCCAGGCTCGTGGCCGGGGTCTCAGTAATACAGCGGAGACTGGTGAAGCTACCCTTAAACATGTCTTTCCGGTGCTCCTTAAATGTCTTATAAACCAGAAAGAATATCGCCACTGAAAGCTTGGGACCATCACCAAAGTATCGCCTCGAGGTGCACTCGAAATATTGCCTTTTCTGATTAAATACCGTAACATCACTCACTGACAGCAGCTGAGATAGATCTGACCAGCCTAGTCACTTCGAGACCGCTTGCTCGACACGTCCGGGCTCGGGCTTCTGCTCCCTCCCATCGGCCGCTTCCTGGACCTCTCACGGCGATGACTTTGCCGCAAGCCTTCTCTTCTTTGCTTCGACCACTGTTCAAACTCCGCGGCTTGTTCAAGCAGCTGGCCGATATCGCTGAATGGCTGCTGAAGTAAAGGATATGTGCTGAGACTCTCGTTCCACACGAGAGCAAATGAGATCCAGTCAACAAAAAGAGCATATTCAGAGGTTGCCAATGCACGTTGCGGAGCAAATGGCGGCTTGCCCATAAAGCAGTTGACGAGCCACCTGTAGCTTGGAGTCCGACTAAAATGTGCAGGGTCGGTTAACTTCCTTGATTCCTTAAGACAACCGTTGCAGATGTCGCCCGCGCGACCTGTCTCGGCCTCAGTATCCGCACACCACTTACACGCCCAAGTTCCCTCGGTCCTTCGGGCTATAGATACTTCCCTCCAGTAATAAACCTCCTGGCTCATCAATTTGTAGATGAAGAACAGCGGCGCGTCAGATGTTTGCGCAGGAGTCCTCAGCTTCCTTTGGATCCAGAGCCGATCTCTCCAGGAAAAAAGCTCTCGTCTGAACAAATACGCCCCGGATAGAACACCATCGCTGACACGAGGCGATCCCAGGCGGTCGGGCGGGCTGTCCACGTCGCAAAACTTCCTTATCAAGCTCTTCACGACACCCAAGTCACTAATCATGCCGTATATGTTGCTAAGATTCCACCAATGGTGTAGGGACCCCCACAGGCTCCTTTCTGTGTAAATATTTGATGTACGGTTATCGTGAATGGTATGGTGCATGTCTCTCGTCATGAGGCATCTTCTGACGGAGTAAGCTACTTCCCACTGCGCTGGCAGAACAGGATCTCCCTTGACCAGGTAGATACATGTATCTGAAGGTGATCTCTCAGGGTCGTGCACCTCCTTACCCCCTTGGATCAGGACATACCCTTCCTCAGAGGGGTGAAGCTTCTCGAGCTGGTAACGTCCCGCACGAATGGGCTTTTCCGCTACGCGGAGCAGGTGCTGTTGATCAAACCGTTTGGAAAATTTCAGAAACGGCTCCTGTGGTTCCACTCTACCTTTCTTGAACGAACTGTACATGTAGTGGACTATATCGCGGAGAACTGTGTCGGATTTGGTGGGAAGGAAAGGGGTCTCCGAAGTCGAAGTGTCCAGTTCTGGAGCATCAACTGGGCTGTCGAACCGCCACTTGGACCTGTGATCTTCCAGCACTCTCAATTCTATGGCCCTCCGAGTTATACACGCTAGAAGTGAGTCCTCGGGTGTGCCGGCCTGGAGACGGCCAATGGCCTTGAGTAGAGTGTCCGTGTCAACATGCTGTGCGTCTGGGGGCTGCTTTGCGCGACGACTCTTGCGCTTGAGCCCTGATCCCTCGACGACAGATATCCAAGCATCCTCTGCAATAGCTATGGCGTAAAGTTCTCGAACCTGATGCCAGCTACCTGATAAATAATTCGTGCAGGATATAATTGTGTAGTATGCCGTCTTAGATTCCAGGACCGTCGGAGTCGAGCGTACCGTGCCGGTCCACCGCTGCTCCATCGCTTCAATAGCCGACCGTTCTAGCAGTATAGCCTTAAATATGTGATCTAGAATCATGCGACAGAGCTTCTGCGCCGTAGATTCCGTTGTCGACTGTAGCATAGTGCCAATATTGTCTCTAGTCGCAAGCACGCAGCAATATCTTGATTCAACAAAGGTGGCATGACGAACAACACCCAGCTTCGGGTCTCTATCCACAAACGGCGCTTGTGCCGAGACATAGGCTTTGTAATTCTCGTCTTCTTCTGCGGAAGAGTGTAGCTCAGGCTGATCAATGAAGCGGGTGGAGAAGATATTCGAATCGGCGTACAGCACACTAGCAGCATCGTTATCGCCAGAGGCAAGGATCCGGAGCGTGCTGATGATCTCGTCACGGTACACATCTCTAGCCCAGTCGAAAACATAGTCAACGAGGAGCAGGAGCTGTAGGGCACCGTCCAGAGTCAGGACGGACCCGCGCCAGACATCAGCAACTATCTAGGATATGATCAGCAACAAAGAAGTGGGGTCACGAAAGATTAGCATACTAACATAATCCATATCGCCAACAGTATTAGGCTGCGCTATCCCTTTGGCCATAAAGGCCACCGAAACGCGCCAGTCTTCCCCTCGATTAGCGAAAAACCAGACAAGAGGACTCTGATGAGGTTTATGGGAATCAGGTGCTGTGAGCAACCGATGCTGGGTCTCTAGAAACGTTCGAATTGAGAATGCGGTCTGCATCTGTATAGAGTGCCAATCGCAATCAGAAGTTCCGGATTTAGCCTCTAGAACGAGGAATGGATACAGCAGCTCATCGCCGTTCTGATCCAGCGGTTGGTTGATGGGGGATGGCTGCAGCTCCTGCACGAGGAGCTGCGCATCGCCTGGCCCAGATTGACGTTTTCGAGTATCATGAAGGAGGTTTTGGATATTTCTGGTTTGGCGCAGCCCGAAAATAGCATCTGGCTTCTGGATTTTCTTACCCAACCTCTCGGCAATGGAGGGATCGTGGCGGACTGCTTCATCTTCACGATGGCCAAAAATGGGGTTCAGCCCAACGGCCTCGAGCCTGAGAGACATTCAGTAAGCAATGTCTTGTGATGATTAAAAACGCGGCGTGCTCACTGGTCCTGACTGCGCGCCATTCGATGACACCGACATGCCTCACGCGTCCTTTGGCGTTTCTGTAATGCTAATCCTCGCCGGTTGCCGTCACCACAACCAGCCTCGATTTCGGAGCGCCATACACGCTTCCGACAATTCCGGCTAGGTTGTTCATCAGTATTATAGAAGTCTGTGAGTGCTTAGATACTTACCAGACAACTTCACCAGAAAGCCTTGCGAAGATGAACGGCTCGCAGGAGAACCTCCAGCTGCTCTCGTTCCGGTGCCTGTTTCGCTTCGCCCGCTCTGTCAAGCTGCGCGCGAGCTGCTTCACCTCTGACTTCCACGGCGTGTCGTCCGTCAAATCAGAGTCGATAGCGTAAGAGTTGAACTTCTTGTCCCCGAGTTCGGTGACGTGCCCCTGCAGTGACCTATGACATTCTGGCCAATCTTGCGGTTGAACCTCGCCAGCGAACACAATCCGATACTCCTTCCTCAGATCGTCGATCAATTTGAGGTCTTTTGCAGAGATCGAAGGCATCGCAACTTGGTTGTTTGCGTTCACGGTTCGGTCAAACGACAGTGTTGCTGCTGTCTCAGAGGCGCCTTGATATCTGGGTACCGTATGGAAGAAGAGAAGGACTAGGGCGGCTCTCTCAGGCTGTGAATTAGAGGATGAAGAACGTGGCTGTGGCCGTGAACGCGAGGGATGCTATCACGTTTCAGCCTGTCGCTAAGGTAGGCAGCCATGGCGCAGCCAAGGGTGTGGTTGGTTGGTTGGTTGGTTGGTTCAAAACATTTCTCGCTGATGGTGACTCCCCATAGGGAACACATATGGCTGATTCAGGTACTCTGTGATGAAACAGCTGTCGAACAACATAAGACTGAATTGCGGCGTGGTTGTGAAAGGCGAACTGGAATGGTCCTCAGCGACCACTCATTGAAACATGCCTCGTCCCGCCTTCCTGCCTTGTTCCATCCCTAGAATCAACGAATGGCTGTCAGTGTTCTTCCGAAGTACCGCTGCTCTTCCCAACCATGAGGCCTGAAAATGGCTTGCCGAGCCTATGTGTACAATTACGCATTGTCTCATCGTATCGTCAAAGCCAACAGTATTCAGAAGTTAAGAGGGGTATCATCATATTCATTAACGCCGTCTACATGTTCCTGTAACTCCAAACCATACCGGCCAGTGCTGCTTACCATCCCCATGTCCGGCTCGAGGCCGTGAAGACCGGTGGCTTCCACTGAATCTTCTCCGGGTCGATCTGCCGCCGCGCTTTCTGCATTTGCTTCTCGCGCTGTTGCACTAACTTCTCCGGGATCACAATCTTGTGGTCGCTCTTGTGGTAGATCTGCATCTTCAACGCCTGTAGCGTGTGCTCGACATCCTGAGTCGTCATCGCCAGTGCCGTTGAGATGGCCTCGATCGTCACCTTCTCGCCCCGCTCGTGATAACCTAAGAGCACATCCACGATGTTTTCTGACCAGTACTGTCGGTAACTCAGCAGACCCAGATCAGACAGGGGCTTCTCGGGTGAGCCAAGCTTTCCCTCTATCCTCGAGAGTTCGTATGAGAACTGGATGAGAAGACGACCGTATCCTTTACGTTGATATTGCGGCAACGTCAGAATACAAGCGACGTTATATCCATCAGCGCTTTCCTTCTCTTTGGAGAAGTATCCTACCACGTGGAAACCCTTGTCCGACCTTGTACACATGACGTAGAACAGGAACGGGTCGACATCGTAGTAAAGAGTCTTATGATCCAGGAACATTTTGGACAATAGACACAGGTTGCGACACCATGTCCTCTGCCGTCTTCCGTCGATCTCGAAGAACGAAATGACATCGTCTCGATAGATTTCGTTTCCTGGAGGGTGTTGTAACGAGCACTTCCGCCTGTGTCGCTGGAAGGAGAACTCATCGCCATAGTAGCTGAGACAAAACTCGCAGAGGAAGATGACTTCCTCCTGGTTGAATGATTCGGGGTATGGAGCAAAGTACCATGGGAAGAGGTCGAATTTTCCCATCTGAACCTTCGAGATATTTCGAATACGGGAGACTTCGGTCGGATTCTGCGTCATGGATCCGGACGTTCGCAATTTCTCAATTTCGTCCTCGCGACTGAATGTAACTGGCTCCTTCTTCTCATCCTCTTCCTTTTCCTCGGTCTCCACCTCTTCAACGCCACCAGGCGTCGCACTTGGCTCGACACTACCGCGCGCTGGAGTTTCGCTTTCGGGTCCGACAGAGGCGGAGTTTCGTCCCTCTTGGCTCTCGACGAATTCTTAAAACATGTCAGTTCAGGTCAGGCGATCGAGAAGAGAGTTACACACCTGTCCATGGATGCGGCGTCGTTGCCTCTGACAATACAGAGGTGTCGCGCTTGTTTGACGGCCTCTTCTGGCCTTTCTTGGGCACGGTCTTCTTCGCGACTGGCGGTGCCTTCTTCTTGTTCTCCTTTGGCTTCTCTTTCTCGGGGTTGGGCCACTCGACCTCGCGCGTGAAGTCCACACGGTCGGCGGGAACCCATTCATCAAGTCGCTTGTTGAAGTTGTCGAAATTGCAGTAGAATTGTCTCACGCCGCTCTTCATGTCCCGAATACTCAGGATTTCGGCTCGGCGCGGCTGGCCATTCTTCTCAACCCAGGCGATGCATCCCTTGATGATGGTGTCAGCCGTCGCGAGGCTTTTTTGGCGCGGTGTGTCGGAGCCGACGGCGGCATCCCCTGCTGGAGTGCCTCCCATGATGAAATTCGATGGCGGCGCGTTCAAAGTTGATGAAACGCGTACCGATGGTGATGGAAGTGGGATGGTTGAGATGTTGGAGGAAAGTTAGCGGCAGAATCCAAGCCCACGAAGGCGGTGTGAGCAGAATTGCGACTAGACATCGTTAATTGCATAAACTGGATATAGTGATTTCTTCATTTCAAAGCCGCTATTGTAGACTTTCAAAGTTCAAGCACCGGCATCCAGCTTCATGCAATCACATCATCAACCCGACATAAGGAAATTTGGTCTGTGAAATGTTATGACCATGGCAGAGCTATCTTCCAACTGGAAGAAGTTGCAGGCGAAATTAAAAACAGAGGGATCTGCCAAACCTGCAACAAAGCGCAAAGCCGAGGACGGAGAACCTTCAGCTGCGAAAAAGCGAAAGATCACCAAGGAGCCAGTCAAAAAGCCGAAAGTGCGATTGGAGTCCAAATTGAAACCGAAATCGCAAAAGTTAGCAGAGGCTATGGGTGCCGTGCACAGCTCAAAAGTTGCCGATGGACCAGCTCACGGACCTTCACCTTCACTTGCGTTATGGGCTGAAGACAATGATGTCTCTGCTGAGGCCCTGGCCGAGGCTTACGGACTGGGTTTGAAGGGGAATTCGATGATGAAAACAGTCGAGAAGGACAAAGTCAATCACGGACTCACCGAGGGCATCGACATCGGCAAGTATGTTGCTATCGACTGCGAAATGGTCGGCGTCGGTCCTGGCGCCCATGAATCTTCTCTTGCACGTGTCAGTATCGTCGACTTCCATGGCCGCCAGATTTACGACTCGTACGTCAAGCAAAGGGAGCGAGTCACCGACTGGCGCACCAAATGGAGTGGTGTGAGCATCAAGGAAATGCGCTTTGCACGAGATTTCGATGAAGTCCAAAAAACCGTCGCCGATATCATGAAAGACAGAATTGTAGTTGGGCACGATATCAAGCATGACCTCGATGCTCTCAAACTCAGTCATCCAGTGCGGGACATCCGCGATACGGCACGGCATCAAGCGTTTAAGAAGCTTGGGAACAGCAGGAAACCCGCGCTGAGGAATCTCGCGCGTGAGTTGTTGAACCTGGAGATTCAGGAGGGCGCCCACTCGAGTGTTGAAGATGCAAGGGTAACAATGCTGCTTTTCCGGAAACACAAGAGTGCATTCGATGTTGACCATGCCAACCGATATGCACCAAGGCCGGCCAAGGGAGGAGGGAAGGGCAAGAAGGGGAAGAAGAAGGGTTGAAACAGAGCGAATCTGTTCAGAGATATCTTGTTACTTTGATCTAGTCAACGGGTCCCAGACGTCTTCAGGCAAGGTCGCCATTGAAGATTATCACGACGTCCAACTACAGAGCTGAGCGCATAGATAGGGATTCAACCTTGGTCTATGCGGCTTGCTCTCGGTCCTGGGAACTCGAGAATCGGGAGGCGGCATGTAGAGCTATTTGCTTCGGGCATGTAAGCTGGTTAGTCCTCTCATCCTCGGCCGAGCGCAGGTCGAGTCGCTATTGAGTCGACAGCAGCAGCTGGAGGCCACATTGGCCTCCTCTGAGTGAGCCAAAGCTATTTGGCTATCCCATTACACGTAAAGTGTGTATTAATGCATAAATATCTATTTCAAGGCCATACAAGAATCCTACTTCGTGTTCCAGCAAACGACAGAAAAGCAGGGTAAAAAATGGTATCGACCTGGTAGACATCATAGTTTGACCACCTTGTACACAGACGTGCAAAATACGTGCAACTGTAACATCTGGTGCACTTAAGCATTGTAAACGGTCAGAATCGGAGTCTTACCGTCATAATATTGTGAAAATTATCTTTTATTCAAAGACCTTAAGCTTGGAGAAGTGTTGACGAGAGGACCAGCAGACGAAGGGTGTCCAGGGTACCTTACTGCACGTCCCAATTGGGCAACCACTCAACGCGCCAGTCGCGTCGCATTCAACCGCAGTCATCTTCGATTCGCGAACCCAGCATCGAACCTCCAGTGTACACGTCGTCACAAAGCAAAATGTCACAACCAATCCTGTCAATACGCGACGAGCGCGACAGTAAGACCAAGGCAGTCGCCAATGTGCTTCCAGCACGTATCTACCACGACGGCCCTGTCGACCCTGTAGAGTCTTTCTGGACACCCGCAGAAGGCGATGGTGAGGCGACCATACTTTGCGAGATATTCTTTTGTTCAATTGGCTAACAGCATGGGCATTGAAGATAACTCACGAACCGCATACTTCCGTGGCAGGAAGCTTCAAGGCAGGACAGTCAAACTCCCAGAGCAATGTCGCGGCGTTGTCTTGCAACGGAGAGATGATCCCAGCGACAGCAAGGCATCAACGACCACCGACGACAATGTCATAGATCTAGAAGCAGAGGAGCCAGGGCCGGATACGGGAACTATGCGCGTCACGGCCGAGTTCGACGAGATGGTTGTTTGGGGCCATGAGGCAATGGCGGATGCGGATAGCGACCCATACGTCAGGAGCATAGAAGAGTGGCTGCAGGTATCAGACAAGGTGAGTGCCTATCGAGTGAAAACAGCAGACTAAGCCGATCGTGTGCTGACTCCGGGGCAGATTCACTCGTATTCGACGGAGGATGCTGGTACGGATAAGAAGTGAGATCTGGATCTAGGCTTGGACTACAACGGACATAAGAGAAGAGAGAACAGCGAGGAACATCGACGGAAGGAGTGTCTACAGGAGGTCCAGATCCTGGGACGCATGATATGACAATCACTTTATTCGACGCTGTGATCATGGGCCTCCTTGTATTGGATTCACCAGACGACTAGGCTCTACGAGACATCATTGGCATTATGCCCTCAAGTCTCGGTGCTTTCTCTTCACTGCTAGACGGTATACTTCTGCATATGACTGCAGAAGCAGCTCGCTGAGGTAGCCCAGCTATGAGCTTCCGACATACTAGCTGCCACGTTTGACCTTTGTTGGCAAAACAGGTCACTCTGCACCGATAAATGCTACGATTGGCATCCCATTGACACATTCTACTATCATCAATGTTCACTTCATGCTTTGACGCCCGCTTTGTGCCCTTATTAGACCCATACTCGATGGTACATCTTGAATAGGCGGATCTCCCACCCATTCAGTGGTACCTCCAAACCGCGACTAGCGCCATGCAATCAATTAAAGTCGCGTCTCCTCCCTCAACCCCTCGACGCGTGAAAGACGCGTCTCCGCGCCTCGAATTTCGTCCCTTTCCACCTCCTCCCTGCATCATCACCATTATCTTCACAGCACGTCCAACCTGCGACCATCCGCATCCGCCTTTCGCCTTCCTTTTCCTTGCGCGCATATCCACCAAATAACAAAGGCTTGCATCGCAATCGACGCATAACCAACGCCCACCATGGCGGCCTCAAGCGACGCCGGATATCTCATGTCCGACGCCCCCTCGCGCACCCCTCGCCGTCAAGGCTTCCCTGGCTCTTCCTCCTCAGCCGTTCGCCCTCGTGGCCCGCCCTCAGAAAACCCCGACGACGATGCCGACGGTTTCGCAGATGATCAGGTTCCCAGGAGTTCCCGCCCGGGCGCCTCGAATGGGCCTATTCCCCGCGTCGAGGATAAGATCGGTCTGATCATTCAGGAGCACTTCGAGGGTTTCATCGAGAGCTTTGTCGAGGACACATCCAATGCTCCTGCCATGACTCCTGGTTCGAGCGCCATGACTTCGGACAAGTACTATGTTGCACAGATCAGGGGTATGCGTACCTATTCGCTTTCCACCTTCTATGTCGACTGGCGCCATCTCGCAACCTGGGAGAACGGTTCTCTCGCAGACGGTATCATGCGCCAGTACTACCGCTTCCTCCCTTTCCTTACCTCCGCACTTCATCGCATGATTCAGAAGTACGAGCCACAATACTTCCGTGAGCATCGTCAAGCTACCACTACCACCTCCACATCCGCTGCCAGTCAGCTTGGCTCGGCCAGCCAAAGTGATGCTTCACACCGCAAGAATGAGCACCAGCAGACCGACAAGCTCTTCTCCATCGCTTTCTACAATCTTCCTCTCGTCTCACGCGTCCGTGCCCTCCGCGCCGCGAACATCGGACAACTTCTGTCCATCTCCGGCACAGTCACCAGAACCTCTGAGGTCCGACCAGAACTCTCCGTGGCGACCTTCGTTTGCGAAGCCTGCCGAACGGTCGTACCCAACATCGAGCAAACCTTCCGGTACACCGAGCCCACACAATGCCCCAACCAGAGCTGTCAGAATCGCTTCGCGTGGCAACTCGATATCCGGCACAGCACTTTCGTCGATTGGCAGAAGGTGCGCATTCAGGAGAACAGCTCAGAGATTCCAACGGGCAGCATGCCTCGTACCATGGACGTCATTCTCCGAGGTGAGATTGTCGACCGCGCAAAGGCCGGTGAGAAGTGCATCTTCACTGGTGCTCTCATCGTCGTCCCTGATGTTAGCCAGCTTGGTCTTCCTGGTCTGCGTCCCACTGCCGTTCGTGACGACCGCAATGCCCCTCGTGGTGCTGATGCTGGCGGCAGTGGCGTGTCTGGTCTTAAGGCCCTTGGTGTCAGAGATCTGACTTACCGACTTGCCTTTCTGGCCTGCATGGTCACACCCGACAATGCAGCATCTGGTCAGTCCGGCGCTGGCGGCGTGGCTGATATCATCAATGCTCTCACACAGAACGCATCTGCTGAGGGTAACGAATCTACCGAGGACGCACAGGCTACTGTCCTAGCCTCGATGAACCCTTCAGAGATTGAGGACTTGCGTGCCATGGTCCACGGTGATCACATCTACTCTCGCCTTGTTGGCTCCATTGCACCCATGGTGTACGGCCACGAAGTTGTCAAGAAGGGTCTCCTTCTCCAGCTGATGTCCGGTGTCCACAAGAGCACCCCTGAGGGCATGCAACTCCGTGGTGACATCAATATCTGCATTGTCGGCGATCCTTCCACATCCAAGTCCCAATTCCTCAAATACGTCTGCTCCTTCGCGCCTCGCGCCGTCTACACCAGCGGCAAGGCCTCCTCCGCTGCTGGTCTCACAGCCGCAGTCGTCAAGGACGAGGAGACGGGCGAGTTCACTATCGAGGCTGGTGCGCTCATGCTGGCTGACAATGGTATCTGTGCCATCGATGAGTTCGACAAGATGGACATTGCCGATCAAGTCGCCATTCACGAAGCCATGGAACAGCAGACTATCTCTATCGCAAAGGCCGGCATCCAAGCCACTCTCAACGCTCGCGCCAGTATCCTCGCCGCAGCCAACCCTGTCGGTGGACGGTACAACCGCAAAACCACACTCCGTGCCAACATCAACATGTCCGCACCCATCATGTCTCGTTTCGATCTCTTCTTCGTCGTTCTTGACGAGTGCAATGAGCAAGTCGACCGCCACCTTGCAGAACATATCGTCGGCGTGCACCAGCTCCGCGATGAGGCCATTGAGCCTGAGTTCAGCACAGAACAACTCCAGCGCTACATCCGCTTCGCCAGGACTTTCCGCCCAGAGTTCACAGAAGACGCGAAGGAAGTCCTTGTCATGAAGTACAAGGAGCTCAGAGCCGATGATGCACAGGGCGGTGTGGGCAAGAACTCCTACAGAATCACAGTCCGTCAGTTGGAGAGTATGATCCGACTATCAGAGGCCATCGCAAAGGTGAACTGCACAGAGGAGATCACCTCCGAGATGGTCGTCGAAGCATACACTCTCCTCAGACAGAGTATTATCTCCGTCGAGCACGACGACGTGGAAGTCATCGATGAGGAGGAAGACCCGGCCCTCGCCGCTGAAGATACCCAGGAGACTCTCCGCGCTGCAGTGCAAGATACGACCATGGACGGTGATGACCAACAACAAAGCCAGAAGCGTCAGCACAAGATCACATGGGAGCAGTACACCAAGATGGTGAACATGTTTGTTCAACGGATCAACGACGACGAGAGCGGCAGTGGCGACGGTGTCAACGGTGAGACACTCGTGTCGTGGTATCTGGAGCAGAAGGAGGCAGAGATGGAAGGCGAGGAGGATTACCACAGAGAAAAAGCATTGGCAGCCATGGTATTGAAGAAGATGGTCAAAGTAAGACCCCCTCTCCACACCCCAGAAGTCGATGAACTATTTACTAACGCACAATACAGGAAAACATCCTCATGGCCCTGCGCGGCGAGGGCCTCGCAGACGCCGACGCGGCAGCACAAAGCGCACCAACAAGTTCCTCAGCCGCAACAGCGAGTATCGTCTATGTTCTGCACCCGAACTGCGCTGTGGAGGAGTATTAATAGAGAATGCATGAAAGAATGGATATGGCATATGTTGTTGTTTGGCTAGAGCTTTTTGTCTGAGATGACTGTGGTTCGGGAGGTTTCTACATGGCGTGTATGATGTTGCAATGCGGTATTTGGCACAAGGGCATGGGATGGTATCGTTTTCATGAGCTTATGAGGGTTTTATATGCAGAATATTTATCAGGTTGTAAATGGCACTTGCTTGTCTGAATTTCGAGTCTTATATAGACTGGTCATGGGGAATATCCTCTCGCCAGTCACGCACCTCGAGTAGCCACGTTGAGACACATTGTGATAAGTTTGAGTTCAGAACTGATTTCTTCATCTTGGAAGCCTCGCTCCCGACCTATACACACCGACGGTCGACCAGCCATCCTGGTGCTGTTCGAGATTTGGTAGTAGAACGACTGTGGAAAACACCTTTCTCGAATTCCTTGTGTTCGTGTGGCTTCCTCTGTGTCCATAGACAAGCCGTGGCAGCCACAATACATACAAGCGAAAGCCCCGAAAGTCGCAGCGGACGAAATCCTCATCTTTCCGCAGGAAACATGGGACGGGACATGTCTGTTACCGAAGACCCGAAGCGTTGGCGTACCGTGAGGGATAGTTCTGGCACTGATCCGTCGATCCTTCTGATCACAGGGTTGAGTACGAGTACACCACACTTCTCATCCGTCGGGGTATTGCACGCCTCGATGTGACGCCTCTTTGTGCCCGTGGCAAGCCACATGAATCCGCCCCCTTCCCTGCCCCGGTCCATCACAATACGTACACAGCAGCAATAGGTCCGTGCCAAACGACGAAGAACATCAAACAAGAGCAGTAGTTAGAAGAAAGCGCAAAGAGGAAATAAAGCATAAATATCAAAGCCACTGAGTCTGTAGTATGTGTGTGCTCCGGTGGTGGAAGAAGTTGTACACGCCACGTAGGCATCGATTATCAGTTCAGAAAGCTTCCTCCTTGAAAGAGGAGCTCTGCGTTGGCATCGACAGTATGGTCGATGCTCATTCGGTATAGTAGCCAGCATCGATTGGCTCGCGATGCAATAGGGTTGATTCAATCAATTGTCTTGGAGTCCAATTGAGACACGCGCCGCCCAGCTTGATCGTCTTGGCTCGCTCTAGGTCGAGATCGATGCCTGCTGGGAAGACGATGCTTGTCGCGTCCAATTATCCGATCCCCTACTTCGGTATGAGCCACGGCCACGTCCTCGCGTTGGCTCGGCCGTTGAATCACGCTCAACACGGGGGCTTGCGGAGTCCCGCTTGCCGCCGCGTCCACTGGAGCCACGGTTGCGAGGCCCTGGTCTGCTGTGCCCTCCTCGTCCGCCCCTTGTCATGGTATTAGGGACCGAAACAACCTTGGCTTCGCTCATGCCGGGTATGAGGATCTTCAGAGAAATGTTGCTGCCTGAGATCTCAGGGACAAAATAGAATGACTCCGAATTAGTCGCTTGCACCCATAATCTCTTCGGGAAAGGCCGCATCTGGTCCGCTGCGGGATGCCATGCTGCCTCGGGTGTATCGTGGGGAAGCTTGATCTGTGGTAGGGACCCCATCTCTTGCTCTTCGAAGCATTCTTCTGCCATTGGCTTGGTGATGGTAGACTTGGGATCATCCGTCAGCTGTCGGAAAATAGCCTTGCCAGGAAGCGAGACCGTCGCAGAATCTTGGTGCAGCGTGTGGTCGAGTGCGTTTCTGCTAGCAGGATCGACACCCATAGCTTTGGGCGGTGAAGTAGCCTTGCCTGTGTGCAAAAGGCTGTTGAACCTGTTCTGCCAATCGGCTTGTGAGGTGCTGGTAGCCCGATGACCACCTGGTCCAGCGTGTGCTGCCGTCGGGGGCGGTGGCCCACGTACAGCATTACTGAATGATCCAGGATTGGCCCAGCTGAATTGCTGAGGAGCCTGGTTCACTTGTCCGGCCTGAGCGGCGGCCATAGATGGAGGCAACTTAACGCGCGGCTGTGGTCTCGGCAAAGAAACCAAAGGGTGCATCACGTCGCCCTCGTAGGCAGGGTGATCCTCCATCATGGGTGGCGGTGGAGAAGGAGACGATGATCGTGGTGGCTGTCCATGATCTTGAGCATCCATCCGTGGCGCGTTAGCAGGGAAGAACCGAGACATCCTGCCTTGAGATTGCTGTCCTGGTGGTCCCTGTGACAACAACGAGCTGCTCTTTGAGCCGATGACACCTGCAGGATTGGGAGGCGGCGGTGGTACCCCGTCAAGAGAGCCAATGGGCCGGCGAGTACCATCACTTGCGTGGACTGGTCGCCAGGTATCCTTGATCTGTGGTTGGGCGTCTTCGAGGCTCAATCCTCGCTCTGCGAGCTGAGCGTCACGTTGCATCCTTTCTGCAAGGCGCTCAGCACTCATCTTCTTGTCGTTCTCGGCGACACCGTTGATCCATTTGCTGGCCAGATCAGAGCCTGAGTTGGCGAAGCGCGATGGGCGCGAACCAATAGGGGCTTGTGGCTGTGGGCGAGGATCAATTGACGGTCGAGCAGCACCTGGAGGGCCAATAGGAGCAGGACCCTGTCCTGGGGGAGCAGGAGGTCCTGCAGGATCTGAGATGCGCCCAAGGTCGGTACTGAACGTGCCATTGCCGAGGCCTCTGTTGTTGTTTGGAGCACCCCAGACAGCTTGCGTGGTAGGCTGCGCACCAGGACCCCACGGCGGGAACCTTTCTGGTCGGGATCCTGAGCCAGACCAAAGGTCCGGACGTTTCGAGTCATGCCCGGTAGACATCCGTCTTGTCGAAGGTGGTAAGGGGCCCGCGTTATTCATCGAAGGTCGCCTAGGCTTGGGTGCCGACCCGTCTTGTGAGGCAGATGCTGCCTCCAGCTCTGGCTTGGCCTGGTGAAGCTCCTTGATAGCCTCTGTGATCTGCTGCGTTGGATCCTTCGTTTCCCTTTGCTGAATCTGCGTCGGTCTGGAAATGACCTTGGGTGGGGGCTCCTGCTTTTCCGCCTTCTTTTCTGGGGCAGGCCCAAGAGACTCGAGCTTCTTGCGGATACGTTCCTTCTTCTCTTCTTCCAGCCTGGCCTCCTCCTCGAGACGTCGTTTACGAGCTTGCTCGCGACTTTCACGCATGATCTTCTGCTGCAACTCAACGTCATCCTGTCCAGGAGGCATTGCTGGAGGAGGACCTTGTTGCTCAAGAGGAGCGGCAAAGGTATGATGAGGAGATGAGCCTTGCTGCCAACCGCCTGGCGGGGCAACCCTTTGCTGCCCGTGACTTGGCACAGGTTGCACATGTGGCGAGTGAGGGCTCTCTACCGAACCAGCCAAGGAAGGACGTCGTGCACCCATCAAGTCAGGTGGTGGCATCGATGAATCAGTTGCCTTGGAACCGCGTTGGAAGTATGCACCGCTTCCGCCACTGAGATTGGAGGATGCACGTCGGCGCCCAAATGAGTGATCTTGGCCGCTTCTATGCGTCTGGAACGCGCTCGATGGCTCAGCAGGGTGATCGCCTCCGTGGGATCGCTGCAGCACCGCCGGATGGCGCGCATGCGGATCATGTCGTGAGCCGCGTCTCTCTCCGACAGGCTCGTAAAGGCCAGAATTAGAGTTGAATAGTTCCCTGCCATGTGAGGGGCCGTCCCTGTAAGCAGCGCGGCTGAAGTCATCTGCAGCAATCTCCTTCGGGGGTTGCTGCGGCGCATCTCGATAATGGGAAGGTGGTCCACGAGGTGGGGGTTGCATCTGCTCAGGTGCAACTGGGGACGCTCGCTCAACGGTAGGTATAGCGGCCCATGGGGACTTGACAGGTGCCGGCGGCGCGGGCGGTTTCGCCACAAGCGTGGGCTTCTCTTGGGAAGCTGGTTTGAGAACAAGACCCTTGCCGGATGCCAAACCACTGGACTTGGTCGGCGGTGGTGGTACTGCAGCGCTGGGAGCAGGAGATCGTGGTTTCTCTTCGGTCCTCACTGGAGTAGCGGCAGCGGGAGCTTCGGTCGGAGGGACAGGTTGATCTTCATGATGCGGCAGCGTCGTCTTCGTGCCGTCACCCCAGGTGATTGTCTCAGGTGCCCAGTCATCATCGTCGTCGTCGATATCGGCCCACTTGTTCTGCCCTGAAGCATCGTCCTCCTTGAGGCGACTAGCCATGTGGATGCCATACTTCTTGAGCTCCTCATCGGTATATACCTTTGGCTCTGGCGCTGGTGGCAAAGTTAGCACAAACAATTAAACCAAGTTCTTCGTGGCTGATCAACATACGTCGATTGCGATTCCATACTACGTTCGGATCGGGTGCTGTTGGAGCCTTCCCTCCATTGGCCGCAGACGAGAACTTCGGCAGTGTATTTCCTGTGCCACTCCCAGTCTTCGCTACCAGACGAGGACGCGAACCGGTCAGACTTCCCGATCCCGGTGGAGGTGTCTTGGTCCCAACAATCTTGTCTCCGATGCCAGGTGATGGACTGGTAGTACCCGACTTGGCGGCAAGGAACTTCTTGTTGACAGACACAGCCTTGAAAGTAGTTGGCTTCTTGACCGTGGAGCCTGTCCGAAGATGACCCTTGTCTCCATCTTTGTCTTTGGCACCGTCGGCACGTGCAGCCTCATTATCGGAACCGCCGCTGACGCTGGGATCGGCAGAGTTTGATTGGTCCTCGACGCTCGTGATGCGCTTGTTCTCAACTTCGTCAGGCGTAGTGCTGCCGTTTACAGCTGGAGCGTCGTGCGTGACATCTTGGGAGTCGTTGATCTACAGAAGAAACAGTCGTTAGCAAGGAGTCGGAACCAGGATGTGTCGTAAGATGGGGATCCTCCAAGAATAGCTCTGAAAGCATCTCTGAGGTCGCGTGCATCGAGAAAGCAGCCGAAACAGAGGAGCACTCACGTTCTGGGAGGTGGAGATCTGAGCAGGAACATCGGCAGGACTATCAACAGCGGTGGGCTCTGTGGCCATCCTCCGTTGCCGGTGGGCGCCTTTCGCAGAGCAATGGTGAAGCCGTGACGGCCCGCAGCTCTAAGCTTGGAGCTTGCGGTAGATTCGCGAAGCTGATGACTCAATTAGAGATCACCAAGCAGACGGGCGGTGTGATGTCGGTGTCACTGCGAGTGAGGTTGCTTGCCCGGGTCGGTGTGCGTTCCTGAGATGGATTGTTTGCGATGCGATGATCACAGTAGGTGGATGGTTCGGTCGGGTAAGGTAATGTATCGACGAGCAGGATATCGCAGTGGCGGGGCGAAGTCGTCGGTAGAGGAGCCTCGTTAATTGCTGTAATAGGAGGGAATTCCAGCAGAATGCGTGGATGGGGAGGGAGGCTGAAGGATGAGGTAGCGGAAGAGGGCGGACGATGAGATTGGGAGTGAGGCGGTACACGCAGGTGAACCGTTCCGGAAGCGACGTGGTTTTCGAAGCTGAGGTGGACTCTCTGGGGCTCTCTGTCGGGACTGGGCTGGATGGCTGGCTGGGCTGGACTGCTGCACTGGCACCAAGGAGAGAGTAGGCACTTCGGCGACACCTGCAAGGGCCGCTGTTACAGGTGGCGCAGCCGCTGTAGGTGCAACTGGCCCCCTGCTGTAAGGCACTGCCAGTCAGGCGAGGGAGCGGTGACTAACCCGCCTGAGCAGAGCCCCCACTGGGTGGTGGCTGGCTAGTCCAGTGGCGTGATTGGGTGGATGGGTGGAAGACCGCCAGTGAGGTATGGCTGGTTGGCTGCTCATGGCGCTAGGAAGGCAGGTGCTAGCAACAGGGGGACAGGTGCTGACGACTGGACGTACGTAGGGATGACGGGCGGTTTGCCGGGTTCAGCCGGTACCTGACAAGCTTGAGGAGAGGACTGCAAGGGAGTTGGATGTTACTACTATGACGAAAATACTGCTGTATGGTCAAGTTGCAGGGCTGGTAACCTAGGATGGCAAATTTCTGGCAATGATTTCAATGCCTGACATGTATAAAGGGCTTCACTCGGAGAAGCCGTCATATAGGCCTTGCGATGGAAATTGTTAGATCACGAGAACAGGGGTGTCCCTACGGGAAATGCTTAGAGGAGTACAAAAGGAAGTCTTCTGTGGTGCTGAGCACGCTCTAGAGTAGTATATTTACACAGCCCTATATCCCTGGGGGATATCCTGCTTCATCCATCCCGCTCACAGCTTAGTGGGCGTTGTTCTTGTGGTGACCTGTTCCGAGCTGTCAGTCTTCCATGTTGAAGCTCATGAGCATTGACAAATTGCGACTTACGGAGGTGGAAGTAGTAGTTCTGAGCGTAGCCGACGGCAATGAAGAAAGCGAGAACCTGGATGATGGCTGCATGCATCTCGTTAGCGACTGTTTCTCCTTTCTCTTCGCCAGACACCTCTTCACGATGCTGCCATGAGCAGGATTGGAATCGTCACATACGCTTGGCGGTAGAGTTCTTGCCCATGTGCTTGGCCTGGTAGCGGCCGAGAAGACCCTTGGCCTGAACCTCGGGGGCGGCGCCACGGGGGAGCTTCTCGTAGAAACCGACGACGCGCTGCATGCGCAGGGCATCGGGAGCGGCTCCGATCGCCTGAAGGAAACCAAGTCAGCATATCGTGTCGAGGTTCGGTGAGCGGGCGTAGAGTCCGGTCGCAGTGGCCATCGAATGAGTTTTCATGCGGTCGTGATGTCCGGCTCTTCGGCTATCGTCCATCCAACCATAGTCCACCACCAAGTGCGAGACGTCGTCGGTAGGCTCGGGAAAAGGGTGTTCGTACCTTAGGAGAAGCGACCTAAATCATTGTCAGTCAGCAATTGATATTTTCTCCGTCGTCGAAAGGTTGCCGGGGACGTACCTTGGGAGGGATGAGCGTCGAGAGCGCCCGGCGGGTAACGAAGCTCATGATGGCGGCTGGAGGAACAGACGGGGCCTGAATGAATCGTAAGCTCAATTGTCGTCTCGAGGATCTCAATCGGTGCTCGTACGCTCAGGTGCACAAAATCGAATGGACAGGGGAGAGTCGTGGTCTGGAGTCGTTTGAATGCGAGGTCTCTCTGTCGGCGTCCCTCATCCTGCCGAAAAGCACTCGCACCCACGCAAAACCCGGCAAAACAATGTACCGCGCCCCGCCCCAGCCAATCACCGCCTCCGCAACAACCGACCTTCCAACTGCGCTCCATTCGACCACCAAGCTGCATCATTGAAACGCCGACGAACAAATCCAACAACCCTCTCACGACCTCAATTGGAGGGCAAGACAACGAGGCCGCGACCGATTGATTGAACCATGGCTTCCCTCAGGACTCAGTCTGCGGCTCGGATGCTGCGGGCTGCTGCCACTCCCACCATGAGGGCTACGGCTCCCAGACGGTGGCAGAGCTCCGTCACCTCTGCGACCGCTGCAGTCCCTGCTCCCGAGACGACAAACCAGCCCGATTACGACATCCAGTCAGACAAAGCGACCTCGTATGCAACACTCGGGACATAAGACGAAGCGCTGGTGGCAGCCTGCTAACGTGTGGAACAGGACCTTTACACCCGTGCCGAAGCGTATCCAAGATGGCACTGAGGATGTTCTCCCCGCCGCCATTCTCTCTGGAGCACCCATGGAGCTGCAGGCTCGTACTGTCCGGTTAGTCGCCTTCTTCAAAAATAGCACGAAGCCCGTCAAACAAGCGCTGATATGACCCCATCTTCTAGCATCTACAAAGAAGCCAAGCCCGCCACCCAGTCCGGCGACTGGCGAGGCAAGCACTGGCGTATGGACTGGGACGTTCTCGCCAAGGGCCACCGATGGGAGAACCCTTTGATGGGCTGGCAATCCTCTGGCGACTTCATGCAGGGCACCAACATCCACTTCCACAGCAAGGAGGACGCTATCGCCTTTGCAGAGAAGCAGGGTTACGAGTACTTCGTCCAGGAACCCAACTCGCGCAAGATTCAACCCAAGGCATATGCCAACAACTTCCTCTATTCTGCGAGGAAGCTCAAGCACATCAGGACGAAGTAGAGGATAATTGGCGGTGTTTGGGTCATGCGGAAGCGAGACGAGCTGGTTATAGAGTTTGGGTGTCGAAACCACACTGTAAATATTAGTCGATTAGACGAAACTGTACGACACTGGTCTCACTAATCCTGCATGTGTGTCTAGTGACTAATGATTGGCATCGGTTTGCAGTAGTAACGCGTTTTGATATTTGAGCTAAGTTGTGGTATCAAGCAAGAGTGTAAACGCCAATAGCCAAGTCCTAATCCTCATGTCTCATACTTCATGAACAGTATGCTAGAACGCCATAATCGAAAAGAAGGACCTTCCCTCGAAGAATCCTCCGCCAGCCAGCCAACTCCGAAATGTCACGCTAATAAAGTACAGCTATGTGGTAACCATAGGTTCGTGTCCATTCTCAGAACTGGCACCATTACCGCTATCAATCTCCTCCCCATGAAGGCCGATATCGAGCTGGGCGGGCAGCAAGATACCCTTCTCACGTGCCGCGTTTTCAGCCCAAGCACGCATCTTCACCAGGCTGCGGATGGCTGCTTCACGCCGCTTAGACTGTCTTTCCAGAATAGCCTTGTTGACGCTGTCAGCAGCTTCCCTACGCAGATTGGGCTGTAGTAGTGCCGCAATATGTGGCTCAAGCTGATCATTTGGGAACAGCAGGAGAGCCATGGTCCGCTCGAGGTCTTCCAGGAACTGGGGGTTTGTAGGAGCGCGAGGGCCAAGATGCTCAGTTGCGAACTTGAGAGCAGGGCTGATATCCCCGTCTGCCGCTTTGCATGAACGAATGAGCTCAACGAGCTGCAACCGCAGCAATGAGAAGTGCAAGGCCTTGTCATCATCGAGGATCTGAGATACTGTCAGCATGAAGTCATGCGAGGAGTGACGCTGCTGAAGTATGGAAAGGACAAGTATTTCATAAAAAAGTGGTTGTTTATCATCACCAGCCCGTGAGGGCTATATGCGTGGTGCATGTATAACTCGTGTTTTAATCATGCAAGGGATGTATCATGGGAGCCATCTGCCTTCGACATACCTCTGGATCATAATCGTTCAGAGCCTCAATGGCTGTCTCGATCTTGCCGCTGTGAATGAGATTTTGGATCTCTTGTCGCGCCATGATGGATGAAGTTTCCTGCTGGGGAGGCAGGTTCGCCTCCTTCGAGAAGTTTGCGGCAGCGTTGGGGTATCCTTCCATAGTGAGGTAGTCGAGGATCAAAGCATTGATGTCACTACAGGGCGTAGTCAGCATCGCTGTTCAAGCCCACAGGTTTCCAAGAGTAATGAAGGAACAGAGAGGTAGCATATCAGGAGAGCCGAAGCTCATATCGTGATCTCCGCATGGAATTCTAGGAGAGATTCCCAATGATAATAATCATCATAATGCAAATTTGGTGTGTAGGACATCGTGGGGATAGCAGGGGAGCGCGAACGTACCTCTTAGGGGCTTTGATGCCGTCCACCCGGTGGTCGAAGGCATGCCGCGACGGCGTTGCTGTCGATGCTGACGAAGCCTGGACAAGAGACACGAGGTCAGCCAATGCTCACGGCACGTACGGCTGGCGAGCCGATGACTCGGGAGGATGGACAGAGCATACCATATCGCCTGCGATGGACTGGGACCAGCCCGAGTTAAGCGTGAGCGAAGCTCAGTGGCAACCACCTGCTGTGATACTTCTGCTTCGATGTCCTGATCGATGTAGAAGCAGAATGAAAAGAGGAAGAAACAGAGAACGGGGGGAGGAGGAGAAGACGAGGTTGAAAAGCGGCGGCAGAAGCTGGTGCGAAAATGGAGCGAAAAGGTGGGCTTTGGTGGGAGATAGCTATGGCCAATGAGAGTCCGTCTTTCGATCCACTGTATGTGGCGCCTGTGGCTGCGAGAAACGTGCTGGTGTACGAGCTTCGGCCGTGGCAGACCGCTGTTCCTGCATCGTGGGTGCGATACCCAACCTATTAAGGACACAGAAAAGTCCAGAAGATAGTTCTCATATCTCCCGGTTTTTCTGAGGATTTTAGAAGCAATCGTGCTCGGTCTGCAACCACATACTCTCTGCCATGTCCCTGCTCTTGCCAGGTACCTCTCAGGGCTCGTCGGCTGGGCGCGGCCGGGGCTCCACTGCCTTGGTGGCTCCCAGCGATAGCGACGTGCTAGACCTTCTCCCAGTGGCTTCTGGCGCTCAGGGCGGACAGTGCTGCCTGTGATCACCTGTTGCTGCCTCGTCGATGCTACTCTAGCCGCGTCGACACTCTCGTTTGCTTGTCTCATTTTGTGAGTGTCCATTTTACATGCGGAATTATTGCTGTGCTAATTTTTTGAAGTCTCATTTTGGTTATATAGCGGGTTGAGAGGCTATTCGCCCCTATCACTGGCACTCGAGACTGGTAGCAAATCTTGACAGAGGATGCTTTGATAGCCAACTCTCTTGCTCGCTTCTTGCCTCTAACGAGGGTTCCTGACATCTCACTCCCACACGAGGCATCAGTAGCATACAGTCGGCGAGATGGAAGGCTCTCAAAGTCATGTCACCGTCCAGAAGCGAGCTTACTACGCCCCGCCATGGGCCGACGTCAGTATCATTGCTGTGGCAGGCAGCTCTGGCTCTGGCAAGTCGACGATCTCACAGGCCATTGTGAAACAGCTGAACTTACCCTGGGTTGTCATTCTTTCCATGGTGTGTATTATCATCGCTGTTGGGGAGAACTCGGCTGACGCAATCAAGGACTCCTTCTACAAGAGTCTCACTCCAGACCAGCACAAGCTTGCTTTTGCCAACGAATATGACTTCGACTCTCCAGACGTATGTGTTCGTTGCAGACGGTAGAAACTGAACCTATCCTAACATATTCCAGGCGATTGACTTCGATGTGTTGGTTGATAGGCTCCGAGATCTGAAGGCTGGGTATGAATGCTAAAACTCGAGATCACTGGGACCTGCTAATATGTGTTCTCGTCAACAGAAAGCGAGCTGAAATTCCGGTTTACTCTTTTGAGAAACATGCTCGTTTATCAGAGACGACCTCGATCTATTCGCCTCATGTTCTGATCTTGGAAGGCATCTTTGCGCTGTATGACCCGCGCGTGTTGGATTTAATCGATATGGGCGTATGTTACCATGGCGCTTTCCAGGCCCAAAATGTACCTGACTGACGACTTCAGATCTACTGCGAAGCTGATGGCGACACTTGTCTTTCACGTCGAAGTAAGGTACCCCCAATGGCTGCTACGTACATCGACTGACGGTGCCCTTTCAAGTTGTACGAGATATCCGAGATCGCGGTCGAGATGTTGAGGGCTGCATTAAGCAGTGGTTCGCCTTCGTGAAACCCAACTTCGAGAAGGTATGGAGCAACATGTTACACGTCTCTGGTGAGATATGGGTAGCTGACGTGTTGAACCATAGTACGTTGAGCCGCAACGCAAGGTGGCCAACCTGATTGTTCCTCGAGGTATCGAGAACCGCGTCGCCCTGGGTATGTCATTCAGACACCATGACACTGTTTAACACTGACTGGTATTATTTAGACATGATGGTTCACTATATTGAGCGGAAACTTTTCGAGAAGTCGAGACACCACCGCGAGGCACTCGCTAGTCTCGAGGTACAGGCCTTGACCAGACCTCTATCGGACCGAGTGGTGGTGCTTGATGACACTCCTCAGCTCAAGTTCATGAACACGATCCTGCACGACATTGACACAGACCCCGAGGACTTTATCTTCTATTTCGATCGACTAGCCAGTCTCATCATAGAACAGTGAGTGCATTGGGTCCCTTTTCACTTTATTCGCGTGGTTCTGACAGCTCCATTTAGGGCGCTTAACAACGCCAACTTTCAACGGGCCATGGTCACCACGCCGCAGGGCTACAAGTACGAGGGTCTCGCTCCAAAGGGAGAGGTCAGCGCTGTAATCGTGCTTAGAGGAGGCTCAGCCTTCGAGTCCGCCCTTCACAAGACAATTCCGGACTGCCGTACCGGACGTCTGCTGATCCAGTCAGCATACTCGACTGGCGAGCCAGAGCTCCACTACCTGCGGTTGCCAGATGACATCGCGGAGCACGAGAGTGTTCTACTGCTGGACACGCAGATGGCTAGTGGAGGAGCTGCGTTGATGGCGGTACAGGTGCTCGTTGACCATGGCGTGAAGCTGGATAGGATCGTCCTGGCGACGTATTCGGCGGGTAAGATGGGTTTGCACAGGCTGACAACGGTGTTCCCGGAGATCACCGTGGTTGTGTGCAATATCTTGGCGGATACGGAAAGACGATGGGTTGAGCAGCGGTACTTCCGATGCTGAAAGAGAGAAGGAGTGTTGTTCGATGTTACTTGAAAGTGTTTTAAATTTGACCAGGCAAACTTTGGAATGAAGAGCGCTGAAAGGTCCAGCTGCTGGCTCTATGAGAGTGGTTCTCGTTCTGTCTTGATCCTGTTCTCAACGCCTGATTCGTTGTAGAGCTAGTGAGTTACCCGGTGAATGCGACCCTTGTGGAAGATGCTACATGATCCAGTAACGAGATAGCTAGCACAGCTGGAAGGTCTGCATATGCTTTGGTAAGGTAAGATGGCACGTTCTTATGTGAGTTGTTTATCAATCTGCGCGGTAGAGGATCTGAGATGTTCCTTTATGTTGGTGGAGGCACTCTTTCGCGCACATACCACAGACAATACAAGTTGCAGCAATTACCTTTGCTATCATTTGATATCAACTGAGTGATGTCCTTGGTGATTGAATAGCATCTAAAGTAACGTCTCATTTCATTGGACTAGCTCTTACTATCTATGATCAATATCTCGACTCGCTTGGGAAGACTCGTCGTGGTCGGTTCGCGCTTTGTCCGCCGGCCGAGGTACCGAAGCCCCGCCGGTCGCCTTTCGGTGAGTCCCGAAGACACGGTGTGGGAGAACTTTGTTTGCTCGTAAAGATGAAGCAAGGAAATGCGAACTACTACTGCCAATGATACAACGCGCTGCCGGACGATCCGGATAGACAAACAGTCTCAACAGCAGTGTCAGTCCACTGTTAGTACCGCGTGTGGCCCCTGAAGCCACCACGGCTCTAGCGCCCTGGTTTACAGGGGCCCAGAGCCGAGATGCCGTCAGTGGGCTATGACGTTGGTCGATCCTGGGAAGAGTACATGACCAGCCCACTGTAGGTCACTGTCCTTGGAAGTACCCCTCCCAGCTCCTCTATGATGCAGCTGGCAGCGACTCGCATTCATTTGGAGCTTCGTTTCCGGTTGCTCGTACATTCTCGTGCGGCTACGTCTAGCGACGTGAAGTTTTCGCTCTTTCCTCCCAAGTTTCACCGTCGAGGGTTTTTGTACTTCACATCAATTGAGTTCGCACACATCGCAAGACGTGATCATTCGTCATCCTCCGTAACTCCTGGCGATCCTCCATCGTACGTCGACTGGGGTAGCTTCCCAACAGGCCACCCTCGCGATGAGGACGATTGCTGCCATCCGTCAGGCGGCTCGCCCAGCTACTCGCTCACCCGGCAATCTGCGCACAACTCCGTGTGCTCTTTCTAAATCAGCTTCTTTGCCAACCGTCCCCTTCACAATTCATGCGAGAGCTCTCCATGGCTTCCGGCAGACTGGCAAGGCCACATCCCTGCGACCTCGACTCACGTCTCGCCAGCCAACGACTTTCTTCCTCGTGCGATCTCTTTCGGGCAAACCGCTACCACAGTCGAAATCAAAGGCGCTCAACTTCATATACAGGGCCGCTGCTTGGATCGGCATCACCCTCACCGTCGTTGGTGCCGGTGTCGTTGGCTTCTTCATCTACGACGCGTCCACCTACAAGGAGCACGCTACCCACAGCGATATCAACGTCGATCAACTCGCTTTGCAACCCCGTCGCGGCGGACCGAAGAACCTGCCAATAGCAGATGTATTCATCGACGACGATGATTGTGAAGAAAGGCGACGTCACAAGCAGAAGCCCAGGCTGGTTATCCTAGGAGGAGGCTGGGGTGGTGTTGCTCTGCTCAAGGAGCTCAACCCTGATGACTGGCACGTCACAGTCATTTCTCCTACCAACTACTTCCTGTTCACGCCTATGCTCCCTTCTGCGACTGTGGGAACTCTGGAGCTGCGATCCCTCGTCGAGCCTATCCGTCGCATTTTGGCTGGTGTTGGAGGCCACTTCGTCCGAGCAAAGGCAGAGGATGTTGAGTTCTCTCATAAGTTCGTCGAGGTTTCACAGCTCGACTCGACTGGAAAGGAAGTCCGCTTCTATGTACCGTACGACAAGCTTGTTGTTGCTGTCGGGTCTACGACGAACCCTCATGGTGTCAAGGGCCTCGAGAATGCATTCTTCCTCAAGGACATCGATGATGCGCGCCAGATTCGCAACCAGGTCATCCAGAACTTCGAGCTGGCCTGTCTTCCTACCACGCCAGATGAGGAGCGCAAAAGACTGCTCTCCTTTGTGATCAGCGGAGGTGGCCCAACAGGTGTCGAATTCGCTGCTGAGCTCTTTGATCTCCTTAATGAGGATCTGACTCGGCACTTTCCTCGCCTGCTGCGCAATGAGATCTCTGTCCACCTGATTCAAAGCCGAAGCCATATTCTCAACACCTACGATGAGGCTGTTTCCAAGTACGCTGAGGAGCGATTCGCTCGTGATCAAGTCGATGTCCAGACCAACTCGCGAGTCCAGGAGGTTCTCCCAGACAAGATCATCTTCACCCAGAAGCAGGAAGATGGGTCAGTCGTAACTAAAGAGCTTCCTATTGGCTTCTGCCTGTGGTCAACCGGAGTCTCTCAAACTGCTCTTTGCCAAACTCTGGCAAAGAAGCTCGGCAACGTCCAAACCAACCGCCATGCTCTCGAAACCGATACCCATCTCCGCCTGAACGGCACGCCTCTCGGTGACGTTTACGCCATTGGCGATTGTTCGACCGTCCAGAACAACGTCGCCGACCACATCATCACTTTCCTCCGCACACTTGCCTGGAAGCGCGGCGAAGACCCCGAGACCCTCCAGCTTCACTTCAGTGACTGGCGCCAAGTCGCTCATGAGGTCCGCCGTCGCTTCCCTCAGGCCGTCAACCACCTTAAGCGCCTTGACAAGCTATTCGCCGAGTTCGACAAGGACCAGTCCGGCACACTCGACTTCGGGGAGTTACGCGAGCTCCTTGGCCAGATCGACAGCAAGCTCACCAGTCTTCCTGCTACTGCCCAGCGCGCACATCAGCAGGGACGATACCTGGCCCACAAGTTCAATAAAATGGCCAAGCTGAAGGAGGGCCTAACGGCGAATGATATTCGAGATGGAGATCTCGACGCTGCAGTATACAAGGCCTTCGAGTACAAGCATCTTGGTAGCCTGGCGTACATTGGCAACTCCGCAGTGTTCGACCTCGGTGACGGATGGAATGTGGCTGGTGGCCTTTGGGCTGTGTATGCATGGCGGTCAGTGTACTTTGCGCAGAGTGTGAGTTTCAGGACGAGGAGCCTCATGGCGATGGACTGGGCGAAAAGAGGTTTGTTTGGACGAGGTAAGTTCTTCCAATTATCTCCCCTGTAACCCTTTCGGACCAGTTTCAACTGACATTGATTGGCAGACTTGATGAGCTTCTAATTCTGGAATCCGGAAGCGAGGTAGACGTTTCTTTGCTTCTTACCGTGTGCGAGAGATATGATACACTTGCAGAACGTCCGAAACTGAGAGCTACAGGCTCATCAGAAGATATGTTGCCAACACGAGGATACATGATGAAGCAGTTAGAAGAGGAAGTGCAAGTAAAACCGACATCGTGAATCAAAAGATCGCCGAAACTCCAAATTGTTCTTCTATGATGTATATGTATGCACATAACGATCGCCTCATGAAACGCCATTCATGCCCACAACCACAAAAGCCCTCCTACAGCACGAAATCCTTGTGTGTCCACTTCTCCGTAATCTGCTTCTTCGCCTGTTTCTTGAAGGGAATATGCCGCCTGCTCTCCACCTTACCCCTGACCAGCATACTCCTATACCTATCCTTCAACAAGTTCCCCTCCGGTTTCAACAGTCGCAAACTCTCCTGAAGCTCATCAGGAAGGACGAGTTCGAGGTCTCGGTCTGGAAGCTTGTACTTGCCGATCTGGCGACGGCGGAGTTTGCTGACGTCGTCGGCCTCGATGTCGTCGAGTTCCTCGTCGTCGTTGTCTGCGGCGTTGGACTGGAGGACGAGCTGCCTCTCTGCGTCGCGTTGGGCGACTTCTTCAGCAATTTCCTTGATGCGCTGTTCCTGTGCGCGGCGCTCTTTCATGGCGGCGCGGTGTTTCGCGAGAGCTTCTTCTTCCTTTCTTCTCTTCGTCCTGTTGCGTTGAGTCTGAGTCTTGCGCTTGGGGGCCTTGATTTCTGGTCGGTCATCGTCTTCTACACCGCTGGTGAGACCTTCCCACTCAGAGTCGTCCTCCCATTCGGACAGCTCTGCGCGCGCCTCGGCGGCCTCGGCCTCTGCAGCAGATCGGGCAGCAGCCTCCTGGCGCAGGCGCTCGGCTTCCTCAGCGGCAAGGCGCTTACGCTCAGCCTCGACGGCCTTCTCGGACTCAGTGTTCAGACGGGCTTCGTACTCGTGGAAGTCTGGGTTGTATGAGTAACCACCTGTTGGCTTGGGAACAGCGGCGACCTGTTTGCCGCTAGCGAGGAGGGAGATAGGCTTTTGTTTGAGGGACTTGGGAGCCTTGACGACCGATTTTGTAGAGGCGACGACGGCTTCGACAGGGCTAGGCTCGGGAGCAGCGCCCCAAACATCATATGTAGCATCGCGGACTTCGATTGTGTTGTCATGCTGGCCGTCGGCAACCCTCTTCAGTCTGCTGAGCTCCTTGTGAGAGACCCAATCCTTCTTGACTCGCTTGTTCGGAACGAGGCCGTCTGAAATCTTGCCGTCGCCAGGGCGCTTGCGCATAGACACAGCTGGAACAGCTGACCGAGCAGCAATGATCTCGTCGGCCTTGAGGCCCTTCTTGGAAGCGTGCTTCGGGTGGCGCTTGGAGATCTGGGAGTCGCCCTTAACGTCGATGGTGAAAAGATCTGCCGAGTCTTTCTCCTTGATGACACCACTATTGACGGTCAGTATGTAGTAATTGATGTGGCATTGGCTTAGACAAACCCTCGAATGATCTCTTCGTTCAGATCTTCAAGACCCTTCTGGACATCTGTAACATCGACATTTTTCCTCCAGGCCTTCTTGCCTTTACGAGAAGGCTGCGAGTACTGGTTGGGGGCCTCCACCGAGTCGCCCACAGGGCCTTTGAGGATAGCCATCTCGTTGGCTGTATTGCTCCGGATGCTGAGGAATAATCAAGACTGATTTGCACCGCTTCTGCGTTGGTAACAGAGCAATAACTGATGGCAGTTGTATGCCAGAGTCTGGTCGATAATGGTGGGGGATCAAGTTCGAGTCCCTCCAATTTTTTAGTGGAGCTCTACAATGATAGGGGACTGTGGTTGGAAGGCGGTCTGTTCCCGCTAAGCCCTCTTTTCCTAGCGTAACAGACGGACACTGTCTGTCTGTCACGGTGGCCTCCGTCCATTATGGCTGCCCACAGTCTATTACGGTCTCGACTTTCTTGGTCACGCCGCTTTGACTCTATCCACGACTCGCCAACAAAATCACTGTTGGCTGCACCTCTCCCCACATGCCTCTCACACACAGCGCCAATCGACGACAGGCAAAGCAGCTCCGCCACTAGGCCCCATTCATCCCTGGCTCCCCACCATCCCCATCAGAGAAGCGACTCTGAGCCACAGTCCACCGCATCGATTCCTCGTCTACAGGTGGCGTGCCGCCCATTCAGTGTCAATAGGACGGTCTCCTTTTCCCCAGTTCTTGCGCCCAACCAACTTCGACGCCAACATTTCCTTTGGCCTATCAAGCTCTCGAACTGATCGGTAGACGTACGACGGCCAATCCTTTTCCGACTACTCGAATCCCCGACATTCCACGCCCGACGACCGCCCCTCACCGACTGCTCCGGAGTCGCGATACGGCCTCGGCCCTTGAAAGTAGTACCTACCACGTGCAGTTCAGGACCGGCTGAGGGCGGGAGTTTGTCAAGATGGCTCAAGCAGGCGGTTACAACAACCCCTTGAAGAAGTTCAAGTGCGTACAAATATAGCTTTTCAGCTCCATTCTTCGGGGACATAGCTAACGAGGGTTTTGACAGGCTGGTGTTCCTAGGCGAGCAGAGCGGTATGGCCAAGCCACCTTGATGGTCGATCAAACGTACTCGCGAGCAGAAACTGACGAAGCGCATTCATAGTCGGAAAGACGTCACTCATCACAAGATTCATGTACGATTCATTCGACAACATGTACCAGGCAACGATTGGAATCGACTTTTTGTCAAAGGTGAAGATGGAGAACAGCCACCGTCTGCCAGCGACCGTCACTAACGCCGGTATCGCAGACCATGTATCTTGAGGACAGGACAGTGCGGTTACAGCTTTGGGACACTGCTGGTCAGGAGCGGTTCCGTAGTTTGATTCCCTCCTACATCCGCGACTCGAGCGTGGCAGTTGTCGTCTACGATATCTCAAGTACGACCCCTCCTTTCAAGCCATTACGATGGGAGCTACGGACTAACCAATATTTTGCACCCACACAGACGCGAAATCATTCCAGAACACCAAGAAGTGGATCGACGACGTGCGGGCGGAGCGCGGTAACGATGTCATCATTGTCCTCGTGGGCAACAAAACCGATCTTAATGACAAGCGCGAGGTGACGACCCAGCAGGGCGAGGATGAGGCGAAGAAGAACAACCTCATGTTCGTGGAGACGAGTGCAAAGGCAGGACACAATGTCAAGAACCTGTTCAAGAGGATAGCACAGGCGTTGCCAGGCATGGAGGGATCGGACACAGCGGCACAGGCCTCGAACCAGAGTAAGTGGAATGGGAGCATGAGAGGACGTTTGCAGTATGCTGACATGGGTGTGTAGTGATCGATGTCAAGACCAACCCATCCCAGAACCAGCAGGAAGGTTGCGCATGCTAAGTCAGTCTTGGGTGGTTTTGTTGTGGGCTTCGTACATGCGGGTCAAGTGCAGGCAATGTTCCCTGGAAGCTATATGTCTCACGCCGGTTTTCTACGCGCCTGAATCTCTGGGTACGGTATTGAGCATTAGTTAGCGGGAGGCAGTTCTGGAGCATTGGAGATGGGGGGCTGTATACTGCAATGTGGTCCCTTGGCATGGAGGGGATGATATCGTGGTAGTGTGTTGTATGACGCGTTCAATTGATTAATATCCATGCTCCCAAGTTGCTGTTGGTTTGCCAAGTTAATGTGTAATCCGCCGAAACGACAATTGAAGTACATACAATTGGTACAGTGAATTCTTCGTGAAGGCAAGCACTGGCGATATAGCCGTATGGGACACTTCACATCTTGGCATGTTGGCATTTTAGCATCAGACTATGACAAGTCTCAGACCCCTACCATAGCAGGGAACTGGAGAATGACTTTTCAAAGCCGGCTCTAGCTGAATCTACCTTGGGAGTTCGTGGTCGATGAGATAGAACATGCCTCCCGTCACCAGCATATGTAGCCTGCTGGGAAGGACTTGGGACCGAACTTAACGGCAAAATCCACCTTTTTAAAGCATATAATACAAGCAGCAAACAAAATTGAAGGGTATCTTTTGTTTTTCAGTGTTGCTTTACCCTGGTAAGCGTATGACAGAATCTACTGACATCATCTCCTTCTAGCGACCAACGACACGTTCCTCTTTTCCCTTCACTGAGATGCGAAAGTCTCAATGAAAGTGACCAGTTTTGCCACGTCTTCAGGAGTAACGGCGTTGTAATTGCTGATCCTCGCTCCGCCCGCCGAGCGATGCCCTTTTATTCCCGTGAGGCCAAGGGCAGTGCTCTGTTCTAAGAATACTGCCTCGGCACCATCGCGCCCCGTAATATTGAAGCAGATGTTCATGCGTGATCGCACTGTCTTGTCAGGAATGATTTGGTAGGTATTTGGATACTTTTCGAGGGCTTGGTAGATAAGCTGAGCCTTCTGCTCAGCCACAGCCTCTTGACCTCGAACCTTGTCAGGATGCTCTAGCAGGAGTTTCTTCAGAACCTGGCCTGCAATGTACACACTGGCGTAACTTGTTCAGCTTCTGAATGCTTGCTCGAAAGGTGAAACTTACTCAAAGATGCTTAGCGTGTTATAAAGGCTGTTGTTCTTCGCAATCGTCTCAAATTCAAAGATCTGAGGCGGTAACGGTAGCCCGAGTTGTCTCATCAAGGCTGCAGGCGGCTGCGGCAGGAAGCTCTTCTTGACCACAGCAACGGTGATTCCGGCTACACCTAGATTCTTCTGAGCGCCGAAGAAAATAGCTGCGTAGTTCTGAATAGGAATGCTGCGAGAAAGAATGTTCGAGCTCATATCGGCAACAACGATAGGCCCACCATTTGGCCCTGGCTCGAGACATTTCGGGAACCGTGGCATCTCGACGCCATGGACGGTCTCATTGTCGCAGAAATAGACCATGGCACTCTCTGGGGATAGATCCCAGGTAGATTCGTCGGGAATTGTACCAAATTTGTCGTTGTTCTCCTTGCGAGCATCCGCCGCAATATGCACATGCTCAGGACCGAAAAGTCGTTCACCTTCGGCCGCTGCTTTCTGCGACCAGCCGCCAGTGACAATGTAGTCCATTTTCAGGTCCTTCAATGCTGACTTGAGCTTCTGAACAGCGCTTTCATCCCCACCCAGCTCCTTGTACTTGCGGGCAACCCAGGCTCCAACAAAGTTGTATGCCATGGCAGAAAACTCTCCGGAGCCTCCTCCTTGGAGGAAGATAATCTCGTAATCATCCGGAATGTCAAGAAATGATGCCAAATCGGATTTGGCATCGTTGATGATCTTGGTAGCGTGGGCAGAGCGATGAGAGTGCTCGGCAAGCCCCAGGCCAGTATCATTGAAGTTCAGCAGAGCCTGGGCGGCATTCTCAAGAACATTAGTAGGCAAAGGCCCTGGCCCTGCACCAAAATAAGTAATGTCTGATCTGGAGGGCATATTGAGTGATGTAATTGAGGTACAATGCGGCTTCAAGTCGATAGGTCGCGGGCTGTGTGCTGGGATGAAGCTCCTGTTTAAAACGGATCTGGGATTATAAGAGCAAAAAGAGTGGCTCAGTCAAGACAGGGTATGACTCCTCTCAATTCCGGGGCCGGATGATTACGTAAGTGGAGAAACAATGTTGGCTCACGGTTTTGAGGGATTTCGTAGGCGTCGTGGGGGTCGGTGCCGCCTGTGGTATGGTATATGACGGTTCGAATGACTCCGGGGGACAGCGGTTAATTGGACTGCATGGTCATCTCACCCCAAGTACTGACCACCGTGCCTACGTATTGGATCGCTTCAATCATGGATTGGCTGTGTCCAGAAACTCATGGTTCCTTGGGACGAGTGTATGCACCAAACTTCATGCCCATGTAGTCCGTCCCTGAATGCAGTAAGTCCAGCAGGATTATATTGGTGCAATACGTTGATCACACCTGAGTGGATCAAGGAAATCCCAAGCTCTGGAAATCTTTGGAATGCGCGTCGCACACATCAACATATCTATGTGTGGGCGAAGTTGCATCGAATGACACTCAACGGTAAAGGGAAATGAATTATCATCTCAGGCAACGATGCTTTCTTTTTAAAAACCAGTGGAATTGTGTAAGAGCAAGAAGTTGGGTATGTATGTATACAGGGTAGGTAAATCCTCTTAGAGTCCGCCGAAGCTGAAGACTGATAATGAGCTGCATTCTGAGTGCGCCTCGAATGAACGCACGCAGACGTCCAATTCCCGAGACTAATATCAAGAAGCGATGAATGGTGATTTGACCGTCACACAGTGATATGTTCACGTGTCACAGTAAGAAATGTTGCTCTAAAGCTTGTCAATTCCTCAGGTCTCACGTGTCAGGTCACGTGGTTGAGAAAGACCCTGCCGTCATCTCATTGATTGGCTGTCGAACGTCCGGCCACCTCGGGTAGTGGGTAACCGCTCGAGGTGCTGCTAGGCCCCTGGTGGGCAGTCATTTCCGTCATCCTGCATTTTCGGCCTGCTCGCGTGTATCTCCAATCCTCTCTCCAACCCCCTTCTGCTCAACTGCCGACTACTCCGATCCTCCTCGAAAGTCAGTCCTGTACGCCTCAATATCGGAGCATCAGTCACCAGCATGCCTCGTCTCTCTATACCTCGACTGCCGATGCGCAGCACGCGCCTCTATCTCCGCGTCCCGCGCTTACAGGTAAGCATAACCTTGAATCAGGAGCTCAGTGGGAGCAGTTGAAAGATTGGAATTTGGATTGGAAGACGTGGAAAGCTGACAGCTGTGTAAAGAGCATGATGGGTGTCATCAGCATGCAGACTGCGACCGAACTCATTTCCTTGGCACTCGTCTTCAACAAGGTCACAGGCGTCTACGGCTTGCTCGCCATTCTCACTGGCTTCCAACTCTCCTTCCTCCAGCTTTCGACCTACGTCTACTCGATAGGCGTGCTCGTCGCTCTCGTCGCTCTCATCCCTCACATTCGTCGCCAGAGCGCATTCGAGTGCCTGGCATTGGCGTGGCTCTACATCCTCGATACATTCATCAACAGCGCGTACACGGCGGCATTTGGGCTGGACTGGTACTTCCGGACGGCGGCTGCGTCAGTGGGTGAGGATGAGACGCCAAAGTCTGGTCTCCAAGGCTTGAAGCAGGAGACGGCGATTCACGGAAAGGTGGTGCCGCAGGAGACTGCTGCAAGCATGGTTGTCATTATCGGACTTACGCTCTTGCGCATTTACTTCGCCCTGGTTGTCATGTCTTTTGCGCAACAGACTCTGCAGAAGCACATGCAGGTGATGATCCTGGAGGGCCCCGGCGTCGACGCTGAGGAGGGACCATTCGCTGCGGATCTTCCTGATGGCGAGGGCCGCAAGGGACGTCTCGGCAGGATGATGGTGTCATATGGCCGGGGATTCTGGCTCGAGCAGCGTGAGTCGACGGAGGGCTGGGCTGGAGAGGCGTACCCCAAGCCGGTTGGTGGTTCGGGAACGTTGGCTGGAGTGGTTTAAGGAGAGAAAGAGTGAATCAAAGAGGATAGACGGTGCCGGTTGTCGCTGTGTACAGTACAGATGACCAGGAACTGGTTTTGCGGCGTCAAGCTTGCAAGCCGCGCAGTATGCATCCGCAAAGCGTGTTTGTGCTTCAGATAACAGCAAATGGCGTTTATATGTCGGCTCGGAGCCGCGCCGGTTGAATATCGCAGCGGGTGCCCCGTGTCGAGGTTGCACTGCCGAATGCCGGACATGGGTTATGGTCAGCAGGCAGGAATGGATAAATAATGTTAATACGATCAGATCATACACAATATACGTATGCCATGCATGCACAAGGCGATTTCTCGGGATTCGGGCGAGATGCCGATGATGCAAGAGAGGGTTGACAGTGTTCTAATTGTAGTATAGGCGAGCGAGGGATGAGAGTCGCAGTGCAGCGCAGTCAGAGTGAAGCCAACATATGCTTACATAATGGGATGGAGGAGGGTTGTCGGCAGGTCGGAGGGCGGAACTCGGGGACGGGACTGACGACTTTTGGGGAGCGGGACCGGGCATGAGAGGTTGTAGTACGGGGACTGACCAGTTGCTGGGATGGATGGGTACTAGTTTTCTTGCGATATTATGCTTGTTTGTTTCAATTGGTTGCTGTGCATGTTGTACCGGTGAAAGGATGTATCTTTTGCCGCAGCAGTGAATGGACGAGGTACCTGCCCTTTCCATGACTTATTGAGTCTCACGGTGTTGTAAGACAAGCCAGTAGTCCCAGCACCGTTCCCTCCATTGCGCACACAACACACTGGGAAACAAATCATGAATCACGAGGCCTGCCGATCGATGGGTCTCGACTGGAATCCCATCGGTAACACCACCCAAGTAAATAACCCTGAGGGTATGGGATGCCGCAGTCGACACTTCACTACGCTGGTTTAGTAGTGATCACGCAATTCGGCGGCTCAGATCCCTCGGCGAGCACCTCACAAAACTTTTTAGCGGGGCTCAACACGCTGCACAGCACTGCTTCCCTCGTCCGCCCTTCGTCAAGCCCACGTCCGTCCCAGAAAGCCCACTTGGCTTCTCCATCTCAGCGAACCGCCGTTCGCCTATTGCCCATTTGCAATCCCTGTCTGGGGCAATTGATCTCGCACTACAGTGTTTCCTGCACTCCAAGCCGTAGCGAATCCCGGCACCGGACCCCAAAGACACCACCACCCCACGAGGGCACGCCACCGCGAGACCCTTCCTTTCCCCGTCCGCCGTCCGATTCCTCCTGCTACCGGCCTTGTCTCCATGGACAACTGAGGCCTGAAGAGAAAGACGAGCTAGCTAGTTCCCCATTTCCCTTGGATTTTATCCACCCGGCTCTCGTTTTTTCTGGGTTTCCCGAACAAAAGGACTGCTGCCCCGGGGCTCACCTCTGCCCACCATGTCGTTCCTCTTCCGGTCCAACTCCCTCCCAGACGAGTCCGACAAAGCAAAGATGGAGGGTCATCAGATTCGCACTCCTGAGGAGGCTGGTAAGTGAAACAAGCTCTTTCTGACTGAGATCTTTTGGCTCTGAATTGCTTCTGCTTCTCTGTTCCCCGTTGAACCTGGATGTTTCTTGCGCTGCCGCTGTTGTTGCGAGTCATGAATCAGTAACCCCTCCATGGATGATGATGCGGAAAGCAGCAGCAGCCCTGACAGCGTTCGAGGAAGAGGAGACAGAGAGAATGAAGCATTGGCAGTCGGCATGGTCATCACTATGCTCAGAAGCATCTCACTAACGCATACCAGTCGCAAGGATCGCTTACCTCTCCAGCGACCTCGTCATCTCCGTCCAGCCCTCCCTCGCCGTCGATTCGGCTTTCTCTTCCCACCTCAAGCGCTATGCTGGTCGCAAGGACCACGGCCTTGTTGCCCAGAGCGCCGACTCTGTCCCAGAGGTGTGTTTCACACTGCCATGTGCTTATAAAGTGATGAAGCATATACTGACGAAGACTCTAGATCCAAGCCGTGAGGCATAATGCCGACCCTCTCCTCTCTGCTTTCGCCCCTATCCGTTCCGGCAAGCTCGTTTCCGCCACTACCACCTCCAACATCCTCCTCTCTTCTATCTCCCACCTCTACAAGCTCGCACAGTATCCCGTTGTCCTCCACGTTGCTCTCGAGCCCCGCAACTTCGCCGACTACTCAGTCATCACCTCTATCCGCAACACAGGATGGACATTTATCCAGTCAGAGACCCTCCAGGAGGCTCAGGACATGGCTATCACTGCACATGCTCTGGCTCTCCGCACTGGCAAGGGTGTTGTTCACTTCTTCGCGCCAGAGACCTCAGCACAGGATGAGCCGATTGCCATAGAGGATGCGGCTGTCGTGCGCGCTGTCCTTGATATCGACAACGTCAGAAGGTTCCAGGCTGGTCGCGTTTCTGCGACTGGCATTTACGCCGATGACGGCCACTATGCCGCCTCCGCCATCCAGACTGAGCCCGTCACCAACGGCACATCAGAGAAGACCAACGGCCTGGCACCGGAGCCCAGTGCTGTTGCCTCCAAGGCTACTTCCGCCGGCACATCAGTAAAGTCTAGCGACGCGAGCCCATCTACTACCCCTGGCGGTGCTTCCTCCATCGCTACCACCGTGGAGTCTGCTCCTCCGCCACCAGTCACCTCCGAGGAGATCTATACCGCTGCTTCCCGTATCTGGGCGCAGCTTGAAAGCGCCATTGGCCGATCGTACGCTGCTTTTGAGTACTCTGGTCCTGCTGATGCCGAGAACTGCCTCTTCATCTTCGGATCCGATGCTGGCGCCTTCGGCAAGGCTGTTGACTCCGCCAAGCCTGATGAGATTTTCGCAAAGGCCGGTATCTTGACTCCTCGTCTCTACCGTCCCTGGATCGGCACTAAGCTGGTTGAATCCTTACCCAAGACCATCAAGCGCATTGCAGTTCTCGAGCAGATTCACCGCAAGACTACCAAATGGGGACCCCTTTTGATCGATGTGCTCACCTCCGTCAAGAGCGGCCCTGGCGGTGTGGAGGTTATTGTTGGCCACCAGCTCGGCTACATCCAGCCTGATACCGCTACCCAGGCTCTGCGCGGCATCTTCCAGAACCTCACCTCACCTACACCTCTGCAGAACCTCGAGGTTGGCAAGAAGGAGGCCCCCACTGCCTCTGCCGACTTCAAGCTGGAGAAGCCCCAGCTCGAGACTGCCTACCAGAAGATTCTGGACCAACTCTTTGGCCAGCGCGCATACGTTGCCAACGCTCTCAAGTCCCAGAATGCCGGTATTTCCTCCACCGTCTCAGCCAGCCCCGAGTTCGGCTTTGGTTCTCTGCTGGCCCGCAAAGACCTCCGCAAGAGGTTCGTCGCTGAGGTCAAGGAGGCTGCCAGCAGCAAGGCCTTCACCACCGAGGGCCCCAAGAGCTGGCTCGCACGTTGGGCTATGAACGCGGACGACGACTTCAAGACCACCGACATCGCCGACGACGTGATTGCACGCCTCCAGACCGATGGCTCATCGCTTGCCCAGAAGCTGCTGTCCAACAAGAGCCTTTTCCGCAAGGAGTCTCTCTGGCTCATGGGATCCGATGCTTGGGCCTACGATCTCGGCAACTCCGGTGTGCACCACGTCCTCGAGTCTGGCGAGAACGTCAACATGCTCATCATCGATTCTACCCCTTACTCATCCCGCGCCGCTGCCGACGCCAACCGAAGGAAGAAGGACATTGGTCTCTACGCCATGAACTTCGGCAACGCTTATGTCGCCTCTACTGCTGTCTACAGCTCCTACACCCAGGTTCTCCAGGCTATGCTTGAGGCTGACAAGTTCGAGGGCCCGTCCGTTGTCCTTGCTTACCTGCCTTACTTCGGCGAGACCGACTCCCCTCTCACTGTTCTCCAGGAGACCAAGAAGGCCGTTGATGCCGGCTACTGGCCTCTCTACCGCTGGAACCCTGAGAACGAGAAGAAGGGCGAGCCTAATTTCTCTCTAGACTCTGAGTTGCTCAAGCAGGAGCTCAAGGCTTTCCTCGCTCGCGACAACCAGCTTACCCAGTTGATGGCTAAGGAGCCCAGGTTTGGCGCCAACCTTGCACAGGACTTTGGTACCGAGGTTCGCGCTCAGCAGAAGCGCAAGGCAAAGGATGCTTACAACCAGCTCCTTGAGGGTCTTCTCGGTGCTCCTCTCACCATTCTCTTCGCTTCTGACAACGGCAACGCGTCCACCCTTGCTAAACGCCTCGGCAACCGTGGCCGTGCACGTGGCCTGAAGACCACCGTCATGGCCATGGAGGATTATCCTCTGGAGGACCTGCCCACCGAGGAGAACATTGTGTTCATTACCTCTACTGCTGGTCAGGGAGAGTTCCCTCAGAACGGTATCCCATTCTGGGAGGCTATCAAGGACAACACCGATCTCGATCTCGCAACTGTCAACTTCTCCGTCTTCGGTCTTGGTGACAAGCATTACTGGCCACGCAAGGAGGATAAGATCTACTACAATAAGCCCGCCAAGGATTTAAACCGTGTGCTTACCAATCTCGGCGGCAAGACTCTGGCTCCTATCGGCCTTGGTGATGACCAGGATCCTGATGGTTTCCAGACTGGCTACTCTGAGTGGGAGCCCAAGGTTTGGCAGGCACTTGGTGTCGACAAGGTCGATGGCCTCCCCGAGGAGCCACCGCCGATCACCAACGAGGACATCAAGCTGGCTTCCAATTACCTTCGTGGTACCATTGTTGAGGGTCTCAATGACACCTCCACTGGTGCTCTCTCCGCGTCCGACGGCCAGCTTACCAAGTTCCATGGAACCTACATGCAGGACGACCGTGATGTGCGTGACGAGCGCAAGGCCCAGGGTCTTGAGCCTGCTTACTCCTTCATGATTCGATGCAGACTGCCTGGTGGTGTCGCCACCCCCAAGCAGTGGGTGCAGATGGACGACATTGCCAACGAGCTTGGTAACGAGACCATGAAGCTCACCACCAGACAGACATTCCAGTTCCACGGTGTCGTCAAGGGCAAGCTGAAGCCTGCTATGCAGGCTATCAACCGCGCTCTCATGACCACCATTGCCGCTTGCGGTGATGTCAACCGTAACGTCATGTGCAGCTCTCTCCCCACCGAGTCCAAGTACCACAGGCAGGTGTACGCTTGCTCCCAGAAGATCAGCGACCACCTCCTCCCGAACACCACCGCCTACCACGAGATCTGGCTCACCGATGAGAACGACAAGAAGACACAGGTTGCCGGTGATGCCGTCCAGGACTTTGAGCCTCTGTATGGTCCCACCTACCTTCCCCGTAAATTCAAGATCACCATCGCCATCCCCCCTCACAACGACACCGATGTTTACGCCCACGATATTGGTCTGATTGCCATCAAGGGCAAGGACGGCGAGCTTGAGGGTTTCAACGTTCTCGCTGGTGGTGGTATGGGTGCCACTCACAACAACAAGAAGACCTACCCCCAGACTGGTCGCATGCTTGGATACTGCAAGGCTGATGAGATTCACATCGCTTGCGAAAAGATCATGCTGGTGCAGCGCGATCACGGTGACCGTAAGAACCGCAAGCACGCCCGTCTGAAATACACCATCGACGACATGGGTGTGGATGTGTTCCGCGCGAAGACTGAGGAGCTCTGGGGCAAGAAGTTCGAGAAGGAGCGTCCTTTTGAGTTCAAGAGCAACATCGATACCTTCGGCTGGCAGAAGGATGAGAAGGGTCTCAACCACTTCACTTTCTTCATCGAGAACGGCCGTATCGAGGATACCCCCGAGTTCCAGATGAAGACTGGTCTCCGCGAGATCGCCAAGATCCACAAGGGCGAGTTCCGCCTTACTGGCAACCAGCACCTGATTCTCAGCAACGCTGCCGATGAGGATCTGCCCGCTCTCAAGGAGTTGATGAAGAAGTACAAGCTCGACAACTACCAATTTTCTGGCCTTCGTCTCAGCTCATCCGCCTGTGTCGCTTTCCCTACTTGCGGTCTCGCCATGGCCGAGTCAGAGCGCTACCTGCCCCAGCTCATCACCAAGCTTGAGGGCTGCCTTGAGGAGAATGGTCTTCGCCAGGATTCCATTGTCATGCGTATGACTGGTTGCCCTAACGGCTGTGCCCGTCCTTGGCTCGCCGAGGTGGCCTTCGTCGGCAAGGCGTATGGCGCGTACAACATGTACCTGGGTGGTGGATACCACGGACAGAGACTCAACAAGCTCTTCCGGTCAAGCATCAAGGAGGATGAGATTCTCGACATCATGAAGCCGTTGTTGAAGAGGTACTCCCTTGAGAGGCAGGAGGGTGAGAGGTTCGGAGACTTCTGTGTGAGGAGTGGCGTCATTGTCGCCACTACGGACGGACAGAACTTCCACGACAACGTAAGTCCCTACCCCTTCCTATAAAGCATATAGGAGTCTTGCAAATGCTAACCATGCCCAACAGGTCGCGGAAGAAGAGTCAGACGAAGAGGAGTAGATCTAACGTGTGTCTGGAGACGAAAAAAGATATCTGCGAGGTCATGAGTTTTTTGTGCATAGTAGTTCAGTGGAAGAGAAACGACTTGGAAGGATATAAAGCATTAGTGTTAGCTACTGGGAAGGCGTACAAATTTATGGGATGCGTGTTCGCTCCTGACGTTATACCACTTCAAAGCCATTTCTTAGCCATGCCTCCTAGACCTTGAAGTAGACAGAAGCCGTGCGGAACGTTAGTCGAGTGTGCAATCAAAGTAGCATTTCCAATATGTCAGAAGAACCCCTGTATGAAATCACAATCCGCTTGAGTCCTTCTCTCAGGTCTTCATCAAGAGCACATGGGCACGAACAGCGCGAGCATACAGATCCAAGCCACAGGTCCTTATCATTATCCCATTCTCTTCGTATCAACAAGAGCACATCCAATACATACATGCAAGATAGCATCCATCTTCCCTTTTGTCGCCTAGAACGCCATATGTCCCCCAAACTCCTGAACAAGCGTGTAACACACAAAAGCAATTTTCCAGAAATCGCACACGTACACCTCTCAGCTCCTCATACTGCTCCCCACACTACTCACCTTATCCGAGATCTTGCCTCCCAAGCCTCCCATCCACTTGGGTGCCTTCAGGCTCATCCTCACCCTGCCTTCTACCACGAAGTTCACTGCCGTCATGACCGCGAAGGTCGTTGATCCGATGGCTCGGAAGAGGGCTATGGCGGCGACGGCCCAGAGAATGAAGCGGAGGTAGAAGTTATCGCCGATGCCCGAGCTGCCGTATGCTTCTGAGACGCCCATGGCGAGAATGCCGTTGGCGATCATCCACACAAGGACCATGTAGGTACGCACGGATTTGTAGTAGTCTTCCTGCATCTGAGCTTCGCTGACAGGTGGATTGGGGACTTCGAGACGGTCACGGAGGTTACGAAGAGCTTCGTCGTATCCAGAGTCGATGTCGAGTTGCTCAGAGGGCATCTCAAGCTCGACTGTCTGACCTTTACCAACTGCACCACCGAGATCTGTCTTCATGACGTTGTCGCCCTTGGTGCCCCAGGTGACATCGTGCGTGTTGCAGAACGCGTAGACCTGCAGGGTGCAGATGTAGGAGGGCAGGAGCAGGAAGTACTGCAAAAAGGAGGTGATCATATGCCAGGGCTCGAGGTAGAGGAGGGACATGAAGAGGTATAGGCCGTAGGTCGAGACAGTTGAGACGATGAGGTTGGTGAAGACGTTATCGCCGATTGATACAGTCTCGCCGTCCTTGCCGGTGAGTTGGGAAACGATGATGTAGACGCAGGCGAATGTTGTGTACAGCATGATGACGGCGTAGATGATCATACTAGCAAAGTACAGCTTCTTCGCACCTTGCGGCCTGTTACCCAACGATAGGATGAATTGCGACGAGATAAGGAGGATACAGGTGAACCGTAGAATGATGAAGATGACCTTGGCGATACCGTGACCAAAGGGATCAATACGGTCGTCGGCAAGACCACCGGCGATGAAGTAGAAGGTGAGGTAAAAGTTGGCGAGGGAGAAGTAGGTGAAGAGAAGCTGGACGAATTGATAGACGAATTCGACGCCGAGGAGGATCTTGCGGGCGAGAGTGTGGTCTGTGGTCATGATCTGGCGGCAGTTGACGAGGGAGTACACGGCGGCGAAGAAGGCACCGTTGAGCCAGCGACGACGTTGTGAGATGAACTCGGGAACGGCATCTGGTTGTGTTAGCAGACAGCTCGGTCTACCATGCATTGGAACGAAGACAACTTACCAGGCACATCAGTCTCTCCCTTACACCCCTTCACATACTTCAGAACCCATCTCTCATTCCGCTTCGCCACCAGCTCCCAACAGAGGATACGATCCTCAGCCAGATACATGTTCGCCGTGAAGACATCAGCATGCTGACCATGCAGCGTCTCACCCTTGAAGTACTGGCTAAGCGGACCATGGCCCGTCTCATCATTCTGCAACGCGTGATATCGGTACGCACTGAGAGCACCAGGCAACACGGTGATGTACCCGAACACCGACTCAAGCGGCTTGTCCAGAATATTGGACATCTTGTACTCGAAGTTCTGAGAGGCGACGAGCGGATTGAGAAGATTACTTCCAAATTTTCCTTTCATAGCTTTAATCTCGCCGCAAGCACCGGCAACATTCGAGTCGGTATCGAAAGCTTTCCACAGGTGGTACAGCGAGTTGGTACCAGGCCGCGTTCCAACATCCAGGAGAATACAAACATTCGGGTTGAGAGCCTTGCCGAAAGCATTGAAGAACCATCTGTGCGAGTTGAGCTTGCGCTGGTTCTTCTCCTTCAGACAGAAGATCATCTGACAAGGCACAATGCCCTTCTCAGCACCCTTGAACTTCAGATCCGAGTCGAGGGAAACTTGCGTGGTGTACTCGTACACGTGAGCCTGCACAGCACGGTTGTTGACGTAGTTTTTCGCGATGCCATGCTGATACACGCCCATAGCGGCCAGGGCATCCAATGTCCGAGGGTGAATCTTCTCACGTCCATCTGAGATGATGCATACGACGATCTTCTGCCATCCGGCCTCGCCCCAAGTTCGAGACCGCGAACGGGAGCAGAAGTGCGCAATGTTCTTCATGACGGCGTGCATTGTGCGGGTGAAGCCAATCTCGTCTTCGTTGTACATGGTGACGCAGATGAAGAGCTCAGTCTCACGAGCTGTACGACCGATTTGCTGGCGGAGCTTGTAACCTTTGGGGACGAAGTCGTCTGGGTCGCAGGTGACGGCTGTATACCGCATGTGTGTAAACTCAACCTCATCGCGACGAGGGAGGAAGCTGTAGAGGATGGTAGGGATCTTGCACTCGAGGATGAGTTCGCCATTGATGAGCTGGACTTCGCGAGTGGAAGTCTGGGGCGCGCGAACACCGCGACGTTCCTGAGCACCGTCTGGGGCTCGGCTGTATTGGCCGGTCTTCTCATCGTAGTAGTCCTCTTCATCATCGTCAGGGTCCTGGTTAAGGGTGACTTGTGATGAAGACATGTATGAGTTGCGATCGATGGGCATAGGGCGCGCGTCGCTGAGGTCTGATTCGGGACCGAAGACATCGTCGTCGTCTCTGCCACGGCGACTGCTAGGATCATTCAACGGGATGTCGATAGTCGCATCTTCAGCAAAGGCTTGTGAGTTGCGCGTTGAGTTGGAGAACAGAGGCGCGGGAGGCAGAGGACGCCGTGGACTGCCGCCGTATCTCGAGGACGGTGTGCCTGGTCTGGGGCTGCCATTGATATCGGCAGGTTCGTAGGAGACGTTCGACGCAGGAGGGCGTGAGTAATCGGACATGCGCGATGATGGAGTCCACGGTCTCTGAGGGGAGCTGTCTCGGCCAGCAAAGGGAACGTAGGTCGAGTCTGGAGGAGGCATGGACGGCGCATCGCCCATGATTGAGCCTGGGCGTGAATGCGACGAGTTGACGCTGGGCTGGTAGGATTGGCGAGCATGGCGAGGAGGACTAGGGAGTTTGCGAGGTGAGCTTCTGGTATTGCGTGGTTGCTTCATTGTGGTGGTGTATGTTGGAGGAGGGCTGCCATGAGGTTGTCGTGAAGGAGAGGGAGGAGAGATGTGAAGTGAAGAGGTCATATGAAGAGGATGAGAGGAGGTAGAGGTGTTGCGATGGGCGAGGCGATCACTTGGGCCCTCGGGGATGATGGGCAGAGACTCGACGATCTCGCTGATGACGACCTGCTTGGGCTTGTTCCTCTTCTGCAACTTTACAGAGCCTGGACGGGTCAAGAAGCTGCTTTTGCGACTGTTGTCTCTGTTGTCAAGAGTCGAAGTGCGCTGGAGAGGACTTGAGGCTGATGTTGAGGCTGGCTGTGTCGTTGCCTCTTCCTGCTGCTTCAGACTGTTGAGATGGTCTGGTGTAGTGAATGCAGCCTCCTCCGTCTCTCTTCTTCTTCCTTCTTCAGGTTTCTCAGATGACAACAATGGCGAAAGCAGCACTGGCAGCTTCCGTGGGACAGGTTTGCGAGCAGCAGGGGATCCTCGTGGCACCACTTTGGTCTGCTGCTGCTGCTGCTGCTGCTGCTGGGATAATGACGGCAAAGGAATGGACAAAGCCTCATGGGACAAACAAGGAGAGCGGGGTGGTACATACGGGCGACTGTCATAATCGTCGACGGAGGTCAACAGGCGGACGGCAGCGCCATTGGAGCCGGTGGGCGTGTCGTGCTCGTCGTCGTACGAGGGCAGGCTGTAGTCCGGCGGCCTGGAGCCCGGCGTGTTTGGCCGATCCATTTGGTAGGATGAGGAGGGTCCTGTGCTGGAATGTGGTGATGTTGTTTTGCTTGTGATGTATCACACTCTGTGGAGGAAGACAGGAATGCGGGTGAGCGCAGTACCTTTTGACGAAAGTGAGAAGCGATACGTGTGAGTGTGTAGTCTGGAAGAATGAAGAGTGCAAAGAAAGGGATTGATCCCAGGTTCAAGTTGGTCGCAGGATCAATGCGATTGCTTGCTTTGCTTACTTGGAAACAGCCAGAAGGTGGGGAACACGGGAGCTAATGTGACTTGTCGAGGTGACGAGGCGGATGCTGCGGTTCGCAGAGTGGAGGAGAGGCGTCGCGGCGTCAACAAAGCGGCTGTGCGATGAGATGGTTGACCGGGCAACCAGGCACAGGGTACGCTACCCTGCAGGGGTCATGAATGGTGTCTTGGTTTTGTAAGGGCGCCTAAACCCTGCACAAGACAACTAAGCGCTTGTTTCATTGTAAAGTGAAATATGATTTATTTCGAGTCTCAACCCTGGAGGGGGTTGAGATCCTATTGCATGGGCGCTTCTATACGAAGAGCTGCGGCGGCCTGATTCCACCTTGGCTGTCCGAGCCTTATGACAACGTTCTTTCATTGAGGTTAAACCAAACAGCGATCCCTGCCTGACTTGCTTCATGTAGTTCGGATTTTTGTGCCGGAGATGACATGGCTGCTTTCATCTATTGCCCTGCACCATCACTGAAATTCGCTGACTGCTTCACGATGTCCTCAGCGATACCGCTCATTCGGCTGCAGTGAATCAGGCACGCTTCAAGATGTCCAGAACCAAATATTTATACAGCCATGATGGAAACAGGTGGGACTCTTGAGGATTCCCTTGGGTTTGTTGTCCAACAGACAGTGCGCATATCCTAGCCAGAAACCCCATAGTAGACTTCCTGGACATCATGTGTCAGTACAGAAGAGTCAAGTACTACTGTAGAAGTTGTCAGGCCATCATGGCCATCCATGAGGACCATCTCACACCACCAGTTCCATGCCGGCAGGCAATCGACCGACAAATTCAGCCCAGTCAGTGTCGTCGTAAAACCTACCATTATCAGTTCATCGAGGCTGGGCTGTGCGACTTTTGTCTGCCTCCGAGTGAAGACTGATGAATTGGGCTGTTTGACCGCCGAGAGTATCTATCCTGCGGCCATTCTTTGACAAACAAGCACGGTCGCAGGCGGGAGAGAAGCCCAGGATCGACGGTTGTGAATTGCGGTCAGAGGGCTGCGGCACGTACTAGACGATGGTGCCTTGCGTTTGACTCGAATTCTAGCTTTGATAGAAAGGCTTGTGATATACTCCACTAATAAGCGAGCAAGACAAACAGTTGACTGACCAGGAACCCGGTTCATGACACTGCATTATACCCTGAATTCTCTCAAAAGAGATTGTACTTTGCCTGCGTTGATGAAGCGGTGATTCCATAGTGCAACCCACTGCGGGCAAATCGCCGATCTCCCTTTTCCATAAGAATTAATTGTGTGGTGACTTGCGCAAAGCATCAGCTCTCCATGGGCAGGCGATGAGATTACCACGTCGATTCGCGTGATGCAACCGGTAGTATTGGCCCAGAAAGGTCAGAAAAATGTTGAGCGTGTGTGCCCTGGTGATACAGGTCGAGCCTTACAAGCACATCAAAGGGTGTCAGAGAGTAGAGTCACAGCTGGTACTCCACCCTCTTTCAATATACGTACATCGCTCTAGCATCTTAGTATTGGTATCCTCTTCTATTGCAGTGATTGACTACTCTTGAAGGTGGCAAGCGCAAAACAGACGTATAAGACATGTCTTTAAATGAACACCAAGGATGCTCTAATCTCTGTTAAATAGCCCTTACATCATAGTATCGGTTCACGGTAACAAAGACAACATGTGTGAATGGGTAGAAAGAATGCTTGTCTGCATGGATTGCTGCAAGATCATATTCGTCATAAAGGATTACGACAGCCTGGCCGTCAGATGCGAGTATGCGGTTCAACAGAAGATCAGTGCTGTTCAGTGCCACTTCGTAGCTTGGCGCTTGGAGAAATCACACGATGGATTGTGCGATCGGTGTATGGAAAACCGACGCGAAAAACAACGGAGGTAAATCGCCTGAGTCTTGCTTCTGTAGTTAGTCTCTTGGGAACTACATGGGCTCTGAAGCAGGACCTGTGGCGGGATAGTTTCTCGGACAATGGTTGATGTGAGTTGCGATCAAGACGATATAGCTTACGTATAGTTCCGGTAGCATTGGTAAGCTGCAAAGCTCCTAGCATCAATGCTGTGCCTGTGTGACACATAGTGTGATTACTAGTAGCCATTTATAATGCCAGGAGCTTTTAATGGGTTGTCTTAGACCTTCTTCTTGAGCAGCATCGACTCAACAGTCAACATCCCCAAGAAGACAAGCCATCATGTGCGGATATACGTGGGTAATATTCTATTGCAGAGACTGCACCATGCATTGGCAAACAAAGTTCAACCCAACAGTGGCACCAGTCATCTGCGACGAGGCTCACGAAAGGGGCATTGACTTTCAAGATTGCAAGCACGTCGAGACCATCTGGCAAACGGACAGGAGATATCGGTGCAATGAGTGTCATTTGCTCTGGAATCGTAGAAGAACGCGCCGTTAAGGGTGCTTTCACTTGATGAGATATCGCCACTGATGAGACCGAGCTGATAGACTAACACTTTGATGAGAAACAACCAAACTTCTCTACTTCTGATATAAAATTTCTGAATCTCTTCCTCTGGCACACTGAGAAATCAAGCACTTTCTACCTTAAGAGATCCCAAAGTCCCCTTCTCGATAGCATGCTCGCCGCTGTCATAGACCGTAGAATCACCGGACAGGTCGCCATTCGTGTACACGGTGACACTTGCCCCATCATCCACACGAAGCAGAGTAACATCCTCAGGTGCAGTACCCTCATCAGTGAAGAAAGTTGACTTGAACTCTCCTTGAGGTAGTGAGATTCCACGTCCATTGATGCTGTCTGAGGTGAAGGCTGAGACTCCGCCCTTGATCTGTGGCACGGGGATATGAGAGCTGAAGCTGAGCTTGAGAACATATGCTTGTGACTCAGAGGGTTGCGAGGGAAGGCTGATGGTGAGCTCGTCTGCGTTTTGCTCCCAGTCGGTAACAGCTGTGTAAGAACCGGCTGAATCACCAAGAAGTTCGATGGATGTCAGACCTGAGAGATCGACACCTGCATTAGAGCCAAGGGATGTGATGGAAACAGATGAATCATCCGGCCAGCCAAGAACAGTAGCGTAAAGAATGCTCTTGTCTTTGTTCCTGGTGAAGCGGATATCACTGCTGTTACCAGTCAAAGGAGCCGTGAAAGAGCCACCACCGGCCTTGTTCGGTCCTTCACCATAGATATCCCAAGCGCGAGTCTCATACACAGCTTCTCCATAACGCGCCAGGTAAGCACCAATATCGCGAAGAACTTGCTGTTGTTGCTCTGGGATGACACCAACGGCTGTTGGAGAGATATTAAGAAGCATGTTGCCGTTTTTACTAACACGATCAAGGAATGAGTGAATCATCTGGACTGAGTTGTAGAGTGGCATGCCGACGGTGTAACTCCAGCTTGATGCGCTAATAGCATCATCTGTAAGCCAATAAGGGCGAACAATATCCTCAGGGCCACCGCGCTCAAAGTCTGCCACGGCAGAGGTATCCCTGAAGCCGACATCGAAGTGCTTGTACGTGGTGAGAACCTCCTTGTTCCACTCAACACCGCGGTTGAAGTAGTGGGCTAGGTACTCCAGACGCTGCTGCTCGCCAATGTTGCATGCGAAAGGAGCACCTTGACAGTAGCCGGGGCTGTCCAGGGAGAAGTCATTCCAGATCATGTCAGGCTGAACATGATCAAGGACTTCAACCTGCTTGTCCAACCACAGCTGGTCGGATTCTTCCTTGGGAAGCTGGCCGTATAGCTTCTGGTGGCTGGTATCATTTTGCTTCGGAGCGAACTCGAAGAAGCCATTAGTGTTGAATGCTTGGTGCATAGCGATGAGGAACTTCATGCCGTTTTCGCGCACGAGACCCTCCCAAAGCTTCACAAGATCCATCTTCGGACCATACGCCACGGAATTCCACTCATTGACCTTACTCTCCCACATTGAGTATCCATCGTGATGCTCTGCCACTGGGCCAGCGAACTTGGCACCCGAAGCCTTGACGAGCTCTATCCACGACTCTGGGTCGAACTCGCCACCCTCGGACGCCAGTACAGGACGGAACTGTACCCAATTCCCCGAAAGGTCATCGGCACCGACAATGAAGTTCTCGTAGCCCCATTCCTCAGGAGGTCCGTAGCGCCTCGTGTGCTCGGCTCTCACGTCTCCCGTGGGCTCATAGACATAGCGACCATACCATTCGCTGCCATATTGGGGAGTTGTGAAAGCACCCCAGTGCCAGTAGACACCGAACTTGGCGTCGCGGAACCATTCAGGGGAGGCATTGTGTTTGTCAGTTGACTCCCATGTTGGTTCGTAGTCTGCGGCAAAGGTGCCGGGGAGAAGGCTAGCGACGGTGACAAACGTGGCGTGTGATGTCTTCATGTTGACGGATGTTATTGTCTGATCCCTTTAAAAAGAGGAAGGATTGCATTGAACCACTCGTCAGGATATTCTATAAGCCGGGTTGCCCCGGGACATAGAGCACCTACTTATACATTCACAGCCCAACTCATCGTGAACGACTATCCGCATTCGAAAGCCTCCGACTCCACCGCTATGGCCATTTGCCGACGGGAAAAATCAAGCATGTGCTGGAAAGTTGAAGAGCAGCGAGCGATCGACATGAAGACTTGACTTTCCCCAGCTTTTAGCGCTGCGGGGATCTGCAGCTCGTCTTCGGTATCGTTGGTGCGCATGGCGAACTCCATTGCCGGACTTCGCACTAGTTCATCGGCACCTTGAATCGCCACGGGGGTTCAGCAGAACCGACGGGCAAATATAGGGTCGTATCGGATGACGAATGCTCGTGTTCTAGCCTCCTTGAATGCTGTCTGCGCCGAGAGTAGTTTGGCCGAGGCCTGTTCTGGGAATGGGGTCAGCAAGACCAGTGTAGTTAGTGATGCAACACTATGAAGCTCCACAGTCACATATACGTGCGAGGTCATCTACCAGATAGGAAGCTCGATTTCGTACCTCCACTTCGGGATCGTGACGGTAGCGGTGACGTAGAGTTGGGGTTCGTCCTTAAGCGCAATTATGGAATCATGTGTTAGATGCGAATGGAGGCACAGAATTCCAATGTAGAGCACCGTCATAATTGTTTCTCTGACAGTGATTAGAAACCCTGAAAAGAGCGAGCCTGAACATGATCACTTCGAACGCGCGTGCTGTGATTCACTGTGTCAAGTCCGAAGGCCAGCACTATAAGATGGGTACATAATTCCGAGCCAGATGCGGCCACCTTTTGCAGAAATACTCATCGTAGACACGGGCCCAAGCTGGCAACTATTGTTTGAAAGTCCCACGTAGACACAATGTGCCACGACATATGGATCAGACCTTATTGCAAGGACTGTGACATCCCGATGACCGCCTTCCACGACAAACACCAGAAGCCGCAGCCATGCATCACCGCCCTGGAGAATGGTAGAGACCCATATGACTGCCCGCTTGTTTCGGCACCGGTCTGCAAGAACGAGAGGTATTCGAGGTGCGAAAAGTGCAAGGAGAAGCTGCGCGAGGAAAGAAAGTGGAGAGAGAAGAACGGTTAAGATGCATCAGGTCAAAGAGCAGTTCACCGTGAAGTAGGAGATATACATCGTAGATCAGTACCACCTGAGAAGACTAACAAGCTATTCTGTCTGCCCGCGATGTTACTCTATCTTCCTTGCAGTTGAGTTGATCGGCAGTTTGCCCGAGAAAGCCGTCGGCTGGAGCTGATCAATTCCATTGGTCGGGTGGTCCGGCTTCGATCAGCGCATGTAGGCCACACTCAACCACACCTGTCGATTTGGAGTCTTGACCATGAATTTGACTGTCTCAGATACGAACGGACGGTTCCCCAGAACGATATGGCGCTTCAGTTCGAAGTGATTGTACTCTGGAACCAGAATAACACTGCTGGAAAAGTATCTCTACATCTGACCATCGCCTTTCACCTCTTTGATCTTGCCGTGTAGCCCATACGTTCCGACTCAGCCGTACTCGGATACATTGCACCTAGATGAAGCTGTATACGAGAAGGGTCCGAGGTCAAGATTGCCCCAAGAATGATGTTCCGTGGGATATGTGAGGCCATCGTCCGACAAGGCAGTGGAATGCATCAAGGAGATCAGGTGAGGTGGATTGAAGACATTCAAGGCAGCGAGAAGTGTACCCAGGGATTGCCTTGGGTCGAATCTGTTCTTATCCAACGATAAAGGATGTTCATACAAATAGAAAGAAGTGACCTTCGCTGCGACTACTCTTAGACGAACTAGGAATATAAACTACCTCGGTTCTTATCCTGCATTCTTCAACACCAAGCGTACTTCCCAGACCTGGCTACTGAACCATGTGAATTTGTCGCTTCTCAAGTAAATCTGGTCTCCTTCTTCCTGTCCACGAACTTCTAAAGGGTATCATTGTGTTGGCTGTTGCTGTGGCGGCGCCTGTCCCGGTGTATGTGCAGGAGGAGGTGAAGCTGGGTAGTGCGACGGGACCTGCTGTGCCTGCACAGGCCCAGGAGGTGGATGAGAGTGATACTGTGACGGAACCTGCACCAAGTTGGGCGGAAGATGGAGTTGGATGGGTGCGCCGCCGTCGGGCAGAGTGGCGACCTTCTTGTGACAGGCCGAGCACATGATGTGAGTGTCCTCGCACATGCCTGCAATGCACGGTAGACATGCCAGACAGACGCAGAAGATGCAAAGAACAATACCGGCCACACTATTACAGGGAATAAGTCAGCTTTCACCATGTCTTGCGGCCTTTGTCAAGAGTCTGGCTTCAAGAGGGAACTGCCGCGTAATCCCAGCGCGTAGGGACACTCACATTTGCATAGGTGTTCCTTCTTTCTCAGTCGTGGTCATGGCTTGACGGTGGCACCAAGGGCAATCGATCATGGTTGGAGCCTCTGTCAAGGCAGCCAGTGGTGTGACCATGACCGGTCCATTGTGCTGTTGCGGAGGGGCGCCCTTCGCTCCTATGCCGACATTGTTTCGCTGCCTAGAATCGAAGAAGGTCGTTAGCAAGTGCAATGACTCAAATAATAGCACCGTATCAAGTCATTGATCTGAAGGGAACGCACGCTGGTTGAATGTCTCCAGGAGGTGGTCCATTGACAAATCCATTCCTCGACGACGTCACATCTTCGTAGGTCGGCGGGCCGTTCGAGATTGCAGCATTGTCGTTTGGAAGAGGAGAGGAATTCAGATCATCGGGAGTGGTTTGAGCTGGGGCGGTTGGCGCGGCCTGAGATGAAGCCTCTGGAGGACTGGTTGCTGGCTGATCCGGCAGAGGCTGCGCTCCCTTCTCTAATACCGTGGAAGGCGCTGGTGCGGACATGACACGAAATTTGATAACGATGACGAAAACTCTGTCGACGATTAAGATACGTGCGCGGTCTGGGGATGTTGAGGGTCTAGACGACGTGGTGCTCCTGGTTCGCGTGAAGTAGGATAGGAAGAAAGAGGATGCTATTCTGCGTGTGCGTTCACTTGCTACGACACCAGTCCATTGCCAACGCGACGCATGCGCGAGCCAGACAGTAACTATAAGTAATTGGCAAGTCCATCCTCCGGTGGCACTTCCTCCTTAACCCGCTTTTTTTGGCGAACCGAGCCTGTGCTGGGATGGCAATGACACGGTACGTGGGCAAGGAAGAGCAATCCTCGTACAGGCCTCCAACCAACAGCAACAGCCAGGGCGGATCGTCAATGTCCACTGACAGCCCTCGATCTGGTCTCGGCATTGGGGTCGAGGCTCAGTCTGTGGACGATAATACGCCTTGTCTGGGTCTGGGACCACAATAATTGGGCGTCAGGCCTCGGGACATGTATGCACTACTTAGAACCGGACGTGGCATGTTCATCGTACTTCCTTCAGTGGCGCATAGTTGGCGATCTCGCTGTTGGCTACGGCGCAGCAATGCTGTGCCTCACGCATTGACGTCGGGGCTGCGACTCTGCTCATCTTTGCCAAGCTTGGTCGACGTGTCTTGGCAAGTTCAAAGTGTCTCTGGAATGAAATCATATTTCTGGGTCCAGTCACCGAAATGCAATAACGCTTGGCGAGAGATCCAGGGTCCAGTCTGTTGTCACATGATGTTCACAGCCGACTTACACGGCCACACCACTAGAGTCTCCATACCATGGCCTGAGATGTGGCTTGATCTTGTGACGCGATAGAACACTCCTTTTCAACGCCTGGTAGGCTGGTACTTGCGACTTGCAGAGGTTATGCGGTACCTTGCAGTTCCTTTTCTTCAGGGGATCCTATGCAGACATTGAGCCCCCAGCTCAGAGATCGATCTCGACATCCTCCGTCCCTGGACGAGCAACACAGATACGCACTGCTCCCCCTGGCTGCAAACCGGCTGTCACTTTGCCTTTACACAATATCTGCTCACATGCACCACATACACCAGTACGGCACCCAAAGTCTGGAGCAAGCCCTACCTCCTCAGCGAGCTCAAGTAGCGTTGGTCCTGGCCCTGATCCGTAACTGTTATTCCCGTCATCAGCCCCGTCGGTAAGCTCCTCATTCTCATCTGGCGTTCGGTCCGCAGTCTTTCGCGCTTTCCAGCTGATAGTCTTGTTCGCTCTTCGGAACGCGACCCGAGCTTGGAGAACTTTGGGTGGGCCAGGTGGCTGTGCGCTGGAGAAAGACTCCGAAAGAATCATCGCATCAGGGACATCGAGCTTTCCCAACGATTCTCTCATGACTTCTTCGAAACCTGCCGGCCCGCAGAGATAGACTGTTGAGAATCTGCCTTCCACTTCAAATGGTGTGATCATGAGTGGATCCATCAAGTATGGCTCGGAGAATATTCGTTGTAGGTCTTCGTAAGTAGGCTTGCCAGGCCGAACGGAGATAGAAATCTTGGAACCTTCTCGGCTTAGTTCCTGTGAAATGGCATCACATTCCGACTGGTCGCACCCAGTGAAGAATAAGCACACAACGACCCGAAGATCCTGCGCCACGTTGGTCTGTAGCATATCCTCGAACTCCTGGCGAAATGGCATCGACTTGGGATCTTTCGAAACGTGAAGCCAGATTACTGGAGCTCTTTGCATGGCTTGGTGCTGGAGATGAGCACTGAACATCGCCATCATGGGAGTTAGGCCGATGCCCGCAGACATATATACTTGCCTCCCGGGGAACTGAGGGGACCAGTCAAGACAAAAGGTCCCCGCCGGCGAGTGAACCTCGAGCACAGTCCCCGGCGAGCAGTTCTCATGCATCCAGGTCGAAGCCTTGCCAGCCTTCTTGATGCTGAGACGATATGTCCTTGGTGATTCTCTTTGCTTGTTATTGGGATATACCGAAATCGACCAGCATCGAATCAGGCCGTTGGGTAAGCGAACTGTAAGGAACTGACCAGGAAGATAAGCTGCCAATGACTGCGTGCCGGCCGTTTCGACTGCTGCGAGATAGAAAGACTTGATGCTTGATGTCTCTTCCACTATCTTTGCCACAGAGAGACGCCGCCATCCCTTCCATGACCCTTTGCCCACCAGCGACTGATCATGCAACATCGATAGCTTCCTTCGGAATACCAACTTGTTCATATCAAGGAGGTCTGGATGATCGACCAAAAGGTTCATCGTGCTCCGCGTGGACACCGTATCTGCAAAAGCGGTTCGGGTAATAGTTGCACAATCCACCAAGGGAGCATCGACTGCTTTGCTCAACAGCTCCGCAGTGTCGCCAGGGTATATACGGCCACCTTGGAGAACCTTGAGATAAACACCGCATTTACCTGAACTAGCCAGTTCTTGTAACCAGCTGTCTTTCTGCTCACATCGCCAGCTGAGTTTGAAACAAGGCACTCTGCTACCACAGACTCGGAGATGCACTTCGCGGCCAATCTTCCAGACATCACCGAGATTGAAGTCAGCCTCGGTCATGTTTCTATCGCAGCGGAAAGTGATGTTTTCTCCCCAATGGCACCAGTCCCATTTCTCACGAGGGACGTTGAGCCTTTCTGACCAGTAGTCATAGTGATGTGCGAAGAAGATGTAAACCTCGGCATTATGTGCAGCTGACTTATTGCCCTTTATGCCAGACACTGGATCAAGCTCAATGAACTCATCAGGGGCAGTCATTGGCGTATGGACAATTGACGAGTAAATTCGCTTCCCTCTCATGTTGATCCATTGGGGACTGGAGTGGCTTACAGCCACCACCTCCATTCTCGTTGCCGAGCCTTTAGCCATGATGGTGTTGAAGACATGTCTGATCAGTCGGCACTACTCAGTGAACAACTCTCTCATTATCGAGACTTATATCTGCCACTTCAACGCCAGCCAATTGCTCATCCAAATAGCGTGGAGTCAACTCGAGATACTGATGACCAGGCTTAAGTCCACCAATAGGCAGCGTCAATGCCCGAGAGGCTGACTGCCTTATCTCCACAACCCCGGACGCAACCTCTACGCAGCGACGCGCTAGCTCTTCGGCGGCAGATAACCGAGAATGAGTGATTGCGAAAGGGAAGACCCGCGACATGCGCGACCCAGCTAGAGGGGTTCATCCAGTTTACTCCATTCACGATGCCATCCGATACCGCTTCTGCCCAGCTCGCAGATGCTTCAAGGCGGCGGAGACAGCGCAGGACCTTGAGTTGTCTCCCTTGTCGTCTATCCAAGCTGCGATGCGATCGTGCGACCCCATGCCAAATGTGCATTCGGCACAGTCGAGAGGATCGCTGTCGCAGAAACCCACCGCCTGCCTCGGAATCAAAGTCCTTTGTCACCGTCGCTAAGAATCTTCGCCTCAAGGATCTTGCGCCTACAGGCTTTGCGAGTCCAGCAGAGCTTAGAGACAAATCCCCGTTAACGCCTGCATCGTTCTCAAAAGATGACTATGATCATGGGGCGCCTCTAAGAAGCAGCTCCCGTGAGGAGCGCAGTCAAGAGTTATTGTCCCCGCGGGTACTTGCTCAAACGCAGAGCGACTCCCGCCGAGTTGTCAGTGTTGCAGGCCAGGTCTCAGTAGCTTCTGCAGTTGCATCAAGGGCCCGAGATGCTTGTGACAGGACTCTTTTCGACGAACCAGTTTCTTATTGGAAGCGCTATCTCGTCAGCATACTTCCTTCACAGAGCCAGTGCGACATGCTTGTCTCTTATTTCTTCGAGAACATCAACTGGATATATCAGGCAATCCATGCTCCATCCTTGCGCGATCAACACGGCAAGTTCTGGGCAAACGACGTCAATGACATCGATCTCAACTGGCTGGCACTGCTCTACATTATCCTCTGCTTAGGAGCCGTCTATATCCCATCTCAAATGGCTGAAGCCGTCGGTTTCGAGGCATCTGATCTTCCATCATTACACCGGCGGTGGTACGCAGCTTCAAGACAAGCATTGCACGCGGGGGGTTATGACTCCAAGCCGACTTTAGTGCAGCTCCAAGTTTTTCTACTGTCCCAGCTCTATTGGTACGCCACCAAAAATATCGAAGCCCTCAATTCGCATATGGGCCAAGCACTTCGTAATGCTCAAGCCTTGGGTCTCGACAGGGAGGCACCCCAGTCCCTCAATTGCCTCGAAAGAGAAATGAGGCATCGGATATGGTGGGATCTGGTTTCAACGGATACGTAAGTATTGTGGCATGTTGCTACAGGATGCAGCTAACTTGAGTAGCTTTCAATCCCTTTGTCTTGGTCGACCGACCCTGTTACAATCTCACTTGTCTTCGGTACCTTTCCCATCAAACTGTAACGATGAGGACATGAGTGCAGCTGCGGTGAACCCTCGGCCGATAACAGAGCCCACCGAGTTCAGTGCACATGTGTTTCGTGCACGGGTCTTCAAGATCTTGAGCCAGCTCTACGTTGACAACGGCGTTAATCTCTCCTCTTACCGATTTGTCGACGAAGTCGATGGCAAACTGTCAGATTTACTTGCCTCAGTTCCGTGGTATCTCAAAGACGACTTAGACTCCTTAAGGCGCCGCTTACCCTCAAGGCTTGCTACTACTCTGGCATGGCAACGACACATTCTCCATAGCTGTATCGGAACCCAGCGCGTGAGAATGTACCGGCCATTCCTTCATTCTCTCGAAGGCGATGCTTGGCAACGATGCGTCGAGGCAAGTACAGGAACACTGGCTGTTTACAAATCCCTGCGCAGCCGAAACCTCGCGCAGTTTCAAAGATCACAGAAAATGCATGTCCAAGCATATCAAGTTTTCTCAGCCGCAGTGGCATTAGCAACGTTCCTTTTGGTGGAGATGCCTTCCAACGCGGGCGTTCTTCGAGCAGACATCGAGCTTGTTCTTGAGGATCTTCACTCGTACAGCCATACTCTAGACAAGGAGCGCAGGATGCCTCTAGTCTCGGATGGACAGAAAGTCATTCATCGTATTCTGGCACTCTACGATGCACGACAGCGACTTCAAAGTAAGAGAAGTCAAGCTGGAAACGACAATGAGGATAATGTCAAGGCGAGCCAGCCAGGCGACACCCCAGAAGCGCTTGTGCCGGCGATATACTCCGTGTTTGGAGGGGAGTCGACTGCTCGCCGCTACCTGGAGCGCTGTGCGATCGACTACATACTTAACGAACCGCCCGACAACGTTCCATCTGGATCTATCGCTAGTCCAGCAGGGAATGGGAAGAGATTGATGTGGGATGTGCTTGGTGCGCCGGGCCAGTCGGGACAGAGTCTGGACGTCCTAGGAGCTGGTGAGCTGTCCTTGACTGCTGAGGACTTCTCTAGTGATGTTACGGACATGCCGGCTTGGAACGCCCTCTTTGACTCGTCTAATTGGGGTCAATGGGGAGAGCTGCTTTTAGCAGACCTAGATACTTTCCTGGTGGCTGGGACCGAGAGTACGTAGGGTCTCAAATCGCCCGGTTAATGCTTATCATGAGCTACATGAGTGATCACCATGGAACACCCTCTGAGTAAAGATGAAGGATATGAATGTATGCGCGAGATGACTGCAATCAGCACTTGAACCGTATCTGGTTACTATACCTTCCAGCACACACTTGTATCCTTATTGCACCTTAGCTTCCTTGGACACGCCACACATAGGCCTTTGTAAACACTAGCTCCTTCCAGATCTCATCTCTCCGCAAAAGATATTCTTGCTCATGTCTGTAGCTTAGCTGCTGTATCTACTGAGGCTCGTCCACCTGAAATATCACATTCCTCCTTCACTCAACGTTGGCATCGGGCTCCGCCCTGTAGTTGCGCTCAACCCTTTCTACACCCCGGTATGTTCTGATGGCCGCTAGTAGCTCATCCTCGACGCGATAAACACCAAACATAAGCCCTTCCCTTTCCTCATCGCGAGATGGGTTGATAATAACGCCCATCAAAGGCATGATATCCTGTGCGATCGCGGCGTTGAGCGTGTCGATGGAATGCCCCGGAAAGAGGTGGATGATGTACGAATGAGGAATCATAAGCTCTCCGGAACTCTTCTCATCCGGGAATGGCGCCGTATAAGGTCCTGTGCTTCCTGGGAACACGTTGACGACCGTGATGTTGTACCAGGCTAGAACCATTGCGACAACGACCCCAAAGACCATTAATGCGTATGTTCTGCCAGTTATTCGGGCCATATTCTACTGCATATGTGTATGATCAGCCGATGGGAGGCCTCTATGAGAAAAGTCGCAGGGAGATCTGAGTTACTCTTTGGCGACGAGTGACAAGGTTTAAACAGTTGAGGTTTAAGATCGGTTGCGAGGTAGGACTGCGGCACACCACAGCAACGAGGGGCTTTATCCTAGTTCCAGGTCTCCGAACTTCGCTTATTGCCCGTATAGCTTGTCACACATCTTCGAAATCACCTTTCATACGCCCTAAATACAGATGGCGGCTCCTTCCACTCCGTCCCAATCGGTTCATAGCAATCTTCAAGCCTGCAGTAGTATTGTGAGCTGGGAACAACCTGTCTGGTCAATGGGGAGAACGTACCCAAATGCTGAAGGACCACCAGCCGTGAGACCAGCCTCAGTCAACCATAAATGATGAGCTGGTATGCCAAGAACAGCCACTCGAAGTCCATAGCGTAGCTCATGCGTAGCCAAAGCTGTGCCACTGTGTGAATCAATGACCGTGATCAAATCTGGGGTAATGCATAACATTTTGTTCGGCATTTGGCCAGCCGGATCATGCAATTGTGCACTGAAGAACTCATTCTGTTTCTTGTTAGCGATGCAGATGAAGAGTCTCGAGGGCATCATACTTGGTAGCTGAGGACGAGTTGCCTGGCATCAGCGCACACCACGGTCTCCTCGTCTTCGTCAGTAAACGGCTCCAGAGTCGCTGTGCCAATAGTCCATCCGCCCTTGATCTCTCTTTTCACATCGATGACCTTCCCAGTGTAGAGTAACTTGCCTCCTGGGATGACTTCCAGCTTTTGAATCGTTAGTATCAGTGGTAGAGGCCGATCGACCGGAACACTTACCAATGCTTTTGTAGGATCCTCCTTGCGTTGCCGCGATAGACATATCGCTCTACCCATGAACCAAGCAAACGAGAGGCCACCCAAACAACAGGTCCGATCAACAACACTCCTCGACAAGGGCGCCAAGCTGAGTGCTGTGTACAGACCGAGCTCCACACAAGCACTCCGGATGATGGACTCAAAGCGATGACTGTCCTCCACTCGGGCGATGACTTGGACATTTCCCCTCGCATCCGACAAGACCGCTGGTGCAGGGCTAGCCTCCCCAAAGACATATGGTAGTGCCATATCGACTTTTGGGAATGCTCTCCCCATGGTATCTGCATCGACGATCGGTATATCCATAGCAGCGGCACTCGCAAACGTGCGCATGCCATTTGACCCGCCAATTTCAGCAGCCATGATCGCGTCGTAGCCCTTGATCCCCAAAAAGCGGGACAGCACCTCTGATGCTAATGACAGTTCATCGCCACTGATGAGTCGCTCATTAGATACAGATGGCGCTCCTGCGAAAGCTATCATGGCCACTCTTGCTTCTGGTGAGAGTTTAGAAGACTCGACGACACGCATGCGCCGCGGTGGCATAGATCGCAATGTTTCTCGTGAATGAAGCAATGCTGAATACACGGAGCCTCCTCCTCCTGTGCCGAGGATGCCACAGCCTTCACCGATGAAATCCAGGTCAGTTTCGGAAATGTACCATTCTCCGGTCTCGCGGGAGACATCGGGAACATAGCTTTCTAGGTCGACAGCAACTCCGACTTCGTGAGATGGGTGATGATCGCTGTCTTCAGATGAGGACTCTCCTGTCCCATTCCTTGGATGGCTAGTCCCCTCCAACGCTGCCTTTGTCTTCGAGTGGCTCCATTCGAGCTCTCCAACCTAGAGCATTAAGTTAGTCCGGAGCAATGGCGAAGACAAGGTAGTTCACTTACAGCTTTCGCAACAGCTCTCACAGCATTGTTGTTAGTATACTGGAGCGGAATCAGTTCGAGTTCAACAACTTCCGCTGAACCCGCCCGAGCACCATTTCGGTAAGCTTCACGAAGCGCCTCTGCCTTAAGGTCTGTCATGATATCGGAATGGGAGCGACCTTCAGGTATGACGATTCTGTCCATCTCACCCGAGGCCTATAAATCGTCAACAGGCTTCGCCTAACAATGAGCGGTACAAGCTTCCACACGCACCTTTGCAATCGCTGCACCCACAGCATTTGCGACCTTGTAGAAAGGTGGTCTAATGCAACGCGATGCATTCTTGGGATCTGTGGTCTGGATGATGGAGCCGCCACCGACAAGCAGCAGCACAACATCAGCAGACGAGGTTTTCATTGTTTCAATGCTTCTCTCGAGTTGAGCAGTTATTCTCCGGGCCGCTTCCGTAACAAGCTCTTTATCCAAAGGAAGAGTATGCCTTGATGAATTTCCCATGTCGACCCCTTGAGCTACTGCAATGTCTGTAGCAGTGAGAGTGCTGCCACCAAAGCACAGCGCTTCAGTCTGCAGTCGATGACCAACAGACAGAGGGCCAACAGTGACTGTCCCCGTTGGCTGTTGCTTGACAAGAGAGCCACCTCCAAGCCCAATGCTTAGGACCTCTGGCATGCTGAAAGCTGTACGGACACCACCGATCTGGGCGGTCGCGGATGCCTGACGTGGGAATCCGGATGGGGAGAGAGCGGCGAAGTCCGACGTCGTGCCTCCGATGTCCACCATGATGACTTGCGATTCCTTCGGATCTATGTCAGATCCTGGTTTGTGGATTCCAGACAAGAAGATTGCTCCTGTTAGAGAGTTCTGTGTTTAGTCAGACCACGGTACTCCCCAGAGGCTCGGCGATGCTTACGGTTGCACCAGATGAGAATGTCTTAATGGGAGCTAACATCGCAGCCGCTGCTTCAGTGACCGTACCATCGTTCTGAGTCAGGTAAAGAGGGCAGTCAAGACCAAGATCCAGCACTGCCTTCTGGAAGCTCTTGATGGTCCGCTTGGCAAACTTCAAGATGCTTCCGTTCAGCACGGCTGCATTTTCGCGCTCGATGAAGCCTACACGACCGATGTCTCGCGAACAGACCACGTCAACATCTGGGATATGGTCTTGGATGATCGCCTTGACTTGCTCCTCCTGAGAGATAGTAGCTGTGTCTAGTGGGGAGAAAATGCCGACGATGACCACAGCTGAGATGCCTCTCTTCCTTATCTCATCGGCATGGCGGACCACCTCTGCTGGATTGACATTCCTAATGCAGCGACCATCAACTGTCAGAAAAAGTCAGCAGCTGTGCCTCTCGAGTAAAAGGTACACTGACTTTCAAGGCCACCGTCGAGGTAGGCCGAGTAGCCCTCAACAACCTGGCGCAGTGCTGCCGGAAAGTCAGAGAAGGGTGGGACTTCTCGACAGAACGGACCGCAAAGGCGCAGAACAGCAACTTTCTCCAGTTCCTGGCGACTGGACTGAACGACTGCATTGATGAAGTGTGTGGTTCCAATGTTCACGGATATGACGCGATCAAGGGGCACTTCAGCAGCCGTGATGACTTCCTGTATAGCAGCCCTGATTCCAGATGTCACATCGGGAGTTGTCTGGCTCTTGTGACTCGCAAGAATCTCGATATCGTCATCCCTGATTTTGGTAGGGCGATCGTCGTGAGGCTGCACCACGCGACATGCGACGACAGCGTCCGTGTTAGTGCCACCTAAGAGTGTTAGAAGGCAATCCGAGCCTGACACCCATGAAGGCATGGAGAGTCAACATACCGACATCAACACCGATCCGATAGAGCTTATCAAAGGCGACGACAGTCATTGTTACGATGTGCGAGGGGGTCTTCTTGCTATCGCCTTCAGCTTGCTAGTCTGGGGAAGGGGCCTTATCTTATTGGCATCGTAGTTCCGTCCCGAGAACCAGCACCTCAGGAAACAATGCCAAATTCCGATAGCTAATCGTATTAAAGCGAAGGAAACCGTTCAAAAGCTATTGTAAACTCCTATCATCGGAGGTTGAGCGACGCCCAGGAAGCCGAGATCCGTACCGTTGGAGATACTGTCGGGCAGTCTTACACCTGATTGGTGGACCTAACGGTCAGCCCGGCAACTCCTATCACGATGCGGAGTCCAGACTCATGCGTCGAGCCGAGACCAGATTAGACCAATGATTGGAAATGATGGGGGGTAATGTCCTCTAGCCAACATGGACTCTGGTATAATACTTCCCGATCATCCTGCAGACTCACTGATCCAACCACGAGGGAGAACGGACTGATGCACCAGCACCGACCGTCTCAAGTTCTTGAACCACATCTTCGCATATGCCCCTGGCGTCGTATGATCAACACCTTTCACCATGCAAGCACTTCTTCGCGCAATTGAGGTCCCGCACCCGCCCAACCAGCCTCGACCCACGGCTTTGTTGAGCCATGATGTCAAGCCTATCGAGAAGGAGAGACGAGTCTGGGGTAAAGCGGATCATCGACCAAGCATTCTCTGTCCACTGCTGACTCTAGTCTAGGATGGCCCGCTTACTTCGCCTTGTGGTCCACTGTGGCCTTCAACATGGCTAACTTCCAGATAGTGAGCTTGGCCGCCGTTTCCGATCCCTTCTGTGTCAACTTATTTACATGTTATCCTTGCGCAGGGCTCTAGCATGCTCGCCATTGGACTCAATTGGTGGCAGTCCTTCCTGACTATGCTCTTCGGTCACCTCCTCGCGGCAGCTCTGGTCGTTGCTTCCAGCTTCCCGGGCCTCTACTACAACATAAGCTTCCCCATTGCCACTCGCATCGCATGGGGTTTCACAGGCTCCGTTTTTGTGGTCTTCAATCGAATGATCCTATCTATCGTTTGGTGCGGTGTTCAGTCTTGGCAAGGCGGCCTGATGACTTACGTGTGTCTACGCGCGATATGGCCAAGCATTGATAACATACCGAATACTATCCCGGCAAAGACTGGTATGAACCTGCCACAATTCATCGGCTTCATAGTTTTCTTTGTCATTCAGTTTCCGTTCCTCTTTCTTTCACCAAAGAAACTCCGTTATCTTGTATACATCGGTAGTACTACAGGATTCATCGTCCAGCTCGTCCTCTGCATCTGGGCATGCGCTACTATGGGATCCGGTGGCTTTGGCCCTATCATAACGTCGACCAAGAATATGCTCCCGAGTTCTCAGCTTAGCTGGATGTGTGTTTATTCCATCAGCGTCACCATGTCTAGTGTCACCAGCGGCACCGTCAGTGTTTGCGACTACGCTCGCTTCGCCAAGCGTCCGGCGTCCGGTATCTGGTCTCAACTTGCTGGATTCTTCCCTGGCTGGCTATCCAACGTCTTAGGGACTTTAACCATTGCTGCCACCCAAAAGCGCTACGGTGCTGAGTTGTGGAGCGTGGCAAGTCTCTTGATTGCGATACAGGATCACAATCATAACTCAAGAACCAGAGTCGCCGTTTTCTTTGCTGGTTTATCCTTCGGCATATCCCAAATCTCCCTCAATATCGTGGGTAATTCCTTCTCCGGAGGTACTGACATGTCTTGTCTCGTGCCAAAGTACATCAACATTCGACGAGGCCAGATCGCGACCGCGCTGTTGGGTCTCGTCATTAACCCATGGTATTTGCTGTCCGGGGCGGTTGTTTTCATCTCAGTCATGTCAGCCTACACAATTTTCCTCCAGCCCTTCTTGGGGATCATTATCGCACAGTACTTCTTCATCCAAAAAGGCCGGGTTAAGGTGCCTGATCTTTATCGGCTGGGCTCTGGTTCAATTTACTGGTACAATGGAGGACTGAACTGGAGGTCGGTTGTGGCTGTAAGTCCTAACACTTGACCTGGAGCAGTCTCTCTCTCCACCTATGAAGGCGCAAAGAAAGGCTAAAACTGGATACAGTGGGCTATTGGAGTCGTTGGCCACGTCCCTGGATTCCTTACCGTGGTTAACCCAACGATCAAGGTCTCAGAAGGAGCGTCCAGGATGTATTACCTCTGCTCCTTGACTGGCTTCCTCATTCGTAAGCTAACTGACCATAACCTTGGGGAAAAGCTAACAAGCTCCAGCACTGTTCGTGGCCATTTGTCTTCATATGATCTTTCCCGTCCAGCAACAGACAGTTTATGTGGCGTCCACAACAACCGCACAGTCCCGAGAAGAGCTCGAACAGTTTATCGATCATCTAGAGCTTGACTTTCGAGGTATGCAAGGTCAAGAGCTGACGCAAGAGAAGATTGGAGAAATGCAGGAGACCTTGGATGTGAAAGCTTAACAGGCGGTCCGAACCCTTCCCATACGGTTTTTAAAACGTTTCGTAGAAACGGCATCAAGTGGACTCCTTTCTCCAACGACCTACTTCCTATAGTAAGGTGTCTTGGCTTCAATTCCATACAATGCCAGAGACCCATTGTTCTTACAAAATGTCCATTGAAGTAGTCAATTGCTACATGTGTGAGACAAAAGTCTGGATCTTAGCAAACGGTCTCCACGTATTACCCACACGCATATACAGCTCAGACGGTCTGCCCCATTCGTTTGATCATGAACTGATCGAGAAACTCCATGCTTTGTTCCATATCAGACTTAAGAACAGACTTTCCAGCAGTCATGGGCAACCTTTCCGGGGCAGGCTGAGAAAGATAGAGATGAGCTCGCGACCGATGCGCTGCGCGGAATGTCTGGAAGACATTAAGTCAACGATAGGTAAAATACCAAGTATGCAGAAGACCACGTACCTTCAGCCGTTTGATGATCTCCTCAAATGCATTCCGCATCTCTGTATCGGCACCTGCACCAGCATGTTTCTCAAGCTTCGACCGAAACGAGTGCCTGGCTAAGGCTTCGCAAAATTCGCGTTGTAGGACGGGAATCGTGCGCAAGCGGTCGATTTCAGATAGGTATACAGGGAGGCCTAGAAATGCATCAAGGGCCTGGAACAATAAAGCCTGATTCCCACTCTGCCCATCAAATTTGACCCAGTCTCCGGTATTGGAGTCGATGTAGCCTGTGCCCCAAGCAGCGAAACCCTGAACGTGTGTCATCCATGCATTTAGGGCTATCTTGTCGTTGTGAACTGTTTGGAGATAACTAGAGAATACTGGTCGCACCCCATTTGCTATTTCCTGGACGAAAGCTGCACATTGCTTCATGTCGTTTCTCTCGAAGTTAATAATCGCTTTGACCATGTCGCGATAGACTGGAAGCGCCTAAGACTGTGTTAATTTGCCGCCACGGATCGTGTTGTTGAATACCGATGGTAGTCATCAAGTGGCACCTACATGGATTTCGACTTCTCGAAAGATGCGAAAGAAGTTCTCCTCGGTGGACCTGATCGTATGAGACAGTTGAGGATTGATGCGAAAGATGTAGGCGCCCGAGTCGTCAAAGTTGAGCAGTATGTTGCTTGTAACGTTTCCGCTATGTGACTCGCAGCCGAAATGTTGTTGAAGCAGCTGCCACGGCACAAGTAGTTCGTCTGGTAAATCGACAACCTGTTCTAGCTGCGCAACTCTGACGACTGGTATAGTTGCCCACCTGCTGTGTTTGAGCGATGGGAGACGTGACGTGAAGCTGCTTGTGTTTACTCACCTATAAGCGTGTCTACATATACCAATGCAGCAGTAAATGGCATTGTACACATCCCTTGAAATTCTACCTTCCTGCTCACTAGAGCCATCCAGGAGCTTGATGACTTCTGGAAGATCGACTTCTGTAGACAGCCTAGCGCGAAAGGTGTCTCGGAATGCTGCAATCCTGCGCCTATTGGTATCATCATCAAGATAGGGGCGTTCCAGTGCGAGCTTTGGTGCCATCTCGTCGTAAATTCTCTTGTAAGGTGTCAACGCAGTGGGCCATTCCGCTAGAGAGTAGGTTGCTTTGGGTGGCCAGGTCCCGGCACCATCACGCTGTATGAGAGCATCGAGCGACGCTCCGACCTCATGCAACTCACGAAGGGTCCTGATATCAGTCAAAATTGAAGACCGACTACTCTTGGACTTCCCCGAACTCAGGGGAATCGTTCCGCCGCCTTGGAATTTCTTCCTGAAAAGGACTGCCGAAAGTAAGGCCAGCAAGACTGTGAAGAACAAGGAAAAGAAGCTCATTATGAATTGAGGATATGAGGTAAAAATAAGGAGAGAATCACGATATTCACGAGTGGAATTCTGTGAGAGGTTGAGCAAACGGACTTCGAATACGGGAAATATTCGACAGTAGTTTCAGAGACGAAACCAACTTCGCACACGGTTTTTATATACAATATCGCTTAATCTGTTTCTAATAATGGTCCATTGTCACAAGACTGACGCTATCGGCCACCTGGGCGACGTCCTACAATTGGCCTGCTGTTTTGTCGTTCTCACTTCCCATTCGGTACAGCTTGTAAGAGCTCAGTAATCGGTGTGGGGGCCAAGCCACTATGGTGTGCGAATGGTCAGATCCCACACGGCTCCAAATCGCTCGGAGGGTTTCTATACCTGAAGAAGTTGCCAGGATAGGTAACTCATTTCCAGTATCATAGTGAATGGGAAGAGTCGAGGAATGACGATGCCCTTTGGAGATCTCACCTGGTGGCAAGCATTTGTTGCCACCTTTCCGGCTACGGCGCCATTGTATCGACAGCTCAAAGCTACCATCGCGTCGTCATTGAGCGATTCTTGTTGCAGTAACTCATTTGCTATTTCAAGCCGATGAAAAGGCACGGGTGAACATCAGTCGATGTAGGGCACAGGAAAACCCAGGCGAGCACGAGTCTGAATTTAAGAAACCCCCACGCCGAATATGCCTGGGATAATCTATAAATACTGCCGTGACGCCGTAGCCTTCTATGCCAATGGATACCTGGAACCAATCCTGTCTTCCCTACGTTGCGTTTATGAGGAAAAGGCCTGACTGAGAGTCAGAACCCCGCTGACTCTTCCTACACTACATCAAGACTTACACTAAATCGTCTCAATGTTTTTGTACATTGTGGTCGACATCTAAGAGCGGTAGATGACATCGGTCTCTTCAGACTGTGAGATCACGAATAGGCGCCTCAAGATACCCCACGTTTGCAGGTCATCAACAAGCCAAATTTCCCGCCGCGAACCTGGCTCCGCACGACGAGCCCTTCGCTATTTAGCACTAGCCGGTATGGGTTACCTATTCACTGGTAGACTACGCACGCTGGAGTGGAGGCCGTTCTAACCGACATCCCTGTGTTGAACATCGCCCCGAAAATTACTCCGCACCAGAGTTCACCAAGGCAGCCATTCGGGCTTTGATGGGGCATGAGCTGTGGGAGGAAGCTTGAGGGATTCGATTTGCACGGGACAATAATGTGGATATATTGAGAGGTGCAATATCAAACGCATGGAGACCTCTTTTCCCAAATTCACAACCTGATCACTGGATTGATTCACCTTGTCCCAGCTCCGGAGTAAGGATCCGGGCGAAGAACCACCCCACCGCTACCTCGGCACACCACAACTGCGCTACCCCCGGAACAGAAGGTTCCTATGTATGAATCTACAATTACCTCCACTTGTTCCTAGTGCTTTTCCCATGTTGCAAGGATAGTCCGCCGCTCCGGTTCTTGGAACAACTTGCCTTGTTGAGGAAAGGCCGGGATATCGTAGTTCGTCGCGTCATCATGCTTCTCAGGACTATGGAGCTGATATAACACTACTAGCCCTTCGTGACTCCTATGCGGTGAACTCAAGCTCCTAGCAACTTTCGGATTGTGGCCTCGGTCTCGTGCTTGTTGTAGAGCAATCATGGTGTCCTTGAACATCGTCTTTGCCTGCCTATCGGGGGCAACTGTCGCCGTAGCTTCATGTATCCCGACGGCCGGTTCTGCCTACGCACCAAAGCACACAACATGCCCGTCAACACCACTTGTTCGGGGCGCTACAGGCATCTCTGCTGCAGAGTCCCGTTACATCACTAAGCGACATGAGAAGGCTTCCGCGGCACTGAAGACGTGGCTTAGATCCGTCGACAAGGATTTCGATGCATTGACTAAAGAATGGCACACGCACAACAAAGGAGGAGGCGCGAAGGCGCCTGTCGTCGCGCTTACATCTAGTGGTGGCGGATACAGGGCTATGCTTAGCGGTGCTGGTGTTGTCAAGGCATTCGATGGGCGTGAGAAAGTCAAGATGGGCGTCAGTGGACTCTATCAAGCCCTGACCTATGAAGCAGGTCTCTCTGGTGGTTCCTGGCTCCTATCGTCTCTCGCGGGCAACGATTATCCGACCATCAGCTCGCTACAAGCCAGGCTATGGGAAGAAGCGCTTGAGAGCAGTCTTCTCGTTCCTAGTATCCTTGTCTCGCCTCAGAAGGACCCCATTTATTCTACTGTTGAAGCGAATGTTAAAGCCAAGCGAGCTGCTGGATTCGAACCAACGATTATTGATCCTTGGGGCAGGCTTCTCGCATATGGCCTTCTTTACGGCACCGACGGCGGAGTACACGAGACTATGTCCAGCATTGCTCACACCTCCAGCTTCAAAGCCCATAAGGCACCATACCCGATCATAACGGCTCTCGGTGTTGAGACTGGGTCGTGCATTCCGGAGGCCAATGCCACACAGTATGAGTTTCACCCGTATGAGTTTGGCTCATGGGATTCCGGGGTTGCAGCCTTTGCTGTCTCCAAGTATGTTGGGACGCCCTTCTCTAACGGGCATCCAACTGGGAGCTGCATCACCAACTATGACCAGCTCAGCTACGTTCTTGGAACATCTTCCAACGTATTTGCAGCAGCATGCACCCCTGTCGCCGCCAACGACTCCGCCGATGCCTCACTGGTACAAAACTTTGCCGCCTTTGTGGCCCAGTCCGGGTCTGGGGACTCTGAGGTATCCGTGCGTGAGACCTTTGGCCTATTCCCGAATCCTTTCCAGGGCCGTGCCGACTCCCCAGAGGTCTCGGCTCTCCCAACTCTAGAGCTTGTAGATGGTGGCGTCGGCGTCGGCTACCAGGGCAACCCAATTTGGCCGTTTCTCAACCGGCCAGACGTTGATGTTATTATCGTGAACGAGAACTCGGCCGACACACAAGAAAATTATCCTGACGGCAGCGAAATCGTGAACACCTACAAGGCAGCCACGGCAGCGGGTTTGACACGTATGCCACCAATCCCGCCATCCGCGACATTCGTGGCCGAGAGGTTGAACCAGAAACCCACGTTCTTCGGCTGTCACAGTGAGGAGGCGGCTACCATCATTTGGATCCCCAACTTCAACTACACATTCACAAGTGGCCAGCCGACGTCCAAGATCCAGTACTACCGCAACGAAACGGTGGGCATGATAAGCAATGGTGTGGAGGTTGGAAACTATGGAGGCAAGGAGAACTGGCCCTTGTGTCTAGCGTGCGGTATTACGAAGAAGAACGGTGAACAGTTGCCAGCCGGATGTGCTGCCTGCTTTGAAGAGTACTGCTTCAATTGAACTGTTGAACAGGGATGAATAGCGCGAATCTGAGGAATATGTCATGCCAAAAAGAATGAGACAATAAACTGCCAACACCAATAGCAGCCAACGATGAGTGTCTGGCAATTTAGCCTCGTTGGGGGAACCTTTCCACCGCAACGCGATGTCGTTGCTCGAATCAATGATGACATGTGTCACCACAACTTAGCGATGCACCGAATCACTGACCATGATTGATCCTGCCATGAAGTCTTGGCCCAGTCTACACCTAGTATGCTAAGCCGCTATATATCACATTGTTCTACTAGCTCTATGCTCCCACTACAAACTACCAAGCCTCGACACTTTGAAGGGATTCTGAGACATAGTATTTGACTGCACGTTCAAAGAGAACTCCGTGCTCTTAGATAAAGATGTGTCATCCCCAGTGGATTGTGCCGGAATGCAAAAGATGTGGCACCCAGTTTCAGCCTATTGTCGAGGAGGAGCGCACAAGATGTTGGAGCGCTTTCGGCAAGGACATTGATCCTAAGCAGTGCCCACTGAACTCGGACCCCATTGAGCAGGAAAAGGTGCTGGACAGATGCAACAAGTGCAAGAAGAGCAAAGAGAAAAGCAAAGGGAGATTATAAGTCTCGGCCGGTAAGATTGGGTTTCTTGCCTTGGGTTGGGCTGTACAGGCGCATTTATACCTCCTCCTTCTGCATTGCGACTCTGCAAAGCGAAATGAAACTATTTTCGCAGAATAGCCCTGCCTACAGTCATGAGAGCTTGATTCAAGTATACCGTGCATGTATCCTGACGTACAATCTTTTCCGCCGGGCACAGCTCTGGACCTTTGTCACGGGAGATGCTCAATTGGCAGACGCGATTCAGAGGAGGCCTCACACACCGCATCGTCACGCAAGTGGTGAAGACATGATATAAATCTGCTGCCGGCACTTTGAGCAATAGGTTTTCCTCCCACAGACTCTGGTGACTTATAGTTCGGCAACAGCTCAACTCGACTCTTGCGACTTTTCAGCAACTATGTGCCGAGAGTATTGGCTTGTTCCGGCTTGCGCCATCTGTGACAGTCCACTAGTAAGAACCAACAAGGAGCATGGTCGATACGCCGCCAGACCTCATCCAAACAAGAGCGATGCACTATGCGCATACGCGATAGATCGAAACATTCCTTTCCCGCGATATTGTCAATTTAGAGAAAAGGTCACTGGTAAAGATGCATGTGGACATATGCGAGGAATGCTTTCGGCCAGGGCCAAACGAAAGGTAAACTGGAAGCAAGGCGTCTGACTGTTCGAGGATCTATTGGTTGTAGTTGAAGCACAAACAGGCAGCGCATTTCATTGGCGATTTCCAAATGGCAGAAGAGTCACAAATTTAAGCGGCTGACTGCTGCCTAGAGGGCCTGTAGCTTGCCTCAGCATCCTCATTACCATACATAAGCTGCATGAAGCGCCTCATCTCACAACCCCTCGCAACTCAGCCTCAGTTTTCCTACTCCCGCACTCTCCGCAAACCCCAAATGCATCGCAATGTTCCTCATCAACATCCGCGAGCTTCGCCTGGAGGAATTCGTCGGCGATTACAACATCCCCCAATATTTCATTCTCTCCCACACCTGGGGCGATGATGAGCTTACTTTCCAGGATGTTCGCAATCTGCCTCGGAAGGCGCTGATGCATCGCAAGGGCTGGAGGAAGATCAATGGCTTCTGCCAGATGCTGCTCAAGTCTAAGGATTGGTTGGCGTCGGATGATGGGTTTTATCGGACGATCAGATATGTCTGGGTTGACACGTGCTGCATCAACAAGGAGAGCAGCGCTGAATTGTCTGAAGCGATCAATTCTATGTATCGATGGTATCAACGGGCCGCCGCCTGCATCGTTTACCTTTCAGATGTTGATCAGTTCGATATGGATTTGCCCCAAGTGCGGTCGTCCAGGTGGTTCACTCGCGGTTGGACGCTACAGGAGCTGCTCGCGCCTCACTACGTTGTTTTCTACAATTCGTACTGGACACGACTTGGCAGCCGTGTGATGAACTCGCCACTTATCTCCGCGATAACAGGAATACACTCCAAGTTCCTCGATGACCAATCGGAGATTGAGCACGCCTCGACTTCAGAGAAGATGTCATGGGCTGCGAAAAGGGAAACAACCCGATCCGAGGATGTTGCCTACTGCCTCATGGGCTTGTTTGATATCAATATGCCACTCCTATATGGCGAGGGAGGTGAGAAGGCGTTCCTTCGACTGCAGGAAGAGATTCTAAAAGACTCTACGGATGAGTCAATCTTTGCCTGGGACGCCTCTACCGAGTCAGACGGTGCGGGTATGTTGGCGACTCATCCTGCCCGGTTTCACAACGGCGCAATGATCGTGCCATTGAAGACAAGAAAAAATCCAGAGGCTGTGAGAAATGGTGGTATTCTAATTAATGCGCCGTGTGTGCCCTCGTTAGTGGCGGGCGTCGAGTGTGTTGTATTGGATTGTTCTCATGAGCACTACCCAGAATCCATTCGGATCATGATCCAAGTTACTAGACGACCGGAATGCTGTCGAACTGCAACGTCTTACTTGGTTGCTGATGATCCAGAGGCGGATGTCACAGCACTCTTCTTTCTCAAACGACCGCCGCCGGCTCCTTGTTCAGCGGAGCTTCAAAGATGTGAGGTGCTCTGGCCGAGTGATGCTTTCACTTTGCTCGAAGCTTGGCCTGGGGTATGCTGGAATAAAACCCAGGGTATTGGAGATCTACTCTCTGTCCCGAGTCATCCTCTCCGACAGTGTACCCTCGAGCTCCGCCGAGCCATGCGGCTCTCTCAGGAAGCCGGGTTAGGCGGAGGAAACGGAGAAGCACTGGCAGTGCTGGCCTTGTGTCCCAAGGCTCATCCAAAAGAAGCTTTCATTCTAGGTTTCAGTGCTGAACCGCTACTCGGAACGTGGAGACTCAACCTTACTAACATGCGTGGACAATCCTTCCCTACTCGAGCAGAAGACTTTCAATACTCGCATCACTGGCCATGTATCTCACGCCTTATCGAAGACTGGGGGAATGGCAATGTGCCTTTCGACAACTCGTGTTTATCGAGGATTCAGACCTTGTCACACGATATCGTCGCTTCAAGCGAGTCTCTGCTGATCGACAGGAGGAAGGGCGTTAAGATTCACATTCAGGAGAATCTGAGAGAGGATTTAGAATTCAGAAAGCCCGAGGAAATTCGCGCATCATATCCCACGGTTCCAAACACGCATATGCTAGATATTCCCCCGTTCGAGTACTGGAAACCATTTCACAGGGAACCGGAAACAAGAAGGCAGAGGCTTTCGCGTGAGGTGCAGTCTGGGCCGCACAAGGCACTATTTGACCTGAAGAACAACAGCGAAAAGTAAGGCCTTGTACTTCTTATTGATTGCAGACTATGGGAAGTCTCTTCTGGCTGCAATCACCGCGTTGTAGAAGTTGGTGCCGCTCGAAAAGAGGGAAGTCTGGTCCGTACCAGCACTGCAAACGCCGAATGTGTACACGCCACCATCCGACCAGTGAAGCCAGATTGGGCCGCCTAACAATTGTCAGAACGATTATTTTCAAGAATACACCGAGCGCAAGGATAGACTTACCTGAGTGACCACCGGCGATATCTGCGTCCGTCACCATTGGCCCAGTCTGGCAGTCCGTGTACCTGTGGAGATTGATACGATCATGTCGGTACGGTCTCTGGGCACCGTCTCTATCTCCAGGATATCCAATGTGGCGGAACGGTGCAGCATTGACCATGTTGCTCTCAACAAGCCGGGCACCGAAGTACCCGAAGCGATCACCCATCCTGTCAGTTCCAAGCACCAAGATGATGTAGTCATCACGGAAGTCACAGTCAGTCCAGCCTGGGCCTGGCAACAGGGTGCTTGACCGGAAGATTTGAGTCGCGTATGCTACACCGTTGCGCGCGTCGTCGAAGTATCCAGGCGAGAAGCTGATCCACTGTCCGTCGCGGTAGCAGTGACGAGCTGTGGCGACGTGACGGGGGCCAACGAGGGTACCGGTGCAGGTGTTACCTTCCTGTCGCTGGACTCGACCGATGGCAGAAAAGGGATACGAAGTATCGGTGTGTAAGACACGGTCGTCTGCTCCGATGACCCTCTCCCACAGGTTTTGTTCCTCGACGGGAATGTTCATGAAGTCGGGATGAGGAGGCGCGAGGCTCACGTTGGGATCGGCGAACCTGAAGGCTGCCATGTCTTCTGCTGAGAGCTCGATGATCTCCGGAATGGGGGGCGTCTCGCCCTGAGTCTCTGGAGGGACGAAGTTATCGGGAACAGGGCCTTCAGGGATCAGCTTGGCTCCATTAGCTATAGGGCTGAGCAACAATAAGGCGGCAGGGACCAGAAGTCGGGTTGTGAAGACCATGGTGAGCAGGACTAATGATCAGGTACCAAACTGAGTTATAATTGACATCTCTAATTCTTTGCTCTTCCTCTGAGTATTCCTGAAGCTTCTTATACTCGCTTCAACCTCAATGCATCGACCACTTCAACTCTGATTCGGACCCGAGAGATGATAGACAGCCGACAAAGAAATCGAAACTCAGGCCGCCGACCTCGTGGGAGCCTGGGGTCGCATGCTTGGCTCTGTGCCTAGGATACCTCGTGGTTCCAATAAACTATATGTTGGCAAGCAGATGGAATGAGGACGAACAAGCTTTGGGAGATAGACTCAATGAAGCTGCATTCTTGGAAAATTAAGAACGCACTTCAGTATGAAGCGCTAATTCCCTTGATTGGACACATGGAAGACACCACTGGATTTTGGTACTCGGGTATATGCAGGCGGTTTGACGTTGCAACGGCGGATAATACAGTACACCCCAACACGGGCACGTGCTCGGGCCCGAAGTGAACCTCTGAAGATTGGCAGACCGATTCGGGGTTTCCCCCGAAGCATTGGCAAATAAATACTTGGGGTCCAAATTGTTCGTGTATGCACCAATGAGCCGGGATCAGATGTGCTCCAACACTGAACAGGGCATTGTGGCTTCGGAAGACACACGGATGGATGGTCTCTAATGAAGACATTAAGGGATGGCGAAAGTCCATTATAGGGAATAAAGTGAAATTGGAAAGAATTGCACTTTGGGGCCATTGCCATTCGTTTTACATGCCTAGCAGATAGGCGCAAGTTTATTGTACAGCAGAAGCGCACATGGTAAGAGGCGATATATTATACAAACCCCTCAATATGTGGAAAAGGCATCGGCTCCGTAGCATCTCACGGAACGCCGAAAGTAACCTCGCCAGCTTGACCTGCCGCATTTGGAAACTAAACAAATCACATCACGTTCGACATCACTGTAGGAGAGCATAGAACATGGGGTCTTAGGAACGAATTGAGATTGAGATACTTCTAAAGAGAAAAAGCTTGCTAAAACACACAGACAGTAAGAATACTCACGCAGCTGTAGAGGCCGAAATCGGACCCTCAGGAAGCTGGCTCGCAGCAACATTGCATTGTCGGAACAGTCTCACCTCATCTTCGGCAAACGCACCAACAACGGAATGAAGAACTCCACGGTTGTGGAAGAGTACAAGATCTCCTTCCTCCCAATCGTGAGAGTACACCCTGCTGGGAGCGATACCAGGTCGCTGGAGCCGATGCACGATCTCACGAACCTCAGCCAGGTCTTCAATGACAGTGCCATTCGCGAGGTGAAGCTTTCGGACGGCAGAGGGGTGGACTTGAAGGGCTAGGTTACCCGTGGAGGGGTTGCGCCAGCACATGGGCAGGATCTGGATCTTGTCTTCTTCGATCGGAGGGAGTTGATCAAAAGGCAGTTCTAGTCCTTGAGATACGAGGCCGAGACCATCGGAGCGAGACTTCGCTTGGGACATCCAAATGTACGGATGAGGCGCGTATTCGATCTTGGTTGATCGTACGAACTCCTTATCCTCGTCGGAAAGGATGTTGTACATGGTCTCACCGCTGACGAAGGCAGTGGTACCCAGAGGTACATCCAGCTCGTCCCCAGTGCCATCGTCATATCGGCATGTCTGGCGCCGTCCGCCTGGGACCTTGACCGCGAGAAGAGCCGTCACGATCGGTGGGGCAAGGCCATACAACGCAGCGTCGATGTGCCAGCGGTAGAAGCGCGTGTAATCCAGATCATCCTCTGGTGGGATGCGCGTGGCATGGAAAGTCTGATGATGCGGGTGCTTCAGACGAATATCGCGCAGACCTTCGTACTCAGCGACGGGCCCGTTGCCAATGACCTGGACCTGTGGCTGATGGGGGATGGTCTTCAGATCTGGGTGCAGGACGCTGCGCTTTGCATCGAGGGTCTTGCCATGCCCGTATGAGGTCGCAGTAGGGTCGAAGCGGCGGACTAGCTCGTATTGAGCTGCAGGAGAGACATGGTTCTGGTTCTTGAAGACAAGGACCTGATGGGTGAAGAGCGCATCGCGGATAGTGTCAAAGTCGGCATCTGGACGAGAAATCAGCCTGCGAGGCTCATGAAGCGCATTGAAGCGCTGTGGGATGGAGTAATTACCTTAGGAGGTTACCGATTTGACGGGTATTCTCCCTGTTTACGTGGAAGTGTTCTCACGTTCATGTCATCTACTGTTCAGACTTACCAGTGAGCTTCTCAATGTCTGCGTTCGCGACCGAAGCACCAAACTTGATTCCTGAGTTGTCAGGGAAGGCCAGTGGCTGAACAGCGATAGATTGGATGGCCATTTCGGATGTGGACTGGGTGTGTCTTTGGAGGTTGATCTGGCTCGCTGTTTGTCGAAGTTCAGAGTTGATGAGTCGAGATTTGATGATGGCAATTAGACAGGGCTGCGCATGCGACTTTATACTTGGACTGCAGCAGTAATGTCTGACCATCATTCGGCCTTAGCGAGTGACTTATCATCCTTATCTTGAGCATCTTTGGCGTTTATCAAGTCTGCAGTTTGTCACACGCGCCACCGCCCACTCCCTTATCAGGCGCGGGGCCCTCCGACCTAGGATTCGGCATGATCCGGACAGCCCATCAAACAGCGGCGCCTGGCACACCACAATCAATTACATTCTTCGGGAAACGGCGTCCTCATCAGGAAGACATTAAGAATTCCCATATCGCTCTTCGCCGCGGAATAACCAAGTATTGTGCTGCAGATAGGCATTAAGATATGGCACATCGCAGTTATGGTCCCATGCCGGAGGGCTTCTAAGATAGTAGTACCACACAGAACAGCACAGAAATCGTAGGTGAAGTAGAATGGAGGGCATCTCGGCCCTTCGTGCTTATAATGCTACAACTAATGGGTATCAACTATCTTTGCATTTCCCAGCCTGAGCCTATTGGCTTCTCAGCACCGCAACTCTTCGCTTGGACCGTTTGTCCTCCATGCTACCCATACAAGGCCGAAACAGTCATCTTATCATTAAACAGGGCCAGAAACCTTGAGTCGCTTCCCGTGTGATGCTCCACGTATCCACAATTCCTTATGACTGCTTATGTAGGGATGAAGTGCTTCGCATCCTCCCTCTGCTGCTCAAACGATTGACTGAACGCGGCGAGGCCAGCAACAATGCCTACAGCCATGATCATAACGCTGATCAAGCTCCAAATAACGCCCCAGCACTGTGATGATCCTCCGTAGCGCTTGGCGAAGACGCTGGCATCGGACGAGTTGACTTTGCGAAGGATGAGGTCGTCGCAGATATCCCAAACGCTGTATAGCGAAGACATGACTCCAATAAAGAGAACGACGAATCGCAATGCTTCAGCCGAGCGAATGAACCAGCAAGCGACAAGCAGACCGACGGCGAGAAGCACAGTGAGGATCGTGAGCCAGTCACGCTTACCCCACCACAGCGTCAGAAGAAAGCAGCCACCGAGGACAAAACTCGCAATCTTTGAAGCATTGATGTTGAAGCCGCAGAATGTGAGGAGGGCGCCGATGAAAGAGGAACCCAAGTAGCCGGCCGGGAGTGTAATAGCGCTGATACCGCCGGAGAGATGTGTGACGCCGCCTTCGTTCGGATCGAGACTGATGGATTTGACGTGGCCGCCGGTGAGGACTGCAGTGATTGCGTGACCGAATTCGTGGAAGGCGATGACGAGCATCTAGAGAAGTCAGCAGGGATCGAGAGAGTCGAGTTTCCATCGCATAGAGGGCGTACCTTGAAAGGCCAGAGAATCATCTTCAGGTATGGCACGTTCCAGAGAATGGCAATTACGACAACATATGCTGCGATGACGCCCAGTGTGATTTGCTGTGTCTTGGTGGGGTTCTGGAGGTCGCGCGACATGAGGTTGTTGAAGTGTTGGGCGGCTTGAGGGCCGAGGTCGGATGGGGTTGGCGCCATGATGGCGAGGACAAGGTAGAAGACTTGTTTCTTGTTTACTATAAATTGATCGAGATCGCAAAGTCGAAGGTGACAAAGACGCCGAGAGCTTTGCAATTCGAATCTTGTCTTGTTGTCGAATACGAGTCGTGTGCTATCGTAGGATGCAGGACGAGAGGAGGAACGAGGAGGGTATACAGTTGATGGTCGCTAAGACGAATCGTTGCAGGAGCGAGCGAAGTTGATGAGGGGAAGTTGAATGAGAGGTTGGGAAGGAATCAGAAGAGACAGGAATGAAGCAGAGAAAATCACAAAGACAAGAAGAAGGCGAAGTGAGACAAAGTTGCTTGGCTGTGAACCCTCGTTTCATGCATTGTCTGGTGTTTTCGTTGCCCATTTGACAGGAACGCGCGTTAAGGGGTGGCGGTGCAGGGGGACGGCGGTGGCTGGGGGGCACGGTGGGGCGCGAACCCGGGAGTTGATGTGGTGTGCCAGGCACGGGGGCACGGGGGGCTATAAATAGGGCATGACGGAGAGTGTAAGTGGGTGGCAGGTGATACTCAGTGCTGTGCTGGCTGGTATAGAATCATTATTGTGACGATTTTCAAGATGAAGGACTTCTTTGAGACCGAGGTGGAATGCCTTTATCACGAGTCAGTATCGTGCTCAGGTACCTAGGTTGGGGCGTCGCCGGCCACGTGTTGAGGCTTGCTCACGACTTACGCAATGCATCCACTGTCCACCCACCAGGAATGAGCTACGATGAAAGAACTTCGCGATCGTGGAAGACGGGCATTTTGTAACTGGTAGAATGATATGCAAGAAAAGAGTCAGCATGTGCTGTACCTGCATGATCGGCAAGGTGCTTGGGCGTGATCTCGTGTCATATTTGTGTTGCTATTGTACCAGCATCCATCAGAGTGGTCAGATAGAACCCAAGCAGCAAAGATTGACATCACTAATTTCTCAAGTGGAAAAGAAGAAACTCGAAAGAAACGCTTCCACACAGGACAAGAAGATGTAGCCTTCAATGAGTTGAACAAACATGTGCATTCAGAAGGCCCCGACTTCAGATGAACAGGGTAGCTCTCTTACATTGGATGCTGTTGGTGGGGTAAACAACTGCCGAGGTGGCCCTGCGTGCTGCGCCCGAGGCGCTGATCTCATTCTACGATGCAGACGACTTGATCACCTGACTGACCCAGAAACAATGCGATATTGACTCTCTTCACCTACTCCTTCTCCAGTGCCATCATCACATCAACCTTCTTCGCATGCTCACTCGCCGCATCATGCTCATAGCCCAACCACTCCTTCGCCAGTCTCCGCGCCAGCTCAATCCCAATCACCCTCTCACCCATACACAGCACCTGCGCATTATTGCTAACAATGCTCTTCTCAACACTGTAGCTATCATGTGCCGTCACCGCCCTGATTCCCTTGACCTTGTTCGCAGCAATAGCCACCCCCAGTCCAGTTCCACAGATCAGGATCGCCCGATCGGCTTTACCCTCTGCGACGAGTCTGGCGGCGGCGGCGGATCGCGTGGGGTAGTAGGTCAGATCGGAGACTTCTTGGGTGCCGACGTCGATGACTTCAGAGACTCGTGGGTCGGCTTCGAGGTCGGCCTTGATTGCTTTACTGTAGCTAACGCCGGCGAACTGTTGTGGTGTTAGCGACGCCCGTTCACATGAGTTTACGAGGTCCCACTTACATCGCAGCTCATTGCGATACTGTATTGCTTAGCGGCCATCTTGCTTGGAGTGATGGGCGTAATGGACATGAAGTAGTTGGAGGTGCTTGTCACAGGTTTTAGTTTGGTTCATCTTGTGAAAAGAAGTCATGCATTGATAATCGCAAGGCTTTGTTTCTTAAGAAGTTCATCGCAGATGATTGATACAAAACACTTGACGGATAAAGCAAACTCTGATCGACGGAAATGAGGCACGCGATCGTGAGCTCCGTCGCATTTCCGTCTTCACACCCAACTGCCCCGCGTTCCCCATCGCCACTTCGCCCTCCAATCTCATGCTTGGCATAGAGTCTCTCACTGCTTTTGCTCATGGAGGGCTTCAATATGACATTGTCAGACTACCTTGAAGACTAGGGACTCTTGATGAAACGTAAAAGCTCTGCTGCAAGACACACCTCTCCATCCTCGGCAGCTAGTTAGTTATATTACCCAGAATTATCTCATTGTGTCTGATACCGAAAGCTCATGTGCACATAAGGGCAACGCGATTGGACCTGGGGGATCTCACTGAGATCGATGATGGAGATTGTCGCTTTCAAGTCTAGTCTCAGAAGCCCTGTGTGGGTTACTTTGCGTGGAACTTCTCACCACATCCTTTTCATTTCAAAGCAACTGATTACTTGCAAACGAAGATTGCGAAGATTGCAGCCTCTCGTGAGCTATCACTGAGGGCTCAAAGCGACGCGAAAGAAGTCATCGGCAAACAAAAAAATAGCGAGGGGAAGCTGCACGCCCATACGAAGCAAATCATTCACTCGCTCGATGTGTTATGGGACGGGGAACCTGGAGATTCTGAGATCACCGCTAGAAGCATTCTTGCCTCTTCCAATTTACTACTTAGAACGAAGCAGATACTTACAAATGCGGACGTCAGTCGGCTCTGCTTCTCTGTGCCTAGTCGTATTCTTTCAATGGGGAGAATGCATGAAGTCTACTACAATGTAATTCGCGTCAAGATGAGCAAAACAAAGGAAGTCTTCTCGTTCCTCGAATGACGACATCGATGCATAATGTGGAAAGCCTTGGCAAACTGAGGTCGACAACAGTCTGACAGATTTCAACCCCGAGAGCTTCGCGTTCACAAACTCCTCCATTGTCATGAGCTCCGGCTCGCAGCTTTGGATCTTATTCAGGTCGTGATTCCGACGGGAGACCTCTGAAACGCTAAGAAAGGATTGCCTCGCGGAGAATTCAAAAGTTCCGTCGATATTGAGTCTGTTAAGCAATTACTTTACTTGTCACGGAGAAATATTTCGGGTGCCTTCTCGGTTACATCCCGTGTTGCCCAACCAAGCCCAGCAGCATGAATGTCGATCTCGATTCCAGATTCGACTAAGTCACTCAACGCAATGATTTAATCTCATGGCCACACCCATCGATGCTTTCACAGTATGGCGCTTGTGATACTTTGTGACGAGATGTATGTGGACGTAGATTAACCCCGATCAGTACGTCCCAGCTCGCTTCAACGTGGGCAGTTCTGTCAGCCATAAGCCAACTTCGGATGGTATGGGTAGCCGATTGTGATGTCTCCACCAACGTCTTGGGCCAAGCTTCGCGGAGATGCAGGCATCCCGGCTTGGCATCGACGATCATCCCGATGTGACGAGCTGGAGTAAACACCATGTCTTGTCTTATAAGCTCTGTCACAGTGGGTTATACCCTCCATTGGGATTAAGCACCAGGATACCTGCTAGCTAAACTCATAATAATAGCTGAGACATGCATTAACACGGATAGCTCGGTTGAAACCATCGCCTATGATCCCGTTGCAAGTGCTTTTTCCCGTTGAGACATTGATGACATGTCAGGCAACGTGTCAGCTCACTAATGCGCCGTAGACGCCCAGCTGAATGATTTTGCTTCTGGACCATATTTCTGGCTTCGTGTGTTGTCAGCCAGGGAGTGAACGGTCCGCTGCTGTCGCATCGGTTACACGGCACCGATCACATCCAACAACTCCAAAGCTTCAGCCCTGTTTAACCTCAACAGGACCATCGCCTGATGCTTCGGGTGACCGCTTTCACCTGAAGCAGAACGATGTTCACACCTTCGGACCGTCGCAACGGTCAGCTAAGGATCACGAAGAGCATATCGTGGACGATCCTTACCCAATCGACCCCACTATCCAAAGGTGCCTCGGCAACCTGCAGCTCCGGACGATGCGAGAGCCCGAGGACCCTCTCTGGACTTGCTTATGCTTAGCATAACTCAATTGTGAAGCCCATAAGGCCTGACCTGAATGGGGCCTTACTTACCAGCGCTACGCTAGAACGATGCGGAGTTCCCATCAGCTCGTGGTCCATTCGATCTTGCTCCATGAAACTCCTTGCGATCCCCGACCAACCGACGGTCCGCCACTATTGTCTCGCCGCGAATTTCAACAGCCAGCCGCCGACGTCGAAATACTATACAGCTGGCGAGGGCTGACATCAAGCCGCAGAACTCACACGTGTGATGCATTCCCGACTTAACCGTTGCAAGAGGCGTTGGGCTGACCTAGCGCGAAGCCACTGGAGAAGCACTGTAGAACCTGCATACTCGAGCTCGTATTACGTTTCAGGTCTCAGGACAAGGCTTAGACTCCAAGCCATGGTCAGCAGGCAAGTCTGATCGGCCCCTCGCAAACCCCAATCTGGCAGGGTCCTGATCGATTGCCTGCATGGGGAAGGCAGACAAGCCCAAACCTTGCGTCGCCCCTTTTTTCCCTCAGAGCGTGCAAGTTGCTCCATTTGGAGGCGACAAACTTCCGCGGGTAAGGGTTCATATTGTCGGGAAAAGCTGCCGGTGGCGTCAGACGCAGACACGGTTGCAATTGGAGATGAGCGCACCGCTCCTAATATGGATTCCCCAGTCTAGAATGTACCTGAGCAAACAACTAGTGTCTCCACCGCCTCGATAGACGAGGCGGCGACTAGTCAAGCTTTGGGTTAAGCTACTATTCCCGTTTGTGTGTCTCACGGTTAAGTCGGCTCGTCGAGCTCAAGACTCTGGTCGAGGCTCTGCACTATAGGACTGGCAACTCAGGCCAGAAAAAGAAATGAGCCAGTGGTTGAACTCTGTGAAGCCCATTTCTGGCAAAGTGATTGACAAAGCTGAATCTGGAATCGATCAATTGACTTCAATAGATCGGCTGGAATTAACCTCGAGATGTCCTCTTTGGGAACAGTACCGGTGCACTGGACAGCATTCCTCGCAGACAGGCTAAGCACTCGACAAATCAATTGTGCTCCAGGTTCCGATCGGCACTTCGGTTTCCAGCAATTGAAAGGAGTAAGACACGGTGGACTAAGTAAAGTTAGTTGAATCCATTGGAGAGGTCAGCCCACTACAAGCTGAGGCTAAACTTTCGGGCAGCAATTGCTGGTGCATTTCCCAAGCAGGGCTGGAGTGCAGTACGTGCAGATGGCTGTCTCGTATTCCTTGGCACGCTGGCAGGCAAACACACTGCAGGCCTCGATGCACGATCCCCTCTGAACAAAGACGGTCGTTAAGATTAGTCCCACCTCATTTCCCCCCATGGAGCCATCGGCGTTCTCCTATAGAGTTTTGAGGCTACCTGAACTATTCTGCGGAGAGATGGAGAACCGGCAGGAGTGTCGTAGCGGTCCGTCGCATACCTGCGATTAGAGGTGAGAAGAGAGAACCAGCTGATCAAGGACGGGACAGGTAGGAAACACTATAAAGTGCCTGTTCAAGTCCTCAACGGAGTTCTTTCTTGTTCAACTCACTCTGTGGGCACTTTCTTCAAAAGTGCTGACTGACTGAACTTCCCTCTTGCAAGGTCCCTCATTCACTTTGCCCACCATGAGGTTCACTACTATCGTTTCTTCTCTCTTCGCTGTCAGCGTCTCAGCTGCCCCTACTGGCGCTGACAGCGGCGTTTCCACCCTTGCGGAACGCAACTTCCTGCCTCATTGCCAAGGCGGCCAGTATTTCAACCTCTTTGACTGGAAGTGTGAGTGCCCGTGGGGTCAATCATGGTCGAGCAGCGACAACTGCTGCAAGCCCAAGTCACACTCATGCCAGCCTGGTTGGTCCTGGTTCGACAAGGAGAACTGCTGCAAGCCTCATCCCAAGACCTGCGATCCTGGCTGGTATTGGGACTTTGGCAACAACTGTTGCAAGCAGCACGTCTGCCCTTCTGGCCAGTACTGGGATGATAGTAGCAACTGCTGCAAGACCCATACTTGCCCAGCTGGCGAGTACTGGGACACCGAGGAAAACTGCTGCAAACAACACACGTGCCCTTCAGGTCAATACTGGAACCCCCAGGAGAACTGCTGCAAGGACCATACCTGTCCGTCCGGCTGGTATTGGGACAACGGAGCTAATTGCTGCAAGCAACACACTTGCCCACCCGGCGAGTACTGGGATGATATGGCAAACTGCTGCAAGAAGCATACATGCCCGCCCGGCGAATACTGGGATGATGCTGCCAACTGCTGCAAGAAGCATACTTGCCCGCCCGGCGAGTATTGGGACGATACGGCCAATTGCTGCAAGAAGCATACCTGCCCGGCTGGTGAATACTGGGATGATACCGAAAACTGCTGCAAGAAGCACACGTGCCCTCCTGGGGAGTATTGGGACGATACTGCCAACTGCTGTAAAAAGCACACCTGCCCACCGGGAGAGTATTGGGATGATGCCGCTAATTGCTGCAAGAAGCACGAGTGCCTGGCAGGCGAGTATTGGGACGATACCGAAAACTGCTGCAAGAAGCACGAGTGCCCTCCAGGAGAGTACTGGGATGACACGGCAAACTGTTGTAAGAAGCATACTTGCCCGCCCGGCGAATACTGGGACGACACAGCCAACTGCTGCAAGAAGCATACTTGCCCGCCCGGCGAGTATTGGGACGATACGGCCAATTGCTGCAAGAAGCATACCTGCCCGGCTGGTGAATACTGGGATGATACGGCAAACTGCTGCAAGAAACACACCTGTCCCGTCGGCGAATACTGGGACACCAAGGACAATTGTTGCAAGAAGCATACCTGCCCTGTCGGCGAATACTGGGATACGACTGAGAATTGCTGCAAGAAACACACCTGTCCGGCCGGAGAATACTGGGACAATACCGCCAACTGCTGCAAGAAGCACAAATGCCCTGGTGGACAGTACTGGGATATCAAGGACAACTGCTGCAAGTGCCCGACCGGTGAGGTCTTCGAGCACGGCAAATGCTGCAAGCCCCAGGAGCACCACTGCCCCGGCGGACAGTACTGGAACCAGCAGGAGAACTGCTGCAAGTGCCACGACGGCTACGTCTGGAAGCACAAGCAGTGTGTCAAGAAGCCTCACTGTGGTGGTGGCTCGTGGTGGGACGCGGGCTCCAACACTTGCCACTGCAAGCAGGGCTGGCAGTATAACTCGAAGAAGAATTGCTGTGAGAAGGTCGGCTATTAATCTCGCCGGTGATGAGACTTTCCTGTTGATCAAAGGCGTTAAGTTGCACTTCTTCTGGACTTGATTTGTCATATGAGTTGATAATTAGTCTTTCTTTCTCTTTCTTATGTCACTGGGCTTTGGATCAGGAAACTAGTAGGAGGTTCGGTACCAGTCCTTTTCCTTCACATACTGAACAGGTAGTCAGTCATTACCAAGGAATAGTACAAGTCTATTATTCTAAATGATGTGCCAAGTCAAAATCCGCTGATAAACTCCAAATGCACCTCTATTGTTTCCTGCCGAATGAGGTAGTCTGGCATATTTGCCCCGGGTTACTTCGCTTGAGACTTAGTCTCACTATTGCCGCTCTCACTACTGCCTCCCATTTCGATGTCATTGCCATGGCTCTCCCTTTTACCGGTTAGTGACCAAGCTGGCACGGCTGAAGGAGGACAATGCGTACATGGTACTCTTGTTGTGATCCAGATCACCAATGTACCAGATGGCGAAGATGACCATGACAGCGACCATGAGGACGGCGTCAAAGATGTAGAGGAAGATCTCGTGGGAGATCAAGTAGCCGCCATTGCCTTGGAGATATTCGACAACACGGAAAGCGCTTCGGACCAGGATCAGGAAGCTGGTGGCGTAGAGTGCAAATAGGTGCCTTTGCCAAGGTACGATGTTTTCGATCGCTGCCTGCGTCGGCTTGTTTCGCAGTCGATGGTGAACGGTAAACGATGTGACGATGAATATACTAAAGATGACGATCTGCACGAAAAGACCAACGATGATGATCTTCTCTCCCAGCTCGTACATCTCCAACGTACCGCCTGATTGGATACCACCACCTCCAGCCTGTAGACTGAAGGCGACTACATCACCCGCGACAAAGATCTTCGTGAGCCATTTCACGGGAATCGGAGATAGACTCTCTGCCTCAACGGCGCGGATGATGCGTCCCAGGATCATGTAAATCGATGCAGCGTAGAGAGCCGGGGCGACGAGAATGAGGATGGCCTGGATGATGAACCCCCCGAGGGCCATTTCATCGTAGTGGGACCATATTCGGCCGCAATATCCAATTGTCTGGACTGTCGATGACAAACACAAAAGTTAGCCTCAGCTTGTGAGATAAATCGAGTTGCAAACTGTTGAACTCGGGTTCGTTCGAAGTTCGGAACACGTACAAAGACCGCCGATTGTGAACGCCGTGAAATAGAAAGAGCGAGATCGGAATATACGCCATATGTGGATCGTCGTCAGAACAGCAAAAACAAGGGCGGTGACAATGGCAGCAGGGAGCGAAGGAGTGTAGCGGTAAAGGCGAAAATCGAAAGCTTCATCGTGGTCGGACATGGTGCTGAGATGCTTGACAGTTGTCCAGGATATGCCGGGGCAAAGGGGGAAGAATAGGGACAATAAATGGAAAGAAATGATCTAGAAGAGGAGAAAGAGTGAATCAGTTGCTGGATGTGTCGAATGACAAGAATTCTTGGCCAACGGGCTGCCATGTCTCCTTATATTGGCTGCCGATCTCGAATTGCGCATACCTCTAACAGCGCGCCCATCGTTTGGAACCTCGTTTAGAACCTCGTTCAGCACCTCGTTCAATGCTCGTTTAACCTCTCGTTTAACTTCGCCCCAAATACCAGTTCTCCAAGGTTAGCTGCTCGCGGCCTAGTGCATCCACAAGTCAGATCTGGTCGCCCGCATCCAGTAAAGTCCCTCGTTTAAATCCTCGTTTAGCTTTGAGACAGAGTCTTCGTTCCGCAACTCGGTCAACTCCCACTGCTCCTAAGATCCTCGTTCAATTCCTCGTTCTTCTCCCATCACTTGCCACACTCGCTCATCCGCAGCGCGGGAATAGCAGTGCAATTTCAGGGTCTTCATGCCGGAAGACACCACTGCATCTCGGCCAGGCCGCCGCCCGCATCGAAAATCTAAGACTGGCTGTGCAGACTGTCGTCAACGTCGCGTCAAGGTCAGTATGGGCTTCGATATACTTCAACGGCCGCGTCATTGACTCGATCGTCTCTTCCAGTGTGATGAGAAAAAACCGAAATGCAGCGCTTGCGCACGCCGTAATCGTATTTGCATTTGGCCATCCAACAACGATCAAGGGAACCCTAGCGACATACACGGCAGGGCTTCTGGCACCAGGACCCCGAGTAGCCGCACTCCTGAGCCGCCTCAACCTTTCCGGATTCCCACCTCAGCCTTACGGTTATCAAGATCCATTGATGCCTCTCCCCAGACAGACCAGTCCCAGGATGACGGAACTTTCAAATTCGACTTGGACGACTTAGCTCTTCTCCATCACTGGTCCTTCACGGCGTGTTCGACCATTTGTCTTGCAAGAGGCGAAGTCGACATTTGGACCCGTTTGTTCCCTGAAATCGGCTTCGACTACCCATTTGTCGCTCGTGCCATCCTCAGCGTTTCTGCCTTGCACCTTGCAATCGAAGCACCGAACCTTGAATCAAGGGCGCCGTATATGAATCGCGCCGTCTTCCATCACGATGCCAGCCTGAGCAGCTTCCGTCATGCCGTCACTGACATAACACCCCAGAACAGTGAGGCCTTGTTTGTGTGGTCTGTACTCAATCTGATTTATGTCTTTGGCATGTTCAGTCATGGGCCCCTTGCACCATCTACAACCGATAAGGACCAGATATTGGGCTCTGAATGGATCCCGATGATGCATGGCATCGGTGTAGTCTTGCGTCCGGTCCGTGAACACATGGCTGGCGGTCGTTTAGGGACATTCCTCAGCCTTGGTAATTGGGAAGACCTCGAACTAGACGGACCAGACGATTGGGACATACAAATGCGCCGTACGCAAGAAACATGGCACAAGTCCGCTGATGAGGGTACTTACGAAGGAGCTTTAAGTGTCTTACGGCGATGTCGACGCTTCATGGATCAGTTCAAACATATGTCTGAGGCTGAGCTTGCACAATGGGGATACAACCAGGCTTGGTCTGCACCGTTTATCTTCATCGGGGTGGCGCCCGAGGCCTTCTTTCAGCTGCTGCGCCAAAGACAGCCGCCAGCTCTTGTGCTTTTTGCACATTTCGGCTCCTTGTTGTATGGCAATCGGAATTATTGGTTTATTGGAGATCTCGGGAAGAAGATCATTGAGGTTGTCGACGAGCTGCTTGGTTCGTACTGGCGACCATACATTTCTTGGCCTCTTGAGCACATCAGTAGCGGTACGCCTGCTACATCATGAACTCTACACAGATACCCCTCGGAAAGGCCGTTTGCAGAGAATCATTATTCTTTTGCCTGTAATCAGAATCCCCATTGCTTAATCCAAGCAGCCATGGCCGTCCTTCCAATTGGCTTCAAGCCCGCCATTGTCCTGCTCAACTCTATAGCCTGGACGACCTGGACCTTGAGTTTCTTGTTCTCAGCGATACTGGATTCCTGGGCAAGACCCTTGTAAAACTCTAGGATCTTTAATGCAGGATACCGTTCTGTGTCGTCCTCTTGAGCTAGTCGATCAACCCACTCTGTGAAAGGCACAATTTCGAGATCCGTACCCCAAGCCTCGAAGAGAGCAGGCATCATCCATATCCAATTCGAAGGCGCGGGGTTGGACAAATTGAAGACCTTGGATGAGCAAAGGGCGCGCTCGGTATGCGCAAGCTCGTGAATGACCGAAGCCATGCAGTCCACTGGGATCCAGTCAATGGTGGTCATCCAGTCTGGTAGAAGTCGCATCGCTTTGGAAGTCTTTATTAGATTGGGGAACCACTCAGTGCGATTCCAAACACCGACATTGTCAGCCAGAGGTCCAGCCAGTTGACCAACGCGGAGGACTGTAGATTTGACACCGGCTTGCACAGTAGCGTTATGGAGGATGCGTTCAGCAACATGCTTCGATTCACCATAGCCCATCTGGAGGGCGACATTGCTGTCTACCATGTCTGTCTCTGGTACTGCTGTTGAAACGCCGTGAACAGCAGGCCAGTTACCAACTGATGACAAGGAGGACACGAAGGCGATGTGCACTCCCCGTGATGATGCGAGGCTGAAATCTATGAGGCCACGGATGCCTGCGATATGCGGGTACTCGAACGATAAGAGGTCGTGGTTGAAGTCCACCTTCCAAGCGTTATGTATGACCACATCGACCGCAGCCAACAAAGTCGCATATACATCTTCACTCAGGCCGAATCTGGCCTCACCAAAGTTTGTTGTCAAGAACTCAACTTTGCCATCCAAGGAGGCTTTTGCGTCGTTCAAGTTCAGCGATTGCATCTGCCTCGATCGAGCATCGTCACTCCGATTGAGACAGTAGATCTTCCCAATGCTTGCATCGGCTAAAAGCGACCTCAGGAGGTGGGTTCCAAGAGATCCTGTTGAGCCGGTTACAGCGATACATAGGCCATCGGAAGATGTGTGTAATGGCATTCGTTCAGCTGTATCATGTCGCGGACGAAGTCCAGTCGAGTACTTGTTGATCATATCTTCCATAACCGACACTCGGCTTGATGATTGAGATGTTCCGAGCTTCTCGAGGCCATTCAAGACCCTGTGGAGATGTTTGCTCAGATGGCCAATGGTAGGGTTCTTGTACAGGAGTCCTGCCTGAATTGTCCCTTGGTTCAGCTGTGAAACCAGAGGACCCAAAGCCCGGTTAAGCGATTTGGTAACCTCTAGAGTCTGAAGAGAGTCCATTCCTCCGGCAAAGAAATCCGCCGTGTTGTCAATGTCGTCCGAGGTATGCCGCGTAACACAAGATCGTACGATAGTTGTCACAGCACTCAGCTCTTGCACGGAGGACAAGTCATTCTCAGGTGGGGATAGATGATCCTCTGAGTATAGAGTCTGAACCTCTTCAGCGTATAGTCGGGTCGTTTGACCTCGAATCACGGTCCCCTTTCCAGCTCGGATAAAGGGCCTGTCGTCAGTCGCGACCACTATCTTGTGCTTGAAGATTCTGCCATGTGCCGGTCCGAGAGTGTTCGCGTGTTGGACGATCGGCCAGATATCTGCAATGAAATCGCCCTTGTTCATGTCCAATCCGGGTCTAGGCTCAACAATCAAGCTGGCTTGGAAGCGGCCTGTACCGACTATGAGGGCACCCCGGACAAGAGGGTGTCCCACGATGGCGCCCTCCATATTGACAGGGTTGAACTTCTCGCCATTGGAGAGGACGAGAACGTCATCTTTACGCCCAACGAACCGCCAAAGATACGGCTTCTCAACATGTCTGACGAAGAGGTCGTTCGTCCTCCAGACGTCGATGTTCGGGTAGGCATGACTCAGATGGCGAACCCAGTCGAGCTTCAGGTCTTTGTATACAACCATCTCATATGTGCCATCGCCCTGGTCCTCCATAGTGTTCTCTAATAGTGGATGCCATTCAAACCACTGCCAATCCTCTGGCTTGGGAATGAGTGCGACCTGAATGCCGGTCTCAGTACTGCCGTACAGTTGGCAGACATCAGTGACTGTGCTCAGCCTGTCGCCTACCGCTTTCGCGAGTGGACCACCCGTGTACATGATCCAGTCCAAGCTCGCTGCTTGCTCATACCCACCAGGCTGTTCAAGCAATTGCTCGATTACTGTAGGCGGACAGAACGCAGCACGGATCTTGAGCTTTCGCATGGCTTGACTAAGAAGCTCGCCCGAGGGTGGCTTCTCTGGTGGGCCTGTTGTGACAATGCAGTCGTAGAAGATGGGCATGAGTGTCAAGGAGAAGAATCCGGCGAGGTGAAAGGGAGGAAATGGGTTGTAAAATCTCTCTCCCTCTAGAGCCAGGAGAGCATAGCTTTGGCTCTTTCTCCCTGGGATCACGGGTATCTTGCGATGGTTGTCGTAGCAAGAGTAGACACCATGTGTAATCGTGGTCGGCTTCGGTGTCCCTGTCGAGCCAGACGAATGTGCGATGACGACGGGATCGTTTCGGGCTTCGGCCCAAGTCTTCGTGTATTCATAGTGAGTGCTCGCCGTCTCTAGTAAGACGTTGAGCTCGGGTACCGCGAAGCTCGCTATTGCTGGTTGTTCTGCCTTAACCTGGTTTATGATGGAGTTGAAGTTGGGCGTGTGAAGGACGCGGGAGCATTTAGCTTCTTCGAAAACGGCGATGTGTTGAGTGAACGAGTTTCGGACGGAAGGGATCATCAACTGGAAAGTTGAGTTAGCGAACCTTCACGAAACATAGGACAGAAACCCACCTGGTAGCCAGTCTTAATCGCTGCGTAAAAGTAGATCGAGTAGCGAATGTCAGGAGTGCCAATATATGCGATCACGTCAAAAGCACCAGCCTGGCTCGCACCAAAGCGCGCCTCAATTTCCCATGCCGCATAATTCACAGCATTTGCGAATTGCCTGATAGTGACATCGCGAAATCCCTGTTCAATGTCATGGTTCGAATTCGTTATGGTTGCGTAAATGCGATTAGGGGTTTGCTGAGCGAGTTCATCGGCGACATGGACGCAAAGACGCTCTCCGTAAGGTCCGCTCTCAAGACCATAGCCATTAAGCGTGATGGTGTCTCGTTGCGTTACCTGTGTGGTAGCCACTGTTGTTGTGGCCATCTTTCCTGGCGATGAGAAGCCCAGCCTGATGTGAGATCGGAAATGCTGTCCATGGAATCTATGACTGTCTATGAGAAATTCTTTTATGATCTGCTTTACTAACTTGAGGCCGTGTAGGTAGGAGGAGGAAGACTTCTCCCGGCTGTCGGAGCTGATCTGCAAAGTGCCCTACGATTCTCCGTGGGATCCTGGTGCCGGATCACCACGCCGAACTAATTCCCTAGCACTAGTGATCTCGGTAGCCACGGTCTGCGGGGAAGTCGCCCACCCTTCCAAGGCCTTTGCCTCCCTAAGGCTAACATAGCCTATGACTTCAGTGTGGACTGGGTCAATGGGTCCCATGAAGAAGTGGCTGTCCTCACCCGCGAATCCACGTTCTGGTCTCGTCATGTGACGAGACGTAGGTGTGTGCTTCTCCGCGATGTTTGCCTTTGCATCGGGGTTTCCAAGGAAGCTAATCGCCCGCATAATCCCATGCAACTAGTGCCCTGTTTTCGAAGCAATGGATGACGCGCGTAGTTCACTTGGTAACTTTGAGGGAAAACGTAACTCGAGCTTCTAAACACTTGCGCTCCTGCATAGTGCCGAAGAGCTTGGATCTTCCTTGCTCCCGAACCTAGTCCGAGCCGTGTCACGATGGCACACTCGAAGGAATCATTATTTACTTAAGTCAAGCCTCAGTCACAGAGCAAGACTCTCTGCATGAGGAGTCTGAGAAGCTTTGAGCAATACGGAGTAACAATGATGCGATAAACGGGACTTATCTAACGATAGGCATCTCCTGCTTCGGCAGAGGCTTAATATCGAAGTTGGACCAATCCTTTGTCCCCTCAATGCATGCATCCATATAACACTTGATACCGCCGATGTAGTTTAACTGCTCCCTCTTCTTGCCAGGGATGTTTGAGCCCATATACCACGAAACTGCCTTAGTGAAGAGTGTGGCATTGCTAATGTCCTGCACGGTCTTGTACCAGACATCCTCCGCTTCTTTCTTTGCATCGATGCACTGAACACCCTCGTCACGCAACCTCTTCACGAGGTCCACGACAAAGTCAACCTGCATCTCGATGAAAACAGGTGCATTGGTGAATGCCGTAGGTGCTATAGTGCGTAAGTTAAGATTCTAGATAGGTTGTGGTATCGTTGCTTACCTTGTGGGCCGAAGATCATGAACATATTGGGGCAGTTACTCGTACACACACCGAGGTATGTGGACACGCCACTTGCCCATCTCTTCTTCAAGTCTATACCATCAGAGCCTCGAAGCCCCATATTGGTCAGGCTTCCAGTCATGTTGTCGTATCCGGTAGCCAAGACAATAATGTCAAACTCTCGCTCATCCCCATCTTCGGTCTTGATGCCCGTGGGCGTGAACTCCAAGATGGCAGATTTCTTGAGATCCACTAGATCAACATTCTCACGACTGATGCATTCATAATAATCATGCTCCAGACTGCTGCGCTTTGTCGCAAATGGGTAAGGCGGTTCAAGCGGCGCGACGATGTCCGCTTTGGCAGGGTCCCTCACCCTCTCCCGTGTCTTCTTACACCAAAAGTCGTAAAGCATCCTGTTTGCCTTCTCGTCCACGAGATAATCTACGTAGTTTGCGGCCTGGAAGTTGAAGCCTCCACGTGAGTATAGCTCCTCCCACATTGCCTCCCGCTCTTCAGCGCTGTGGTCAGTGGAGACCGCTGTACAGGGATCGCCAGCAATGCCCGCGGCGCTTTCCCGAGCATTTCGGAACCAGTTGAGATAGTTTGCCTTGTTGATACGTTGCTCTAATTCTGAAAGAGATCTCTGTTGCATCGGAAGAGCAATATTAGGGTTGCGGATGTAGTTGGTAAGCTTCTTCGCTTTCTTAGAGATCTCTGTGACGCATTGAATACCGCTAGCACCGGCGCCGATGACAGCCACATTCTTGCCCTGTAGTTCAGGATCAAGTGCTGGCCAAGATGCGGAGTGGATGATTTGGCCTCGGAAAGAATCCATGTTCGGGAATACTGGCTGATAGGGCTTGTGTGAAGACCCAGTTGCGGGAACCAGCCATTGACAAGTAACTCTGTGACCATTCTGCGTTTCCACAGTCCAAGTGTGCGTTGCATCATCGAAGTCGGCACCATTGACGACGCTATTGTACGAAACGTCCTTTGAGAGGTCCAGCTTCCGGTCCACGTGCTTGAAGTATTCCTTGAGCTCAGCGTGCCCAGGGAACCTTTGAGACCAGTTCCAGTCTTTGTAGACCTGAGGCACCGAAAACTGGTAATAGGGGATTTCGCTGTCGACCCTAGCCCCAGGATAGGAGTTCCAGTGCCAAACACCACCAAGACCTGAGCCTGCCTCAAACACGTGGCATGAGAAGCCTGCCTCCCGGAATTTGTGAAGAGAGTAGCAGCCGCCAAAGCCAGCTCCAATGATCACGACATCATAATGGGATATAGTGGAATGGCCGTTGATATCATCTGTCGCATAGGTACCAGCTGTGCCATTCATTCCGCTCGTTCCACTGAGGAGAGGCATGGCGATTGGCCTTGAAGATCGAAGGAGTTAAAGTTGATAGCGTGCAACTTGGAGACAAGCGAACACTCATCCAGACAGTGACTAGGACACGAGCTCATCAGGCGGATGCATGCTGTTCATGAGCTATCATATCAGTGCTTCCCAAGGGTTGAAGCCGCTTATCTAGAAGCACCTCCGCCTCGCTGGATCTGTGTGTAGAGGTTTTTCTGCCACACGAACGGAGTCGTTTACCCTGTTGTAATTGAACTCCTGTGACATGGCCATGGAGCAATACGCATTTGATTGGACTGCAGAATGCTCTCCGCGTCTCATGTCTAGCCTGTGGCGGCTACACGACTTACTCCTTCCTTTCTCCCAGAAAGACTTGACGGATAGAGTGTAGTCGTGTAATGGACGTGCACGGCAGCCAATAGGCAGCTTTGTGTTTGAGACCTGTGGTGAGGCTGTACTAGGCTGGTTTGGCTAACACAGCCAAGCCGATTTGTGGATGCTACCCTTGACATAGGCTATGCTATCCGGACTCAAACCTGGTTGGCGTCTCAAAAGAGGTGGTCGACGAAGCTAATGAGTCCGGATCCCCTTCCCCAGATTCACCCCGCATTCTGCCCCAGATTTCCCTTGTGTCTTCAGGCGGTGCGAATGCAACGTAATGGGCAAGACACTGCAGCAACCGGGTTTCATCTTCCTAGCAAGTTTATCTATGTCATATGGCTGAACTGAGGCTGCAGCTTCTAGACTTTCGCCATTTTTCCATATAAAACTTGTAATGGCGCCTGGACGCCGATCATTGCTCTAGCTTACCAAACTCCGGCGCGGATTTACAAACCACCCTCTTCCCATTACCCTTGCAGCTAATCTCATGGATCATTACAAGACTGAAGAGAAGATTGAGACCGAATCCGTCGGGGAATCAAGGGTGGAGAACATCAGCAATGATGTTCCTCGCAGCGTTGCCTGGACACCGGAGGACGAGAAGAGGCTGTTGCGCAAGGTCGATTTCCTGGTCTTGCCGATCCTTTGGCTGTGCTATGTGATGCTCCAGTTGGATAGAGGCAACATGTAAGTCTTGAGCCAGGCAGCATGGTTTCTCGTTGCATCGTCTAAACTTAGCACAGCGGCAATGCCTTGACGGATAATTTCATGATCGATGTCGGCATCGACCAGGCTACTCTCAGCACTGGTCAGACCTTACTTCAACTCGGTGTTGTACTATTCGAGATACCCAGCAACGTTGTACTCTACCGCATTGGCCCCCGGGTTTGGATTACCTTCCAGATCTTTGCCTGGTATGAGACAGAGCTCTATCATGCTGATCCTGTAAGAGCCGATGCTAACTTTGGGTATCAGGGGCATGGTTGCGACTTTTCAGTCTTTTCAAAATGGCCGATCCCAATTCCTGGCAACAAGATTCCTTCTAGGGTATGTCCACCAAGATGGGTCAAGTGAGGATACTGACCTCCACGCAGCATGTTTGAGTCGGGTTTCGTACCAGCCGCGTTCTATATGATCACCGTGTGGTACAAACCATCAGAAATCAGCAAGCGTCTGAACATATTCTACTCTGCAGTCATGTTCGCACTTGCTATTGGTGGTGTCCTAGCCTATGGCATGTGAGTTGAGTTCCGCAAAGACGGGGACGCTTCGTATCAGTAGTAGTAACTAATATGGCCAGTCTTCATATGCGTGGGGTCGCTGGCTTAGCAGGATGGCAGTGGCTATTCATCGTGAGTTATCTTGCTTGCTCTGACAACTCTGACTTTTCTAAAGAAAATCCAGCTGGAAGGGATAGTTACGATTGTGATGGGCATCGTCTTCGCTGTCTTGTTCCCAGGATCGCCTGTTGCGCCAAAGTCTATGTGCGGCATTTGCATCTTCACAGAACAGGACAAGGCCATCTTGAGAGCGCGAATGGAGCTTTCGCAGGGTGCGGAAGATGCAGATCACAAGAAGAAGGTCACGTTCAAGGACATTTGGTTCACGGTACGTTGTGAATCTCCCTTACTCCAAGCCGAACGAACTGACGGTCTTCCGTAGATCAAGGACCTCAAAATGTGGCCGCACCTGTTCATATCCATTATGATCAATAACGCCAGTGGTGTCTATGTACTCTTTGCCCCAACTATCATCCGCTCGTTCGGCTTCTCGGCTCTGCGATCGAATGCATTGGCTTCTGTCGGCTCTTGGCTCTCGATGATTTGTGTTATTGGTTCTGGGTATTTCGCGTGAGTGTTCAATGGCTGCCTCAAATACATTCGAGTTAGAAGCTGATAAGAATTGCAGGGATTGGTGGGGTCGCCGCGGTCTGGTCGTTTTGTGCCAGACGTTCGTCACCTTCGTCTTTGTGGTATGATATCGAGCTCTCGATTTTCCTGTCTTACGGTGACTGACATAATCCGCAGCTCTCCTTCAAGCTGCTGCCAGTGGGTGCCGCCGCGAATACCAAGTACGCTCTGCTCACTATGGGTATCGCAACAGCAGTCTGGTATCGTAAGTCTTTAACTCTAGGCCTCCTGCATCGATGGAACAAATGCTAACGACATTTCATACAGACCCCATCAATGTCGCTTGGCTTGCCCTCAACGCACGAAACTCCCAGGACCGCGCTCTGCGCATGGCACTGATCACCATGGCAGCCAATCTCGGAGGTGTTACTGCGCCGCAAATCCTACGCGCCGACGATGCACCATTGTACAGAGTAGGCTGGCGAAACCTCGCCATCATCATTTCTTGCGGGTTTCTCTGCGCTCTTCTCCTGGTTGTCAGCTACGCTATAATCAACGCGAGAAGGGCTAGGCGTGATCCTGAGAAGCTGGACGAAAGCGGCTTTACGCTGGCGCGGGCAAAGAGCTCTGATGGATTTGCTACAGACGGTGTCAAGTATTACCACTACTAGGACCTGTAGTTGTCTAGCAGAACCTAGGCACAAAAGCACATACGGTTCTTCCTTTACGCTCCGAAGCATGTCATCTCGTAGGATAGAGTGGATGGGAGGCTTGATCGCATGTGTCCTCAGTGATTCCAGTCCTTGGCTGCACGCAGCGCCGGGACTCAGTAGAGGGCTAACCACCAATGATAGTATCCGCCAGCATGAAGGTACATAATCCAGGGACTCTCCTTATCATAATGAATTTACCCGTAGGTTACGTGCATGTGAGGGCGTAGATCTAAAGTCTACATGCACTCAAGTGTCTAGGCCCCCTAACTATGGCAGACAGCAGGGTTACTGTCAGCCGCCCAGGAACACGAAAGTATGCATACAGCTGCGTTCCAGGGCCGTTATACCGATCTGCGAATCAGATACTCAACTCTTGTAACACGAGCTAAACAGCCTGTAATAAAAACTGTCAGCCATGTCTGGGATGCTTATCGAGGCGCCCCCACGAACCTTACGTTCCAGTGATATCCACGCAAGTGGGCTACCCGTGCGCCGCCGCCGGCCAAGGCTCGGTGAGTGTGTGCCAATATGCATCCGTGCCGTGTCGGGAACTAGGGTGATTTCCGCGCCCGAGTCAAAGGCGACATCACAACGTGGTGAGGGCTAGGGTGTTTAACGGCTGATGGCAGGGGTCCTCCTGGGAAGCTTGCCGATAGATTACCAGGCGAGGACCTTCCGTATGCCGACCCATGATCCTGGCAGACTTTATCAGGGCTGCGTTAAAATGTTCTGGGCATATCCATCGTGATTCACAGCTGCCCTCCCACTCACGTGGCTGACGCTGTCGCTCCATAAGCCTGGTCGGCTGACGATCCCTGGGTGTTCTCCAAAGCCACTCGAGATTTGTGGCTGCATCCCGACCAATCCGATCTCGACGACGGAAGAGTCGGTCAAGATGATAGGACGAAGAAAACCTCCAGGGAGGGATGCATTGCGCCCTGGCTCTTCAGCCGCTGATCGCACCCCTGCTCTCCGCCCTCATTGATGCTGTTGAGATATGGAGACATCTCTACGGAGCAACGAGGTATTTTTTCTGCCAGGCAATGGACCTGGAGTGAGTAAGTGCGCTTACAGTACGAGTAGATGTCAGACTCAATGTAACCCAAGCCAGGGTCTATGGCTCTAATTTAGATGATCAGGCATGAGGCTCATTATGATCGATCCCTCAGTGCGACGTTCAAACCCAGTATACTGGGTGTCTTAAGCCTGCCGAATGACGGGCGAAAGTTCTAGTGCAATACAGCCCTATCCGACAGGTAACTTACCGGATCAGCAGGATTACATGGTCATCGGGACGGCAGGCTGCATGCATTGTCTTCAGCTTATGCCCCTCATAGCGGCTACGTGACGCCTGCCCCTCGGATATCATTGTCATCAGATGGTTTGCCAAGATGAAGACCGATTCTCTCAGGGAAATTGTACACTCTTTGCCTGCAAACTCGAGGTATCCAGCTTGAGGTCTCTCATCATGGCCAAATCACCCTTCGGCCTCTCAACCATCACATAAGCTTACCATCCTCAATCGGTCTTTCAGTATGACTGAGTCACATCATCATCCCAACACAACGAACACAGTCCTACTTGGGATGCACACCGAGAAAAGGTTGACCGGTTAAAGTTGGCGGCAGTTCGTCGTACGCCGCATGGCTGACATCTCTATGTCCTTATTGGACCGAGTGAAAAGCCTCACCAACAAGGGTGTCATCCTTCGCCATACACGCGAACGTGAGCTCACTTCGACCGGGCGGTTTAGACCGGCTAATGCCTGCTTTGAGGTGTTCTGGCAGAGGGTTCGACGCACCTCGTATCCGCAACGCGCTCTCATCGGCCAACCTCTGACGACTCTTGGCTGCATGCCCTTTGAAGACTTGCAATGCTGTGGTACGAGAGTTCACTGTGCAAACAGTCACAAGGGTTACGAGGATAGCCATGAGATGGAGGTATAAAAACCACGCAGATGCGTGGTCAGAATGTCTTGAGAATTCGCCTAATTCTCTGTTCTCTATCAACAGGTCGAGCAAATAAGAACAGTCACAATGCTATCCCAGATATCCTTCTCCGGCGCTTGCACCGGGCTCATTCTTACTCTTTCTCTTCTTGATATCGCTGGTGCGGTCACTATTCCAGTGCACAGCGAGCCAACACCAAAGCCTGCCATTGCAGTCAAGCTGAGCAAGAATGCCTCTGCGGACGGACCCAGCGTGATCGAGAGCCTTGTTCAGAAAGCACAGTCTTCATCCAAGAAGACAAAGAGAGATGTTAGCTTCAGTGTCAAGCCGCTCTTCAGGAATCTGACTCCCGAAAGACTGGCCGAGATGATCAAGAAGGCAGAAGAGACTACGCCGTCGTACAAGGCTCCAGACTTTGGCGCTTGGTATCAGGTGGTATTCGACACTGAAGCTCAGGATGATGATGATGAGCTCTATGAGCTGATCAAGAGCCTCGTTGAGAACGAAGAAGTGGCCAGTGGCCAGACCTTGATTGCCACCGTGACCCCTCCCAGCGTTGATCCCAGTGATGATCCTCGCGTGCCAGAGCAAGGATACCTGACTGCAGCTGATACAGGCATCAACGCCAAGTACGCATGGGGCTTCCCTGGAGGTGATGGTGCTGGCACGACGATTATTGACGTTGAGATGGGCTGGTTCCTGGAGCACGAGGACCTTGTTAGTCTTCCCTCACACGCTTCAATTTGATCGCGACAAGTCTGCTAACTTAATGTCCCCTTAGGTTGGTGCGGGCATCACTCAGCTCGCTGGACACAATCCCAACAGATACGGAGCATATTGGCCACATGGCACTGCCGTCCTGGGTGAGATTCTCATGGTTGACAACGCAGTTGGTGGCGTCGGAATTGCCCCCTCAGCTCAGGGTCACGTTGTTGGTATTGCACGCGGTGAAGGCGCAGACTTCAGGGAGAGCATCCCTGAAGCCATCCTCGATGCTGCTTCTTTCTTGGAGTTTGGCGATGTCATCCTCACGGAGGTCCAGATCCTGGATGCGAATGGCAATTACTACCCTATCGAGATCTCAGATGCCGAGTTTGAAGCTATCCAGCTTGCGACAGCTATGGGTATTACCGTCGTTGAACCTGCAGGTAATGGTGGCGTTGACCTCGATCTGCCCATCCTGCGCAACGGTGACACTGTTGCACGGTCTCTTCTGAACCCAAGCAGCCCTGAGTTCCGCGAATCAGGTGCCCTGATGGTGACGATGGCGAGCTCTACAACGCCTCATTCGAAGTTGCCTCTGACGAACTATGGCAACCGGATCAACGCTTACGCATGGGGTCAGAACATCCTCACGACCTATACTACGTCAAGCTTCCCCTACCAATCTACCTATGAGCTGTTCGATGGTACTTCTGGTGCTGCCCCGATCATTGCTGGCGCGGCTCTGAGCATCCAAGGCATGGTATTCGCTAACACCGGGTCCAAGCTATCTCCGTCTGAGCTGCGAAGTCTAATCACCGTCGGCGGTACACCAAGCGCAAATGGCGCCAGTGATAGGATGAGCCTTATGCCTAACTTGAAGGCTCTTATTGATGGGGGATATTTGAACTAGAGGCATAGCGGGAGCCGATATTGGTCGCCTCCGAGTAACGCCCTCGAAGTCGCTGAAAAGAATTCTTCAAGGCAGATCAATGCAAATAATTCGGCGGATGCTGAAGCTCTGACATTATATTTCCTCGTCTATGCAATGGCAATGACAGCCCTTTAGCTCACAACATTGCGCTGGTCTCGCTAAGCGACCGTCAGCCGCTACTCCACTGACCCAACTCGACATCCCTTCTCGTTGTCCTCCAAGATGACCTCGTATGCTTTCCGTGAGATGGTGTAAGTCGGCCCATTTGGCATAGCTCCGGGACTACGCGGGAAGACTGATGCATCGACAACCCGTAGCTTGTCAACCCCCTGCACTCGGAATCTCGGATCAACGCAATAATCCTTGTTGTCTGCAGGACCCATGCGACAGGTCGACGATGCGTGATGGCTGAAGGCAGAGTCTAGGACACCTTGTCGCAGGTCCTGGCGATCATTATACAGAACCTCGTAGGGAATGCCGACTGCATCGAAAGCGCTCAGTACCATCTCGATACCCTCCACGAGAGCATCTAGGTCCCTGTCGCGCGACTCAGCGAAGTAGTTGAAGTTGATGTTGGGTGCTACTCGTGGATCGGACGAATTGAGGGTTACTGTGCCCGCGGTGTTGCTGGTCTGCATCTTCACAAGTGCATGTAGCCACTCGTTCGGAATTACACTGCTGTTCGAATAGCCTGGGAAGAAGCCTGCTGGGCCACCTCCAGCGCCGGCGCGGCTCAGAAGTAGAATGTCACAATCTTCATCCCAACTCTGGCTTGAGCGCCACGCTCCGCCATAGCCATCTGAGTTTTGGGTAATGACATATGGACCAGTCGCGGCCTCTCGCCACTCGACAAAGCACGGATCGTTGTCGTCGAAGGTCCCTGTGCATGGGGATGGTCCGCCCACCAGCCAAGGCTCCTCTGCTCGAATCTGGAGCGGAGCCTCATAGTTGTCCATCAGGTTGTGTCCCTGGAGGATTAGCCACATCAGAATTGCTCGTCTTATCTCCATTATTCGGATTACTTACCACAGCAGGGAGGTCGACTACCACTGGGATTCCCAGCGCCTCCAGCTCCTCACGAGGGCCAATCCCGCTAAGCATGAGAATCTGGGGCGTATTAAATGAGCCTCCAGACACAATGACTTCTTTCCTAGCCCGTACGGAGCGTAATTCGCCCGCCTGGGAAGGGTCGTAACGCTGATCAGCTGAGTACAGCCCCTCACCCACCATGTACTCAACACCGAATGCCTGAGGTTTCTTCCCATGGCCGCCCTTCTTGAGTAGTACCTTTGTTGCGAGTGAGTGCAAGCTGATGGTGAGGGGATAGCCTGCCGCAACAACCTCGTTGAGGTATGCGCCAACGCCACTCCTTGCCTGGGTTGTAGGCGAGATCGCGACAGGAGTGGTGAAAAGAGACCCCGGACCCTCCCAACGGTCTCTCTCTATTCCATTAATGTCACGGTGCAGAAGCTCAGCCATATGCTCAACATTCTCCACCTCGATCTCTTCTGCGATGCGGAACATTTCCTCAACAAAGTGGGCCACATTTGGGGACTGAAGGCCTCTCGTTGCATTGATGTTATTTGCCTAGGAAAGTCAGTATTTCACTCAGTCACCCATGTGTGACTGGCATGGGTTGAAGATACCTCAAGAAACCCGTCGAAGCCGTGGCCCGGTGTGCCTATAGGAACATAGGTGGCATTCTCGAGTACCGTCAGATGCTGTCGCATATACTCATGGCCCCAAGTCTCGTCCCCGGTAACCTCAGCGATGTAGTCCCACTCATTATCTGGGGCCCAGATGAAGTTCATGGCATTGACCTGCGCGCTACCACCGAGAGTAGCGCCTCGAGGATAGTATAAGCCTGCTCTGTGAAGCCGTCTCACGTCAGAACCATAACCAGAATAGCTCTCGGCAATCGGTTTGCAAAGCAAGGGTAACTTACGGAACCGCGCCCTCTGGTGGGTCTAAACCGACGTAGTATGATCCATTGCTCTGGATGTAAGTGTACTTCGGATCACGACGCGCTTGAGTCTCGTTCGTATAGTGCTCAACAAAGAACTGCCAGCCATGTCCTCCAGACTCGGCTGCAGCCGCAGCTCTGGAGTAAACTTGTCAGCTGAAGCACAAACTGTCGCTAGTTTCCCCGTACTCACCGCAAAGGCAGCGATTGAAGCACGCTATCCACCTCGTCACCTCCTGCCTCGATCAGGAAGACTGAGTGGCCACTGGTGGCTAGGTTGGCACTGTATGCTCGTTTAGCACTTTATAATGAAAGGGTTAATGCGATAAAGTCTGTCGTTACTCACGCTAGAGAGCCGCCACCAGGACCTGATCCTACGATGACATAGTCATACTCATCTACCGATGTTGCTGTCACAACTGAAGCAGCCGCCAAAACAGGTACCAAGTACCTAGACGTAAGCATGATAGTTTTCGGGGGGGGGATTATAATGACACTGGTTTCCTTTCAGGTTTTGCTGTCTACCATCTATTACATTCTGAGGGACGGGGACGCCATTTATAGGAAATAGTCAATAGGATACTCCAAGCCCTGATCCCACTGAGTTCTGTCTCATGCGTCCTGAACTCTCCAGGCATTCTGTCAGCATGTCCATGGGCAAAGTTGCTCAATTCCACGTGAACAATATCTTGACCCATACCTTGGCGTGGCATGACGCGGCATCAAAATAAAGTCAAGTTTCTAGGGAGTTGCTCAGTCAGCCAGGCTCGGCATTAACGTGCAGTGCATATGGACAAGGAGGCTCAAGCAGTGCAAGTGACCCAAAGGTACGGCTACAGAATATGTTTGCGTCCGCGGCCGCGGAATTCCGCGATTTCGGATCCGAAGCCGGCCATTATAAGCAAATGATCTACACAACCACGCCCAGGAGACGCGTCCGTAAGCACCGCGTGGGGAGGTTCTTGCAGCACAGCCCCGGGCTTATATGTATACATTTAAACTCTCTCCGCAACCTTAGGGCAGAACTAGTCGGCAATGTGATAAATGTGTCTTGGCAGGCAACTTGCGTCCTGCTTTTTTTATTTTTTTTTATTTTTTTGGCTCAATGTCAGCCTGTCAGCACAGCACATCAAGGATCAAGGTGTTGTAGTAGAGTGGTCCATGACACCTGAATTCAGGAAACTGTCAAGCCAGAAGTGCTTTGTGTTAAGATACAAAGATGTGAACCGCCAAAGACTTCTTCGATGGTAAGCATTCACCAGAAATCAATCCATTGCTTCAAGGTGATGTTTCCTTGATGCGTAGTATAGCTGATATAGGGTAGCTTGGGCGTCAGAACAAACCGGCCTGCCTTTCATCTCGTCCTGGCAGTCTAAATTGCCGGGCCTACATGTCTCCCTCATTTTTTTCTAGCTGATACTTGCGTAATAATTTCTCATGGAAAGTAAATAAGGGATGAAGATGTCCTGAAGGCTGCTCGTTGTTCAAGCTGATTCTTTGTATTCTCTGTAGAACCTACGCCAATCTTTCTCAACGTAATCACCACATCCAGGGCAAAAGTGAAACTAATCTCATTCGTAGTCTGAGATGCTGCCTAACTTACTTGTCCCTGCGTTGTAACTTGGTACAAGTACAGGCTGGCATTGGCTCACTGTCAAGATGGCGACTTTAAGCCAACGAAGCTACCATCCTTAGTAACCTTTAGAGGCTCGTCGGGTAATGTTTCGCGAGAAACGTCTACTTGGCTGGAATGATCTCCCCCACATTTGCGATCCTTCCCCGCATTATGGATTTTAGATCTTGAAAGTGGGTAAGGCTGGATACAAGAGACGCACCGAATTGACTTCTAACGTGTTCGTGTTAGCATCTAAGTCATCATGCCTGACACGGAGTCGTCGACAGGGAAGAAAAGGCTGCGAGCATCGCAAGCTTGCCTGTACTGCCGCAGCAAGAGATCTAAAGTGAGTACGCCAGGAAGTATCTCCGTTGCCCAGGACTGACCTGTACATAGTGTGATGGGTCCCCTACTCAACGACCGTGCACCCAGTGCAAAGACAAGAACATATCCTGCGAATTTGTTCAAGGTAGACGAAATAGGTCAGTTCCCTTCCAGAGAGCTTTCGATGTCATGAATTTGATATTGACCGATTTTGCTAGACGCTACCTCGAGGACCATGCCGCAGCTCTCCAAAAAGAGAATCAGTCGCTTCAGCAGGCTTTGGTCGAGGCTCGCAGGACAAGTACCAGTGGCGGCTCGACGTGGGAAGCCGCCTCAACGATTCCGATCGAGTCAGATGATCAAGATGCAGCAATAGGACCATTCCCTGACTTGAGAATCTCGGGATCTTTTGATGATGCCGACGATCTTTGGGATACTACTCTTCTATTCGGTCGATCGCATACGAACCCAAGTGCTAAGAAAGGAAAAGAAGGTGCTCCAAGCTCTTACTCAAGCCGACCATACGAAAACTCACCAAACGGTCATGCCCTTGCGTCGATCACCCCCGACGTCTTTGTTTCTACACCGCCGCCGCTGGGACAGGGTTCTACGAATAGAAGGACTCGTGGAGACTACATCACCGATGCCGCCGAACATTTCCTACAAAACTGTTTGACCAAATCTTCAATCGACTACTTAATAGGCTTATTCTTCACTCGGTGTATGGTGATGATGAAGTTTGTCCCTCCGAGTCAATTCCTTACCAGTGAAGACTCGGATACACCCAGCAGGAAACCTTCATCGCTACTATTGGCAATCATTGCGGCTGCGCTTCGCTATGCCACCAGGCCCGACGTCCTCGCTGCATGCTTTGACAAGGATGGGAACAATGTACCAGCAGCGCTGGCGAAGAAGCTTCTTGAAACCGAGCTTCTTGATGCAGACATCAACACCGTCCACGCCCTGCTGACGATTTCTGAAGTCGAGACAAGCAGCAATAACTTAATGTCTGGGTACATGCATGGTTCAATGGCGATAAGACTGTTGTTCAACCTTCGACTTCATTACGGCTCCGGAGTAGAGGCGTCCTTATCCCGCGAGGAGGCCTTGGCTCGATACTGGCTTCTGTGGAACCTATCAGTTCAAGACCAATCTTGTAAGCTCATCCAGGCCTCATATCAACCGTGCGACTGATGAACGTAGGGGCAATTGAGCTGCGGTGTCCACCATCAATCCATCCCAGCCGTCTAAGAACCGCACGAGAGCTTTTCGAAAGCAAGGACATCCCACCTCTCGGGCAGCCGGAAGCCGAGAGCTTCGAAACCAGCGTCAGCAGTTGGATTTTAAGTCTCATGATTATTGGCAGAGAAATCACCCTCGAGCTCTATGGAGCTCCTCCAAGGAGTCGACCTGCTTTAGTGCCGAAGCTCGACGCCAAACTTCGCACGTGGTTACAAGATGTTCCTGACGATATCCTTAAGAACCCCATCGGTCACCAATCTTCATATCACTTCCACTTTGGCTTCCACATGATATTGCATTCGACATGGTTGACGATTCACCGAGAGCTGGCCTATCTCGAGACCGACGATCTCCATTCAAATGCTCAGATTCAGATATCATGTGATGCCATTACACGTAGCGCAACACAAATAGCCAAGCTCTTCGAAACATTTCGACGAACGGATGATGCAAGATTCTTTCATGGTTCTGGGGTCCAGTGGATCGGTCTGGCTGTCGATGGACTTAGCAGGTCACTTGATAGAGTCCCGATCGACCAAGCGATTGAGCCTCTGGCTCATCTGCAGAGTTTACAACGAACGTTGAAGATCCTATCAGACTACTTTGCGCAAGCCGCAAGCCTATACAGATCCACTGCGGCCAAGACTCAAGGGATTTTACGCAGGATGGAAGGCAACGGGAACTCGGGAGTACTGCCAATCACGTACTTCCAAGTACCAACGGTTCCGCGTCCACGATCAGGGCCAATTGCACACATATACGCCGTGGGTCTGGAGAAGAAAAGCTGTGAACTCCACAAACACCGTGTTTTACACATTTCGGACCAGTCTTTGGCTCACACGGACGTTTCGGCAGAGATTGAGTCCCATCAGCCTGGGTTTTGCGCCACTGACTGGCTGTCAAATTTCAGCGACGAGGACATGACGATGGGGGACCATTCAGCGCCATTATCCCTTCCGAGTCAAGTTATGGCGCATTTTGGCCATGTTCAATAGACATCTGATTACGAGGAAGAACACGAAGGCGAAGTGCAAGAGGTTGTTAATGTGATGAGGACTGACGCTGGCGGCCGCGTTAACAGTCGGCATTGGCCAAGAGGCGGTGAGGAATTTAACAGAAGGGAAGGATGAAGAGAAACACCTTTTTCGATATTGCGACTTGCAGTAATTGGATCGTAGAGGTACGTTATGGAAGCTGGATACGGCGCGGTTGGGAGGGCGGAGACGCAAAGTACATGAGAGTTTCTTTTTTGGCATCATATAGTCAATCAATTACAGAAGATATGAACCCTTACTCTCCAATTCCTCAATCTCAAACAAGGGTTGTGCCTGGAACCATCCAATCGCTGGCGACCCTGCACTCTGATAGGTGAATGCCGCTTCTTCCTCATCAACCTTGATAGGCGCTCCTGCAGCCTCTGCGAGCAACTGAGTATGACAGCAGCTATCCAATGACGTGAACCAAAATATAGCTGCGTCAACTGTCTCAGACACTGTCAAAAGCCCATGATTCTGGAGAATCGCTGCCTTCTTTCGGCCCAAAGCCTTCGCGATGTGCTCCCCCTCCTCCTTTCCAAGCACAACCCCGTTGAAAGAGTCATAAAGAGCCACGTCGTTGTAGAATACACAGGCATCTTGCGTCAACATATCAACGTCCTTGCCAAGTGTACTGAAGGTGCGACCGTAAAGGCTGTGAGAGTGAACAGCGCAATTTACATCCGGGCGAGCAGTGTGGATCGCATGGTGAATGTTGTATGCAGCGCGATTGAGCAGTCTGTTCGCTCCCCCGGCAACGACCACTCCATCTGGATTAACAAGGATCAGGTCTGAGCGCCTCATCAAGCTGAAGGGCCGTCCTAGGGGATTGACCCAGAAGTGATCAGGCTTGCTAGGGTCTCGGAGAGTGATGTGACCTGCGGTACCCTCATTCATTCCCATTCGGGCGAGGATTCTAAACGCCAGCGCCAGCCGTCCCTTTTCATACTCGCGCTGCTCATTCTTGCAGCCAAAGCTTGGAGGCTTTGGAAACACCTGCCAGGTAACCGTCTCTGAGCGTTGCTGAGTGAATGAGTTGGATTCCAGGGCTGATTGAAGCTCAGGTACTTGTTCCGCAAGGTCCGGGACATCCACTGCCAATGTGACAGGTGCTGCAGGCACTATGGCCTCTATCGTTGTTGTGGCGCTCATTGCGCAAGCTTAGCAGTCGCCGAGAGAGCCTGACGTTTGGGTGTGTGTAAGTTTGAAGGCCAGCCTTTGCCGTGGTGGCACGTGAACAGAAAGTGAGAACCTGAACGCAAGATGTATCGATTGAAGCAATCAGTGTTGTTTGCCATTGACGACTCCCTTGATCTATGCCATGTTATTCTTTTCCTTACAAAAGTCTATACACATAGCGCAGAACGTGTGTACGTAGCCTACATCGTGGAAGGGATTCGATAGCCGGCGTGGGGTGGCCGCTAGTCGTCGTAGTCCTCACTTAGGCTATCTCTTCCGGATGGTCGCGGCACAGTCACATAGGCAGAGCAGATTTCCGATCAGTGGGCTATTGATGTAATGAAGTAGCCTGTTCTCCACTTTGCTGACCATTAACGAGACGCTGATCGTTTGGCATTGAGCGCGTGCCTACCATAGCGTACTTTACCTTGCCGGTTGTACAGGTTTGGGTGTAGAGTGACATGGCGATGTGCCACTTCATGCTGTATTCAGTTAAGCCTCTGCCGCGCTTAGCCAAGCTCCAGTAGTCATTGAGCAAGAGTAAACAGCATAAGAACCCGTTTTGGCATGCTAGTATCTTTCATTAAAGCTGTTCATGGTATGACAATGTCTATGCGCTCTCTGATGACACTAAAGGCCACTCCAGAACTCGTCCTCCTCAACCCGGAACTCTCCTTCAAGCACTTCTTGACCTGGGGCTGTCACAATAGAGACGTTGTAGGTTCCCTGCTCACAGCACCAATACTCCCTCTTCTCATCCCAAACTGCGGTCGCATCTTTCGGGATAGATAGCACGATTGTCTTCTGTTCTCCTATCGCAAGCGAGACCTTGGTGAATGCACCGAGCGTTCTCGAAGGCCGAGCAAACCTCGAAGGCGCTGCTGTTTCGGATGAATAGGCTACCCACACTTGAACAACTTCACTCCCTTCGAAGTCGCCAGTGTTCTTGATATCAAGCGAAACACTAGATCGCGAAACTCTGAGATTAGTGATCTCGAAGGTTGTGTAGCTCAGTCCGTATCTATCTCGTAGTTAGGAACTGTGGCGAGTCTCAGTACCGAGGGGCATCACTCACCCAAAGGGAAACGCAACCGCAATGTCTCTCTTCTCAAACCATCTATGACCCACAAAGACGTCTTCCGCATAGAACATCTTGCCGTTATCACTGCCAGACGTGAGGAAGCTTGGGCCATCTTCTATCCTCATAGGAAACGTCATAGGTAACTTGCCACTTGGGCTGACCTTGCCAAAGATTACGTCGGCGACAGCATTACCAGCTTCATTTCCTCCATACCAACAGTGAAGAATGGTTTCAGCCTCATTTCGCCATGGCATTGCGACGGGGTTGCCAGCTTGAGTGACGACGACAGCCTGTGGATTTGCCTTGATGACTGCTCTCACAAGATCGTCTACACGTGGTGGCAGAGACATTGAAATCCTATCCTTGCCCTCCTTCTCAACATCAGGCTAAACAGTTCTTCTGGTCAGCACTTTATTCTTCGAAATTTAATGTGAGGGGAGTGGAGTACTCACGTTCAAGCCAACGATGACGAACGTTCGCTTGCATCTTGAGGCGAGAGCCGCGGCTCTTTGAATGCCTTCGTCCGGTTCTATCTTCACACAGCCACCAAGCCTACATGCGCCTCCGGGGATCGGGATCAGCGATCCACCTTTTACTTTTGATGTCGAAGCGCTGCCTGCTTCAACCCGCAGCCTATAAGTCTGTCCAGCGCACATGTTGACTACCCCACGCTTCTCGGCTGAGCCCTTCCCAAAGAACATCCCGCCAGGAGATTGTTGAGTCTCATTGTCAATCAGAAGCTCGTCGTTGATGTAGAGGCTTCCAACCCCATACGTGGCGAGTCCGAACTCGTGCGGCCCTGAGTGCTCTGCCACATACGTCGCCCTCATTGACATATAGAAAGGGTCTTGCTTGGCTGGGTGCTCGTAGTCCATCAATTGGTACGCTGTGTCTGGTATCGACAAGTAGTCGAAAGAACGTCGATCAGATACCGTGGCAGGTTCATTGAACAGCTCGATGGAGACACCAGGCTCACCAGCGTCATTGGTGACGTGGTCTCCAGTCAAAATCGGTAGTAAGACGTGACCAAAGATTCCAGGTTCGTAGTGCAACGCTGTCCCCTTTGGAAGGGCTTGCTGGATTCCTTGGAATACTGATGTTGTGTAGTACGGCGTCAAACTGGCACTGCCCCCTCCGCATGAAGCAGGAAGTTTGGCGTTTGGTCCGATGATAGCTACGTCTTCGCACTGCTCGCTGTTCATGGGAAGAACATTGGATGAGTTCTTCAACAATACAATGCTTTCTCTCGCTAGCCGTCGGTTTAGTAGTCTGTCTTCGGGCACATCTCTTGTCGTTTCCTTGGGTGCAACACGAGCTGATGCTGTGTCGTTGATGAAGTGGAGGAAACTTCGCGCTCTCTCGTCAATGATATGTCGATAGACCTTTCCGGAACTGACCGCAGCGATGGCTTGGGCACCTCGGTGTCTCGTCGGCCCGGGCATCTCGATGTCCAAACCTGCGTTGAGGGCTGCCTCGCATGAGTAGGTGCCGAACCTGCACAGAATGGTGAGCAGTGAACCATACCAAAACCTCACGGATAACACGTACCAGTCACTCATTATAAGCCCATCAAACCCCCATTCGTGACGAAGAATGCCCTGCAGCAGCTTTCTGCTCTCTGAGACATGTGTGCCCTGCACCTTGTTGTAGGAAGACATGACCACTCGCGGCGACGCCTCTCTTAAAGCAACTTGAAATGGCCTCAAATAGACCTCTCTCAATGCTCTATCAGAAAGACATACATCTATGCTCATTTTCTCAACTTCGTGATCATTTGCGACGAAGTGTTTCAACGCGGCTAATGTTCCACGGCTCTGAACACCCCGAATAATCGCAGCAGCCAACACGCCACTCAGCCACGGGTCTTCGGAGAATGATTCAAAGCCTCGACCATTGAGTGGTGAGCGTACAATATTGACTGTCGGTCCCAGCCAGACATGCGCTCCTTTTGCTTCGCATTCTCGTGATAGAAGCTGACCAGCCTCCTCAAGCAATGAGGAGTTCCAGGTTGCACCTAGAGCCGTTCCACATGGTATACACAACGCCGGCACACTGTTGAAGAAGCGACTCCCTCTCACACCATTGGGTCCGTCAGTGCATTTTACTGATGGTATACCATGCTCAGGTATGGGCACCGTATGCCAGAAGTCCAAGCCTATAGCAGTGTTAGTTCTTGTACTGATGCAAAACCATCTCGAATGCAAAACCATCTCGAATGTAAAGAATAGCATGATTCATACCTGCGAGAAGGGAAACCTTTTGCTCGAGACTGAGTGAGCTCAAAATAGCTTCTACATCAATGAGAGGTCTCTGATGCACGAGCATCGTGATAGGCTTGTCCTTCCAAGATGCGACAGTGCTGTCTCAGTTAGGCGGCAGCTTCTCGAAACCATGTAGCTACAGCGAAACGGCTCATTGTAACTGAGATGCCGTGAATGGGTCTCTAGTATTGTCGCTAAGTATCCCGTCAAATTGAGATGTTTATCTGGATCAAATCGGCGGCGGGGAGCCCTAAGCTTGCCATTGAAGCCGGGTCGGAAGTCGGGGGGAGCCTGTGTCCCCGAGTTGCGAGTTCGCCCACGGCACATCTCAGTTGCGAGGCGCGTGACTTGTTCATTTTGAGACCTCATATCCACTGAAACAGGGTTTCGAGGTAGACTATTGTTTACTAATGACACCAAATCTTTTGCATGTGCTAAGACGGTTCATGTGGGCGTTGGGCCTAAAGACTCAATTGCAAACTAGCACGAGGTTCCACCTATGTTGTTACCACCTGGTCCAATCCACCATTCCTCCTGTGCGTCTGTTGGCCAGAAAGAGTCTAAAAATATGTCAGGCTGACTATTGTCATATCTGGGATCGAACCCCAAGGTCATAGCAGCATCGTAGCCTGACGCATTGGCTAGATGTTGTGATCCCAGCATCGAGACGTTGTGATAGATTGAGCTCATGCCAGCCTCATGGCCTTGATAGAATGCTGCTTCTGGATGAAGAGATCTAAAAGTTGAGATGTTATGTTCTGAGAGATTGCCAGAAATAGTTGCGACTTCTCTTTGGTGAGTATGTTGCTGCGCTGTGCCATTGACGATGTTGTCACCCATGCCCTCGCCAGAGTCATCGGTTCGAAACTTGAGTTTGCGGATCTCCTCAGTCACGCTGTACTTCGAGTACACATCACGACTCGCCGCATTTTGTTCATCACTTCCCTCGCCAGAGTCCCAGCCAGATCGGGCTGGACTCGATCCCCTGGGTGATCTCTGGGCGTCATGGATGAGGTCAAGTGCGCCGCTTCTCAAAATTGCAGTCGTAGGATAAAGCTTGGCCTGTTCTTCCAATGCGTCTGCACAAGCTTGCAATCTCTCGATGACCTGGTCTTGGGGTAGATTGCCGAGAGGCGGTAGCCCCAGACGCGATATGATCCTGGCAGAGTGAAAGGCGCACATAGCAAGGGAGGGGTCGGTAATGAGGTCAATCCCAGCTTCCACTGCTGCGGACATGATATGCGAGACCGCTAACGCATGTGACAGGCATTTGTCTCGACAAGAAGCTGCAAACTCGGACTGAAGGAGAGCAATTTCAGCGGATGGGAGGCCTTCCCGAAGGCCAGGAACCGCAAAGCGGAAGAGATCACAGTGTGTCTGATGCCACCAAGCATGGAACATTACAAATGGGATACGGGAAGCTTCGTAGGATCTCAAGAACAGATTCTTCGCATCCCAGACGTAGTGCACGGGCAGACACTCCAATAGGTCTCGAAGCTCAGCTTCTAGTCCCTCAATCTGAGGCAAGGTGCTGGACAACGGCTCACGATGATTTGTGATTGTAAGCACTAGCCTGCATCCGATATCAGTATCACGAACGGAACAGCTAAAGATAGATAAGCTAACCTTTGCGTGCGGTCTCTGATGTCGAGAACGCGCGTACAATATGCCATAAGGCCCATGGTACCATTTGGCGGAGGCTGAGAGATGTTGCGCACCAACGGCTCTGTGGTGACCGCTTCATCTCTCGAGAAAGAGATCTCATCGCAAGGAAGTCGGACATGTATCAGGTCTCGCGAGCATGCCGTGAATTCCGCTCTCCCACTAGAGTACAGTGTCTCCGAGACGAATATGGACCACATCAGTCGTCTTCTCCGCTCTTGTGTCAGGAACCCCAACCTGTCATCCTCGTGATTCAATCGCATCATATATGCTAAGCGAACCATTAGGGACAGTGCTACAAGGGCCTTCGGAAAGCAGCGGGAGACAATGTGATCTAAGGAAACGATGACCCAAGCCTCCAGATCAGATAACGTCGGCTGAGATGACCTTGCGAATAACTGCATTTCAGCATCCTCAATCCAGCGCCGTGCTTCCTTTTTACTCACGCTCTCGGCCCCAGTGTGTGTGATGAATCGAGAGCTAACACCACACATAGCGCGCAGGAGTCTTGGGTTGGCGGTACCTCGTACATATGTTTGCATGAAAGAGGCCTTGTGCATGAACCCAAAGCACGGTATTGGGTATACCATTTCGAAGAACGCATCAATATGCAGCTTGATGGCCACTTTGGTGAGCGACAGCTCCCTGTGACAGTTATCAGCAAGAAACAATGTCTGGAGGTTGAGATGGCTCACGAAGAAAGGCTTGCAGCTGGAGAGACGGCCGAAGCAGATGACCTTATCCCAGCTGTAGATGCATCGTTCCCTAGGCTGTGTGGTGAGGGGTGGCTGTCTGATCGCCTCTGGACATTTGTCTGATCATTGTTTGGCGACAAAGGTGAGCAGCCAGCCACTGGAGTTCTTCCGGAAGACGGATACTGGCAACTCAGACTCATTCGAACGCATCGCGCGCACGACGGTATCTCTCCAGAGCACTTATACTTGTGTTCCTTGCACTTGAGACAGGCTCGACGTACGCGACGTCTTTCAAGAGACACGGAGCCTCTCGAGCTTGTCGATGATGGAGTTTCGCCTTCACCCGCCCCAGCGTTCGTGCTTGCAAATGAACATGCGAATCTCAGTCGCCTGCAATTCTCACAGCCTCCTGTAGCTATCCCAGGGCATTTGACCTTTATTCGCCAATTAGAATTGACTCTGACTCCTTTGACATCATCTTAATGATACTAACCTTTCGATTGCGACATTGGAAACATATCTCAGAAGCTCTTGCTGCTCTAGAAGCTGCAGCCGTTCGTCTTTGCCGTTGATGCTCCCCGCGATCTGATTCCGCATTCATGTTCACGACACATCTGGGGTAGACCCGGGGATGCAGGAGCCCGGAACCTTGGAACTCGGGGGCGGGATGCGAGTTTGGGGAAGATGCACGAGCTCCAGGTTTCCGCCCGACATGCGACTCGGCCTTTCGAGGACGCGAGTCAGCAAATACGCTCACTTCCCCCCGACATCCGACATGTGGCCCTTACCAAGCTGCAATGGTCTCAAAAAGACCATGTGTTGAAGTGCCACTAATCCTCATGAAGACCAGTCAAACCCTGGCTAGTGTGTTTATCGCTCCACCTGATTCATATTGTCAGGGACCAGACTCTCCATGATCGGAGATCCCCAGATGCTGCGGAGGGATGGGTTGGCCATTACTTGTTCTCAAACTTGGGGCCCCGGCATTGCGTTCCCGATGCGTTGGTCGCAACACGCGATGGAGATTTGAGACCTCAGACCTCCAAGGTCGTACTCTTACAAATACCAGGCGTAGCCCAGGGTCGGGGTCATGTCTTGAAGGAACTACAAGCTTGAGTCGAAACCAGCCTTCGAAAGACAAGAAGGTGAGCTCTTTAGCACCGCAACTCGCAATGGCAAAAACCGGCATCATCAGTCACTTCACTGGGCAGCTTGCCCTGGCCTTCGCTGTCATTGCGATCTCGACCTTCAACTACGGCTTCGACAATGCCGGCTACGCTACAATCCAAGCCATGGATGGCTTCATCGAGCGCTTTGGAGAGTATGACGAGGAGCTTGGCGCGCACAGGCTTGTCCCATACTGGCTGTCCCTGTTCAACAGTCTCAACTACATCGGCTTCGGTGCTGGTGTGGTTATTGGCAGTCTCGTCAGCCAGCACTGGGGTCGGAGATGGTGCATGTTTAGCATGAGCGCATGGGCGCTTGTTCCAGCAGTCATTGCCATCACCTCGAAGGGTCCAGATCAGATTCTGGCAGCTAGAATTCTCAACTGTATGTTCTAGTTAAACTCCTTTACCAAATTCTGCATGAACTTTACTGACTCTGTCAATGTTCGGTTCAGACATCTATATCGGAATGGAACTTGCTGTCGTTCCTGTTTATCAGTCGGAGATCATGCCCAAAGAAATTCGAGGCTTTGCTGTTGGGTCGTATCAATTCAGCCTGATGGTATGATCCTCCTAGTTCCCATGCCCCAAAACTATAATAACAAAGAATCTATAGTTTGGCTCTCTCATTGTCAACTCTATCTGCAAGGGAACCAGCGAGTTGAGGGGAGACAAGGCATGGCAGATCCCCATTGGTCTTTTCTTCGTCATCCCTGTCATCGTCATGGCTATGATCTTCTTCATTCCAGAGGTAATACCCTAGGTGAACGAATTCGATGTTTGTTCTAAGCACTGACTGTGACACTAGTCTCCCCGTTGGCTGCTGACCAAAGATCGCGTCGAGGAAGCTCGGGCTTCGCTGGCTAAGTTGCGTGGCAGCAAGATGTCCGAGACGGAGATCGACGAACAACTCGCTGCTCTTCGCTATGCTCTGGAGAACGAGACAGAGCAGGGCAACTTCAAAGAGTTGTTCCAGGGCATCAATCTGAAGCGCACAGCCATTGTCATGGCCATGAATTTCTTTCAGCAAGCTACTGGTCAAACTTTTGCTTCGTCATACGGTGCCATTTTCATTCGTGGTCTGGGAACTGTCAATCCATTCACGATGACGCTCATTAACTCCTTCATCAACCTCTGCATGGTCTTTGTAGGCCTCAATCTGAATGATCGCTTCGGTCGTCGGTAAGTCTCTCTTGCGCCTTGTATCAGCGCATGCGACTAACACTTCACGATAGACCTCTCCTGATGATTGGTGGCGTTTGGATGTTCGCTGCGATCGTCACTATGGGATCGCTTGGTACTATTGAAGATCCCTCTGATAAAGTCAAGACTGCCATTGTCTCAATGCTGACAGTCTTTGCCGCCGGTTTTGTATTCGCTTGGGCGCCGCTCACGTATGTCGTCACAACCGAAGTGCCCGCCCTACGCCTCCGCGATGCATCCCAGCGCACTGCGTCTTTGGTCAATGTCCTTGTCAATTTCCTTGTCAGCTTCAGCATCCCTTATCTTCTCTATGAGCCATACGCCGCCCTAGGCTCAAAGGTCGGGTTCATCTTTGCTGGCATCCTCATCCTTGCACTAGTATTCACGTACTTCTGTGTTCCCGAGTGCAAGGGCAAGTCTCTTGAGCAAATTGACCGTATGTTCAATGAGAGGATCAGTCTCAGGAAGTTTGGAGACTATGCACCGGAAGATGTCAAGGGCGATGAGGAGACTAGTGAGAAAGCCGTTGCCATCATCGATGCACGTCACGAAGAGAAGGTTTAAGTAAAGATCCTTCAACTGGGCGGAACACTGGGTAGCATGTGGGCAGATGCGAGAAATGGCTGGGGGTCTACAAAACTCTTGAAATTGAAACTTGGATTATTGACTACTTTCTTGTAGTTCCCATATGTCGATGATTGCCCCTTTATTTCTTCCAGGCATAACGCCGAATAGGCTATTGCAGCTCTCGGATTGCCGCTAGGCAAACCAAGTTCGCCAGCTTAACTAAGTGCAAGAAAGTCCCATCAGAAACCCTCGCAAGTGTCCAGGTCTACTCATCTTGCATAATACTCCAAAATCTGTGCGAGACTATTGTGTTCGCCCTCCATGAGTCTCAAGCGCAAGATCTACATCAGCACGGCTGCGTCCATTGCCGTGGTTGCTGGCTACCTGGGATCAACAACCTCACTGACATCACCATTGGCTGCGACGGATCCGATATTTGCGACAACCTGGTTCAGAAGATACAACGTTCATGGCAATCCCACAAACAGCGACGAATGCCGAAAAGAGATTCCTTTGACGCGGATCCGACCAGAGCTTCAGCGCAATGAGGGAGATCTAGCGCTGGAACTTTGCCGCGGTATATGGAGCAGTCGGGTAGGTAAGTCAAGCAGCCAGACCTTGATCAGCCACAGTTTTGCATCTGTGCTAATGCAATCGGCCAGGCTTTGACGTTGGGCGCCTGTACTGGTACCTCCGATGGTATAGCCCTGAGACTGCCTCCCATCTCTGGACCCGCGGCCAACTTGCGACGTCAACGTACGAGCCGGGAACCAATTTGACAAATCACTTCAACGTGGTTGATCGTACCGATAACGAGATTACAGTCCGTTTTGGGGACTCGCCTGACAAAACCGGCCTCCGCCCATTGGATGGCATCTTCGTGATCAGGGCAGACGTAGATCATGCAGCAGGTGTCGCTCGCCTCAGCCTAAAGACACTGGTGTTTTGTGGGGATGCTCCGACGGAAAAGAGCATTGTGCCTGTGCTTGCTGACTACTTCCATCACGGGGTTGCGCGTTTGTGGATGACTACTGGGAGTTGGGGCTTATATAAGTGAGGGTAAAGGCGCTGGGTAGCTACAATAGCATCAATTATGGATCGAACTATCAATGAGGACAGAAGCAGGTGTTGCGGAGTCAGGCTCCCTGCTTGAACCTGCACCGTGCCAGCAGTCTCGTAAAGCAGATGCCTCGTCTTCCAAATGCGCCAAGTTGTGCGGCGGTGATCGTCACAGCTGGCGGATCATCCAGTCAAGCACTTCGTCGTGGCGAGTAATCATTGGAACGTGACCAGTCTGAATCGAGGTTACATCAACCTTCTTTCCAGACTTGCTCTCGATTAGATCAATGGCGGTCTGCTGAAATGCCTTGGGGATCGCCAAATCATTCTCGCAAAGCAGCCAAGACACCGGCACATCCTCATAACCGGCGTAGCGGAGAGGATCGCCGAAACTTGACGAGGAATGCCAACCTAGGCGACCTGCCCAAGCCAAAGCTTGATCGTGGGGGATATCAGAGAAGGAAACGCGAGCGACGGGCTCCAAATCAGTATAGTGCATCCACCCATCCTCCTATGAACAGTGATGAGTATGTATCGGATTGTAGTCGCATGTCAACTCACATTCAGCTCAGCTGGGAGTTTATCTCCTTTTTTCATCTTCAAACATTCTCCAGCTGATTGACCAACCTCCCCGACTAGGCATGTAGCGAACGCAAGACGTACGACTCCACCATGTAAGCCTTGTTCTTGTCGATGCGCTTTGCTTAGCCCTTTGAGGCTTTCTGAGCATGGAGTACCGCTGTAAGAGTGAGCAAAGACGACAACATCTCTGCCTTGATCGGCCAGCTCCTTGACCTTGGCCGCGATGACCGCCGCATCGTCGTACATACTCGGACTTGGGCGACCGCGAGGTGGTTCATCGTTTCTTGCCAAAGCAGTTCGCAGGTGCACGCCGTGGACGTCATAGCCACGAGCGGTCAATGCATCGAGCACATCGCTGTAAAGCTCGGGAACTGCGAAAGAGCCTGGAACGAAGACAATGGAGGCGGCGGACATGGCGTCAGGTTGAGATGATGAGACTTCGAGGATATGGAACTTGATTCAAATGAAATTTAAAATTTATTCGCATGAAACGTGAGGTTCATTCACATTACAAATGTGACGCTCCGGAGGTATCCCTTCTGGGCCGGCTGGCACATCGGCTATCCCATAAGCTGACATTTTGATGCAAGACCGCGGAGCTCTGGCGCAAGGTGCGTGGAAGCCAAAGAAGGAGGAGCTATCAGAGTATCCCGCGTGGCTGATGGACACTATGCGACCGGATATCTAAACTACCGGGGTATTGCGTGATCTCGACCGTGGCATGATCTGAATATAATAGAGGTTGCAAAGCGCAAGTCTGTTTGGCATTTCCGCCATTCGTGTAATTCCAAGCAAAAGTTAGCACGCCTCATAGCTGAGGACAAAGTTTTCCTCGCCTTCCAGCTGTGTCTCACTATTCCATGAAGTACACAACTGATGAAGTATACATCTGCGGGTTGTCATCAGCCAATGGGTGCAAATTGCGAGCCAAAGTGCCCAGCATTGTCGCTGCATATTATTTATAGAACTATTAGACATTTAATAATTGATCGAAGGTCACTTTTCTCCCTCGACTCGTGTCGAATAACACAACAACACGTGGGAACAAAACCCGACGGGACAGCTCCAGCGTAGCTTCAGCGAATGATGTTTTAGGGTATGTATCTAAGTGGGAAGACGAGGACTAACATAGCGGCCATCTTATTAGTCCCTTGCCATTGCAAGCATTTCCGTCTCGAAAAATTGTATTGCTTGACTACACATCGTCAAAAGCCGTTGCAGAAGTAGAAAAGCGTGAGTCCCTTTTCAGAGTTAGCAACATGCGGATCAGTGAGCTTCTCGATGGCGATCAACTTTCTCCTACTCCACTCGACCATCCACTCCAAGCCAATTCCCTCAACCACCTCCCTAGTTCGTATAAGTCTGTCTGCTATCATTGGCTGCCAAGCATCTGTACCCCAGCCTCTGGATGGTTGCGAGAACGGCGAAAAGCCTCCCAGGAGGCTGGCGGCATCTTTTAAGCTTGTTGCCAAGCTTGCCGATGACGCTGCTGCCCCTCTCTCTTATCTTATGTATAACCAAGCTCTCGGAAGCCTGACAATGTTTTCGACCTTTGGCACTCATCCATCTCTTTCCTGGACCTGAGGACAGACGAACACGCTTGACGACAAGATGCGCTTCCAAGCAACTTCAACATTGGGATTAGTCCTCGGCGGAGCTGCCGTGGCTGTCCACGCCCAATTGGTGTACGCTGATAATCAGGCCTCTGTCTCAAAGGACTCGGATGATGTTGCAGCCAACTTCGAGGACATTGAAGGTGTCGAGCTGCGATCACCAGCTTTCATCAATAAGGATGACCTCCCCGAAGGTTGGTCCAATGGCACCAGTGGGCCAACTAGCCAGCTCGAAATGCAGTACTTCCTCCAGAAGCTGGCGGCTCGCAACGCCTGGATGACCTACCACAACCCGACGTGGCGCTCGGAAGAGGGTAGGTCGTTACCATACGTCTTCCTCTCATCCTCTGGCACCGAGCAGCCGGCGCCCTTGGAGAGCTATGGCAATGCCACCTCGACAAACTCAAAGGTGCGCGTGTGGTTGCAGGGCGGTGTTCACGGCAATGAGCCCGCTGGCGACCAGGCTCTGCTTGCTCTTCTGGGTAAAATGGATGCGAACCAGACTTGGGCCTCCTCTATCCTTGAGAATGTCGACATCCTCGTCTTGCCTCGTTACAACCCCGACGGCGTTGCGTACTTCCAACGTTATCTTGCCACTTCGTTCGACCCAAATCGCGATCACACCAAGCTTGCCCGTCAGCAGACGCGCGACATCAAGAGTCTTGTGATGAGCTATGCACCTCATGTTGGTGTCGATCTACACGAGTACACAGGGCCCCGTGGCTACGGCGAAGATGCGCAGTGGCTTCCTGCACAGGATGGCCAGTTCTCCGCAATGAAGAACCTCAACATTCACAAGGATATCCGCAGACTTTCCGAAACGCTATTTGCCGACGCTATTGCTGCTGCAATGGAGGATCATGATCTGCGATGGAGCCCATATGTCGTTGGCGACCTTGGCACGGACGATATCGTCCTCGAGGAAACGACGGGCGACGCCAAGATGGGTGACACTTCTGTTGGCCTAAGCCAGGCGGTCATGTTCCTGTATGAGACCCGTGGCATTGGCCTCGCTGATCAGCACTTCCAGCGCCGTGTGGCAACTGGCCTGATCATGCTGGAGGCTCTCCTGGAGACAGCGTCGAATAACGCCGAGGAGGTTCTGGAGACAATTGAGTCCGCTCGTGAAGATTTCATCTCAGGTGATGAAGAGATCGTCTTGACCGACTACCTCATCGAGACGGAAATTGATTGGACGTACATCGATGCCAGCAACGGCAGCCTGGTCACCGTCCCAATTATCTTCATGAACTCGACTCAAGCCGAAGCCAATCTTACGCGTGCCCGTCCCGAAGCCTACCTCTTCTCTCGCGCCTGGTCCGATGCAGCCGATCGCCTTCGAGCAGCTGGTGTGATCGTCGACGAGCTCGCTTCGGACTTCTCCGGAGAGGTCATTGCCCTCAACATCACCTCCGCCGAGCTCGCAACAAGCAAGTACGAGGGTATTGCCCGCACGACCAACGTTGCGACGGAAGAGATGACGAAGAATGTCACGATCCCGGCCGGAGGTTACATGGTCAGCACCAGACAGAAGAACGCAGCACACGCGTTCAATGTGCTGGAGCCAGAGAACATTGACTCCTACGTGGTGTTCAACATCTTGCCTGTCAACGTAGGCGACGAGTACCAGGTATATAGAATTCCTAGACAAAACTCGACGGGTTAAATAGTAGATAGAAGACAGTGTCAATGCAAGAAGAGGTTTAAAGTTCACGAAGTTCCAGCACTATTAACAGGGGCTTCGATTCACAAACGAAGACATTACCGGTCCTACTCACTAGAGAGTGTAAGCTTAAATGTTTATTGCCCACGCCATCACCGCGTTTTCCCCATGCCAACGACGGGAAGCAGGCGGAAGCGAGCTCAAGCGACCGTTGTGACATCATCCCCTGTGCGACTCGTCCGTTACCACCCCGAGAGCGGATTCGACGTAACAGCTAATTCGCGTGCCGAACCTTGACCTTCTTGTTCAATCCTAGCGGATGGGTTCAATGGATTGGTACTCGGTAGTGACCCCAGCGATTGTGGGGTTGTGGTTCCTAAGTTCACCAATGAGTCCGGGGTTCTATCCGGTTATCTTGAACCATGGCCTGGAAGGCGCTCGTGATACGATATCGGAACGTCGATATCAAGGAGCGGATATGTACTCGGCCACGGATCGTGAGGGGTGATGATGAGGCTAGACTAAACACGCAGACAGGGACGCAGACAGGGACGCAGACAGGGACGGCATTTGAGGATCGGCACGGCTGTTGAGGGGTAGACAGCGTTGGGTCGATGGCCCAGCGAATGTATATGTATGAAACCTGAAGCAAGAACTATGCTTGACCTTCCGTTGTAATTGCATCGTGTAGTTCAAATCCCAGACATTATGCGTGGTTCAACTCTCAATAACCTCATCGCGCTCGGTCTGGGCTTCGCGACTCGCGTCGCCCTCGCTGCAGATCTTGCCGAAGATGTCTTCGATGCTATTGACAGTCAGAACAAAGGGTTGAAGGAATTGAACAAGGAGGTACGCCGGACATCGCAGCCCACACTATGTAGATCTTTCGTTACTCATAACTTGTACAGATCTGGGAGAACCCGGAGATCGGCTACCAGGAAGTCCACGCCCACAAGGTCCTCACAGACTTCCTCGAAGATCAAGGCTTCAACGTCACCCGCAAGGCATATAACCTGAGCACAGCCTTCCGTGCTGAGTTCTCCAACGGTGAAGGCCGTGTTGTCTCGTTCAACTCCGAGTACGATGCTCTTCCGGGTCTGGGCCATGCTTGCGGCCACAACCTGATCGCCACCGTTGGTGTGGCTGCTGCCATTGGTGTGAAGGAAGCTCTCGAGAATCAGGGCCTTAAGGGAACTGTTGTGTAAGCGATCAGCCGTCTCTCATCTGTGTCAATCATCTATGACTGACAGAGTGCGACAGCGTGCTAGGAACCCCTGCCGAGGAAGGTGGTGGCGGCAAGGTCAAGATGCTTGATGCGGGCGCGTACGATGATGTCGATTGCAGCTTGATGGCGCACCCTGGTAATAATGGCTATGCGGCCTGGGGCCGGACTCTGGCCTCTTGGAGGGCTAATGTGACTTGGAAAGGAGGTAGGCTTGCATCCAGAGTCTTCATAACCTTCGTATGAGACTGACTATTTGAGCAGTCGCTTCTCATGCTGCTGCTGCTCCTTGGGAGGGTTCAAACGCGCTGGACGGATTCGTCTCTGCCTATGCCATGGCTGCTCTCTACCGCCAACAACTTCAGCCCACCGATAGGATTCACTACATCGTTACTAAGGGTTGGACCGTTGCCAACATCATCCCTGACTTGATTGAGAGTCAGTGGGGAGTGAGGGCGAATCTTAGGTAGGTTATTATACTTCAAATCCTGGGAGAGTTGACTAACGGAAAGGCTCCAGATCACGATCCGCAGTTGTCTTGGAACGTGTGATGAACATCTTCAACGCATCGACTATGGCGACAAACACTTCGGTCGAGGTCAACGAGTTCCAAGACTACTGGGACCAGCTCCCCAGCTTCCAGCTTGCCGATAGCTTCTATAAGCATCAGATGAAATACTTCGACCCGTCCGACGATCCGGATACCGCTAACTTCACGATTACCTCCCCTGAGAAGTCTAGAGAGAACCCTCAGGCAGCTGCTTCGTCTGACCAGGTAAGCTTACCCCCAATGTTTCTCTTCAGGACGCGTGTTAATAAGCTTATCTTAGGGCAACGTATCCTGGTTCGTGCCTGCGATCCAAGTGGTAAGTTTTAGAAGCTTGAGACCTTCCCATGTCTATTTCCCGCACATAGACTCCGGCTGTTGCTGCGAAGGCATCCTGGACTAATCATCATTCAGGGTTTCCCCATTGGCGGCACTGCTCCGGTTCACAACGCTGGCTTCCGTGAGACTGCTGGAACTGTAAGTTAAGAAAAGACTCCGAAATTCGAGAGGCGATGCAGATCCAGCTGACTTGTTATGACAGGATTTCGCTCATGATCAAGCGATCGCGACAGCCAAGATCCTTGCCTTGACTGGTCTGGAGGTCCTGAAGAACGAAACCTATGCAAAGGCCATGTGGGCTGAATGGAAGGACATGATCGATGAGGCTTCCAAAGGCCTTCCCTCGGACGGGAAGGACGAGCTCTGAGGATCTGTTCAAACGCACGGAAACTAATCGTCGGTCGAACGTCAGCTATCACAACGACGTGAAGCAACGACATATTGGGTCTCCTTGAAATTCTGAACGACTGAGAAACTCCTGCAACATGAGCATAAACTTTTCAATTAGTACTTATATCCACGAGACCACAGACGCAGTCGTGTTGCTGCATGTGAACGAAGGTGAATGCTCGCTATTTCTAGGGCCAATCTGCCTCGGTGGGAGCCTAAGTGGCGCCCCATCATCGGCTCCCTCACCCCTAAGGTTCAGCCGCAGCCAACATTTCAGTTAAAAGATGACGTCCTGCTTCCAACATCCTCCTGCTCCCTTTCCCTTGCAAAGGTGGTCCCTTTAATGCCAACAGGATTGCAAACCCGACTGAACTGATGGCAAAGAAGACACTCGAGCTCGGCGCTCGCCATGCTGAGGTGGTTCAGTCGGCGATTCAGCACTGGCTAGAGTCAGAAGTGCTGTCCGAGAGCCAAGCGACACAGCTTGCCGACACTATCGCGATTCGAACATTTGACTGGGAGAAGTTTGCCAAATACACCTTGCGCCTCGCTGTTATCTGTCTAGTGATTGCCGTCAGCAGTGTCGTTCTTGAAGCCAGCTTCATCCGCATCTACCGTCGCATTGTCGCCTTGCCAGCAGCTTTGCGCGGTGCGGTCACGGGTCTTATCGCTGTCGGCATCCATGTGTTCGCGTATGATCGGACACAGAAGCTGCCGAAGCAAAAGTACGCGAATGAGGGGATTCATGCTATCGGTGCACTTTTCTTCGCATTAGCTGCTCTGCAGGTTGTTGAGCAGCTGGAGACTTGGCATGCTAGCGATATCGAGAGAAGAAACACGAGCGTGCCCCAGCCCAAATCCGAGGCTGAGGACGATGAGGCATCTCGCGAGAGGAGGAAGCAAGAATACCAGGAGCGGCGTCGGCTCACGAGAAACGCGATCTGGTCGGTCACATTTGGGTTGTCGGTAGTGTATGCGACGGTCGGTTTTCTGTCCAAATCCAACTTGATCTGGACCTGCGCCATCATGGTCTTCAGCTCGTGTGTCGGAGGCTCCGGTGGCTACTTGTAAGTTGTTTCCAGACCTCAGGCCCAGGTTCATACTGGAGGTCAGCTGCTAATTACTTGAATCATAGCGGAGGCGGCTACTGGATTGACATGGAGTCACCATTCCTCTTCATCGGATTCGGATCTTTCCTCTTGGGTGTGTCCCGTGTCATGAGCTTATATGCCGCAACGGAGCCGTTATGGTCAACAACCCGAACCTGGGGGTTACTGTACTCCTTCGTGTCTCTCTGGATCCTGTCTGTTTGGGGCTACGACGATTTCTTCGAGGACAGCTCAGGCAGGGTGTTGTCATCGCGGAAATTGCGCATGTTCTTATGGTCTGTCGTTTTTTCCGTCGCTGCGGGAGTCAGCATCTGGCATGGCTTGCGCTATGACGACTCGACTACGAAAGGGTTTGGATTGACGTTTCTCGGGATCAATCTCTACACCAAGTACTTCGAGTTCTTCTGGGGCTGGTCCAAGCCTGTGTTCTTTGCTATACTGGCAGGCTCGTTTGCGGTTGTTGGCAAGTACGCCGAGAATGTCTGGAACATGCAGCTAGAGGCACTGCTGCTTGGCTAGAAGATCTGGAGACCGCACTGCTATCTATTGCTTACATGTCTATACGTTCTCTTCATGAAAGTTGGGACATACCCGTATTAACCCGCATCACATAAGCAATGCTCCTGGTCAAGCACAGAAACATGTTGTTCCTATCCTTCCAACGCCCTTGACAACCATTTGGCCGCTTCCACATGTATTGGCTCTGCCTTAGCCTCCCTCTTCTTCTTTTTCTCTGGTGACTGGCCCCAGTGATGCGTGAACATGTGAGTGCAATTCCGTGCTAGGATCCATTTGTAGGTATCTTTTTCCAAGTCATCCTCCTGGATCTGATCCAGGTCAGCAAGCTCGCACATCATCACCTGGGCTTCGAAACGCAGCAAGTCGTATTCGGCTCCAACCATGCAAATCCACTGGGGAAGATCGCTTCTCTTGGCCCAGTATGGGCTCAACAGCGGATCATGGCGATCTTGTCCGGCAGGCACGTACCCCCAGTCAAAAGCCCATGATGATGATTCCAGTGATTCCCTTGGACCAGCCTTGTAAGGACGCCTCCTTAACTTCTCGTCAGGATCGTGGCCAAAGTCGACTGGAGGGCAGAACGCAAGCGCAGCCTTCACGATCCCCTTCAACTCGGGGAGCTGGGAAGCAGTCAGGGCCAAATTGGCACCAGAGCTGAACCCACCGATTGCCACACGGTTCATGTCAATAGGCAGGCTGGTATCTTTGAGAACGCTTCCAGCGAGAGCAGCAACGTCGTATACAGGAACAGGGAACGGGTTGAGTGGTGCCTTGGAATAGTCCAAAGACACGACCAACATGCCGGTGCGGCTCGCCCACATGCTGCACCACTCATCATCGGTCTCAGGATCCAGCAGTGCAAATCCACCGCTATGAATGCTTAAGAACAGAGGAAGCAGCTGGCCTGTCTTGTAAGTTGGAGGGAAGAAGACCCTTGTCTGCAGTCCTGGACGAGATGGGTATCGCTTCACGAGTGTTGGTTTCGCGCTTGGAGGGAGAGGCTGAACCAGCCTTTGGTAAAAGAAGAGGAGAGGAGCAATTGTCTTCATCATCCAGAGTCTCAGACAGCATCCAATGCGAAGCAAAAGCGGCTCCCGCTCCTTGGGTAACACAGGCACCCGCCCTTCCTCCACTGCAGCTCTATTTTGGAACATGTCGAATGTTTCGTACGGCGGAGAATGGCTGCGGCTGCTCAGTCTTCAAGACGAGGAGAGGTCGCTTAAACAGCCGATCCGTCAGTCCTCGTCAGGCGATCGTTGGGTTGAGGCGGTGAGTGACGTGTCGGTGGTCAGGATAAGGTGAGAATTTTCGTATGGCGGAGACATCGAGGCAAACCCATGCATCCTGCTTACTCGGCGACGGGTAAGATAATGTCGCCGATGCCACGAGAGGAGTGATTGAGCAAAGGACAAACGTAGTGAGTTTCGCCGAGTCCACGGCTGCTTCGAACCCGTCACAGCTTTCCCAATTTTTTTACGACTGCGACTTTTGCACGACTAACATCAGCGCTCACGCACCATGGACGCCCAACAGGCGGCTTTCTACATTTGCGCCTCTGATATCTATATAGCAACGATCAAGCGCCGATATATGGCTTTCACCGAAGTGCGTGACTTCTGATTACTAATCCTGTCGATGTAAGCTGTGAATCGAGGTCGCGGGACAAAGACACAGGCATTGTGACTCTCGCAGATAATGGTTCGGTGGTGGTGGTGGTGGTGGTGGTCAGGCGAGCAACCTTACTGTGGCAAAGTAAAGCAAATGGGAGATTCAGAAAGATGAATGTAAGAGGGCGTGCGATGGTTGCCTACTTATGTCTGTTGGCTCGGAGCATCTTTTTGCTCCCAACTTCTGTTGCCAACAAGGCACCTGTAGCCTGTGCCGCCCTGTTTGCCCTCGCTCATGTGATCTTATGTTTGCTCTTTACGGTCTGGCATTGTAAGAAATGTTAACAGGAGGATCTTATTACTTAATAATTCTGTCCATGTTGCATCTTCAGTAGTAATGGAAACCAACTAAGAAAATTTTAACAAGGTGAGGTTAACACGAATATTGATGAAGAGTGTCAACCTCTGCCGTGCTGCTTCATTTCCTCGGTCCGCTTCCTGACTGCCTCCCGCAAATGGCTCTATACTATAAGCTACGGCTACGAAATGAAAGACTCCGCCGGGTAGGACTGATCTGGGCGACAAGAAGGAACCTGCGAGGTTCAGCGACGTCTTCTAATCGTCCAATTCATCCTGGGTTAATAGCATTAGCACGTCGAGCTGACTTTACCGTAGGCGACTCGAATACACGATCCTTACCATGCATGCGAATCAATGCATCGCGATCAAGAGCCGTCTAGGGGCTTTTATACGCGTAGTCACACTTCAATGCAAATTCGATGAGAGTATGTAGCTTGTTTGCTTGTGGCACCAGATTGGTCGACGTTAATGTTGGTGTGCAGCAGTTGAAGTGGGTTGTGCCGCCGCGACCTCGAATTAGCCTCGCCAGGGCTGATTCTACCCCTCAATGCATGTCAGCAAATATTGTCTGAGTTCTACCGATCAGTGTATCTTGAACTTCGGACATCTCAGGGTGTGACTCCATAGTCTTGTCAGTCGATTATACATCGAGTACGCATCGTTTAGCAGAGCAGAGATGGATCCTCTGTCAATATCCTTTGGCATTGTTGGTGTGCTGCCGCTCATCGCCCAGGTCATCACCACTGCTCGACAGTATGTGATCGCAGTCGCCGACGCTAAGGAGAGGATGAATTCCTTGGTACTGGAGCTTGAAGTTCTCCAAAGCGCCATTCAGAAGCTTGGAGATTTGCTACTTACTGATTCAGTCACCGGTTCCGATATCAAATTCGACCAGACGTCAGTCCTGCTCTCGTGTTCTGCTGCTATCGAGGTGAAGCTCCAGGAGCTCTTCAGAAAGCTTGGGAAAGAATCCAGCAAGAAGCTTGGCAAGCTCTTGTGGCCATTCACCGAAAAGGAGCACCAAAAGACTGTCGGAGAGCTTAGGAACTTTTCGACCTGGATCCAGTTTGCCCTCTCGATTGACGGTTGCCGCCTCTTATCGCAGACATCCGATGATGTGCTGGCGGTGCTTGCCAACCAGTTAGAGCAATTTAAGGCTACTCAGCAGCTGCAATCAAGGACGGAAGAGTTATTTGGTGCTGTACAAGAGCAGACCAAGGTGCTCCAAGATGGTGCCGCGGTGAAAGCCCGCAAGCGAGTATTGGACTGGATTTCAACAACAAAGCATGATGCACGGCATTCGATCTTGCAGCGCTCTCGGACCAAGAATACTGGCGGCTGGCTTTTACGCAACAAATGCTTCATGGAGTGGAGAGACGGTGTGTCCGTCACTAGGGTTCTCTGGTGCAATGGTATTCAGGGCTCTGGGAAGACGATTCTGGCGTACGTACACACAACATCTTTCAACTCGACCATGCGCTGACAGGAGGCAGATGCACGGCAATCGACGAGCTGAGACGGGGCTTCACCAAGCCGAATGCACCTCTAGCATATTATTATTTCGACTATCAGGACCATAAGTCGCAGACGCCCCTGTTGATGATTTCCTCCATCCTCCGACAACTTCTTGAACAGCTTCCTGAGCTTCCCGCGTCGGTGAAAGAACTCTATGAAGCCCGCACAAATCCAACAGGCCATCAAATACTCGAATACGAGAGGCTCCTGAAAGAGATCTGTGAGGCGTCTGATACAGTTTACCTAGTGTTTGATGCTTTGGACGAATGCGGCGATCTTAAATATATTCTACAACTGATCGATGCGCTGAGCCAGATCATCAGTTGTCGAGTCCTGGTTACGAGTCGTCCACATATTTATGAACAGCTGCAAAACTCCTGTTCATTCTCAGAACTCAAGATCGAGGCGCAGGAAGATGATATAAGAACTTATGTCCTGGAGCAATGCGATGCCGCCAACATTCAGCAGATCGCTGATACCCAGTTCATGGAGCAGCTGGCTGAAAGGCTGACCCAAAGTGCACGCGGAATGTACAGTTTAACATTGCTTGCAACTATCAAAGGCCGTGGCTGACAGCGCGCTCTATCTAGGTTCCTCCTTCCAGTGTTACAATTGCGGACGGTATTGAACGAGCCGACGATTGGAGAAATGGAAGACAAGCTGTCGCAGCTCACCGAGGTCCTCTCTGATGCGTTTGAAGAAACACTGGAGAGAATAAAGCGATTACCCGGAAGCCGGAGTCGACTAGCACTTTCTGCATTAATGCACCTCGCACATGCCAGAAGAGTCTTTCGAGCGTGTGAACTCTGTGACGTCCTGGCGCTGAGACCGGGCATTACGTCTGTCAACATCAAGTATCGTCCCACTGCAAAGATGATTCTAGACTGTTGTCAAGGTCTTGTGATGCTAGACGAACGAACCGGCCAACTACGCCTTGGGCATTACGCCATACAAGAATACCTGCTCTCCAACTCGGGAAGTCTCTTTCCTCAGTTCGAGTTGAAGCTAGCATTTGACTGCCTCGATTATATGCTTCTGGATGACTTCAAGACAGGACCACTGGACACTGACGAAGCGATAGAATCTCGCATCGCATCTTATCCCTTCATTTCTTATAGCTCTGCATTCTGGGGCAGCTACGTCAAGCCTGTGGAGCAGAATGCTGATGTGTGGAGCAAGCTGATGATGTTTTATTCGTCTCTGTCTGCCACAGCCGCGGCAACACAAGTCCGATACTTTATGAAGGGATATCGCGAGGACTATTATTCTATCTCGGAATGCCTCAGCACTACGCCACTGCATCACTCGGCGCTCGAATGCCTCGAAGAATCTACCAGGTCTCTGCTGGAGCATCTTGATGTCAACAAGAAAACCACCATGGGAACCACTCCACTAATCAAAGCTGCCAGCAGAGGACACGTTACGGTGACAAAGCTGCTCTTGGAGCGAGGAGCAGATCCGCGAATCAGAAATTGGTACGGCAATGCACTACAATGTGCCGCTGAGGCTGGCCAGTGTGAGACAGTTCGGCAGCTCGTTGAATGGGGAATGGATCCCAACGGCGAAAATGACGGAAGCCGTTACCCGGTGAACTGTGCGCTAGATCGTGATGCTGCACAGGCGCTTGAATTACTCGTCGACCTGGGTGCTGATCTGCGAATGGGTGAGGATGAAGAGCATGTTAACACGTTCCTCGCGGCTTGCTCCCTGGGCCGCGACAAGATCATTGACATGATGTTGCGGCGTGGATTGGTTGATGTACGGACAGACCAACATATAGCACTTGCGCTCCGCTTAGCGACTGTGCCGATTCTGCGGCGTTTGATCAGTTCTGGGGCGAACGTCAACGCCGTAGATAAGCTAGATCACACCGCACTTTGGTATGCGGAAATGAAAGGTGATGAGAAGGTAATCCAGGTGCTACAGGAAGCAGGGGCAATACTTTCTTAGGCGAGCGGAGAGATGATATTACCAACTAATTAGCCACTACATACACGCAGTCCTGTCGCGAAACGGAGGCGATACTGCAGTGGGCAAGAGATAACAAAGTGCAGAAGACTTTCTGAGTCAACTGTTCACCAAAGTTCAGTATCTGAAAGATTTTCTGGTTTGCATAGGTGACGTAGAAATATTGTATTAAAATAAATACAGGTGAACATTATGAGTTCCACTTCATCATCAAGGAACGCCGGTGCCATTTAGTCTTCTGCCAGCCTCCCATGTCCTCATTGCTCCCCTATCTCTTCCAACAAGCCAGAAAGGCATCTACGGCGGAGAGTAACCAACAGGGAACACTGAGCCGTCACTATTACCGCTATAAGTGTAACCACACTTACCATTACCAACGACATAGCCGGCGCCGGTGTCAACACCCTGCCTGGACAGGATGAAGTTAGGGTGCCTAGACTGAGACTGGCAAACGCCACCATCGTGGAAGAGGAGGAAGCAGTTCTTGTTGCGGGCACGGAAAAGGAAGGTCTCGCACTGGTCGAACTTCTGGCAAGCATTGCAGCACTCAACTGCAGTGGTGGCACCATCAGCGACAGTCTTGAAGTCGGAGGCAACACCAGGACCGTTGTTGGCAACATTGACAGCAAAGTAGCTCTGGCCGCTAGCGATGAAGTTGGGGCCGAAGAAGTTGCCAGGAGCGCAGGCATCGTACACAGTTGGGCCGGGCAGGACCTCGGTAGTGGTGGTAGATGTCTGCTCAGTCTGGGTCTCGAAAGTAGTAGTGTATGTAGTAACACTGGAAGTGGAGGTAGAGACGATAGTTGTAGGGACGTTGGCGGGGATCTTTGTGGAGGTACGCCATTGGGTCTGGGTCTTGGTGGAAGTCTTGGACCAGTAGGCATAGGTCTCAGTAGCAGGCTTGAGTGTCTTCCAAGCAGTCTTGGTGACCTTGTTGTTGACGGTCTTGGTGCCTGTTATCATGGGTTAGCATCTGAATTATGGACGTTCGCGGACTAGCAGAACTTACAGGCGACCTTGTTGGGGTAAACGAAGGCGAGGACACCCTTGCCGTTCTTTGAAGTAGTCGTAGCGGCACGGGCCTCGACATCACCGTGCGGGTGAACAAGGGCACGGGGGCCAATCAGATCCTCACTGTTGATGGTGTCCTGAATCATCATGAAACCAGCAGTGGTGGGAATAACTGTAGTAGAAATTGACTGCTCAGTTGAAGTAGAGGTCTCGGTCTCGGTGACAGTGGCGGGAATAGTAATGGTGGAGACCTCGAAGGAGGTGGCAGTAGATGAGAAGGTGTCAGTGATAGCCTTGTTCGTGACCGTCTTAGTGTTGGTGATGGTCTTGGTCTTGGTGGTGACGAAGCCCTTGTAAGTAGTGACGGTCTTCTGAGGAGCAAGGAGGGTCTTGGTGACGGGCTTCTTGGTGGTTGTCGTCATGGCAGTGGGAACGTTCTTGATAGACTTGGTGCCAAGCTCAGTGCGGCAGCTTTGGGAAGCGCCAGCCACCGACTCCAGAAGGAGCGGCACAATGGCCAAGATCTGGAGAGAGATTTGCATGGTGAACTCTACGAGCCTTGGCAGTCCCGGGAAGAGAAGACGAAAAGGAAGGAAAAGTGGCTGAGGATGAAACTCCTTTGCTCTGCTGCTCCAGACACATATTCGGGGACGGTAATGAGAGAGGATCGGTCTTATACAGAAAGCTCTCATCGACTGAATCACTCTCCAGTTTGGGACTTTGTTATTGCTCACAACATCTTTCAGGATCAAGAATGCTAATCGGTCTGGACACGGAATAGACCTGAGGCGCCTAGCGAAGAAACGGAGACCGCGATGTCCGTCGTTATGGGTGGAGCTATGGGAGAAGGGGTCTCGGCCACGTCTATGGAAGCTGCCACGATGGTTACCCACGTGTGTGTGTCAACCATGTGGATGGAGTCTCGAACAAAATAGCCGAGAGAATTAAGGACCATCGATCCAGGAACAGGGTCTAAACTCATTCGGGGTGTTTTCAGCCTAGTTCGGAGCCATGAGGCTGCGACACGATTTCTCTGTGTAAGGCATTGTGGCGGTATAGCTCGCGCAATAGTCTCCTAAGCTTCGGCGCATTACACCCGGCTTAACCAAGAGTTGCCGCCGTCGTACAAAGTGATAGTACATCGCACACAAAATTGGTTCGAATTGATTATACGGGGTTGGAAATAACATAAAGGGCCATTGGCTACACTGCGATCCAAAAATCTCCGAGACTCTGATGAGTTCTGCGGAGAAATGCTGGACATCGACATGAGGTTACCACACACCTGGTAACAACAGGCCCAGAGAAACTGGGCCCAGAGAAACTGGGCCCATCGGAAACACGCAAATCTCCCGAGATCGCCAAGGATAAGCGAGCAAAGTGAGCAGTCATACGACTTTACACCTACTAGTGGCACGATCGCATTCCTCATGGTAATTAAGATGAGCTGTATGCTTAGTTCCCCGGAAAGGGAATATGTGGAACTGCAGGATCTGAATATACTAGAAACATTCCTGTCCTGTTCAGCGTCGGCAATAAGGAACAGGTTCTCCATAAGCCCACATGGATTCTGGCAATAGGCTAACTCGTGGTCGAGCGAGCACCTGCAAAGGGGCAGCGGAGTGGCGGCCACACCCGAAAACCACGCGCTGTCAACCAGAAACTTAATGTATAGCCTCTAGAAGCCATCAACAAGTTCACGAATCGTTGAAGACGCTTGAGGAGGGTCGCGTGCCCAATGCAGTAACTTGACCTGACAAGCCGTCCAAATGCGGCGAAGCCATGCTCAGGGCACGCGAGGAAACATGCATTTCCCATGGCGCTAAAGCTCCTGGACTCTTCTAAAGCAGGCCCAAGAATGTGATTGACTCTCGCCCCAAGCCATGCACGTCTTAGGCTAACGGGACAGCCAACCGCATGCAAGATCGCGGTCGGTTGACAGCGCCACCAGGTACCCTAATATCCACCACCTTCCTGACTCAGTAGCCGAGGACTTACACGAGAGAGAACATCGACAACCAATCCCTGCTACTGCTCTTCCTCCGCATCGGAACATTTCATGCTCAGTCTGAACTGGGATTGCCATGTGAATCCACAATCGTACTGCTGGATTGCTTGTACCTGGTATGCGGTTCGGGCTCTCCATGTGGTTCTAGACTTGGCGATCTGAAAGCGTGGCGCCGAGACCATGGGATTCAACAACACCAGATTCAAGGCTGCCGATAACATCGTGGAGTACCTCTCCATAAACATCGCTTTTCGTCGCCCAATCCGTCCAAGATCTCAGCCCAGACCCTGTTGGACCTAAGCTGAAGCTGGGTCTATCAGGGTCTATTGAAACGCCTCAATGTCTAACAGGACATCGAGATTCTTCTACTGAGCCCGAAATCTTTGTTTTTTACGGGTTTTCCACATATCTCCGATGGAATGACCACGGCAGCCGCCTCTTAGAGCCACTGATCTGTAAAGTCGATTTGATTGCTGGAGTATGTCTCCAGATCTTCGGTCACAAGAGCTCTTCAAGCCCGGAGTCATCCACTTCCTATAGTTCAGTTGACCCAACCCGTGGTCGTCCACTCCATTGGTCTTTCTTGTTTTCTTCTTGAAGAACATCAAGAAAGTGTGAGGTCTTCAACGGTCAACCTCTAAACACCATGTTCTTCACAAAAGGAGTGGCCTCTTTGGCCCTTGCTGCCTTACTCTGCAGTTCGAGCGTCTCTGCTGCTGCTCAATCTGACATCCCTCACTTTCGGGCTCGTCACAGCCGTCGAGATGGTGCTCAGCCTAGCACCAACCCCGAAGACCCCCCAGCGCCCGCTGTCCTGGAGCCTGTCATTCCTCCAGATGTCAATGAAGATGCGCTCTCTGTTCTTGCTCTCGACAAAGCGGTAACGCTTGCATGGGCTGGCTCTACCGACGGTGTCAACGGCCCTAAAATCAAACGTGAGACTGCCGTTCTCTCGCAAGCCAACTTCGAATTCGCCTACCCAGCTGTTGCTTTGGATCACTCTACCTTCGTCACCGGTGTTAGCTGCTCTGCTGGCAAGATCTCTGCCACCTTGAGCAGTGCCGCCTACACCTACGCCAAGAAGAAATGGCCTGCTACAGGCGACATCCTGTTCGTCACTGCTGCTGACGGATGTGGTCTGAAGGACTCCAACGAGTACTTCCATGCCAAGTCCATCACTTTTTCCGACAGCGATAAGACCTTCACTGCCACTGGAGGGCCGGCGAAGTACAAGGATATTGCCGTCCACATGAATCTCAAGTGGGGTGATGCCGGCAGCTACAAGCTCAAGCGCGCAGTGGACAAGAGACACGTATGTTCCAACACTCCACCACATTGCTGAGCCACGTTTCTTTAACAGGATTATCATGCTGACTTTGCGCTGTAGATCTTCGAAGAGTCTTTCGACAAGCGCGCTTATGCTGACTTCAGCATGAGCTGGTCCGCTTATCTGAATGATGACTGGGCTCTGGGCGCTGATGAAGATGCTCCTTGGGACAATGCCGCCCTCCTCTGGAAATGGGGCAAGGATGGTGGTGAGAAGGATGACTCCTACAAGAAGGGAGAGGTTGCCAACAAAGATGGCGGTGGTCACCACAAGCGCGACTACAACCAGACTGAGATTGCTGAGCGTGCCCTTACTGAGCGTGAGCTTGATTACGGCCTTGCTCTCTACTGCGTTGAGTGTGGTTTCAGTGGCGAGGCTACCATCTGGGGAGAGATCGATGCATCTATTCTCTTCTTTGAACTCAACACCGTTCAGGCGGGTTTCAATGCCGAATTCCATGCTGGAGTCAACATTGGCATGCAGGCTTTCGTCAAGTACGAAAAGAGCTGGGAAAAGGACATCTTCAAGATTTTCCTTCCCGGAGGCTTCAGCATTCCCCTCCTCGTTGACGTCGGCCCCTTTATCAGCGTTGGTGTTGAGGCAAAGGCCGGCATCGAGGCAACTGGCACTCTGCTCGTGGGTGCCGATATCAACTGGGACGATATTGACATCATGATCGATCTCCTTGATTCTGGTAACAGCCACGCTCGAGGCTTCAAGCCCCGCTTTGGTCATCGCGCTGAGGCGACTGGCGAAATAAAGGTAGAAGCGTCGCTTGGTTTGCCTATTAAGCTTGGCGTTGGCATTGAGATCGTTGAGGGTCTCTGGTCTGCTGAGGCCGCGCTGAAGGACACGCCGTCTATCAACGCTGAGGGCAAATTTGAGGTCTCGGCTACGGTTGCCGATGATGGCACCATTGAGCATGATATTAATGGCGGCTGCTACGGCATTGCTTGGAATATTCATTTTGAGAATACCCTTGAGGCTGTTGTCAACGCTGATGGTGTCGGCGACTATGCCTGGCCGCTTATGGATCCTTGGGAGAGCGACCCTATTGCCGAGGGATGTATCGGATACGTCGTTGATGGCACTGACGAAGGCTCCGAACCTATCAAGGATCCTCAAGGTGCTGGAACTGGCACTGGCGCCGGGGGTAACGGCATGAACAGTGGTGCAAATGGTCTCTCCAATGGTGGAAGTGGTGCCAACAGGCAAGCTTTGCAAGCTCCGCCAAGTTCCAGCACCCTCAGTACTTCCGTGGTCACAACCAGCAAGGCATCTTCTACTTCAAAGGCGACTTCTACGAGCAAGGCAACAACAACTTCTAAGCCCGCCACCACCAGCAAGAAGCCCACCACTACATCCAAGGCGCCCGCTTGTACACCAAGCGTCGCCGTTCAGAACACCAAACCACCACAAGGCAGTGTCTGCAAGAAGGTCGCCACGCAGGCTGTCGCTATGGACAGTTTCAACCTGGGCAAGAGCACAAGCCCTAAGAATGTCGAGGCCTGTGCTTTGACTTGCTTGAACAACTCTAAGTGTGTGAGCTTCAGCTTCAGCGACAAGAGCAAGTGCCAGCTATACAACAAGGCCGTCAAGAGTGTTGCGTTGATGACCAAGAAAGGCGAGCCGCGTCTTAACATTTACGATAAGGGTTGCTATACCCTCAAGCCCTGCAAATAGGCTGTGTTTTAATTCGATTGTGTCTATCTGCGCTCATGAGCTTAACATGCCCGAAATGACATGAGACATTAATTTTGTTGAAGTGAGCGTGACATGTGTTTCTCGCCATGTGGCTTGAGCCATCTATTATTCTCGAATTCCGTTCTTAATCAGTCGCTTCGTGTGGCTTATGAGTGGAATGTAGGTCAGATGGTCACTGTTTTGTTCGTGGATCTCCGTATCCGAGTCTGTCGCTACCCTGGATGATAAAGCCTTGACTTCAAACATCGTGAGAGATGCTTTTACCCAGAAAGCCGTAAAAGAAATTCCAACCTGTTCGATAAAATCTTTGTTGAGCTTACAGCCCATTTTTATGGGCTTCCTTTGCTGTTGCAGGGGCGCTGTTGGGAAACTGTTGTGACAATGGTGTCGGATGCTTCACGTTTGATCGAAAGTCTTATAACTTTGATGCTTTGGGGCAAGCGACGGTTCATTGGGATTCGGTTACCCATCGTGTCACATCCGATACCGAACAACTACCATTCAGTTCGGACTTAAACGAAGCTATAGTCTGAAATCTGACGGGCTTGTGTTTCTGATGTTACTCCGACGTGTTACGGGCATCCGGCTTGTTCAATGTGCAAGATGCTTGACACACAAGATGGCAGCAAATGCGCCTCATCGACGCTTGCCTGTGCCTAGGTCTAAAATGTCAAATCTTCGGAAGTGTCGGGCCTGAGGGCTAAGCAAAGCTGTGTGGCTGCGGCGAGGATGCCCTCCTATTCACATGAAAGGTAAGCGGGGTGTTGTGTGTCGCCACGTCGGGATTAAGTGTGATACAAGAATCCCATAAAACCGATCATCGAAGCTCAAGATCCGTTAAGGCTTTCGTGATGCAGACTATATAGACATGCTCTCAGGGACTCCTGCGAGCACAATCAACTCTCATGTCTGGCTTAGTATCGCAGGTTCTTCTGCCAACACATACTACGTGAATTGATGCTTTGCTTGCATACAAGAACACAAAAGTCGAAATGTCTCAGGTGTACCTCATCACCGGTGCGTCCACGGGTTTTGGGAACCTGACTGCACGCGCTTTAGCGAAGGCGGGCCACATTGTGTTCGCCGGCATGTATCGAGCGGACGGCAATGCCTCATCGCAAGAACAGTCCCTGCGCGAATTTGCCAATGAGCACCATGTCGACATTCGGCCCGTGCCATTGAATCTGCTTTCGCAGGAATCTGTTGATGCAGCCGTCGCACGTGTACTTAACGACGCGACTGGAATGATCGATGGTGTTATTCACAACGCCGGTCATATGAACTTTGGCCCCGCAGAGGCCTTCACGCCTGAGCAAATGATGCAACTTTACGATGTCAATGTCGTGGGCTGCCAACGTTTAAACCAGGCCATTTTGCCTCATATGCGCCAGGCCCGACGAGGGCATCTCATCTGGGTTGGCAGTTCATCAACCTGGGGTGCCAAATCGCCGTACCTCGGGGCTTACTTTGCTGCTAAAGCGGCACAGGACCATCTGGCCCAATGCTACGCCCATGAGCTGATGCCGTGGGGCATCGAGACCACAATCGTCTCACCTGGAGTCTTCGTGACTGGCACTTCACACTTCACCGACGCGATGAAACCGGCAATCGCGTCAATCGCCGGAGAATACGATGAGGAAGGGGCTCCAACTCGGCAAATGGGCCAAGATGTGAGGGAGGGAACCGCAAAGCTGCCTCCACTAGACGCAGACCCAAATTCAGTTGCGGAAGTGATCGTGAAGGCGGTGGCAGCACCTAGAGGAGAGAAGCCTTTCCGGGTCTTCGCTGATCCCTCAATGGACGGCGCAGAGGTTGGGGCTGCGGTGAATGACAGTAACAAGGTGAATATCTATAGGCGAGCAGGCTGGATGAAGTACCTCAAGGTCTGGCAGTGATGGAGGACATCTAGAGTGAGCGAATGTGCACAGTTGACCTTTCCATATTCTTTCACGTAGCTCCGCAATCAATCGATCGATGGCATCGTTTACTGTGTTCATTGCAAAGTGACTACAGTACCATCCGCATGCGACGTATCTGGACCCTCAAATCGAATAACAGGCAGTCCTGAACTTATTTCTCAACTCCAAACTTGAAGTATGGATTGTTCAAGTTCTCGGCCAATGTCTGTTTCAGCGGTGTCCAGTCCCTTTGGCCCCATTTGCTAAGAAGACCATGAGCGACAGATTGGTCAGTCGAGATATCTGGGAAACCCGGGTTGGGGAAGTCAGGCAGCCATTGCTTCTGGGGCCGCAACTCGCGCAGAACCTCAAGGAACAGATTCCAATTTTGACCGATGCCCCAGGCCTGGAATCGTTGGTTGGTGACTGTTGGGTCGATCAGCGCCGCGATATGGATCAGCGCAATGTCTTTGACATCAACGAAGAAAGCTTGGCCGTGTTAGTACTTCTGAACGGTGTTGGAACGTGATGATGGGCTCACCAGAGGGGAATGCGTCCAGTCGCTGTTTTTCGCTTCGATATAGGGACGTGACCCAGTTGTGGTGGACGTCAGCATGCTTGACGTTCCGCGGCTCGCCAATGACCCCCGAGGGAGAAACGATGTTGGAAATAAAATGAGGGCCATGCTCTTTCATGAGCCTTAGAAATTCCTCCTCTGCAGCTACCTTACTAGCCGCGTATACGTTGAAACCATGCATAGGTCCGTAAGGTGGTGGAGAATGTGAAAGCTTCACAGCGGCCTCGTTAAAGGTATCTGGACCAACCTTAGTATGGTTCCCCTTGATTGGAAAGACTGCCGCGACAATGCTGCCCGTGAAAACAAAGGCTTTGATGGAGGGCTCCTTGAGGGCAGAGATGAAAATAGAGCTCACGCCCTTGACTGTCGTTGGTATGGCTATCTCCCGGTCGGTCTCAAAACCACCATCTTTGCCAGCAGCAGTGCTGGTAGCGATGTGAAGGATGCCAGCCACGCCCTTGACAGCTTCGTCAAAAGCACCATCAACACCAATATCGGGGACCTCGACAACCTCAAATTGGCCACTGAGAGATTCGTCGAAGTGCGCGGTCAGCAGCCATGAGGCAGAGTGAAAGTCACGGACGCTGCCGCGGACTCTGAAGCCACGTTGGAGAAGCTGCTTGATGACTTCCGATGCAATGAATCCTGTGGCTCCGGTGACCAGTACCAGTGAGCCAGCGGGAATGCGCATATCAGGTATCTTTGATGTCGCCATCTTGCCTGTTGTAGTTGACTTGGGAGCTGTGTTGTGAATGCACCTAACAAAAGACGTCGCGCATGGTAGTGGTGACTATACTTATATGTCTTTCTGGCAGAGAGCCTTCTCTCCAATTCGCCAGAAGACGTCCGTTGATTTCTAACTAATCCTATTGATGACCAATGTGCGTGAACACAACATGGGGGACGCTTCTCGCAGCTTACTTCCGTGGACGGTATCAGACGAGATTCGTACACCTGATCGGCATTTGGAACCCAAAAGGGAAGTTCTAGAGCTTGGCACTTCTTTGGGTTAAAAAGCAGCACACAAGTCAGCACTTTAAAGCCTTACGAAACTCGTCTGGGGCATGCTGCCTTTTAGTGTACAGTCATTGGCTAGAGCACTATGAAGGAGACATGTTGAAAGAGTGGAGTGATCTCAGTTTGCGAGTAGCTCGTAAAATCTGTTCGAGCCGCAAAGTGGCACTGGTCCTTGTCGGCGATTGACAAGGCCTTTTACGAGTATACAGCTTTGACATAGCATCCTCACAACCTTGGGTAGCCTTAAGGTTTCTAAACCGCCACCGTGCTCCACGAGTGTCACTACCCCGTTGATATGCATCCAAGCAGTATCGACATCGCCTGTACCGGTCTGGATAGTTTGCTATGGTTAGAGACTGCTGCAAAGGGCCGGGGTTGTTCTATCTTACCGCGTCAACAACAAGTGCTATCGCTTTTGCAACAGCAAGTGCACTGACTCTGGTAGCATCTCCATCAAGCGTCTGCATCAGCGCCTGCAGGCTGCTCTGCTGGTATTGCATGGCAAGCCGGAACACAATGGCATTGTCCGGCTGACTCCGTAAGATGAATCTGCATGTGCCGAGAAGAACAGCACCGACCAGCAACGCACTGTCTGTGATAGCCAGACCGACCCAATCTTGCAGGATCTGGCTTTGGTGGTTGCCAGGATAGTCGAAGAGAGGACAGTTGGCAGCGGCATATGGGACTGCTACTTGGCAATCTACCTAGTCATTAGACACATCGCCTTGCAGGAACACTTTGAGAAGAGGGGCGTACAGTAGGCAAGCAGGAAGAATTCCTGATTCGAAAGTGAGCATGCAAGACTTTGGAATGGGTCGCGCTTGTCATTGGCCGTGCGACAGAGGAGGGTTGCGGGTCGGGGCGATGAGGGAAGGGTGTACTTTTCGGGTCTAACTTGTACACTTTCACGCTGATACTCATTCAATAGCTTGCGTCTTCGTCTCGCGTGGACTTGGGCAGTGGCATGTGAATGGGTCGTCTTCCGCGTCTCCGCTGAGGCGGGAAGCGTAGGGTCGGTAACTGAGACGAAGCGAAACTTGCGAGGCATCTTGTCACTGGTATCCTTGCGACTTGAGAATGAAGAAATTAGAAATAGAGCAAGTGTTTTCCCGTCAGGATCAATTTCATGGCTATAGCGCAAGCTAGGATGAAGACCATTCCAATGTGGTCATCAGCTGGGTCTTACTCACCGCGTTGCATTTGTAATCCCACGCAGCTCGAAATTCTTCGTGCCAAGGTCTACAACTTCCCCATCAGGAAAGCACCGGATTGACTCACGGCTTTAGTGAAAACACGTCGTAGGCTCTGGTCTTGTATATCTTAATTGAGAGTAAGGCCATCAGTCGCCAGGAGTTGGTGGGAATTGAACAAGCAAACAGCCATCGAAGAGCAGCGAGCATTTGTAAACTGACGTCGTCGAGGCAGACCCTATTAAGTTGGTCATCGCCGGCCTTCACGGCTTTCACAACCTGTGTCGTTACCCGCACATACAATATAGTGGAGAAAACTCGACGGTGGCGGGACTCATTGCAACTGGTCCGTTTCGCGGGGGAGCTATGGTGCGGAAAGAACTTAGTCGAGTCAATAAGTTCTTTTCTTTTCTTTTTGTCCTTCTTTTTCTTTTGGTTCTATGCCCCAATTGGACGTGAGGTGTTCGTGTTTCGTGGACGCTTGAAGGCTGAGGTATTGTCCGCGCTTCGGTCCGCGGAATAGCCAGTATCGCTGACAACCGCCAAGCAGGAGGCGCTGGCGCAGCAGTGCCCTAGTAATGCCGTGTAATATGATGTCTAGCGTTCACCAGACAGATTATAGACTGAAGAGTCGAATGATTGAGCATGCCCAGTGAAGACCAATCTACATCATCATGAGTCCAACGCAAGGCTTCGTCCGCGGGGCTATGCGGCGCACAAGGACCAAGCGATGCGTTGTGTACAAGTCTGAAGAAGTCCACCACTGTATATAAGAGCTCACGAAAAGACAATTGCAAGTCAATTTCGTCAAACAAAGCCGGACAGAACAAGCATCGACTTCAACCGTACCAATACCCACGATGAAGACCACTACCACCGCTATCGTAACCTTGTTGAGGTTCGGCCTAGGCCAGGGTAAGCAATCATGTTGGATGGAACAAAGCTTCAGGATTCCATTGCTAACATATACATGATGTATTTAGCTCAGCTCGTGAACCCCGTAACACGCTTCGACAATATCACCTTTGCCTTCCCGAACACGACAGAATGGCCGATTCTACAGACCGACTTCGCCCCAGAGTCGATGCCCGATTGCGGCGAAACAAGCTATGTTGGTCACGATCGCCTTGTAGGTCGTCGGGCTTTGGTCACAGGCGGAGATTCTGGCTTGGGGAGAGCCATCACTATCGCCTATATGCGTGAAGGTGCTTCGGTAGCAATCAACTACCTCCCCGAGGAAGAGGTTGACGCCCAGGACCTGGCCGACTTTTTGCTGGAGGAGTTCCCGGAAAGGCCCTTGATTCGGATCCCAGGGAACCTGTTGGACACCACTTTTTGCGACGAACTTGTCGATCGGGCCGTGGAAGAGCTTGGTGGCCTCGACATTCTCGTCAATAATGCTGGGTAAGCGCAGAAGCAGGACCATGCTTTTACCCAAGACTGACACTCGTGACGACAGACGAGGTGGTGTGCATGCTGGGCCTGAGTGGCGTAATGTTACGACGCTCCCGAGGGAAGAGTTCCATCGTATCTTCGAGACAAACCTCTATGTGCCGTTCTTTCTTACCCAGGCGGCCGTACCACACATGCGCCCAGGGTCCTCATTGAGTGAGTGGTTGCGGCGATCAACCCATGATCGAAGCTAATTGATGCATACAGTTTACATGAGCTCTGGACAGGGCACTGTGCCGACCCCAAATGCCCTTCCCTACGCCGCGTCCAAAGCCGCCTTGAGAAGCCTGATGTCCAGCGTCGCAATGCAGTTGGCACCCTATGGCATTCGATCGAACGCTGTTGCCCCTGGCGCTATCTACACCTCTTTCCCTTTCGCAAATGGAGCTTCTGCGCTGAACATGACGCAGCTTGGAGCTACGCTACCTTTTGGCCGGATCGGACAGCCTGTGGAGGTTAGCCCGCTGTTCGTCGCGCTCGCCGACGAGGCATTCTCGTACACGAGCGGGAGCGTGTTCGGTGTTCACGGCGCTGAGCGAGGTGTTTGGTAGTTATCTGTCGAGAGCTGGGCTCTCTTCCGGGTTTAAGACAGGCCTGTGGTTGACAAGCCTTGATCTCATCGATGCTTCACCTTTGCGAAGATCTCTCGCTTTGGACCTTAACTTCTGGCTTACAGTAGGGAAATGTGAATACAAGTAGGCCCTACTGGCCCTAAGATTCCGGATCTACTGTGTTTCGGTCATTCTAGTGCATGATAACCAGGCGCCCTCACAGCTTCGATCGCACGCGCATGGTTCCCTGCTTTGCGTGATTCGGGTAGAAAGAGTACTTAATTTGTCGAGGGTGTTCCTCGTTGACTGCTGGACGGTGTCAACCACGGCTACCAGGATCAGATGTGGGGACCTCATCCAGAAATCCTTCTCTGTGAATACGGTGAGAGAATTCTACCGTCGACCACATCGACTCGCGAAGGAGCTTCCATGAGACAAGGCACCGGACCAATCTCAAAAAGTGCGAAGCCATGCTTTTCGCATCGACAATCTCGGCCCTCGAGCCGTACGTCGACGTGCCGTTCAATGCCTCGCTCAGCGTGGTCCTTTTCCTCACCTACCGATGCCTCGTGTCTAAGCCCGGACTCCTCCTTGCGGTCGTCTTCACCACAAGCGCTGTTATCGCCATATTTGACAGAGTGTCAACCAAAGGCGAAATCATCAAGACTATGGCCGAGCTTCCGCTAGGCCTCGGCTCCGTGCTACTATTCATCGTAGCGAGCCGACCAACCAAGGAGAGATGGCTACATGCCTTCACCATCTATGTCAACTTCGCTGTCTACGGCAATATTGTCATGATGGTGGCTACTCCTTCTGGCGACACGTATCGAGGACTCTTCTGCAAGGTCGCTTGCCTAGCACTCTCTGCGTGGATCATCCTACAGGGCTACGGAGTCCAATGGAAGACGATCGCGATTCATGACAACCTATTTGTCTTCACTGCTGCTTCGAAGAGCTGGGTATTTGCGCATGCCATCTACAGGTTCATCCTCTTGACTCTACCGGCATTCGGATCTGGCAGGCGTCACCGCCTCTTGGAGGCCTACTCGCTCGGGCTCACGTACCTCTTGTCATGGACGACCGGACTTCCATTCGAGTACTGCTTTGGTATGGCAGATACGACTGTGGCACCCGCAGCCACTGCTTGGTCATCTATCTCGAAAACGTTTGATCTGGTCCCGTACGACAAGACGACGTATCCGACAAGGCCGGGCAGTGGTTCAGTCGGAGACATTTTTCTGAGCGGTGTTTTACTTGCTGTAGCTTGCTTTGCATGTCTGAGAATGAGTCGCCTTGTATGATACTGTGGTAGAGGCAAGCCTTCCTTCACGTCATGCTTGCGACAGAATACCAGCTTGGGATACGAGTGTTGCGAGTTTGCTCAGTTCCAAATCGACGAATGCTCTGAGGCCCCTGATGGCCAGACACGCAAGACCCCACCATGCGTGGATCTTGACGCGCCAAAAACCGAGCGACACGTTCTTTTGAGGGTCAAAGTGGACTACGCGATCGTGACAGCGGTCAGTGTTGGCGTGCCCGGCAACGAAGTAGATGCCTTGTAGTTTCTTGCGAACAAACTGACAAATAGAGAATCAAGATTCGCACATAACCTCAATGGGTGCCGATTTGTCCAATGCATTCTATGTTGCCATAGAAATGGTCTTATTATTTGGTAATGCTCTCGCCTATCGTTAAGGGACCCAACACACTAAACGCACCTCGGGCTCGTCTTGCGTCAGTCGTGGGTCTGTGTCAAACTTTTATATCGGTCGGTCAGCAAAACGTCAAGTACAAAAGACGAGAACCCCGTGGTCTGTCGGCTCCCCTTCCACCCTGAATTCCTCAACAAGTGACTATTCCGGGTCATCGTTGCAGAGTTGCCTCCCTTCCAGAGCCTCCAAAATGACCGATTTCGAGAAGCAGAGCTATTGGCATGATCGCTTTGCGCAAGAAACGGAATTCGAGTGGCTCATATCCTCGTCAGACTTCCTCTCAATATGCAAGCCATACATCTCCCATCTTGCATCTGATGCGCGTATTCTGCAGCTTGGATTCGGGACAAGTGACCTGCAAAACCACCTCCGCGCTGATGGCTTCACGAACGTGACAAATGTCGACTATGAACCGCTAGCAATTCAAAGAGGTCGCGAGAATGAGAAGAAGGCGTTTGGGGATGTGCGAATGAAGTATGAGGTTGGCGATGCCACGCAGCTCCGGGTCGGGGAGGAAGCTTACGATCTCGTCTTGGACAAGAGTACCGTCGACGCCGTGTCTTGTGGGGGAGCCGAGCCGTTCCAGAGAATGATGGAAGGAGTCCGATCGTGTTTGAGACAAAATGGGATCTGGCTGTCGCTGAGTTACTCCCAATGGAGGTTTGATGGTCCAAATGTGCCGTTCGATGTCGAGGTTCTCGCCAAAGTGTCCACGCCGAAGCTCAAGCCAACGGACCCGGATGTCTACTACTTCGCCTACTGTCTGAGACCAAAGTCACAATCGAGAGGATGAGAGACGAAGACAGAACGAGTCAATTAGGTTGCAGATACCATCCTGGAATTGGACTGCAGAAAGCAAGCGCTGTCATAGAGTCATGATACACCTTCAATATTTACCGATTCGAATCAAAACATGTTGACTCCGAGTCTCCCCATGGTGGCGGACTGGTCCGCACAGGCGTCACATCCGTCTCCAAGGCTGAGTTCTTGTTCCGACTGAGCTCGACATCCCCATTGCCGGAATATAAGCTTTCCGACTGTGCTCTCGGACGGAACCTCCTGCCCAGAACCAACCGCAATCGACGAAACGTGCCTTCTATACTTTCTCCTCCAGCTCCATGGGCCTGGTTCCTTGATCGATTACCGTCGTTTCCGTACTGGGGTAGCTGGGGTGTTCTGCCTCTCGAACTGTTTCCGTGCGTGCCACTTGAACTTTTCCTTTGTGGTTGAAACAGCGGGCGCAGAGTCGGCACGCAGCCGCATATGACGCCAGAGTTGACCTCGACAGCTGTCCAGATCCAAAGCATATAACCATGCCATGTAACGTCGTAGGTTTGGGTGACCACCTCGTAAATCCAATATGTGCGGAAACAGCCGGCGAGGACGACGATGAAGCCGAGGGAGAAGACACCGAGGAGGACCAAACGTTGGAAAGTTGGCAGGCGAACTCCTACAAGCGTAGGCAGGGGAAGGACGTAGACGATGGAGTCGGTGATGACTGTTAACGTCGTTTGCGCCCTGAACAGCGGTCAGTGTTTGGTCACAGGAGAAGCAAAGTAACACTTACATCAATGGCGGCCCTTCGTCAATACATTTATGACCATCATTGAAGTCCCAGTAGTCCGACGGAGGGCTACAGAATGTCAGCATATGGATATAGTCAAGTAGCATCTGCAGAAACACTCACATGCACTGCGTCCAAAGGACAATGAGGAAGATTGGAATCAAAGCGACGACCAACGCAATTGACCAATGCGTCAGGCGCCGAAACCAAGAATCCAACGGCGCGATCCTGAGATACGACACCAGAATCGAGGCTTTCGCCAGACCAGAAGCAAAGAGGAACATGGTCTGTGCAGCTATCGACGCCTGTCGCCCTTGGGCAAGTTTATCGGGCTTGAGGTCCCAGACATGCACATCCCAGCCATACATTTGAGTGGCCATGATGACACAGACTGTCACACCAATGCCGAACACCATGGCCACGCACATGAGCCAGTCGTCGAGCTGGCATCGTCGCACGATGAATAACCGCACGTGCATTCGAAGGATGAGTGTGATGAGGGCGATTGGCAGCACCGTGAGCTGCACAATTAACATTGCTGGGCCGCGTCGCTCGGGGTTGTCATAGTTCGGCGGCGGCCATGCCTGCATGACCTCAGGTGGCGGGAGCCGCATTTCGAGTCGCTTGTGTGTCAATCATTCACTGATGAGGTCGAATCGACACCAGCCGTCAGTAAAGACTGAAATCGTGACGATGTTGGAAGTATGTACAGAGAGAAGCAAAACTCCTCCAACATCCAAGGGCGAGAAAGTCGACAGGCTCCGCCGCCACCACACCTGCCGCTCGTCAGAATGATGGGCCCTTTTGCAAAACCACCTCAAAAGCCTCGAAATGCCTACTCGGCCCGCCAGAAAAGTCTAAACATTTGATCAAAGTCTGCCGCTGTTAGGGGGTGGCGACGCCGGGCCGCGCAGCGCTTAAGGCCCCATTTGTCAAATCGCACTTATTGCACTAAGTTGGGGTTTACATTACTCACACAAAGCCGCGCATGAAACGCATTGACCACTACCCATGGAGTTATTGGATCTAAGGTCGGATACGCAGGAGGAGAAAGCGTTGGTGAGCACGGGAATAGTCGATCAGAGGAGCCGCGCCATGCCTTGATTGGTATCTTAGTCCGTGAAGTCACGAATATCGCTCTGTGAAATCTCGAACAAAACATTTCACTGGCAACGAAAGTTGGGTTCAAGACGAGGCTCTTGAGTCACCCGCCAAGTGTAATGGCATTTCAGTTGTGGCTGCATTCACCCCTGCGTCGGCCGAGAGGGAGCTAGTGAAGATCAGCCCCCGAAGCTTGGTTGCAATAATGAGTCTAGCTAGCATGCATTTAGCTCAATACTATGGGGAATATGATTCTGGCCGGAAGCGGGGGCTGCTACGGACGGCATACTACCACGGGTTGTAGGTATTGCATGAAGTCGTCTGATCGCCTGATGGGTCTCGCCGTAACGGACGGTGGTCATAGCTTAAGACGGCTGGCATGATGCGTCGCGTCTGGTTTCAGTGAAGAAACCAGGAGTATCATCTTTGCTTTCCAGGGCCGCAAAAGTAGCCCGCGAGATGGCTCTCCTGGAATATACCGTGCCCTCACGAGCCGAGGCACATCAGGCTCAGCCTCGGCCGCGCACACCACACCCTTCGCCAAACCCCAGGTTTTTGTGGAGGGCGCGCGTCTCCGTAACATGACGGCTCCAGGCGAGGTTTCAGCGCTCCAGGGAGATGGGCCAGGATCTCCATCCAAGGTTACAACGCGTGCAAATCCAGTTCGTGGATATTGCCGGCACCCTCCTGGAGCCGGCCGCTTGAATCCTTGCCGACTGGGGTAACGCGTGATATACGACGCATACAGTGTGACCCGTTGATCAGATAATTTCGGAGGGATTTGCCGTGGCTCGCCAATCTTACGGTACCCTCCGATCCTCATTTCGATCCCCATATGCCTGGTGGTCATTGCTCGAGTCTGCAATGGCCGAGGAGAACGAGTAGAGAACGACTTCAGCAAATTTGAGGCTTAATCCTTTCAACCTACATAGAAATGCCTATAGTCATTGGGTATGTGCTTTTACTTCCATTTTTTACACCTGAGTTTCGGTCCTCAACGTCACCGCCTCAGCCGAACCCTCTGAGAGCCGTGCGCTTGGCGCGACTCGGTTTGATGCAGGGTCTGGGACTGTATCCTTGTCCCCTTTCCAGAAAGCCGCCATTATGCGACACTGATATTTGATGTGGTCGCGGTTTCTCACCGCAAAAACCATGTCCATATCCTCCAACGTGCGCCCTTTCGTCTCAGGAAGCAGGAAGAGCGTGAACAGGAAGCCCACTACGTTCCAAGAGGCGTACCAGAAGAAAGCAGCCTCGACACCCCAGGCCTCAGTCAGCTTCGGCCAGGTGAAGCTCACGACGAAGTTGAGCATCCAAGTCACTGATGTGGACGAGGCCATTGCCAGAGCTCGAATGTCAAGAGGGAATGCTTCGGCTGCGTATACAAAGGTGACTGGACCGGGTCCCACAGAGTAGAAAGCTGTGAAGATGAAGATGCTGGTCATGGTGCTGATTGTGCGGATCTCTGGTGTTGGGATCATATAGCTGCCGCCCGTCCAGAACAAGCAGAGAGACATAATCGGGAACGTTAAGATCAGCAGAGGGCGCCGGCCAGCTCTGTCAATGAGCCAGAGGGCGACGAGGGCGAATGTGAAGTTGATCGCTCCGAAGCCAACCGAGACTTCCATGGCTTTCTGACGAGTGTAACCGGCCGCCATAAACATCGAAGTGCTGTAATATGCGATAGCGTTGACTGCGCAAGTCAGCAGGTGCATCGGCGAGGGATAGAGGGTACTGACCACCACACATCTGCTGCATGATCATGACAAACCACGAGGACTGGAAGGCTCTCAGTGTCCGCCTTGTCTTGAGTGACTTTCGGAGTCTGGTCCAGATGTTCGCTCCTTGGTTGATCTCGTTTTCGACTTCCAACTTCTTGTAGCTGAGGTACAAATCCCGTGCAGCAAACACATTGTTCTTTCGCAGTCTTCTCATGGTCTGAAATGCCTTTGCCATGTCTCCCTTTTCGAGGTAGTACCGTGGGCTCTCGGGGAGGCTGTAGACTAAAGTGCCTACAACGAGAGGAGGCACAGCTGTCAGGCCCATCATGATGCGCCACTGGCTGTCCGCACTGGCAAGAGGTCCCTCGACACCTGGTCTGAGGTCGCGAAGACCAGCAGAGACACCGAGACCGATCATGATACCAGCGGCAGTCCACATCTGCCACATCATGGTCATTGCACCTCGGACAGCAGCTGGAGCTGTCTCGGCAGCGTACACAGGCGTAGTGCTGGACATGACACCGACAGCGAGGCCGAGCAACATGCGGGAGAAGATGAAAACCGGAAGGGTAGGCGACACAGCTTGGAAGATGGCGGTCAGGAAGGCGAAGAAGCAGCCGAACGCAAGAGTGCCGCGTCGTCCGAAGCTCTTGTTGAGGAACAAGTTGAGAGCTGGTCCGCTGAGAGCCGCCACGACGTAAGGTGCGCCGTTTACAAAGCCCTGGAGAGCTTTGTCGGTTACTTTGAAGTCGTTGAAGTAGTAATCCTTTTGCTTGTTAGCGATGAAAGCAGTTGGCTTTGCAAATCATGTACCTGGGCGCCGTTGATGATGGTCTGATCCATGCCCTGGACGATGGCACATCCAGCACACAAAGCAGCCAAGAGATACTGCATCAACGGCAGTGACTTGTACGGTGACCTTTGTTCGTGTCTAAGGCTCTCCATTAACTCGTCGTTGATGTTTGATAGCCTTTCGAAGCCGTCGGGATTATCTAGTGTCGACTTCGCAATCAAAGCACCCATCTTGAACTCGTCTTGGATAGCCCCAAGCCCTTGGCGCATAGCCAAAGAAGCAGCATCTTCCATGACATCTTTATCATTCATGCCCATGAAGGGATTTTGGACCCTCTGGGTATCTGTCAGACGAACAGTAGACGTCTGCTCCATCTTGGTTGTCTTCTGACGTGGTGGTGCTGTCTCTGGTTGTCGAGGTGGCTAGGGAAGAGAAGGGGAAAGTCGAGGCAAAATTGGGGGCGGAAAGAGGTCGAAGTCTATCAGGGTTGACTTCTTATACCCTGGCTGGGGATGATGCATCGTGAGCAATGCTCTGGGGACCTTCTATAGCTGCTCTCTGGGGCCCCGGATGCCCCGTTACAAACAGTAAGGTTAAGGAAGTCTGTGAAGAAGGTTCCTTGTGAGTAGAGTTCAAGTCGTTCCGCCTTAGTCTCCTACTCGGCCAATGGTGAACTTGACTATTTAACATGCATAGAGATGGCCAGAAATTGTTTCATCATGCTAGTCAGACAGGGCGAAGAATCCCCCTAGGAGTGACGTGTTGTCGTATGTAGCCGTAAGGGGCACAGACGGTCAGACTAGGAAGATATATCATACAGGCTGGATGTGCACTGGGAGATAGATACTATTAAGGTCCTCTGTCAGGACTCATCGCGTATCTAACGTTCATCTCAGCTGCGGTAAGTGTCCTGCTTTCGTTCTGCTAGCATGCCAGAACAGGACAGTGAGAGTGCTCACACTACAGGACTAGAAAGAGGTTTAGAAATACGAATCTTCTGGTTAAGTTTCCACTGCCCTTAAAACTTCGCCGAGCTAACCTAATGTCACGCCGCTTAGATGCCGCCGAAAAGCCGCCTCACATTCTCCGAGCCCACGCTCCGCGTGCTGTTGCCAGCAACAAGGCCATCGTCGCCCTTCATCTTGGCCCAGGCACTCTCCAGCCCGACGACCCGCACGCTGACCTCCATGTCCTCGGTGAGATTCGCGGCGCTCAAGACCATGAGCGTAAGAGGCTGCGTGCTGAAGAATGTGTTCGTTGCGCTCTCGACACCGCCATCGACAAAGACCTCCAGGATAGACCGGTCAATAACGCCACTCATGGACCAAGAGGTCTTGTTGGTTAGAAGGCTGTTCGTAGAGAACTTGTCGGTGAAGAACACATTGTCGAATCCTCGTGCTCCACCCCTCGTGACGAAGAAAGGCGTGTCGCCTCCAAAATAGAAACCACCAGATACATACTCCCCTGATTGTACCGCGCTGAAGGTGAAGTTCAGTGTCGCCCCCGAGGGAATGCCAGTGTCGGGGATGTTGGTGACATTAGCCTCGAAGTAGATCGCATTTGACTCAACCTGGCTGTAGTCCACGACGACGGTGCCATTGCCTAGACTGCTGTTCGAGGCCAGGGTGTCTCCGAGGACGGGGTCTAGATTGTACGGGCGCGAGACAAGTTTCCAGCCGAGTCGGGGAACTTCGGTCAAGTAGTTCTGGCGAGGTAGACTCATGACACTGCGCCATCCTTCCTCGCCGGTCGGGACAACCTGGAAATGTCAGCTTAAACTAGAAATGAGGCAATCGTATTGCTTACTTGAGTATATTGCCAGTTGCTGGCCCAGGCGATAGACACTGGAAGTTCATCATCTGGCTGCCCATAGAACCATTGTCCGGCATAGTTGTCCTTGCCGAAGTCGGCGATCCGGGCAGCTCCGTCGACGGCTTCAAAGTGAGTTCCGTTGAATGTGCCGGGGAAGTACTCCGTGATAGAGCCTCCCAGAGGTGCGCCAGGGTTGATGGAGATTGCCAGGAGCCACATGTCATCCTGGCGATCGCCGCTCTCGTCGAGGACGGGCATTTTGATCAGGTTTGGACACTCATATTGGAGTCCAAGGAGACCGCCTGTGAAGTTACTGGCGGCTGTCCAGTTCTTGAGGTCCGGGGAGGTGAAGATGCCGATCTGGAATTCTTGCGCGTATGCAATGACCTGTCTGGTTAGTTGCTGTCATAAAATGGGAGAGGAAGATAAGCCTACCATGACCCATTGATCGTCTGCCCACACAACCTTGGGATCTCTGAACTGAGAAGAGTTGCTGTCGATGACCGGGTTGTCTGCATACGGGGTAAAAGTATACCCACCGTCGTGAGAAATAGCGATCGCTTGGGTCTGCGGCCCAGGCTTGCCATCAGGATACTCGGCAAGAGTGTAAATAGCGACAACGCCATTATCTTGGTCTGGGAAAAAGCCTGAGGTGTTGTTCACATCGACTACGGCACTTCCAGAGAAGACGAATGTCTACGCTAATTAGCTGTGTATTGATCAGTGGTAGAATGGAGACGTACCTCTTCATTTGGCGGGAAAAGCGCAATAGCCTGCATTCAGTCAGCCACGCAACTCCAGGATTTAGCTATAAGTCGGCAATACCTGGTTGGTCCAGTGATACAAATCGTCCGAAGTCGCATGTCCCCAGTGCTGATTACCAGCGACAACGCCTGTCGGGTTGTACTGGTAGTAGAGATGCCAAGTCCCGTTGGCGTCGACGAACATGCCATTGGGGTCGTTCATGAAATGCTGCGGTGGTGAGAAATGCACCTGGGGCCTGTAGCGTCCGTCATAGTCGCCGACGATCGGTCTCCCCGTCGGCACGCGGGGATTGGCGAAGGTTGACGTGCTCGTCGGTGTTGTAGACGGGGTCGTTGTGTTCTGCGCGAGGCCGAGGCCTGCGTTGGCCAAGGCAAGGAGGACAATTGAGCTGTGCATCATGCTTTGTTTCTCAAGGGTCAAGCGGTGTTGCGCCATTTCAGGCACTTTCTTACCGTGTCCCAGCTCCCGCTCTTATATACAATCTCGTCAAACTTTACAACGCAACCTCCTCTCGTCGGACCGACAATGCAATGGATACAATGACGATCCCCAGCTCTCACTACTACGCTAAAGAGCTCTTGGCGGACGGCAATTGGACAATTCATCGTGGCTCATGCGCCTCACGGAAGGAAAAGGCGGGTCTATTGAAGCTTCGTCTCTCTGGGGAACAGCCTCTGCCTATTCCGGGGTGGCTCAACTGCCGAGACCTGTCGCAAGCCTGCTTTTTGACTTGAGGGTTTTCTCTGGTTCCCCAGATGTTGCTCCATACTGCAGGGGATTTCGGTCCTATGTTCTCAAAAGGTGGATGTATAGGTTTGCCTACCTGCAGCCACCCGGCGACTCCGTCGTCACCGTGACTCGGTCAAATGAGATCATAGACTTCTGGATCTTTCCTGAAGCTTAGCTGAGCCCATGGGGACGTACACATGGCGAAGCGGTCAATGTCTCCATCAATCAATCATTTGTTCCTAGCTACATTGATCATGCTCTCCGAGGTTTCCATGTGGTCGACAATGGTTGGGCCACCCTAGAGCCCTTCCAACTGCTGTCAGACACCAGATCCTTGTTAAGAGCCTTTCACAACATGGTGTTGGAAGCAAAAACGAAGTCAAGAAAGATTGAATGTCAATACTGCCGGTTGGCATTACGGCTAATTGGAAAATGGCGGCCTCACATCGCCCGAGAACAGGTTGGCACTGTGTCTGCAGCTCCGAAGTGCGACAACCATCTGCAAAGTGCCTTGACGGCTGACCAACAAGGAGCACGTAGGACGCAGACAACTCCTCACCTTCCTCTTTCTATGCGCTGTCACCAACAGTCACAATCCTTCGACCAACCGTTTTTACCTTGGGGTATTTTTGGGTGCCGTAGCCGATCGTGATGCGATATCAACCGTGACCCACCTCACATGGAGAGCAGGGATCAGCTCTGTCACGCAATGTCAACAGCCTTATCGGCAACACGGCACAGCCAACAGTCCTACCAGTGACTGCTGCCTGCAATCATATATCTACGGCTCCCCTCTGCAGCTTGCCTTTCTACGAACAAGCTGCTATCACCATCGTCGCGACAATGCTGCCAAACCTCCGTGACCACCTCCCGTTGCTCCTGGCAACGCCCGGCCTTGTGTCGCTCGTTGCGGCCGAGTCGCAGCACGTCTTCGCACCACCCTCAACCCCTCATCAAGTCGACGAAGCAACGATCCAAGCGGCCCTCGATAAGCACAGCGACCCTGTCGATGCCTACCTTGCGATCCATCCCGAAGCCGCCGATGAGCTTGCCGAGCCGAGGTTACTACGTGTTGCGGGAAAGGAGGCGGAATGGATGACAGAGGGCGACAAGATGCGCCTGCGTCGCGAGGGGCTATTCTTTATGGATATCACAGAACATGAAGAGTACTATGCTCAACATGCCGCTGATGCGGCGGTGGCTGGCAAGGCTCGTGAGTTGCGACATCCTGCGCAAGTCAGGCGTGGACTGACACAGGGTAGATCTGCCTGAGCTGCGCTATCAGAGCTCCGTCAAGCGCCTCTTCCCCAAGGTGTCGACTGATCGCATGTACGATGTCTTAAAGCATCTCACAAGCTACTTCCAGAGATCATACTGGACCACCTTGGGCGAGACCAGCTCGGTCTGGATCCACGACTACCTGGCGGAGGTGAGCATCACACGACCCTTGTTGAATCCAGCTAACATGGCAGATCATCCGCGATGCGCCCTTCCATACACACATCTCCCTCGAATACTTCACACATCGCTTCCCCCAATCGACCATCATCGCGCGCTTCGAGCCCAAGATTCGTAACTTCTCAGCTCCCGTTACCATCATCGGCGGACACCAAGACTCAGCCAACTACGTCTTCCCTCTGCTTGCAGCCCCTGGTGCCGACGACGATGGGTCTGGTAGCGTCAGCATCCTCGAGGCATTCCGAGTGCTTGCAGAGAGCGGCTTTGTGCCCAAGGAGGGACCTGTCGAGTTTCACTGGTACGCGGCTGAGGAGGGAGGTTTGCTGGGCAGCCAAGCGGTCGCGCGCTGGATGAAGGAATCTGGGCGAACGATTGGGGCTATGATGGAGTTGTGGGTATCTCTGACCTTCTCTGTTGACATTTGGCTGACCTTTCGCAGCGATATGACGGCGTTCATCGCTCGAAACGCAACGGAGACGATCGGCCTCATCAAAACGGAGGCAGATGCCGCACTGACGGACTGGGTCCGTGACCTGGCAAACGAGTATCTGCCCATCAAGGCTCACATCTATGAGCTCTTCCCGTCAGTAGCCCCGTCAGAAATGATACGGTTTATGCTAATCGAATCAGTGGCGCTGGCTCCGATTACATGTCTTTCACCAAGCTTGGCTTCCCGTCGTCCTTTGCAACCGAGGGCAACCCCACGAAGGGAGGCTTCCCTGGCGACTTCGATCCGTATGTTCACACGACGAAGGACACGATGGATGTGGATGATGAGTCCGGATACTTCTCATTCGATCACATGGCGAGGTTCTCGGAGCTTGCTATTGCCTTTGCGATTGAGCAAGGAGGATGGGACAACCAATGGCGTTAGAAGAGGTTCGATGCGACTTGACTGGCTGGGTACGTGTTGTTTCAGTGCCAGAAGTCTCGCAGGAATACAAAGCGATGCACAATCATCATAGGCGTTGGGATGGTGCAGATCTTTCGAAGTGCCAATCTCGTACTAATCCCGTACGATCGGACGGAGGGACGTATACTATGTCGTTGACCTCCAGCATCCCCTGGTGTTTGTCCCCTTCAGGTAGCTTCCATAGCTCCCTTTTCTATCCATGATCAACTGCTTCGTTGCTCTTTTCACTTCAATGTGACCTGAATACCTCGGGACAAGTAGCAGTGAAGTAGTCCTCCAACTCTGCTCGTTTCCCTACGAACCAACGCACTGATCACCAACAGTTCATCGTACCCTTGCGTATTTGCCCAGAGCGGCCGAAGAAAAGCAAGACATATATTACCACTGATCGCAAAGCATACCAAATTCAACTCTCCCGGGCCTTAACGTCGCGTGAGGTATGTAGTCGAACGTACACCAGCGGCCCTTGACGGGTGCGCCCGTGCCCCACCCCCACCATAGAGCATTAGGCGACGACGAACCATCATCGCTGACTTTCTAAACGAAGTTATTCCCACTCAGTATCGAAGGCACTTGAACACTTGACATCGCACCTAATCTCCTCGTCGAAGCTTGCATAGCAACACCAGGGATGGGTATCTTCACTCTGCGAAGTCTTGAGAATTTTAAGGCGGTAGCGTGGCGACGGAGTTCCTTGAGAGTAGGCCGGGGATTCTCCTGCATGAACTACCATGAGCTCGTCCAAGTCATTGTAAATGGCTCGCCAAAATCGAGCCTCACCACTTGCTACAACCGACAACCTCAAGTCAACTCAACAGGGAGCTTCACGGCCCGTTCGAAGCCATTCTCGACCAATGAGAGCGGTTTCTCGCTCGAAGCTCGCCCACCTCAAAAGTGCGGATTCCGGTGGTGTTTCTGAATGCCTTCCTTTCTCCTCACCCACCACCGCACCTACAAAGCAACCTTGCACGAGAGCAAGAAAGCCTCTCACGTTCCCTAAAGACCCTCAAACTACCTAAAGGCTTCGAAGCCATTCGTTGATTCCGATTTCTTCAATTCTATCCTCAGTACTTCGGGCTACATCAGTTTCCTTCTATAAGCTTCCAAGAATCTCATCTTCACTGTCCCTCTAGCACCACCCTTCCCTTTCCTTAATACTTCTTCTACCCTCTTCGAATGACATCGAGTCCTCCCTTTGGCTCCAAGGCAATCGATCGTTACGTTGCCGAGCTCGTACCCATCGAATATCCTGACGACAAAGATCTCACAGACCTCTCCGAAGACGACCTAACCATGACGAGGAATATCGCGGACAAGACGTTCACCTTCGAGGTCGTCGATGTCGACCAAAGCCCACCAAAGGTGGCTTCGAATTCTACGCTTCGATTCCCCGGTGGAGAGCCGATCACCATCGCCACCTGCGATGGGAAGCCTTGTGAGACTGCAGCGGCTCACAAGTTCCAGGATCCGAAGCGCATCGGTGGTACTTCGTCTACTCCAGAGCAAGTCCAAGAATCTCGAAAGAGGTTCTTTCATTTCTACGCCAGCAATGCTCATCGCTGGCCTCGAGTGGTCCAAAAGACTGTCCTCGAACTAGGTCAGAATGGTGGCTTGTTCCACATGTTCACCGATGATGCCTATGGCCATCGCTTCTGGAAGATGGTCCAAGTCCTTCCAGCCGACGTAGGCAAGTACAGCCCGGATGATCTTGTGCGCGTTGAGGCGAAGGACTCCGTGAAGATCTTTCGTAAGACCTTCTGCACTACAGGCCATTACGTCTTCGCATACAGCATGATGAATCCTGGTGGCTCGACTAAGTTTGGAACATTCTACGAAGCCGTCAAGGAGCTTGGAAACACTCCGACCTTCCGGATCACTGCCGGCGATCAGTGCCATGGTCCTCGAACCCCGGAGCACAAGGTGGGTGAAGAGGTTCAAGGTGAAGACGACCTTTTCGGTACCCCCGAAGCCGCTTCGAAGGCTACATTCGACGGCAAAGGTGTCTCTGGAGGTACCTCCGGAGGTGCTGGTAATTCGACCAGCTTCGAAGCGCTCGTAATTCCCCAGGTCCCCCGAACTACTCCGACGGTCCAGGGAGCCTTCCGTGCTGTTGTGAATGGCACGGTTACCTCCCAGACGTCCGGGGCCGTGTCGTACTCGATCGACTTGACCAAGCTGCCTGAACAGACAGCTAATTACACTTCGGGCTGCATGACGTTTTGACACGTCATGAACGCGGCCATTGCGGCTCGAGCTCAGAAGAACCGACAAGTCGGCAATGCTCGCCTCAGGGAGCTGACGCTCTTCATGTCCGCCTTTGCCTCGACTCACTACGGTGTCGCACTCGATCAGCCGTTCGTGAAGCATTTCATTGAGCATGGAATCTGGGTCAACGAGGGTCAGCTTTCGCAGGGAGCCTTCGTGAACTGTCAGAGCACGTTCATCAGCATTTGCGACTCTCAGCGTAACTATGCACAGACGGTTCCTATGCTGAACCAAGTCACCGAGGTTCTTCGACCGATCCGCCGCAAAGTCTTGAAGGCGTCTGGTGACCGTGGAGACGTGGCCACTAAGGCCGAGGTCAAGAAAGTTGCCGATGAGGCCACTACTGCCGTCGAAGAGCTCCGATCCTGGTCCGTTGATACCTTCAATACCGAGGTCGCTCATACGCAGACGATCGCCAGGGTCCTTAATTCCCAGGGCTTGCAGACCTCTGACGAAGACGCCGAAGATCTTGAGATGCTCTCCCACCGCGAGAGCATTGGCTAAGCTCATCGACACTGATCTTCAGCTTCGAAGCGACCCGGAATTAAACATCGACCTTCTTACAAGTTTCTCGCAGCTTTCCGATCCGACTTGACCCCGACGATAGCATCGAAAGCCCTTGGCTGGCCTGATTGACTCGCATGATAATAGGGGATAAGATGGGACGTATGGAATGCCTGGACGGTTATGGGATGGATTCGATATGACATGAATGGGTTTGAAGTTGATGGATGGCATTTGGGTAACATGGTTTGGTTCGATTTAATGGATACGATGGCTTCAGAGAAAACTGGAGGTTGAAGTAGTTCGGAGATGCTCAAGAGCCTGCGAGCTACTATGGTCGGATTCGAGGACGAGAGGCGTCGATGATGTTCCTTATTTTGCTACGAAGCCCCAAGGGGCAATTTCTTTTCTCCAGAACTCGGGGTGGTCTAGGCAGTGGCTGAGACTCTTTATTGCTTGCTAAGGAGCTTCTTTGAGCCCTCCAAATGTCATCCATCACACCCTAATTCTTTCCTTGAGCGAGAAGTGACACTGAAGCCATCACGAACACTGCTAAAAGCAACCCATACAAACCCCGTTTAAGCATAACCCTCAGACAAAAGCCCTCCATCAGTCTCAATGAAATCCGGATCATCTCCATCCCTATCATACCAGTCATCCTCGCCATTCTGCCCAACGGAGCGCGACAATGACTGTTCCCAAGCCCAATTCACAAGTCCCAGGTCTCCATCACTATCAGCCCACTTCTTTGGTATATTAAGCTCTGCGAGCAGTGTTGGAAATGGGCATTCTTGCGCAGGCAAATCCCCCTCGGGGAAGTTATTCTTCGCGGCATTTGAGAACCAAGATTCGACTAGCCTTCGAGTGTCATTGTTAGTCTTTGTTGGTAAGATACACTTGGGTGAGGCCTACAGATTATTGACTCTGGTCTCGGAGACGTCGGTGGCCTCCGAATCAAGTCGATCCTGAAGCCTTGTTGCATTCAGCGGCCATCTAGTCCGCATTGCTTGACCGTCTTTGAGAGGCTTTGGTGAGACATGTTTGATAGCAATACAGACTGAGTATCGACTTACGGATACGATGAGCGATAGAAAATCTCAAAGGGTTCCTTGCAGATAACACGAGGGGCAACCCGAAGAGCTCTGCGTACTTTTCCCGAAGCTGGCTTTGAAGGCTGCCAACAGACCCCCGAGACATACGAACAGAGACCTGGAAAATACACTCTAGAAACAGAGTGAAAGCGTCATCTCCAGTTATCCATTTGCTGTTACAGCGCTGGAGCATATTCAGTAAGCGCCCGCCAAATACAATACTTGCCAGTCGCCAACCCCAATCAACCGGAACCCGACCGAAGCTAAGATACGGGCAGCCATTAGAGCCCCGCGGGAGTCGACGACCAGTGAATGCCTCTATTTCATCCGTGATGGATTGGATCGTTCTCTTTCGACGTAGATCAAAGCCTTGGAGGCTGCTCCCCTTCGATAGAGAAAGGGCTCTGTCGGGACATGGACTACCAGGATGAGGCTTTCTAGTCCTCATCTCCTCTTGATGGTACTCTAATTGCTCCGGTGACATTCGAAGCCCGATGCGATGTCTTCGCTGTAGAGGGTATTTACAGCGGACGTTCGATTGTAATTGAACGACGTCGACGAGAGTAGATTGTAGAGCTTGGAGCTTAGTGCATGTGTCCTCGTAGAGAGTTAGGTCGTTGTCGGCTGCTCGAAGGGCTGCGAACTGGGGCAGCGCTTGCTGAACGTAATCAGCGAGTGTTTGGAGGGTAATGGGCAACATTTGCCCTTTGGCGAAGTTGAGCCACATTGAGATGACCTGCAGAATAGTTAACAGGGATCCTAGATGAAGAGTAAGAAGCGACTCACAACAATATTATCAGGCGAATGGACCATTGTCGCTCCGGATCGTCCAAGCCCGAAGGGTAATGCAGCATCCATACTCGGGAGATTGTATGACTTCGGGCCTTGATGGCCACTTCTCTGTGGCTCGCCAGTCACAATCACCTTTTGGCTGTACTCATCACGGAACGCCCAGCCAGTTGTGTCCCTCAGGCAGTTTCGAAGACTAACGAGGCTGTCAGCGAGATCCTCTAGCTTGTCGACTTCGGGGAGCGATGATTCAATTCGTTCCTCAAGGACTTTGTGTTCCTTGCGTATAAGGGTTCGGGCGTGACAAATAAACTCCGAACCGTGTTTACCATCGCGGAAGAAGTTCCCAGGGGCTTGAATCCATCGATCATCGAAAGCGGACTGATGAAGAAAGGCTCGAAGCTCGCCCCTGGTCCAGACAGGAGTTGATCTCACGATGTCCACTAGAACCCGTCGACCAAGTCTCAACTTGTTGGCAAAGACTGCTCGTCGACTAGGTTCGACGTTCCACTCAGGCTTTGGAGTGGCTATAGCTGTCGTTGACCGGATTAGAGCAGCGTTGTCCGGCTCTGGAATTGGTTGCTCACAAGACTTCGCAGGGATAGCTAGCTCGATGCTCTTACGTTGAAGATCGAATGGATCAAGCACCACGAACGTAAGCTTCATCAAGGTCTTGTTCGGTCCACTCGGACCGATGAGTCGCGTCGTGTCCTCGCAGACCACTGGCAGTGTTGGGCAGGCTGCGTACCTTGCTGCAGGCAGTAAGACTGATGAGAACGAGCCCCTCAGAGGGGCTCGACGAGCGACAGAATTCGGGTCCGGAAAACGATTGACTGCCTCTGTAAGAAGTCGACCGATTTCTTCGTTCTGCTCCGAGGTAGTATCCCCGAAGACGTGACCAAAAAACCAGCTTTCTCCACTTCGAAAAGCGCTATAATAGCGCGAGCCGTTGTGAGGTATAATACGAGGCCGAAAGCCTCTTCCCTTATCATCGAGCCTTGGATCAGTCCAAAGGAATCTCATAGGGTCTGATGGCGCGGTGGTAGTGCCTTCGAGCGACCTTGGCTGCGAATGCCCCGATGCTGCTTCAGATCCATTTGATGTCAGTGCGACAGCGCCTTCGATGGCTGGTGAGCCTTGGGTATCTTCATAGGCTCTTGCAGGTGCTTCATTCTCGATCGAAGCGACCGACGTTATTCGATGGATCGCATTACCCGCGATGTCGCCTAATGGGGTCCGGGGAGCCTCTTCGAATGATTCCTCTCTTCGACGTTTCACTAGACACTTTGAGTAGGAACTAAATCCCTCAGCAGCATTCGACTTACGAGAAGGGTTAATGAAAGCTGCTCGAATATCTGGCTGACCTGCCGGTCGACGGTTCTGATGGAACTCTGGCCTCACCATCGTAATAGCGTAGGTCAATCAGTAGGCAACAGAGAGATCTTAGCCCATGAATCCTGTCCCATCCCTTCGAGGCTTGATTCTGTCTGCAACAAAACTCTACTGCGACTCTTTGTCTATCGAGGAGAGTAGGACAATGTCGCCCAATGTCCCCCAAAGACCACCGACACTGTCCGAGGGACTCGAGAGGGTACGCCACGTCCAATTGCCCACGAAAAAGAATAAGAATACTTCCTGTCTGCCCCAAGGATGATAAAGAACGAGGAAGACAGACAGAAAGAGGAGTTCAATCGAGACGCCTCGTCTGAGAGTGTTGGAACTGTCGACTCAAGTCATTGGAGTAGGGCAAGGCATGAAGTACACTGAGGATCATACCGCCATCTCGCGGCTTCGACTAACGCGCGATTACCAACACAGCATAATCCCTACTTACCGAAATGAAGGTGTTTAAATGAATCATGTCTTAATGAGGCTTCAGAAAAGTGAATTTGACTTTTTATTCTTCATTGAATCGCGTCCCTGGAAGCTGTTGGTAAGTGAATCTTGTTGTAATAGCAGTTATGATGCAGTGGGTTCAGCTCGGTGGCCGCCAGCTGCCAACGCATGTTGAACGGTCCCCCAGAAAGATGAAGCGCGTCGCGTCGAATCCAGTCATTGCCATAAAACTCAAGGAAAAAGACCGTGACTTTTTCTCCGAGCGGCCTCGAGCCGAGGTATACCGGGAGGATAGTCTCGGCTGATAGCGATCTATCGTATTGTCACGACCTGTGAATATTCGTGCACCACTGAGGTCTTCATCAAAGAAACAAGTAGTGAGATTTCATTACATTTGCGCTTGGCTTTCTTATATTCAGTTTGCGTGACTCGAGTAACCTCAAATTCTCCCACCTTGGCTCGACTTAAGATGTATAATGGCAGAGGATATCCGTAGCGAAAGAGGGCACGTTGGTTCCCTGTGGCTGATCTTGAGCAAAGTCGCGCGGCCTGGAAAGCCACTAATGCCTCGGTACTGATTCTCGCTCTGGCCAGTATGATGTCTTCAAGAATCAGTGGGGGGGTTTAAGTCTGGATAGTGTGGTGTACAATATAATATGTTCTATTGTCATGCCTTTCATCAACAACCACATCCGGTATGGTGTAACGGCTAACGTCAGTAACCCCCTCCGAAGAAGCGTGTTGTTCACTACTAACCTGCGATAGATCGCTCGTTTTCAACGCTTACCAAAGCCGAGCAGCTCGGGGTTCGATTCCCCGTACCGGAGTTATTTTTTTTGCCTTTTTCACGATCCCCCTATCACTTCTGCCTTCGTTATGTGCCCTTGTCTTGCGGGTTTAGTCGTTGAGATGCAGTTCTTTTAGCAGAGAGAATTAAAAAGGAAATGACATGAGGATGAAGTCCCTAAGTCCGTTAGTATATGCTGCTATGTTTTCCCCTTCATCCTTAACGTCTTCCTCGTTAATTGAGAGCCACTGTCCACATGTCAATTTAGGTCCAGTTGTCCTACATGCACGAGGTCCCGACCGTGAGCAAGACACAAAGCTGAAGCCGGGTGAGACCCTCGACCCAGGATGCTGGAATGGTTGCACCTCACAAGTTGAGCACTACACGGATAAGCATTTCGACGTGTCGCTCAAAGCCTAGAAGAATCAAGTCGAGCTCGATCATACTCTGAATATTACTCTATTGCTTTCTTTTCTTTTGCATCACCCTTTCGATGGATTGATGCAGTCATCACACGTCCTCATCGCGACGCTGTCACAAAACGACTGCCGGGTAGGGTGTCTCCCACAAGACGCATTGCCCCGCTTGGAGCATCTTCTGGCAAGTACAAGTAAGGTACACGAGCCGGGCTCCAGCTCGGTCGGACATGGCATCCGTTTTCCGATCCGACCGGATCAGAGACCAAAACATGCTGCAAGGGCATCCTCGAATGGATGACGATGCTCGCTCACGACCATCTTCTAAGAAACGCCGAGTGAATCGTGAGAGAGCAAGGGTCACGCGTGCATGCGACCGATGCAAACGGAGGAAAGCCAAATGCAACGGCTCGCGACCTTGCGCCCCGTGCATCGCTGTGAAAGCTAACTGCACGTATGAGTCGCTTTATACGCGTGGCAGGGCTCCCATCATAGATGGCCAAGGGAATCTGGATGACACGCAAATCTCTCAACCTGCAGAACCTGCGACCGAGCCAGCTTTGCACACGATACCCCAAGAAGTGCATGTCGCTCATGCAAGCAGAGGACCACGAAGAACGCAAACGACGCCTTTGCGAGCTTCTTCCCAGGATGACTCGCCAGAACCCTTACAAACCGACTTGCAAGGTCATTACATTGGACCGGCATCAGGCGTGTCGTTTCTCCTTCGCGTGCAGAAACGACTTCACCAGTCGATCGCGTTTTCCGATGCCACCACCATCTTCACATTTGGCGATGCGCCACTGAAGCTCCCCGACTTTGAGCCATCGTTTTGCATGATGCTCCCAAGAGAGGATGCACAACATCTCGTGAGCAGGTACTTTGAGTTTGCCATGCCGACATATCGCTTCCTTCATCAGCCCACGATCCAAGAGTACTTCGATGAGTTCTACGACACCCTCGGCACGATGCGAGATACCCCATATGCAAACGCCAGGATCGCACTCCTTTTCATGGTCTTCGCCCATGCCAGAGTGTACATGCCTGACGACAACAGACCAGGCCCGGATGACCTCAGTACGCGGTACTTCCTTGCGGCAGAGCATCAGCTGGAGAAGGAACGCGGGTCCATATCTCTGACGAGCATCCAAGCACGGCTCACACAGTGCTACTATTTGCTTACACAGTCGCGGATCAACCACTGCTGGAGTCTTTTCGGTACCGTTTCACACCTCGGATTGGCAATTGGGCTGAACAGGAACAGAAGACCAAGTGTTTCTGGTGGCATCAGCGTGCTGGAAGCTGAAGGCCGTCGACGAACATTCTGGTGTGCCTACACCCTCGACGCGTACCTTGCTGTGGCACTTGGTCGACCTCGAACGTTCCACGATGAGGACATCGATACGGAGCTTCCAGCATGCGTGGATGACGACAAGATCTCGAAGAGCACCATGAATCCCATCACGTCACAAGACGGGCCATCAACGATGCTTGCCTCCATTGCACACATCAAGTAAGCAAAATAAGCCCTCTCGAGTGACCAAGGTAGTAACAAGAGCAATTAGGCTCGCGAAAATTCTGGCAAAAATCGTGCGTGACCTCTACGCCATCAAACCCATCTCAGCCAGCCGCCGCGCCTTGGTCACCGAAAGAATCTCGCGCGACTTGAGCGATTGGAGGGTCGAACTCGCCGACTTCCTCGACGCGCCTGCACAGTCCCCTCCACTACTGGGGCCAATCTTCCATCGCCAGCGTAACGTCCTGAACCTCACATATTGGCACGCTATAATCCTAACGTATCGACCGTATCTACTGAGCAACCTTGCCAAGCTCTCCCGAAGAGATGCTCCAAGTACCGAGCCACCTGGGGGCTTCAGTGCAGAGATTGACGAGAGCGTCAAACAGTGTCTCGTTGCTGCCATGAGCACCGTGGAGACGATCGATGAGATCACTTCCCACAGCAAGTTCTTTGGTGCTTTTTGGGTAAGACTGCAATGGAAGAACCGGCCGATCGCATTACTGACGTTTCGAAGATCACGGCATATTTCGCTTTCACTGCAACAATTGTACTCTATATCTACGTGATCCAGAAGAGAGCATGCTCGCCTGATGTCTACGGCAAATACTTCGTAGCTGCGTCCCGTTGCCAGTCACATCTATCCGCCATATCAGAGGAAGGCTCGCTTTCACAACGATACTGCCTCGTTCTAGAGGAGCTGCGTATTGAGGCGATCCGCCAGGTGAAGCGGATGCATCGTGGCAGCCAAGCTCCTCTCCAGCACCCACAAGCCCAAGAGCAAGGCTCTTTTATGCTTGGTGACGGAATGCTGGACAGCCAGAGCATCGATGCCGCGATGGCGATGATGGGGATGTTTGATGAGAGCCCGAGTGCTATGACGAACTACACGGATCTGCTGATGGAGAACCCAGGTGATGCGACGGGTGTCGATTTTTCGTACTCGAATATGGACCTGTCGGGCTGGGACCAGTTTGCAAACATGGTGTCATTCGGACTTGGGAACCTCGATGGGTTTCTCTGAAGGAACGGAGATTTCACATGGCCATCACGCAAGGGATTGCTGCATCGCATTCCGACCACCACTGATTCCTCAACAACAGTCCAGTCCTCATTCGTGAAAGTAGTCTCGGGTTTCGCGCCGACATGGAATCGGAAAAGACATCGGATACGGCTGTGGAGTTCCAAGACATTTATCCGAAGCGCTTTCGCACCAGCTCGTCATGGTCATGGTCATGGTGGGGGGGGGGGACGCCATCGCAGTAATGTTGCCCCGCGATAAGCTTGCGCAGGGCGATGAGGGGCAGCTCGATAATTATTTGTCCGACTTGATCGATTGTCATTCATCTCTCGACACCATCCTTCTTCCATTCGACTCGCGCTCTGTATTGAAAACTGCACATTCATCAAGAACTTCGTCTACCACAGCTGCTCGCCCAAGATGCCTACCCAGATGTCCGAGCGCCTTCACGGCAAGACCATCCTCATCACAGGCGCCTCTTCTGGCATCGGCCGCTCGACAGCCTTCGAATTTGCGCGCACCAGCCCCGAGAGCCTCAAGCTCGTTCTTACAGCTCGTCGCATTGATACTCTCAAGGAGGTCGCCAGCGAGATCGTCAAAGAAGTTGGCAATGGTGTCAAGGTCCACCCGGTGCAGCTGGATGTGTCTAAGCCGGATGAGGTTCGCTCATTCTTGAACAAGCTTCCGGATGAGTTCAAGCAGATCGATGTCCTGGTCAACAACGCGTATGTTTATCGCCTGGAATTCTATTTCTTCAACTGACTAACCTCTACAGTGGTCTCGTCCGTGGTGTTGACAAGGCACCCGAGATCAAGGAGGAGGATACGGCTATTATGTTCGCCACTAACGTCACTGGCCTGATCAACATGACCCAGGCCGTCCTGCCCCAAATGCTCGCGCGCAATAACGGCGAAGGCGCTGGCGACATCATCAACCTTGGCTCTATCGCCGGCCGCGAGCCCTACGTCGGCGGCGGAATCTACTGTGCTACCAAGGCGGCTGTTAGGTCTTTCACCGACTCACTCCGCAAGGAGCTGATCGCGAAGCGCGTAAGGGTAATTAGCGTGGACCCTGGTCAAGTCGAGACTGAGTTCTCGGTTGTGAGATTTTATGGTGATAAGAGCAAGGCGGATGCCGTGTACGCTGGGTGTGAGCCTTTGACTCCAGAAGATGTGGCGGAGGTGATTGTGTTTGCTGCGGGTAGGAGGGAGAATGTTGTAGTTGCGGACACGTTGCTGTTCCCGAACCACCAGGCGGCTGCTACGATTATGCACAGGAAGTCATGAGGTTAGGAAAACCCATAGAGAGATGATAGATGTACGGCATTTGAGTCTCAATAGACATGCGGCATGAGAGTTGCTACAGTCCTTGTAAAATGACGATGGCTTCACCATTAGTACCCCAAATTCGACCAAGACGAGTATCCATGTACATCCTAGATTGATCTTCCAGAAGCTTGTCTAATGCAAAACCCCGACTCAGCTCCTTTGATGACAGCTCAAATCCGTGACGGGCATTTTCCGTTCCGTCAGTCTTCCGAGATCGGCTCCCGTCCCACTTTGTCTCATCGTCGGAGGCGGGGATGCTGAGATCTTTGGTCCAGGCAATTCGTATTATGGATGGCCGTGCCCAGACGCTTGTTATCTCGCTGTTACGTGTCTGTTCGGCCATTCGAGTATTTCCGAGCAGGGTTCGCGCTTGGAACTATATACCCAAGAGCGCGACAACCTTGACATACATACAAACTTTGGACTTGTGCCTGAACCCCGCGATTGACCTCTGTACTTCTTCTCGTGCACTTCCTGGACACATTGTCTTCCTCCTCACTTGGACAGTCAACAATTCAGTTTTAACCTCTCGTCGCCATGTCCTTCCCTCGAGCTCCCCCGGGCGGTGTCTGGGCCCCCGCCGTCACCTTTATCGACCCCAAGACTGACTCTCTCGACCTCGACGCCCAGAGCAAATACTACTCCTACATGTCCAAGACGGGTCTCGCAGGCCTCGTCGTTCTGGGCACCAATTCTGAGACTTTTCTTCTGACACGCGAAGAGCGCAAGACTCTCCTTCAGACCGCTCGTCAAGCCTGTGGCCCCGACTTCCCCATCATTGCAGGCTGTGGTGGCCACTCTACGAAGCAGGTCCTGGAGTTCCTTGCTGACGCCAAGGAGGCGGATGCAAACTATGCGCTGGTCCTCCCGCCGGCTTATTTCGGGAAGCAGACTACTCCGGCGGTGATTGATAGCTTCTTCAGCGATGTTGCGAAGGAGAGCCCGCTGCCTATCGTGCTGTACAACTTCCCTGCTGTCTGCAACGGGATCGACCTGGACTCTGCGACGATTGCTCGTCTTGCTAAACAGCATGACAAGATCGTCGGCGTCAAACTCACCTGTGGTGCTGTTGCTAAGATCACCCGCCTCGCAGCGACATTCACCCCCGAAGAATTCACCACCTACGGCGGCCAATCCGATTTCCTGATCGGAGGTCTCGCAGCTGGATCCCAAGGCACTATCGCCGGCTTCGCGAATGTTTTCCCCAAGACCATCGTCAAAATTTACGATCTCTACAAGGAGGGCAAGTTTGAGGAAGCAATGGAGTTGCATAAGAAGGCAGCGCTGGCAGAGCAGCCGTGCAAGGCGGGAATCGCTGCAGTCAAGTATGCGACAGGGTTGACGACAGCCAAGGCGGCAGGGATTGAAGGAGCAGGAGAGAAGTTGAAGCCGAGGAGGCCGTATTTAGAGCCTGGAGAGGGGGAAAAGAAGAATATCGAGGAGTATGTGAAGACGCTGATCGACATTGAGAACTCGTTATAGGGGATTGAGGAAGACAGCATGTTCAGATAGAGCATACATGGAGATTGACGCCGTGGAACATGTTCAATGATAATCATAAGTCTTGAAGATGTTGATTCTTCTTCATCACCAGTGGGATATCTTGCCGTACTATGCTGGTGCAGTATGACACTGGACGACACCACAGTCTACGAGGGTAGCACAAAAGAACACGGGGTTTTCTTTTACCGTTGATGCTTCTCTGTTCACGAGCGGGGCAGCACATCAACAGTAATGCTGATCCCTGGCGCCGACGGAAAAGCAATGTCCCCCACGCTTGCGCCACTCAAGCTCCCCTCATTGCTTTGTTGGCACCAGGTCCCCCCCATCTACCCCAATCCTGGCGATACTGATCCGGTTTCGGCTGAAATACTTACACCGAGTTACAAGCGAAGTTGTTCAGGCAGGATGACCACATGAGGTTGTCAGTGCAATTTGTGGAATTTGACATTGCAGCCTGCGAGTCTTAGACATTATCGAAGAAGCGATTGCCTTCGACAAATTCCAACATGGCCACGCCTCAGATTGATGTCCTTGTTTACGGCCTTGGAGCGTAAGTCTTCTGTACTGCCTACTCACAAGCCTCCTCTGCTTCTACTAATTCAGACAGCATTGGATCATTCTATGCCTTTATCCTCAGCCGCAATAATAATGTGCGCTTGACAGTTGTCGCGAGATCCAACTACGACGCCGTCAATGCAGACGGCCTCCACATCACGAGCGGGAATCATGGGGAACATCATGTAGTCCCGTTCAAAGGCACGAAGGAAACTACCATCATATGCGTAACACCCGCTGACGTTGAGCGTATAGTCGTAAAGAGTGTCGCAGAAGCTGGTCAAACATTCGACTTTATCGTATGCGCCCATAAAGCCATCGATCAAGAGTCTGTACCAGAGCAGATCGCGGCTGGCGTTGATCCGTCACGAACGACAATCGCCATCATCCAGAACGGCGTGGGCAACGAAGAGCCTTTCCGGAACAGATTTCCAACAACAACTATCGTTTCATGCGTCGTAAGTCTCACTGCACTTCTTAAGGTGTTGGATGAATACCTCTGACCAGCCTCAAACAGACCTGGAGCGGATGCAGACAACCACAGCCGGGAGTCATTACACACACCAAGTCAGAGGACATGCAGATCGGCCTCTTCCCCAACAAAGACGCTGACTCTTCAGCTGAGTCCTCTCGCCTGCAACGATTTGCAGCACTCCTCGAGACAGGCAACACGAAGTTCCAAATTGTCCCCAATATCCAAGTTCAGCGCTGGGAAAAGGTCGTCTGGAACGCCGCCTGGAATCCTCTCACAACAATCTCTCTTCTTGACACTCACGCCTGGCTCAACAGCTCCGAACTCGCAACACCAATGACCAAGCGCGTCATGCAAGAGGTAATCAACGTCGCGCATGCCCTCGAAGTTCCTGTTGCAGACGACCTGATTGACCGGCTCTTTGCTCGTATTCTGGGGATGCCTCCGATTGGGAGCAGTATGCGGGCGGATTTCGAGGCGGGGAAGCTAATGGAGGTGGATATCATCCTGGGGTATCCGGTCAGGAAAGGCAGGGAGTTGGGGGTTGATGTTACCACTATTGAGACGTTGTATACCCTGTTGAAGGCGGTTAACAAGAGACTGGCTGGTTGAGCTAGGTGGGGATTAGAGTATGACATGGATGATCCTACGATCAACGAGCAAGAATGAATCTTGAAGTGATCCTCTTCGGAAAAGCCGTCGTGCATTTTTAGCGTTCGGATACGCAACCCCCAAGTTGCACCACTCCATCGACATGCAACCTCTAGTGGGCATAGTCTTCGGCTTTGTACCTTAGTGACGCTACTGGACCTGCCTCCGAAGTGGAAAAGACGTGTGCCCAATGCACGGATTACCGCCGTGAGTGACTTCATTGCGTATGGTCGCAGCTACATCCAAACGATCGCATGCGACCTCCGAGACCGGGAAGAGACACGAAGTGGCCAGTTGGAGAAGCTCGACTACAACTGTTGGAGCAGTGGTGAGATAGTCAACGGCCAGTTTTGGCCAACTCCTCGTTCTCAGCTCCATCTTGCGCCTTTACATATCCCACTCACTTCACCAACAGCCGAAGACAGCAAAGGGAACACGACACTGCATCACACTGAGCTTCACATACCCACACACTGGGGCAATTCATCATGGCGAACCAAGCTACCATCAAAGATGTAATCATCACACCAGTAGCCTTCCACGACATGCCTCTCCTCAACAGCGTTGGCGTCCACGAACCCTTCGCCCTCCGCACTATCATCGAGGTGATCACCGACACAACCTACGGTCTCGGCGAGTCCTACGGCGACGACGTCCACCTCGCGCGGTTACAGAAAGCTGCTGCCAAGCTCAAGGGCCTCAGCGTCTTTGAGACCAATCACATCTTCAAAGCTTGCGCTGACTCCTTAGCTGATGATACGGCCACCGGTGGTGATGGCATGGCTGGGATGGTTACGACTGCTTCGGCAGCTGATAAAGTTCTCTCACCGTTCGAGGTCGCTTGTCTGGATATACAGGGGAAATTGGCCGGTGTGCCTGTCAGCGACCTCCTCGGTGGCAGAGTGCGAGATAATGTCCAGTACAGCGCTTACTTGTTTTACAAATGGGCTGGACATCCCGGCGACGCAGATGATGAGTTTGGGGCGGCGCTTGATCCCGAAGGCTTGGTCAAGCAGGCGAAGAAGATTATTGATGAGTATGGCTTCAAGGCTATTAAGCTCAAGGGCGGTGTCTTCCCACCTGCGCAGGAGGTCGCGGCGGTCAAGGCGCTGCATGCTGCTTTTCCCGGTGTGCCGCTTCGTCTAGACCCAAACGCTGCATGGACACCCGAGACATCAATATGGGTCGCAAAGGAGCTTGAAGGCATCGTCGAGTATCTTGAAGACCCTGCCCCCGAGATCGAGGGCATGGCGGCTGTTGCAAAGGAGGCATCTATGCCGCTAGCAACCAACATGGCCGTCGTCGCGTTCGACCACCTTCCCCCATCTATTCTCCAAAACGCCGTTCAAGTCGTCCTTTCAGACCACCACTTCTGGGGTGGCCTCCGCAAGTCCCAAACACTCGCCTCAATCTGCGCAACCTGGGACATGAGACTGAGCATGCACTCCAACAGTCACCTAGGTATCTCCCTTGCAGCCATGACACATCTTGCATCTGCGACGGTTAACTTGGATTATGCCTGTGATACGCATTGGCCGTGGAAGAGGAAGGATGAGGATGTGGTGAAGGATGGGAACATTGAGTGGGTGGAAGGGGGTGTCAAGGTCTCGAGGAAGCCTGGCTTGGGGGTTGAGCTGGATAGAGAGAAGCTGGAGAGGCTGCACAGGCAGTATCTAGAGTGTGGCATTAGGAAGAGGGATGACACCACGTATATGCGGAAGTTCCAGCCGGACTTCTCGCCCAAGATTCCTAAGTGGTAGGCATTCAATAAAGAAAGTTATGTTGCTCTTTCGCCTTTCGTGATTGACCCATTTTCCATGGAGAGATCTCAACTATACACAGACAGACTGAAGCAATGCAGAGCTGTTCTGGGGTACCGTTGTCAAACTTGACCATATTGCTAACATCGATTGTGAGCACAGCCGACCACACCTCCTCCAGAGTCCTTCTGCTTGTCCAATCTCTTCGGCCAAGGCTGTCGTATTGGCTCAATCATAGTCACCACATCTCCCGGCACTTGATCCGCGGATAAGAGGATGAACGTTCTCAGGGATCTTTTCCGATCCGAATTAGCATAGGCACTAAGCTACGCTACGACTGACTCCATGACTCAGTCGTATGATGGTAATATCTCGCACAACCAGCCAATCACTCCCACAACCCTAGCAATCTTTGTCCAGTCATCTTTGTAATGTCTCGTTGCGGACCCAACCTCAGATCCCCACGGGGAACTTCCATACCCCATGTCTGCCCTGTAACCAAATCTCACCAGACCAACAGGCTACCCCGGCATTGTTCTAGGACCGAAACGCGGGGTCGGTGCTTTTCCATCGGATTTGTACGTTTACGGCCTCAGGTTACTGGTCTGGGACCTACGTGCTTTCCCTCTCGCTTCTTGCACGGAGGGCGACAGAGGTCCGGAGGTGAGAAATCGTATAAGGAGTCTTCACCCTTGAGACACTTTCGTTTTCTTGCGAACATCTTGCACCTTGTCAGGTCCTGATCTCTTTGCATCATCCAACACTATTGTGTAACCGTGATACTCTACCTCTCCTCGAGTATTACCCTTATAGTATTTTCAAAATCTTCACTGCCACTGAACAACCAGAGGTAGTTGTCAAGATGGTTGCCTCCAAGAAACATGTGGCGGCTGGGCATCGCGGCAATTCTGCCCGATCAATCTTGATTGGCTTGGCCATCAGTCTCGCAGGGTGAGCAACGCCTCAACCAACTGCAGCAAACATGCCCTTACTAACATGCGAATAGATTCGTTTACGGTATCGATACTGGCATCATTGCTTCAACCATTGCCCAACAGACTTTCAAGTCTTATATGTATGGCGAAAGCATGAAGAACGTGTCGATTCAGGCTGGTGTCGTTTCTGGATACTATGCCGGCTCGGCGTTCGGCAGTGCAGGCTCGGCATATTCCATGGACAAGCTCTCACGACGATGGACGCTTCTTCTTGGATCTTGTGTCAGTATTGTTGGTGCGGTGCTGCAGACTGCTGCTGTCAACCCTGCTATGATGATTATTGGCCGTGCTCTGTCCGGCTTTTCTACTGGCATGGTGTACCCTACTGCACCGGTGTACCTTGCAGAGCTGTCGCCGCCGGAGAACCGAGGTTTCCTCGTAGGTCTTAAGGGCCTGATGAATACTCTTGGTTTCTTCGCTGCTGGCTGGATTGGATATGCTGGCTCGTTTGCATCTGGCGACGCCCAATGGCGCATTCCCCTCGCAACCCAGATCCCTCCTGCACTCGCCTTGGCACTTGTCACAATCATCCTACCTTATTCTCCCCGTTGGCTCGCTAGCAAGGAGCGACATGACGAAGCAAAGAAAGTCATGTATAAGCTCCATGGGCACCGCGGCTCGGAGACCATCGAAGCAGAGTTCGCCGAGATGTGCCAGCAAATTCAGCTTGAAAAGAGCAAGAAGAACATGGCCAACTTCTGGAACCTGTTCACCAAGCAGTACATCCGTCGTACTTTGCTCGCTATTCTGATTGTCAACATGATGAAGCTATCTGGTTCCAACATCATTCAGAACTACCAGTCGGTCATGTACCAGAACCTCGGATACAAAGGGCAAACTGTCCTTCTCATTGGTGCTCTCTACGGATTCATGGCTGTCATCGGTCAAATCATCAACGTATTCTTTGTTGCCGACCACTGGACGCGCCGAACCACTGTCATCCAAGGCATGTTTGTGCTTGCGCTGATGCTGAGCGTCCTGACTGGGCTTTCGAAATACTCGGAGGGTGATCTCGAGAACGTCAACATCCAGCGAGCGGGTGTTGCATTCGTCTTCCTCTTCGCCTTCTCCTATTCATTCTACTTCAACTCAGTCAATTGGGTGCTTGTCGCTGAGATCTTCCCTCTTGACCTCCGTGGTGTGGGTGTCGGCTTCGCGGTTTTCACCCAGGCTGTCACCGCCATCTGGCTCTCTTACGCCGCGTCGCTCGCCTTCGACGCTATCACGTGGAAATTCTACTTTGTGTTCATTGCCATGAACATCTTTGCGGGCACTGTCTACTACTTCTTTCTCCCCGAAACTCGCTTCTTGTCCCTTGAGGAGGTTGCGGCGCAGTTTGGTGATGAGATCGTGGAGCATCAGGAGCCGAAGCAAGTGGACGAAGATGATGCGAACGTCCCGGAGCGGGCTTTGAATGAGGATAAACAGGCTGGTGCTTCTACAAACCACGTAGAAGCATCCCGACGAACCTGAGGCCTGGAGCTGAGCATGCTTCGGCCCAATACGGGTCAAGGATAAACGAATCTCAAGCTAAGTCAATGCAATACATAATGCATATTATACGAGAATGGTCCTGTTTAGCCTACCAATGTGTGCGTGAATGCAAGATCAGTATTGGAGGTCTACTCCTCATTCCCCATTAATAGTCACCGAGATTAGCGCTAGCTCACGAGCGCTGCTCACGAGCGCCTCCTCTGTGCCCAATAGAATCTGGTTTAAGTGACAGACGCAGCTTATGCGGTTTGGTCCGGGGTGTTTTTCTTGATCGGAGCATCTGATAAGCGAAGATCTGATAAGCGGGTCACTAAGTTGTAGCCGAACGTAACGCACGAGCAACCATCGTGCGCTGGTGCGTAAATTGTGGGCACAATGAAAGTATGCCGAGGGACTTTTCCTGCACTCGCCTCAACACCTTTTGCCGGTCTCCGCCCAACAGTTGTGATGGTTGGGTGAACTGCAACCTATGACAAACTTACGACGCGTACCTAGGAGCAAATAGAGAGCAATCCACCGATCTCGCTGTGCGATATGTCGGGGCCTGGCGTTGGACACAAGTTGCCGTCGAGCAAGGTCTCGTGGCTCAAACGAGACGTGCTGCTGTTCAATCTGAGCATCGGCTGCAAGGCTGAAGAGACTCACTATGTCTACGTGAGGGTTAACTGTCTCGATGAGACGACTAGACAAGGTACTAATCAATAGGCTGTGTAGGAGAATGACCCCAACTTCAGCCCTTTCCCGACTATGGCCCTGGGGCTTGGTAAAGTCGCTCACTCCCTACTGACTGGTGTTGCGCTAACGGCTGGAAGCCTTCAAGTTGGATGCGCAGGAGGTCACCGATTTCTATGCCAACGAGAGGTCCCTGGAGATCCCCGGCGTTCCCTCTCTTGACCCGCAGCGCCTTGTGGATGGCGACAGGACGATAACCATCGTGCGCCAGCTACCAACCACTTCCGCAGGTCGAGACTTCGAGATCAGGGACACCGTTCTCGGCGTATACGACAAAGGGAAGGCTGGAACCGTTGTTCGCATTGAAAAGGTTCTTGTTGATGCCGCGACAGACAAAGTCTACACTCGTATTGTCGGTAGCCTGTTCTACCTGGGTCAAGGGAACTGGGGAGGACCGAGAGGACCACCACCGAGTCGTACTATTGTTCCCGATCGCAAGGCCGATTGGGTACTGACCTTGGATATTAGTATGGAGGCCGCTCATCTGTATCGGTAAGCTTCATTCTGCATCAGCAAGCCATGAGCGATTCGCTGCGAGCACGGAAGAGCGGTAAACTGACAGCCTGCAGCCTGAACGGAGATTATAATCCGCTTCACGCAGACCCCAGTGTCGGGAAAGCCATTGGTTACGGAGGGATGATTCTGCATGGCGTCGTCGCGTACAACATGATTGCGCACGATATCGCCAAAGCCGTTGGGGATGGACACCCAAACAGCCTGCGAGAATTCTCAGCCAAGTTTGCAGGACCCGTGAGGCCCGGTGACCAACTCACAGTGTCGCTATGGAGGACGAAGGAGGTTGACGCCGACTGCTACGAGGCGATTCTGTGGCATGCCTACGTCAAAGGGCAGGCAAAGCCGTGTCTTTCAGAAGGTCGAGCTTCTGTCAGGATTCGGTCATAGCAAAAGCCAACGAGTAAACAATGTCTTGAATCCAGTACCTCGCCACATGTAGAACCTCCGATGCGCCGATGCTTGCTTTAGGAAGGAGACTTGAATTCTACGGCGTAGCTTGTCTGGCCGCTCCCAAATACCGGCGAGCCCGAAAATGGCGAATGCATCACCGCACGGGACCTTAATGGCTGCGCACGCGAGGTATTCTATGGGCTGCCGTCCTGAAAGGGGAGTGGGAGTCCTCAGGAAAGGATATAATGTCATACAATTTGCAAGTCAATCTATCTGAAGTGCCTTTCAAGACTGGAAGTCCTCGTCTACCACAGTTCCCGTTTGTATCTTTCGTCCAGATACTGATCATCTCAAAGGCTCTCGCTATCACCGCACAGCCATGTCTAAATCGGAGCACCCTGTGTTTTATCGCGTCGACCCGTCCAAAAACCCGGCGACCTGGCCAGGACAAGAGACAACGGGCTTCCTGGGCGTCGACAAAGTCGATGTAATTTTCGTAAACATGAACGCCGACTCGGACTTTCGATTGCTTCGCACAGCCACAAATGGACACGTCCATGAGGTCCTGCTGCAAGTCACCAAGCATGTCGAAAGGGGACTTTACCGCATCGTCAACATGAGTCTCAGCGAGTATTGGTGCACAGTCGGAATGTCGACGGATAAGAAGAGGGATGAGCTTATGTTGAAGAATTGGTTCCCATGGGACAATGATGGCGATTCACTGCCCTAGATGATACTGAAATGAGAGTCTCCAAGTACATGGGTTGGAGTGTCAACGCGATGTTAACGTGTCGCGGTCATAGAAACGTTTACTCCTGGGCAGGTGGTGGATACTGGATGGTGAAAGACAAGGTATGCTCCGAAAGAGAGTGCAGTTACTGGAGAATCGTGCGTAAATGTGTTTCACTTTTACTCGCATTCGGCCTATTGAAGTTGGGCCTCGGCATTCATGATCCTGATGACTGATACTGCTCCCTTTGCAAAGGGCTGCGCTCCACGAACTTATAATGCTCAACCAAATGCACTCCGTTGTCCTCTTATGTATTTCCACCGCCAGTAGCCTTACCCCCTCATAAAGCCGAAAATCCAAGATTGACACAAAAACTAACTCCTCGGCGCGAGCGTTTCTATGTTCCGCCTCAGAAGCTCGGCGTTATGAGAGTCCAACACCGGCGTCTGAACTGAACCGCGTGTCATAGGAAGGGATTACGGGCTCAAGTAGCATCAACGTGACGAGATATATGTATGGAAAAGCCTCCCACACCATAGCAAGAGTGTCTCTTTGTCGCTGATGTGCAGCAGATGGGAGAGTCTTTTAAGGATCCAGGGTCGGGAACCATAAATCCCTCACGAACTGGCCAACGGTCCCCCTCGAGAGCCCGTATTTGAAGAATTTGAAGGTTGTGTCGATCTTGATCACCTCTCAGGCTGGCGGCCCAAGCCTCAAACCCGGTTTTGCGGCGACTGTCCTCTTGCTCTTGCTCTTGCTAGGCGAGGCTGCTGTACACATAATGCAGCATCCTCGCATACTCCACCAGTGTTGAGGGCTGATGAGCTTTTCTCGCAAGGATTTGCAAGTTTCGTGCTAGCCCCAACAGGGGGCTTTCGAGAAGGGGGCCAGACAGAGGTTCTTCAGATGATCTCCTGATGCAAACAGCGCTATTTGAGACGTCAATGTTCATGACCTCTGCGTACCAACGGTTGGCTTTGGCAAGGGGATTTGGAGGGATCTTGCCCTGCTTGATGGCGGAGGTCGCCCATCTGCGAACGAGAGCCTGGTCGAGCATGGTCATCGCAGGCAACTTGTCCATGGGACAGGTATCGGTGATGACACTGTGGATCAGCGCAGAGCTACAATTGCCAGCATGAATGGCACGTCGATCTTGCTGAAAGTCTTTGGCAAACTCGGTTGGAGTAAGAAGAACTCCGTGCAATGCCGAATCATGTCGATGTGGAAGAGTATCGAAGGAGGTGTCGCCAGCTGCGGCGAGCATCTTTTCCCAGAGCCCAGAATTGTGTGTGAAGTAGTTTGGCTGTGAGAACGACACGATTCCACCGCTTTCCGTGTCTTCCAGCTCCATGTGTTCATTATCATCGGTAGCCATCTGGTCACTGCTATCAATATCATGTGTCGGCTTGCTGTCAATACTTTAAGCTTGGCTTACTGGAGTGGTCGGTCTTCCAATATGCAAAGCTCCAGGTTGTGGTCTGAAGGATGGTGTGAGGAAGTGTAGCCCGGATGAACACTTGAAGACAGACGAAGAATATCGAGAGGAAGCTGACTGGAGGAAGGAGTTTTCTCCATTTACAGTTCTATGGTGCAGTGAATGACAGCTGCGTCACCTACCGTCCCCGTTGCGCTGGGCGATACTACCTATGCTTGGTCAATACATTTCAAAAGCATCTCTCCATGTAATATGTTGAAGAAAAGTCTCCATATCTTCGCATTTCTGACTTCAAAAAAAAAAAAAAAAAAAAAAAGCTATACTATGGTCTGGATACGTTCATGTTGATGTTGCACTACTGCATTGCACAATCAAGACCGAAGCCACATCGATGTCTGGACTCCAGCCACACTACGGCATCAGCCACACCCAGGGCACTCCTCCGTCACCAAATCGTGCGAAAGTCAAAGGCCAAGGTACTGCCACCGTCCCTTTTATTATTAGCAAATCTTGACCAACGCGACACCCAAGCTTCCCAACCAGGGCATTTCCATTATTAATCGGTGTCCACTCGAAACAGGCCGGCGATCGGAGCACGCACCCCGACCCCGTCTTTTGTTCCCCAGGTCAGGAACGGCGCCCAGAGCCCGCCGCCCCGGTTTGTGCCGTTTGCTGCCGAGCCGAACGAAAGCTTCCATCACCAGGTCTCTGTCTCTGACTGTGGAGCACAGCTCGTCATTTCATATCTCGGACGAAGGCGCTATCTATTCTTCTACACGACTTTGCTCACCGCATCTTCACTTCTCTCAGCGAACGGCACGGCAGGACAGGGATATCAGAGACAATGGCTGGCTGAAGGTTTCGGGTTCTTATCAGAGGCAAGGTTTCTTGTCTGACACGCCTGTGCTCGCTATCAGTGCGTCCGTGTCGCTGGCAGCTTGACGCGCGATCCAACCCCAACAAGAAGTTTCTTTTCCATCACAACACAGACGCTCAATCGCGATGAGTGCGACCGCAATGAGGCAGCTGGGGATGCTGCGAGGATCGCTCAACTCATTGCGACGATGCACGTTGCCAATTGCCTCGCGACCGGGCTTCTGCTCAGCCGGCCGATGGGCAATCAAACCAGCGATGCATGGGCACAGAGCTCTAACTACACAAGCTGACGACACTGATGCAAGCGACACCGGCACATACTCAGAAGCCCATAATGAGCATGCAGTCATCTCAACCTTCGACCTTTTTTCTATCGGCATCGGACCTTCTTCTTCTCACACTGTTGGGCCCATGAGAGCGGGTAACATTTTTGTCACAGACCTAATTGAAGCCGGACTTCTTGATAAGGTCAGCAAAATTCGTGTCGCCATCTACGGTAGCCTCGCTCTCACCGGCGAGGGACACATGACACCTTCAGCTTTACTTCTGGGACTTGAAAGTGCAGATGTTGAGACCGTCGATACGGCCTACGTGCCAGAGCGCTTTGAGGCAATTAAGTCTAGCAAGAAGCTTCACCTTGGGCATTGGCTGCCAGGGAAACAAGGGAAGGAGATCGACTTTGACTACGAGACAGACTTCAAATGGGAGTGGGGAAAGAAGCTGCCGCTTCACAGCAATGGCATGCGACTCATGGTCTTTGATGAGGAGGGATACATGCTCGCGTCCAATGATCTCTTCAGCGTTGGTGGAGGTTTCGTCGTCAACGGTGCCATGTCAACGGTCAAGACAGCGAAGAGCACGGACACTGCCGTGACAGAGGCTCAGTCCGAGGGAAAGCATCCGTCTGATCTCGCTGAGAACATGTTCTACAAGTCAATTCGTCGAGCAGATGCCGTCGGTGACCGAAGAACCGGTTCCGAAGCCAACCCTCCACCGGCTGAGACAGCGCTTGTCAAGGCGAACGACGACACTGGCATGGCTGGAGCCGATGACCACAAAGCTCCAACAGCTCAACCGAGCTACCCATTTCATAACGGCCAAAGCCTGCTTGCGCTTTGCAACGAGCACAATCTAACCATCGCGCAGCTGGTCTACGAGAACGAAAAGAGCTTGGGATATTCGGATGAGCAGATCATTGAGAAGTTGATGCGCATCTGGGAAGTCATGGACAACAGCATCCTTGAGGGCGTTCAGGCCGAGCCGAACTCGGTTCTCCCGGGATCACTCAAGCTACATCGTCGCGCACCCGCCCTGTATCGACGACTCACCCGCGGTCTATATCCAGCCCACACCCAGCGCCTCACCAGCTCTCAACGCGCTGAAGAAGAAAAGCAGGAACAGATCACGTCGGCACAAGAGACCTCAACAACGGACAATGGCCCACCACCGAAGAAGACCAGTCTTGTCGCCGATGCTAACAAGTCAGCTGCGGTCAACAGAAAGCGTGGCCCGCCTCGCGTCCTCGGATCCTTCTACCATCCCATCATGCCATCACCGAAGCGCCGAACTGCCCTCCCAGCAATGGACTACCTGACCGTCTACGCCATGGCTGTCAACGAGACCAACGCTGCTGGCGGTCGCATCGTCACAGCACCTACCAACGGAGCTGCAGGCACCATCCCAGCCGTGCTCAAGTACATCCTTGAGTTCATCAGCGACGATCCCGATCGCGACATGATGACCTTCCTTCTGACTGCCTCAGCCATTGGTATGCTCTACAAGCGAGGCGCCACCATCTCGGCAGCCGAAGGAGGTTGCATGGCGGAAGTCGGCGTTGCATGCTCCATGGCCGCCGGTGCTTTCGCCGCTTGCATGGGTGCGAGCCCAGAAGTCATCGAACAGGCCGCAGAAATTGGCATAGAGCACAACCTGGGATTGACCTGTGATCCGATTGGCGGTCTCGTTCAGGCCCCATGCATTGAGCGCAACGCTCTCGGTGCCATCAAGGCTATCTCGAGTGCGAATCTTGCGCTGAGCGGGGAGGTTGGTACACAGAAGGTCAGCTTGGATAATGCCATTCGCGCGATGCGTCTGACTGCGCAGGGTATGAGGAACGAGTTCAAGGAGACGTCTCTGAGTGGCCTGGCAACGAGCGTGCCTTTCAACATTCCCGTCAGTGTGCCGGATTGTTGAGAAGTGTCTGCGGTGGCGATACGGGAAGTGCAGGTAGATGGAGCAGGTTGACGACCAATAGAACAGTACTATTTGGGACATTGTACTCACACGGGACTCCAGCCTGACGGCTCGTAAGCTACGTGAAACACGATGTTAGCCGTTACACCACACGGGACTTGTTGAACAATGGTCTACTAAAAGTTCTTATGTAGTATAGCGGTGCAGGCGGTGAGATGGCCAGTCCCCACGCAATCAAAGGACCCCACGAGCACAGCGCAGTAGCCTATGATCTTTAATTCGTAAGATCAGGAGGAAGCGGGAAGAATGTAGAGAACGGTGCTTTCCTTGCTTGGAAACATTCGAACTGTTGCTAAGTAGTTATCACAGTTCTATGATTCATGTTGCGATTCGTTAAAATTACGACCTTTTACCATCATCAAAAGGCTTGAAGATGAAAGTTGGATTTAGTTCAGTCTTCAGGTAGCCCTGGACACTCCGGCACTCACTCCATGATCCAGGAGTTGTCTTCTGAAGGAATACAAAAATCGGAGTAAATAATGAGTCCTGATATCTAATTATACCGAGTTTGAGTTATCAGCGCATGAGAATGCAGCCGTACCGGAGCTGGACTTATACGAATCGATAATGCCTGTGACCGCGCCGTATGTGCCAGCAACCATGAGGAATGACCCAGCGGTTAGAACAAAGCCAGCCCAGGCAACTTGGCATTTCCAAAGTGTAGTCCGCTGTGTTCGATCCCTGTGCCAGTTGTCATATAGCCACATGCAGCTCGTGGGAATGAAGCACATTAACGTAGCGAACAGCGCACCAACGAGTGCGATGAGGCTACCAAAGATAGGCACGGCGCTCGCGATAATGTAGCCGACACCGCAGACGCCCACCACACAGCCCATCCACGTAGCCCAGTGAACGAGAGAGTTGGAGACAAGATGTTGAGATCCTCGGAGGAAGCGCAGGAAGAAATGCTTGCTCGCCATCTGAAGAGAGTTAGAGAGATCTTAAACTTGCATCGTGATGCACTTACGTGACCATTCAGAACAGCACCCGACAGCAAGCCTGGCAGCGCTAGACCATAGCTGATTTGCTTAATGAGCTTACCAGCTGATCCGAGGGCTGGGGAAGCGACGTATGAGCCACAGTAGTAGTAGATCACAATTCCAGCGACCACATACGTGATCGTGACCACAGTTTGGCAAAGCACAAGCGCCTTATTATATTGCCTAGGATCGCACATTTCGGCAACAATTGGGAAGAACAAAGGCGTGCCGGCGTAGGCGAAGACGTAAGTCGAGAAGGCTGCTGTTGCTTCGCCAAAGGTTGGATTGCCAATAAGCTTATAGTCGGACTTCCATTCGCCTTCCTGAGGGGCGGCATCTGGGCGGTCTTGAACGCCGACTCCGATAACCACTACAAAACCTGCAAATATGGTGTTATGAATTTGTCATAGAAGCCTCTGAGATCTTTGATTGCTTACAGGCAACGACAAGTGAGACAAGGCCAACCCAAGCAAGGAAGCTCATCTTATGAAGGGTGCGGATACTAGAGAATGCGATCACCATGACAGCGGCAACAGCGACAAAGATAGCTGTGCATGCACCATGAGTCGACATCGCGTTGAACGCGATGGAGATGCCAAGCATGCCAGAGCCAGATGCGAAGATGAGTGCTGCATTCAGATAAGATCAGTCAGAAACAATGACTGCAAGATGGTGAAACCCGGAGACACGTAAACACCTACAAAGACAAAAAGCGACGGCGAGGATTTCCCGGCCAACACGGCCAAACATCATCCCCATAGCGTCGTCAACCCCGTAGACTTCGCGGTGGTTGAGCTTGAAGGTACCGACGACCCAGTTGCACCAAGTCGTGATGATTCCAATGGCGACAAGGCCAAGAACACCGGGGATCAGGCCAAGAGCATCGAAAGCGGCGGGGATGGACAGCACGCCCAGCCCGATCTGGGTCTTCATCATTAGCGCAGACGTGCCGAGCCAGCCCACCTAAAGAATCCAATCAGTTCGGTCTTGGGACGGGCGGAAAACTGCGCCAAGCTGTGTCACGGAGCGGGAAGATATCTTACAGCTCGATAATTGGGGCCGTCTTCCGTGATGATGCCAAAGACCTCATCGGCGGCTAGCTCTTGAACTTTCCCGGCTTCGACCGCTGGTGCATCATTGAGATCGGGATAGATCTCGTTATTGGACTTCTGCATAATGGGCAATCTGTCTTCGGCGCAAGGATATCAGAGTAATAATAACGAGAAGACATAGGCAAGCCGAACGTGGAGAGTAAAGGAGGGGCCTCTCGATAGTAGAACTAGGGTGACCGCGTGTTTATAAGGAGCTTTGAGGCGGCTCTAATCATTTCCAGGTGTCAAGGGTCCGATCCCTTGGGGTCGGATACGGGCCAGGTCCAAAGGGTGGGTGGCGTTCTCACGTATCCTAGCTAAGTCGAAGAGCGACATGAACATGTCTGTTTGCGTTCTAGAGGACGACGAGCCCACCGAGAAGTGGCTAACTAGAACAGCTGGTGATAAGCGCAGGCGGAGTAAAAGTGGACTGGTCTGGACTGCTGCTGAACATGAACCTTTCTCCTCCTTCTAGACGGAGGCGGAAATTAGCTACATCGCTTGGTACTGCATCAGAAGCAGGGCCGTCCAGCGTTCGTGAAGCTAGGACTCAGCACATAGGATAATTACACCGGATATCTATCCTGGATTATACAGGCTTGAACCAAGTTGAGGCTGGCAACGCTACAGTGGTGGCAAGAGGAATACTCATGGACAGCGTACGATGGGCGCATCGCCCACAGCTGTCATCCACGAGGAACACATCCGACAGCTTATATCTTTTCCCGAATCTTACAGAAGTGCCCCCATATCTATCTTGCAGGTAGGTTGACGCTAGGCAGCCAATGCATCTGAATTCATTACGAAAGTTATGTTTTGTCCCCTGGGGATAAGATAGCGGGCCGGGTTCCGACCGCCTCGGACAGTGAGCCGTCTCTTGTACTTACCTAAATGGGAACGTGTACGATCTGATGTCCTTGGCATCCCCCGCATTTACACCCCGCGATCGGAACTCAGTAGCTCGCGTGAAACACAGGCCTCAAAGAAGATGGGCTGCTTTTGGGAACGACGGATGCTGGTGGAGGACTATCGAATCGCCGGTCATCAGCGCGACAGCATTTGTGGACGCTGAACTTTTCTGGCGACCAATCGAAGACCGATGTGGTGAGGTATTTGACCTCTTGAGCAAGCTGATCTGTCCACTCCGTCCGGGCAGCGGTGAACCCAAGTAACCACCGCGAGATGACACCTCCTACGAGGTACTCAGCACCCATGTGGAAGTCGGGACCACTTTGTGATAGCTGACGGAGTGTGCTCAGCTTCGTGAAGATCTCCTTGAGCTTCTTCGCTCCTCTCCAAACGCCCCACGTCTTTCCGCTGATCCAATTCTGGACCATGCTGTTCGCCCCCATGACCGTCTCAAAAGATTGTGCAGGGGCCTCGTCATGAGACTCGTTGCCCTCAAGACCAACCTCTTTGAGAACCCTAATCCCTGGAGACCTCGTCGATGAGGGAAAGGTTCTCGACTAGATGTGCCTGAGGAGATTCGGTCTCTCCTGTAGCAAGGTTGGGAATAGAACATTGGTATAAGATTAATTACTAGAATAGGTAGTAGAATAGATCGTAATATGTAGTAAGATATGTAGTAAGATAGGTAATAAGATAAGTCGTAAGATAGGTAGTAAGATAGGCAGTAAAATAAGCAGTAAAATAGGTAGTAATTTAGGTGGTCATTTAGGTAGTAAGACAGGTGGTAAGATAGGTGGTAAGATAGGTGGTAAGATAGGTAATAAGATAATCAGTAAGATAGGTAATAAGATAAGTCGTAAGATGGGTGGTAAGATAAGTCGTAAGATAGGCAGTGAGATAGGTGGTACGATAGGTGGTAAGATAGGTGGCAGGATAGGCAGTAAGATAGGCAGTAAAATAGGCAGTAAAATAGGCAGTAATATAGGTAGTAATTCAGGTAGTAGGATAAGTGGTAAGATAGGTAATAGAATATCTAGTAGAATAAGCGGAGAAAAGATAATAATGAGTACAAGGTAGATACAAGAATAACATAATAATAGGCACAACGATGCGCACAATATGCTTCACGGTTCGGGAATACTTAGCACAAAGCTTCGCAGAGTATGACGCCCTCAGCCCGTGAGCTCGCAGTCAGGAGGCACAAGGGGCCTGTGGTATATCATGCATGTTACCCAGCAGACTTTAGTTCAACAGACAAGGTTATTTGATGGTCATTATTGATTTCATCTCGTATTCTCTCTGATTGCGAAATGAGTTCCTAGAACGCTGCTGACGCAACCGGGTTCGTGATCCCTTCAACGAACTTATCATGGGTCACCTTGATAAACGAGAACACGGCGACATTCTGCCAGTGAGCGCCACGCATGCCGGTCCGGCCTGCGCCGACGAACGCAAAGGTCCCTCCTCCTGCACCATTCTTCCACCCAACCTTCTCGCCGAACACTGCTAGAACCTCATCGGTGCCGTCCTTTGTGAGCTTCCATCCCATGTAGATTGGTGATATCTCTCGCATGTCGCCTCCGTGGGCCTTCTTCCACCTGAACTTCTCGGGTAAGCCACCTGGGCCGGTTGGCGTTACAAAGTAGTATTTTCTCAGGTCACTGGTCTTCAACTCAATCGTGCTTCCGTCGGGAAACACCATGTTTTGCTTTGTACCTGATGTGTTGCTCGACTTCGCGGACATGAGGACAGGGCCTTGTGCATTGCGCTCGTGGAGCTCGGTCTTTCCCTTCCATCCAAGGGAGAATGTCGCAACAAACGCGGGATTGTTTGGAGGCTGCCCAGCAATGTGAACCTCTGTTTTCGAGGATTTCCAGCCCGTGTTGTACCACATTTCGAAAGTAAGCGGGAACATGGGCTGGATGCCGCCTTGTGGAGGTGGAGGCTGCTGTTGTTGGCCATATGGGGCGAAATGAGCGATTGATTGGGGCTTTTGTGATGTAAATTGGTGTCGCTGCTGGTCTTGTGACGCTTGGGAGGGAAAGCTGTTTGGCTGTGATGATGATGAAGTGCTGGGATCTCGGAAGGGATTCGTTGGTGCCCAGTGATCGCCAGGTAATGCTGGATTCTTCACTGGCTTTGCAGCATCTTGTCTTGAGGACCCTGCAACGTCCTCGTACGACGGTGGTGCATCGAATGGAATGCCGTCCGTGTCGCTATCTCTTGGCCCCGGTGATGAGTTGCCTCGAGGCCTCGTTTGCGGTACGTTGAGATGGATGCCCGGGGCTTGAGGTTGTTGCCAGTGGTTGCTCGGCGCACCATATGAGTTCGACTGTTCTTGAGGCCATCCTGGGTGTGCGCCTGGACCAGCGTATTGACCCGTTGGTGTATTGTATGGCATTGCGTACTGATGGGCGTATCCAGGCTGGCCGCCACCGAGCTTAGCCTCGACTTTCGCGTCGAGCTCCTCGAAAAGAGACTGTATTCTGGTATGAAGAGGCATTTTGACTGATGTTTTGACAGGAAGAACCTCAGCATCTACAGAACGTCAGTGATCCTGATATATATCTACCATCTTAGGCAAACTCACCTTGGCTAATGCGCGGCTGGCTGAGGCGTAGTGAGCAGGACTTTTCCTTCTTTGGGTATTTCTCGACAGATGGATGGGGCAAATAAACGTCATGTTGCCGCTACGAGCGCCTCGGTCGAATAAGCACTTGGGGATGCTTCGCGTGGCGCAGCTGGTCCACATTCCGAATAGCGCATTTTCATTTGCTACGCAGCCCAACATGGAAGAGGCTCATCAGTTCGATGCTGTAGGAATTAAGCTTTCGAATTGGACGATCTCAGTCCGTGATCTAACCCCTAGGCGTTTTGCGTGATGCCTGTAGGTCATCTGGTCGATCCTCGCCGCAATCTACGCCGCAGTAAGCCAGACCCCATGGCCCCAGAGGATGGTTTGGACGTCGCCGATAGAGATGCCCATGTGAACGTGCGTGTCGAAGCGAGACTTGAAGTTTCATCCCGTGGTCCAGATGCGAAAAAGCCTTCGGAAGGTGGAATACATGACATTTGAGCAAAGCAACCTGGACAGAGTTGCGAGACAGAAACATTCCCAAAACTATCGCATTCAATCACCGAGATTTCGCAGCTTTGGCGGGCGGGGGTTGTTATGTACAATTGACATCAATTCATGGTCGCTCTACTCATAAAAGACCTCCGCATTGTTTAGGCGAAAAGCACCTACAGCCGATTGTCAGCATTCAAGTCAAGTAGCAAAACATCAGCCAGGATTACTCACGTAGTTGGGTCCGTTGTTCTCGCCCTCACCAACAGTCGCCCAGGCTACAAAGTCGCCGAGCTTGCCAGTCTTGGTATTACGCTTGATGATGACAACGCGGTTGTCGTTCTGCAGAGCAGAGGCGACGAGGCTACCGTCCGCGTTCAGGCTGAAGCCACGCGGGTTCATGCCACCAGCTGATGCAGTCTGGACGTGGGTGAGACGGCCGCTGCGGCCGACCTTGAAGGTGATCAGAGGGTCGGATGGAATCTCACCCTCACCATCGAAGGCGGGGATAGTCAGGGAGGCCTCGTTTCGAGAGGAGGCGATGATGAATTGGCCGTCGGGCTATTTTGATTAGCGACGCGACTTTGAACGATGGGGAGCGACTCACAGAAGCGACAAGCTCAGCAGCACTGGTACCGGCGGGTACAGAGCCACCGGGACCGTGCGAGGGAATGTCGAACAGCTTGGTCAGAGTGAGACCGTTCGTGTAGCTGGCGCGGTAGCCAGTAATGGTGTTGGTCAGCTCATTGAGGCTGTAGAAGTAGTTCTGCCCAGCCTGCTCAACCCAGGCACCGTGACGAGGGCCAGATCCAGCAGTCGCAACACCAGGCGCAATCTGCTCCCATGCGATGCCGCCGTCTTTGACCTCAAAGATGCGGATGAGATCGGCACCCAGATCAGGTGCAAGGATATACTTGCCCGTGGGGTCGACAATGGTGTGGTGCAGATGAGGCACTTCCTGGCGATCGGGGTTGGGACCGGGCGCGTCGAGAGTGTAAGTCTCGTTCTGGGCGAGCGCCAAATTGGACGGGTCGCTGACGTCGAAAGAGCTGAATGTGGATGTGTCGCTAATTAATCGACACGCGTGAGCAAAGTATATTGTGGCAGCGGGTCTTCCCGACGCGGCATGCGGTGCCTCCCCGAGGGGGAAGCAAGCCACATATACGGCATTCGGGTCAGATGCTGACTTACTAGTGAGCGACAGCGAGGCCGCCATTGTTTGGGCCGTAGACTGAGCCGGCGACGGGGCTCTTGAGGACGGGGATGCTGTCCAGGGTCGAGATGGAGTCGTCGCTGTTGACTTGGTAAGAGGTCAAGGAAGCAGCACCTCCCCAGCCCTCGTTCAGGCAGTAAAGGAGCGAGTTGGCCTTGTCGAGGGTCAACCAAGTTGGCTCAGAACCGCAGTCCAGGTTCTTGCCGAGGACAGAGAGGCTGCTCCCGCTGAAGTCGAGAGTGGTGACCGCATGGTCGTTGTAAGAGGTGGCCCAGAGCTTGACGGCAGAGACGGGGACAGAGAGGAAGAGGGCGACGAGGCCGACGGAGATCGTGTTCTTAACCATGGTTGCTGTTGTATTCTCTTTGCTGCTTCAATTGCTGCTGGACTGGACCATCAAGGACTAAAACGACCAGTGCAACGCTGATCATCTGGTACTTATACTTTTTGAATATTCGTGTGTTCCTAAAGTTCGACGCTACAGTTCCCCAGCTCTCATGCATACATCTCCAAATTTCCCAAATGGTGCTTTTCTCCAGAAACACGGTCCCTCTCTGGGGAGTCTCCCCGGCGCGTACCTGGGGAATCTCGCACGCAATTCTATGGGATCGACAAGGGTCCCCTCCTTCAGACACATAAGCCGGGGGGATTTTCTAGCAAAGCATGGAAGCCTAGTTCGACCCCAGGTCTTTTCGGCATGGAGCCGAGCTCGAAAGTGCGCTGCTCCTCCTATTCGACATGACATACGCATATATCCGTCTCGGCGCGCGCACCAATAGGGAGAGGTGCCTTCAGAACTATAGACTGGGGTCAGCTCGCGCGAAGCTGGAATGATTGCTGCGCCGCCGTGCAAGGTACCACGTTGACCAGTGCTTAATGGTCCGATGATCTGTCCGAGAGCCCGATGGGTGTGTGTGTAAGATGTGGACGGGACCCTCATCGGAGCAAGTATGATGACTTCCCGAAAGGACTAAGCTTCAATGTTTCTCGTAGGATCAGTTCCACATAAGCGACATGGAGTTTAAATGGATCCAGGAACGAAGGCAGCGAAGTTGGAGAAACCTTGGCTCCCGCCGGGCGTGCTGATCATCTGTTTGGTTGCGGACCGAAACCATACTTTTCTTACAGCTGTATCCCAAGCTAGGCGCTATTGAAGACGGAGCGAGCTTCCGTTAGGGCCATCAATCCTTCGAGATGAATCCACAGGAAGATCGGGACAAGCTCACGAGCTACATGTGGTACTTTGGCAATTGGCGACTTCTTGTAAACGAGGTTTCGCTTCGAATAACCGAAGGCGCAGCTTATACCATCGGCAGATCCCCGACGGAAGAGTGCATGGAAACAGCCACGGGCGTAGCTTTCTTGAGAACCAGGGCGAATCCGAGTATTCTTCATTGTCACTCGGCGACCTGTTCAATAGACGTCGTTGACAGTAAGTGCCTAGTCTTCCTCGTATTTCGTACCGTTTTCGGGTGCGCATCCCGTGTAATCCATGCAGGTACTTCTCCTCATGGGAAGATCCATGCTCAGTTCCCAGAACATTCTCAGGCCACTCGAGTCGACTACGCACCTGCAAGGTACGGTTCAGAATAATTGTCTAGTGTACCCGCTGTCGCTCTATCTCTTCGCGCATACATCCATGCGGAGCGACAAGGACTCTGGTTCCATCTTCACTATTTGGCTGTCACCTCACGCAGAGTTAAGATGCCGTGGGTGTGGCTCCAGTTGTAGACATCTATGAGCCAAATTTCCATCGTACAGAGGAAGGAATATAGAAGCATGCGCCATAACTTCATTGCATCTGAGAATGTCCTGCACGATGGTCGCTACAGGAGGAATTTCTTGTACCGTATACCGAGGGGGAATTCGCCATTCGAGGTTCACCAAATGGTTTGGAACCCTGCTACTGTTTTCCACGAGTGTGCCAAGCTCGGACAAGACAAACCAGAGCTCCTCTGGCCAGAAGCAAGTGCATTTGTCAACATGTTTACAAGCGTCTCACGGCGGCTGACTTTCGCATAAAGCCAGTATGTCACATAAGCAAAATCTTGGCAACATACGCCACATTGCAACACCACGTCTGACCATGTGAGACGTACGTGACTCGCCGTGACGTCCGCCATAACTCATCATCCGACAGGATTCCATACATTCTCCATGAAGCTGTCATTCTTAAATCGAACCTTGAGTGAAGAACAACAATATTCTCACCGCATGGCAGTGCTTTGGCCTGTGCGTGCCAGAATTTCGAAATGTTGCTCAGGGTTAGGGTTAAAGAATATTTCGAAAGCAGGGAAATCTCACGATGTTTCAGTGACGAGAGGATCTTCAACCGCCATCGCACATCGCGTTCCAGGACATCCCACCTCCTCATTTCCAACTCCGGCCAGGTACCGACAGGACTCGCGCCTGCTGAAATTGGAGATCTCCACCATGGCTGACGACACGACTGCCACGCCAGCCAAACAGTGCATGGGCGATGGCTGCCCAAACGATGCTGGTTCACTGCAATGCCCGACATGCCTCAAGCTAGGTCTCAAAGACAGCTTCTTCTGCTCGCAAGAGTGTTTCAAGAAAAGCTGGGTCAGTTCACAGCTCCTGATTCGTGATATCACGGGCTGACGTGGGACACAGAACACACACAAGGCGCTTCACAAGACAGTCCAGGCGAAATGTAAGCTTATGAAAATCTGTGGCGTCCGGCACGGCCCCGAAGTCTGACATTGTCACAGCCTCAGCCTACAACCCTTGGCCAACATACGCATACACCGGCTCTGTGCGCCCGGTGTACCCGCTGTCGATGACGAGGACCGTTCCCAGGTCGATCAAGCACCCTGATTGGAGTGTGACCGGCATCCCCAAGGCTGAGAGTCGGTTGAACCGATCCAAGATCATGATCCTTGATGCCAAGGCTCAGGAGGCTATGCGGAAAGTGTGCAGGCTGTCCCGAGAGGTTCTCGATATTGTCGCTGCTGAGATTAAGCCTGGCGTGACGACCGATCATCTCGACGAAGTCTGCCACAAAGCGTGCATTGAGCGAAAGGTAGGCCAACTCGCTTCCTGGCGTTGCCCTTCACGCTGACCCCGACAAGTCATATCCATCACCTCTCAACTACAGAGGCTTCCCAAAATCACTATGTACATCACCAAATGAGGTCGTCTGCCACGGCATTCCAGACCAGCGAGTGCTCCTCGACGGCGATATCGTCAACCTTGACATCTCTATATATCATGAAGGCTACCATGCGGATCTTAATGAGACGTACTACGTTGGATCACGCGCTTCTGCCGATCCGGACAACATTCGCTTGATTGAGACGACGCGCGAGGCGCTTGATCTGGCTATCGCGCTCGTCAAGCCTGGGACTCCAATCCGGGATTTTGGACCGGTGATTGAGGCTCATGCTCGGTCGCGAGGATGCTCAGTTGTTGCAACTTGGGGTGGACATGGGATCAACACGGAGGTGAGTCGCATTTTGGCTGGATAGACCACATCTCACTGACAGCTTGGATAGTTCCATCCGCCACCATGGATTCCTCACTACGCGAAGAACAAAGCAGTCGGCACATGCAAGCCAGGTATGGCGTTTACGATTGAGCCGATTCTGACGTTAGGCAAGCCGAAGGAGGTGTACTGGCCGGACAACTGGACGAACACGACAGCGGATGGCATGAGAACGGCACAATTTGGTGAGTTACAAACTCTTATGACATATGTCGTGGGATAGCCCTTGCTAATTATGGCAGAACACACCCTACTAGTAACAGAGATAGGCGTTGAGGTGCTCACGGCAAGGACGGCGAACTCACCTGGAGGACCGGTAGCGCTACCAGCAGGTGCCATGCCTGGAAACTAGACATTAATGACAACAACTTTGAGAGCCATCATGATGCATATTCAGAGTAACTCGATTACTATCCAAATGCTGCCAGTCGTGGTCACCTAGATTCGCCACCCTGCACCTCGCAACTCCCAATCTAGACCACTGAGCTTGAATCTCAATTAAGCTACGCGAATACCTTGCCAAAACTCATGGATTCGGCTGCAGACCGACCAGGATTGACCGATCTCCCAAGGTCGGTCCAATTTAAGTCGCTGTAGTGCTTCTTGTCGTTGCTGGATGAGGAAGGTCAACCGAACATCCCCGCACACGCTATCGTCTTCTCACGGCTTCTTACCGATACACCTCAGATAAACAATTGCCTTAACCAGGATTGTCGAGCACAAATAGTCCTTCACGGCCGCTATCTTCGGTGCAGATGACGGCTTCTCATCTTTGGTCATTCCATGCCCAGCAAACCATCAATTGACCTCGTGGTCTTCAGCTACGATGAAGCTCCTCACGACGTTCCCTCTCACCACCCTCATCCATCTAACCTCAGCCTCGTCCTCCCCAGGCCTGCCCTTCATCGCTAATGTTTGGTCCGGTCCCTTCGAAGCCGCCACAAACGCCGCCTTCCTCTCCCTCCTACCCAACGCGTCCACATGCGGCTCCCCCACCCCAGCACTAGATGCCGTCACCATAGGCTGCACTGTCTGCGAAGAAGAGCAATGTGACGGCTCAGTTGGCTTCGGAGGCTCACCTGATGAGAACTGTGAGACGACGCTTGATGCGATGATCATGGATGGAGTGTCGTTCAACGCCGGTGCAGTGGCGGGGTTGAGACGCGTGAAGAACGCGATTGGCGTGGCGAGGGCCGTGATGGAGCATACGAGGCATACTCTTCTGTCCGGGGATTTGGCTACGAAGTTCGCGAAGGAGATGGGGTTCAAAGAGGAGAGCTTGTCGACACCGGAGATGGAGGAGAGGTGCAGAGTCTGGAGGGAGGGAAACTGTCAGCCGAATTATCGCGTTGACGTGTCGCCGGATGCTGGCAGCTCTTGTGGTCCGTACAAGCCGTTGGAGAAGAAGTCGAAGAGGAATCAGGGAAAGCAGTATGGGCATGATACTCTGTCGATCATTGCGATTGATCACAAGGGGCGCATGGCAGCTGGGACCACGACCAATGGTGCTACAAACAAGGTAGGCAACACCCCATAGGCTCCACGAGACAGCACTGACGATGAGTAGGTCCCCGGTAGAGTTGGCGACGGCCCGATCGTGGGCTCTGGATCATATGCCGACACTGACGTAGGAGGCTGCGGTGCCACAGTAAGCTTAACACCAGAGCCATGCATTCGAATAGCCAAGCTGACTTTCTAGGGCGACGGCGACATCATGATGCGCTTCCTCCCCTGCTACCAAGCCATTGAATCCCTCCGCAGAGGTCTGACGCCTCAAGAAGCAGCCGAAGATGCAGTCCGCCGTATGATGGACAAGTTCCCCGAGGTGTCAAGTGGACTGGTCGTGGTGGACAAGGAAGGACGACATGGCGGTGCGGCATCTGGCTGGGGAGGTACTTTCACGTATAGCTTCCGGGGAGGAGACATGGCGGATGCAGAGGTCGTGAGCGTGCCGAACTTGAAGCCTAGGGAGAGAGAGTTGTGAAGCGGTTGATTGTATGTACAGCAAGCGCTGATTGCTCATTATCTGTAGAGAAGAGACTTCTAGATATACTGGAAAAAATGAACCAACGCATCCAATACGTAAAGCCCAAGACGGCCGTGATCATCATAAGTCATTACATCCTCCACTTCATGCCGCCACCAGATCCCTCTCCCGCTCCTTGTTCTTGAAGATTGCCTTGAGCATGTTACTTCCAGACCCCATCTTCGGTCTCATCACAAGCTCAGCATCATCTCTGCGACTCTTTCCGTCCTCAATGGCGCGAACCTCTTTTCTTTTACTCTTGCTCGACGAACTTGACGAGTGGTGCTTCTTTCGGCTGCTGCTACTGCGCTCACTGGTTCCGGAGACGCTCTCGGCCGTGGCGCGACGGCTGCTCTTTCGCTCTGGAACCTCGCGGTCGCGGTCGTCTCTTGATGCCTTGGATGACCTGTGTGATTTCACAGTGCGGCTGGTCTTGGCTGTCTTGGCCGTGCGGCGCGAGCGAGTGTCATCGTCGGCACGCTCACGTTGGGCACGATCGGCTTGCGGGGTGATGAGTTCCATGTCAGCGCTGGCATCGTCTCCGAAAGGTGCGATACCACGCCTCCAGGACTCGATGGTGCTGAGCTCATCATCGACGATGAGAGCTTCGTCGAAACCGGCGCTGGCTTCACTCTGGGTGCGCAATGGGGCAGGTCGACCTGCAGGGACACCTTCATACCCAAGAGCCTCCCTGGCAACCTGATTCTCTTTGACTCTCTTGACTATTTTCCAGCCTCCGAACATGACAACGGTCACACCAGCGACGATGCTGGTACCGATCAGGAAGTGCGGCGAGGCGAGGAGACCAAAGACAGCGGGAGAGCTACCTTTCAGCATGGGGATGATAGCCGGTGACATCTTTGCGACGACCTTCGAAAGCTCCGTCAGGGTGAGTGCCACGGATGCAGCTGCATTTGGGTCTTCTTGAAGACGCTTGATGATGGCACCGGCCGAGTGCTTAAGACAATCGCACTCTGTGAGGAGTCCCTCCACCTTGTTTACCAGAAACTTGGCCTTCTTGCCATCATCGTAGTTGGGATCAAGTTCAACCATTTGCTCCAGATCCGGCGGCATGCTGCCATATGCCAAATCCATGTCGATTTCCTTCGGCTTGCGGATCAGGGCCCTGTTCTCTCCAATTTCCGACAGAGACCTTCGACGGGCAAGCTGACCCGGTGGTTTCCTCTCGGTGATCGCCATGCTCCTCGCATCGGCGAGATCACGGGTCATGGTCTCCGCGAAAGGGCTGCGGTATGCATTCGGAGGTGCACGGCTGGGCGTGACGCTCGAGACCTCGCTCAATGTCTTGAGGTTGTACTCGGTAAGAGCTGGTCTGCTCCTTGGCACGGCGTCGGCGCCATGGTGATGTGATCGGACTGATTTGGTCCTGTAGGATCGCTTCGAGCTAGTGTCACTGTACTCGTCGAAGGAGCGTCGTGGAAGTGCCCTGTCTGCGCGATATGGGTCGTAGTCGTACACAGATTCGCGGCCACGCGCAGTTACACTTCGGGTCTGATCGAAGGTCTGAGCTCGTTGAAGGGTCTTGATTTCAGCCTTCTTGTCGAGATAAGAGTCCTTTGCGTCCTTAAATATGGAAAATAGTTCCTTTCCCTAGGAGACGGTTAATGCAGGTCGTTGGGATGGCGTTGGGCATCGAAGAGCCACTTACAGTACTGATGATCTTCCCCGAGTTGTTGACGATAGTGATGGTCTGTTCGAGAGGCATGATGGGCAGACGCTGATCTGCACCTCAACTCAGACCAGCTGAGACAGGAAGAAGAAGGGAAAAGTCAGAAAAGGATGGAAACAAACGCGACGCAGAGCAAATGCAGAAAGTGAAGCTGGGGTCAAGATTGTCGGTGAAGAGGAGGGGACGGGAGGCCTGAGCGTGGGACACTATTCCCCGCCAACCCGATGCCGCGGCGCTAAAAGGTGGCGGGAAGAGGGGCAAATGGGGGACGAGGCCCTGAAGATCCCGCTGTAGCGTTGACAATCCCAGCTGAAGGACCAGTTGAGCCCACTAAACGGTCGCTAGGGGGGCTCAGTGGTGGCTGGAATCCACTGTAAAGACTCAGGTATCGTTGCCACGCGTCGATCGATGGCGCTACACTTCAATAGACGTTGAGGCAGCCGATGTCAAAGATGCAGCATTTCGATCGGTTGAAGCTGAGGATGGTGGCACAGCAGCTGGTTAGAAGTCATGGTCAACCAAGCACTGACCGAGGGGCTTTAATAAGGAGATCAGGAAAAGCAATGCCAGTGTGACGAGTACACTCTCCGACACCACCGACGCACGCAGCCCAACCATGTACGATGATGGAACCTCCCTGCACGTCCCGGCGTCTGCAACCACCCAACCAGGGGCAGCCCTGTTTTCCCACTGCTTGGAAGATACCCCCATTCATGCAGCCAGTGGCTGTTGTGCCGGCGGCTGGCCGCCTCATCCTCGGGCGCTGCTGCAGGTTGGCACACAAGCACGCAGATACGATGTGAGGCGGTCGCCTTGGGCATCTGTGATTGCTCACGTGTCTGACGGTATTTGCAGCCCAATTCTTGGATAGTGTTATCTTCTACTAGTACACGTGCGAGATGTCACGGCGGACAACCGCTTGGCGACAGGCGAAACCAGAGTGGTAGCAATGGCAACGTTGTACAGGAGTGGGAGAAGACTGGGAAGCAGAATAGAGCTTATCATTTCATCCAGAATCATTTTGATGATAGGGCAAATGTGGTAGAGGCATTGTGATTAGAATAGTCAAGATAATAGGAGGCATAACAGCCACCTCGCTATGAACAGAAAGCTTTAGTGTGCACCCGCAAACTGGAGCCGAGTTGAGTTCTCGTCAGTTCGTGCTATACTTTGTATATGTGAGCTTTATTATATATACCTAAGAAGAGACTGTGTTTTAATGCCAAACTCTACTTCCCGTCATGGGCGTTTAGCAATTGCGGTGGGTGTACCCTCTATCGCCGCCTGGTCCTTCACATCTAGATAAATGCCGTAATATGTCTCCAAAGCATCAAGCCTCTCCCTCTCCGACGAAAAGTCCAATTCCAATTTCTTTTCGCCATTCTGCCTCCATTTCAAATTAGATCCGATAGTGATGAGCACACCGTCAATCTCGCCTTTAGGTTGTGTCGGTCCCTCACTTCGTCCTGTACGCTCTGCTAGTCGGCCTGCCGAGTTCGTCTGGCCCTCGGTCGTGAACTGCACACACATGATTTGTTTCTGGAAGATACTCGTACGACTGAGTGACGGCGCCAAGTTCATGGTCTGGACATCTGCTGGTAGAATCTCTGCCTCGGCAAAGGAATACATCGGGGCCCAGTCGGCGTCTGGCTGCTGCCGATGCTCGTAGAACCAGACCATGCCTGCCTCCTTGGTCGTGCCTGGAAGCTGTCCTCGTCGGTAGCGGACTTGTGCCGGCGCAATATGTTCTTGAACGAGGCCAGCCTCCAGCGTGTATGCCCGGATCGGGCCGTTTCCTCCAAACCCTACATCCACGGTGTATCGAACATCGCCAATAGTGATGACGTTCAGGCAATGTGTTACACCTCCGTAGCCGGCATCGGGGGACCCGTGAACTCTGGCGCCAAGCATGTACACGTCAAAGCCTAGAGAAACGAGCACGACATGGAGAAGGGTGTTGTTCTCCATGCAGTAACCGCCCCGTCCAGGCTGCTTGACGATCTTGTCAAAGACATGCTGGGCATCGGTGGAGATAACCCTATGCCAAGAATAGTGCAGTGTGAGGTTCTCGAACGGAATGGCAACGAGCTGATGTTTGGTGAGCAATTTGAGGTAGTTCAGCTGGGCGTCCGGGCCCAGAGCAGAAACATCATAGTTCCGTGCCGACTCAGGCAACTGCACCCGATTGAAGTATTCCTCCAGCTGAAGGCGGCTATAACGGTGCTGTGAAGGCATTGTAGGCAATCGTTGGGGCTTGATAAGCTGAGTGAAGGGTTTTCTACAGGCCTCTAGCAGAGGGCGCTGTTGCATTTATACCCCATCTAGTGAGGATCTTGGATTTGGAACGCACCCGTTAGAGCTGAAAGAAATGGGGACACATCCGATCAGTTTACTAGACTAGCGGATCGTTAGGCGATGTCATCACGTACAGATCCTAAGTAGCGAATTACTAATCTTGGTGTGGATTGAACGAGTCGCCAGCGCTCGCTGTGTGTTACCGAATCTGTAATGCTGGCATAACGTCTTAGCTCTTGGCTGGCTTTTAAGGTTAATTGCACGGTTATGAAGTTATCGTGAACATAATCAGCGCGGGTCAGCAATATGTCCGGGAGACTCATTGCTAAGCACGTCATGTGCATTGGCGCGCAGCTTTGTGCGTTCGTTGAAGGTTTAGGATCTCCACCCAATACATGACGGCCCCGAGCTTCCCTATGTTGGATACACTGATCATACTGACTTCTTTCATTTCTAGAGGTAGAGGAGTGAGAAGTCTAGTACTTTGGCAGTCAATTTGGAATATTGTGATTACCCAAGACGACCGACCGGCGACTCCGCATAGCCAGTAGAAAGCAGAATGAGTGGACGGTACCGATGAGTGGTCATCATCAGCAATGGCTTGTTTGGTAATCAAGCTTCGCGTACTTCAAGGCCTCCAGCCAAGGCACCCTTTGGTCCACGGCGTTGGAGGCGCGAGAAGCAGCATAAGGGTGGAAAACCTTAGTACCATGTCGGGGTGTTCATCGCTCGAGCAAACTGAGTCGTTGCATGCACTCCAAGAGAGATCACATCAAGCTCGTGAACATGTCAGTGTTCTTGTTCAGCTTCAACACATGTACATGTGCTGATCATCTACTCTTGGCTAGCAACACTACCTGTGCCTCAAAGTCAACTAGGCGTGACACTTCAAGACTGCTGTCCTCCACCAAGACATCCATTCCGGTTAATGTCCCACTCACTTCCCACTTCCCTTCTGGCAATGGCACAGACAGAGCTGACGGCGGACCCTCAAAAGCGTGCAAAACCACCAAAACCTCTTCGCTCGTAGACCTAACCACTGCTTGCCAACCAGATGGGTGTCTCCAGCTCTCGCCCATTTGTCCATAGAATCGGCTGGACCCATCTCGAATGACAGGGACAGATCTCTTGTAAAACTTGATCGCTTTTTCGAGAAACGCCACCTGCTTCTCGGTCAAGACCTCGATTTCTCCTGAAAGATACATCCGCCCCAAGAATGTTGATGCAAGGTTATACCCCATCCTCTGGATTGGGTCTTTCTGGTTCAAGACGGCCCAGATCGTCGACTGACGCGGAAGAATCAGCCTTTGAAGGGAAGCAGAGACGATTGGGATCTCGATCGTCTCATGCGCGTCGCTGGACGAAGCCATGGCCACCCTCTGTACAAGCGATGCTTCTAAGCGGTTACCGCCAGCCGAGACAAGCTCGATTGCCATCTCCGGGAGCTTCTCACGGATATGATCGAGCATAGCATGAGTCCCCTCACCGTGCCGACGTAGGCCCTCTCCTAGGCTATCAGGATGATCGACACCAATCCCCAGCGACTCAGAGTAATCCAGCTTGAAGAATCCCATCCCGGACTCTTTCAGCGTGCGAATCACCCGCTCGTCGATATAATTCTTCACCCAAGGATCATGTAGGTCCCATGCGCGTCTCAACTCCAGCGTCAGTATCTTTCCGTCCCTCTTCAGGAAATGGTCCACCTCTTTGAACGCAGCCGAGTCCCTTGCAACATGCTCAGGCTCCATCCAAAGCCCTGGCGTCATACCTCGAGCCCGAATGGCATCCGCTGCTCCTTTGAGTCCGTTTGGGAAACGCTCTGAGTTCGCCTTCCAATCGCCCATCGTTGTTGCCCAGTGAGCACCAGGCTCCTCCGGCATATACCAGCCGGCATCAATTACCAGATACTGGACACCAATGGGACCGAGGACATCTGCCGTCCTCAGGAGGGTTTCCTCTTGCGGTGCGCCCCAACTCGTACAATAGTCACAATAAGAAATTGGGAGGTCACGCTCGATGGCGGGCTGAGACTCAAGAGCCGGAATGTCAACGCTCACAAGCCTGTCACAAGCCTCATCTACCGAACCCGCCACGGTCAACCAAGCTGGTGCGGCACTGAATGACTCTCCAGGACCGACAGTCTTGGTCCAATGGCCAAACTCGCGATCCGCATACCCCCCAGCCAAGATAAGGTCGTCATATCGTCGGGCAATCTCCATCTGCCAACTTGTAGGACACGCAAGACGAGCTCCCCATACGACTTTTGTCTCTGTATCCTCAACGAGAGCCGTAGGGAACCAGCCACGGGTAGGCATCGAGCCGATCTGACCGAAGCGTTCGGAAAGCTTGATATTTCCAGCATATGCCCGCTCAAGGTGTAGATGCTCGATGCTGTCGGTGACGAGACGGCCTTCCATGGACCAGGAGGAGCGGAACCGATGGGTCTTAAGGCGACCCGGTGCGTCGCCTTGTGCGAAGGGAGTGATGCCACTGAGGGCAAAAGATGTGAGAAGCTCAAGACGGACATTGTCGCCGGAGTCGTTGATGAACCGAGTCTCGCTACGAAGAGTCAAGTCACGATACCCAGCACTTAGACGATGCTCGATCTTTGGCCCGGTTGAATCGGCGAGAGTGGTCACTACCGCATTGTCTTCACGTCGTTGCTCTGTGAGTTTGAACCGATCATTGGAGGTTGCCCAGAGGGATGTTCGACCTGGACCAAACTGTCCCGGTTGGTCGTCGCCTGCAATCTTAATGTGGGCAAGGGACTCGACGACAATGGCTGGCTTTGCTTTCGCCTTGTTGCGCACCCAGCTTTCATCGGCGACGGTTACTCTTCGCTCAGCCAGAGATGCAGCGGTACTCGTCGGGTAGATCCAGAGGCCCACATGGCCTTCTTTGTCTGTGGTGTAGCGGGCTGTGATGTCCCCGAAGGTGTGTTCTGAGAGGATGGAGATTTGGTCGGTCATGGTGGATGTCTGAGGCGGCGTGCACGCTCCGCCATGAGAACCTTCAACATGGAATGATACTGTGGAGGGGCATGGTCGAGTCGAGTTGTGATGTAGTTCTGTCAACTATCTGCCAATTCCAACGTGCGGTTCGCACATTAAATATATGCTCTTCTTAATCCGGCCTCCGGTAACGGACGATTGCCGAGCAAGTAGCTTGAGCAGCTGAAGCTACGGTGACACATTGGCGGCGAGACGGCGGGCCTTCCGCGAACTCCCCCACTAGAGGTCATACTTTCAAGAAACGACTGATGGCGAAGATGGAATTCCTTATTCGCAGTGCACTGATCACGAAAGGATAGTTCACTTGTGAAGCTCACTTCGCAGGCTGAAACGACCCCGAAACTCCGCTATCGGCTTCGTATTTCGCTTACACTGGAATCCCTCCGCTGCAGGTCTCATGATGTGACTGCTTTTTTCAGTCACGCCCAGTTGACGAATGTGTTTATAGCATCACTTTCACCCAGTTCAAATAGTCCGTGTACGGAACGGCGTCCGCGTGGCTGGTTATAATTAGCAGACTGATTCCCAGCCATGGGATGATTTGAAGTCAACATCACCCAGATCAGTCACAAGAACCATGACTTTGGCTTCGTTCTTAGACACAAACAGGCCATGTGAATGAGCTACGCCAGAGAATCCCGTATTCTTTCGGCCAGGAGTTATGATTCAACTAAGCTGGATTCTGGCTCTTTAATAACACAGAGACTTTGACATGAAATCCACCAGTTTCGGCATGTGTCCGCTTGTGTTGTCATACAACCCAACATGCGTCTGTCCAGGCACAATATACAGTTCCTTCGGCTCCTTCGCATTAGCAATGCCTCTTTTGCTCTGATATCTTGTATCCGCGTTCTCTCCAGCAATCATCAGGAGCGGCCTTGGCGAGATCAGGTGGTTGAACGCGAAACTGTCGTAGTTGGCACGGAGTCCGATGCCCCAGACAGCCTCGTGCTGCGTAGATCTGAGATGTTTCCCTCTCGGTGTCTTGTAGTAGTCCCAAGCCTCGGGCATCATACCAGTGGGCGAGAGATCCTTGGGTACCTGCTCTCGGTCGTCGGGCAAGTGTTGGATGCGCTGTGGTTCTTCGCCTTTGGCGGCCAGTGTTCGTGCATTCGCGGACATCTCAATGAGGCCAGCGAACTGCTCAGGTGTAACCTTCGCAGCAGGATCGCCGAGATTGCCGTTTCGAGTGAGGTCGCCAAAGCATGCTGCGCTGACGGTGGCAACAGCGCGCATTCGGGGATCTCCTTGGGCCGCAAAGGGAACATAACCGCCCGAAGCACAAATGCCAAGGACTCCAATTCGCGACGGATCAACAAGTTCCTCCAAGGTTGACAGGTATGAAACAGCGTTGCGAAAGTCTTCAGCTCGTTGATATGGGTCCTCCAGGTTGCGTGGAGAGCCTCCACTCTCGCCGTTGTACGCTGCGTCAAATGCAAGGCTGACAAAGCCTGCCTCTGCTAGTTGACGGGCATGAACACCTGCGGTCTGTTCTTTGACACCACCGAAGGGATGTCCGACAACAATTGCAGCTTTTCTTCTGTCGGGAGAACCGGAAGGTGGTTCGTACAGGTGGCCTGCAAGCTTGATGTTGCGGCTATCAAATGTGACATTTCGTGGAATCGTCATGATGTTCAGGCCAGGTAATGTCATTGGTAGAGACTATTTAGTATAGGGAATCGGCAAGGAGCAATTGCTGAGACACAGCTGGCTATTTATGTAGGTGCTGAAAGCCCGACAGTGGCCTATCCGCGGATATGTCCGTGCTATTCCGTGGCATCTTGCCGCTCTCTGACACTCTCAGCAAGCTTGCAACAAGTCACTGATAGACAGGATAAATAACATGCGTCTACCACGCCGTCTTCCAAGCTGCTTCTGAGCGCCATCCACCCCGAAGGCATCCGAAATCTTCGGCCCCACATTTCGGGGTGTCGGGTCCGTTGCACGGAGTTAAAACTCGTGGCCGATCGGGAACGTGCCAAAGATGTAAGCGGCCGAATGATATCTGTAGGAAGTCCAGATGCTGATATGAGAAGCCGGCGACAACTGTAGCGGTCATCCTGTTCATTCAAGAGAACATTTGGCTCTGCATGCTTGTTCCTTGTGGAGTTGCCTACGCATTCATCGTGTTGTCCAAGCCGCCCCTGTCCGCGGCATCACCTGGGGATCCTTAGGATCGGACTTTGGCATTCGCCATTCTTCCGAGCCTGAACGGTTCCAAGGTACAGCCTGTTGCGCTCAAACCGCCGTTTCCATAATCCCATTTCTGCCTTGAGCACGGACCCAAAGAGCCGACATGTCGCATGATTTCAGCCTGGCTATGACAGGGCTGCATACAGCCTAGACTGGTCCTAGTCAGGACATTCGAATGATACTTCCCTTTCCGTTGCGGCGCATTGTTGAACGTCTATTTATGAACCCATGGGAATGGTACGGTCCTAGGCTTGTCTTTCCCACAGACCCTTGCTGCTGACTTGTAGCAGCCTTGCTGAGCCTCTTCGGCTAGCCTATGCCTGTTCGCTGACAGGGTTCCACTCACCAACTATTCGTCGCTTCCTTGAGGCTCATGGATCTGATCTCCCCTTGAAGGAGTTGACGGAGTCCTGCGCCACCCGCCCGTAGGGCAACTTCCGAACTTCAATGTCAGCATCTGGGGTCACACAAGAGAGATTGTTTCGTGAGCTGGAAAATGAGATGCCTCGAGCTATATATAATGAGGGTCCGTCTGACGCTCTACTGTCATGCCAGTACCACCGTGAAGTCTTCGTCTGCAATATAGCTCGTTTTTAAGAATCCACTCCGCTCACAATTCACAAACGTCCCAACATAAACTCACGTCGTCAGACTGCGCCAACTTTCAAACTTCTGTCCACCCAAAACTACGGCAACATGCGATCTGTATCCCTTCTTGCTCTCGCGGCTGCCGCCAGTGCTTTCGACCTCAACGAGGTTATCGTTCAGGCCGGCAACCTCCACGCCCGGCAAATTCCAGAGTCAACCTTGCCATTTGAGCCCATCGCAACAATTTCAGACTTGGACTGCCTCAGTGCTGTTGGGACCCTCGGCATGAGCATCCCCACGCCACCCCCAGAGATCATCGGATACATGAGTGAAGACTTCTGCTTCACGGACTTGCCCAAGAACCTCTCTGCCAAGTCATCAAGCTTCACGAGCGAATGGGCAAGCTGGAGCAGTGCACACACTGATGAGATTGAGAGCGCTAAGAAAGAGTGCCCGAGCATTACGTCGCAGCTGGATCTCGCTATGAACATGTGTATTGAGACGGGATCAGCGGGTGATGATGAGGGTACGGCGCCTCGGCAAAGGGTTATGCTTCTGGGTGCGGTTCTCGCCGCTGTGGGAACTATGGCTGCACTTCTGTAAAGGGATTGAAAGAAACGGATGAAGCGTGTTCATCGGCATATTCTTTGCATTTGACTTTGCATTAGCGTTCATTGTTTCTTGCTTTATTGAGTCTATGTCTCCAAGAAGGGCATTACATCCCTGCAGAACTGTTCAAACCCATCGATAAAGCAAACGTGGCCTGCACCCTTGATGATTTTAAGCTGTACCTCGTCCTCCTTTCCAACTGCCCGGAAACCCTTGTCAATTGCAGCCCTCATCGTCTCCATCGTCTGAGGTAGGTTCGCATCCTTCTCGCCAACAACACACAGAGCTTTATCCACGCCTGAGGCAACCTTTTCAAACAGTGGTCGAAGATCAAAGGTGTTACTTCTGAGGGCGTGACAGCATGTTTCGAAGCCGTCGATGCTGGTCCGGCGCATCAGGTTGCGCATACGATCTGCTTCTCCCGAATTGGAGTCCAGCCATGTCTTCCCGAACCAGCGCTCTAGTGTGCCCTGGATGGTTGCCTCCATGTCTCCTGCTTCGCGGGCGGCGGCGACCCGTGGTCCGAAAACATCATCAGTGCCGGCATTGATTGGCGAGGAACTGATTGTGTCGCAGATGACCAGCCTTTCGACAATGCCAGGATACTTCGTTACGAACTGGATGCCCGTCGCAGCGCCCATTGATACGCCAATCCATCCGTGAAGCTTCTGAAGAGATAGGGCCTGGAGAAGGTGATGAACGTCCCCAGCCATCGAGTCAAATGTATTCGCGTCAAGAGGCTGAGAAACGGATGAATCGCCATGTCCCGGTTGGTCGTATCGCAACGTGCGGAAACCTTTATCGTTCAGAGCCTTGACGACATGGTCCCAGGCTGTGAATGGCGCTGTAAGTGAGTTGGACAATAGAATTACTGGCGCACTCTCTGGCGATGCGTCGAGCGAGTAGGAGAGGGAACGTGAGTCCGGGAGAGACAAGGACGAAGCGGGGTTGGCCATCATTCTGAGGTCAACACTGTGAATGGCGCGGTGGCAAGAAGCAGCCTTGAATGGCTTCAGCAGATTAAAAAAGATCCGTGCTTTAGAAAAGGTCGATTGGCGGAAAAGTAGCATCCAGCTGTCTGGGTATTCGGAGCTGACAATAGTTCGTAGGATGCTGTGGGGTTGCAATGGCACGAAGAGTCCAGCCACAAACGACTCAGGTCAAAGCGAAATGCTACAGTTGGAGAAAAGAGGATACACGAGTCAATGTGCATAAAGATCTTGTTTGGGCTCGTCCAAACCCTGGTTGATGCACCTCTATCCCAGCCGCGGTTATGGTGCAGCCACTACGCCTTGGCTCGCCCCGGTATCGGATCCATGGATCCGACGGCCTCGACTACGGTGCAGCTGCATTGCCGTGACTGTGAACCCTCCATAGTTCATGTTGTATTCACTTACAACATCTCTCCTGCATCTCATCCGGAGCCAGCGGATCGATGACTCCTTGTAGTCTTCCAGCACGACTCCATTGTTGACAGCACTGTCACTGGTCTGGTGGTCAGAATCCCTGTACGTGAGGATGATGGGACGAGAGTCGGCAGCTGCCCAACGGCGGCGACAGAGACGTATCCCCAGTGAATCCCGCAAAAGGAACGCACAGAGCTGCGACCGTTGCCGAAAGGTCAGTGAATAGTTCTTGTCCGCGGCTATGTTCTTCGAACATTGTCATTGGCTTGCTGACCCCATCATGTACAGCGCCGGTGTAAGTGCGTGCCCTCATGGACAGGATCAAGCTGTGAGGCGTGCCAGGAGCTTAGTATACCATGCTCATATACGACGCCGCGGAGGACACGTTTCTATGGCAGCGTGGATGATCTCAGTGATAGGTTTGTCAAAACTGACCTGCTTTTGAATGTCAACCTGACTCGTGGGCAGAATTCGCTGTCTGGAAGCTGTCGTCAAGGGGGCGTTCCCAAATGATGATATCGCCACAGCTGAAGATGTCTTGCGTCTTGGTCGAAGAATGGGATACCATATGCCCGACCTGACAGATGAGTCTCGCCCCTTTCTCAAGCTTGAGGACATGGTTCGCCTGGCCAGCTCGGCAGAAGCCGTTGACCAAGGTGAACAGTCCCATACCGCACCTCCCCACACGCAAAGTCAGAGAAACCCTGCCTCCATGCCGCCGAGAACTCGTCCAAGTAGCGAAGATCCACAACTGTCCCTGGTTCGAGACACAGCTGGCCATGAACACTATATCGGGCCGTCTGGCACACTCAGCTTTCTGGGTCAACTCCGCAAGCTGGTTGATCAAAACACAAGTTCTGTTCAGGCAACTGACTCTGAAGGGGTCAATAAGTTCGTCCAAGATGATACTGTTCAAGCCCTCGAGGCAGATGAAGACTATGAGAGAGGAAGCGACGAGAACACAACCAATGCGGCTGATAGTGCTGGACCTGATAAAGCCTCACCTGGATCAATTACATCCGCCATCGCCCGAGACTTCACACGATTACCTTCCGCCGACATGGAAGAGATTCTGAATCAGTTCCCCCAGGATGAGACACTCGACCATTTGGTCAGCTCATACTTCAAGAACGTCCACGACGACTTTCCCTTGTTTCATCGTGCCACCTTCGAGGAGGAATATGAGCTGTTCATAACCCGAGCTAGACGGTGGCAGAGTCGGGGAAATACCAGAAACAGACCTCTTCCGGACTGGGGATGGATTGGGTGTCTGCACATGATCATTGTGTTTGGCTCAATTGCCCAGCCCAAGATCCCGGGCATTGATCATGCAGCCCTTCGACGCAGATGTGTCACAGCTGCGAGGGTATTACTGCCGCAATTTGTCGCAAAGTGCACCTTGACCAATGTGCGAGTGTTGCTCCTCTTATCGCTGTTTCTTCATAACAACAATGAAAGGAATGCCGCTTGGAATCTCGTCGGTACCGCAACTCGGATATGCTTTGCCCTGGGTCTCCATCGTACCGATATGGGGGCATCGTTTCGTCCGATTGAGAGGGAGACAAGAAAGCGGGTCTTTTGTACCTTGTACTCATTTGAGCAATTTCTGGCTGCAAGTTTGGGAAGACCAAGTGGCGTTCAAGAGATCGAAGTTGAGGCCGTCCCGCCCCGTGAAGGTTTTCTTGACGGAGGTGGCAGCACAGACTCGAAACTCATGTCAATGTCCCTGAGGCTACAGAGTATTCTCTCCAGAACTCGCTTGATCTACTTGGATAAGCGGAGACGGAGTGACGCGGTTCCTGGGGTGGAAATACCTACAACCGAGGCGATTCTCATAGCGTTGAAACAGTGGAAGGAAGAAATATCACATCTTCCCGGTTTCGACATCCCGTGGATCAAGCTGGGTGACGGCGAAGGTCAAGAGTTGGAAGGTATCTCGTTGGATCATCTTAAAGACTCCTTGGAGTGGAGGACGAGAACGCAGCTCCGGGCAGTTGTCTTGCTGCACATCCAGTACCACTATATTGCTCTCACGGCAACAAGACCGCTTCTTCTTCGAGATGTTGCCTCGGTCAAAGGGTCTTCAGCAGCTTCGGTTACAACACCTACCGAATTGTCAACTACTGCACAATTGTGCGTCAAGCATGCTTGTCAGCTCGGCTACCTTGTTCTTCTCCTGGACTCATTTGAAGTCATCAATGGCCTTTGGGGCCTCGACATCTTTTATGCTTACTGCGCCGCAATGGTTCTGATCCTCCGGCTACTGCGTCGCAAGTCGTTGGAGTCTGTGTCTGGCTCAGGGGCTGTCATCGAGGCAGCTAACGAGGAGGCCTGCCGTGGTCTTGTGGTCAAGATACAAGATGTGATGACTCGAACAGACAAGGGAGGCTCTATGCGGAGGTTTTGTCAGGTCGTTGAGACCTTCTCCCGCTGCATAGACAAGCCAGGGTCCCGACTTGTTGAGAGAACCGCTGGCCAAAGCTACCCCAGTGGCGTTGAGCCCCCATTGCAGCATCCGATGCTCGTTGATGGCATGTTGACCGCCAGTGTGCCCACGAATCCCACCCCACTTCAGCCATATAGCCAGGGCAGCTCCGAACACATGATGGGCTTTTTGCCTTTGTCAACCTTTGGTTCAACTGTAGATTACAATGGTCAATCTCTTGGCAATGATGACTTTGCACTACCGGAATGGTCGGACATGGAAATGTTCTTTGGAGGATACGGTGTTCAAGGTTGACTAATAAGTTAAATCGACATCTCCTTATACATACTATGAAGCCACATTACAGCCTAAGTGCTTTGCCTCGTTCAGCGTACGCCTAACATCCACCACTTAGAGCGTATAGCGGAAGTCGGGGTGCCTTTCGCCAAGCTTGTCAACCTCTTCTTGGGGGAGCTCCTTGCGATGATCACGTTTGCCTGCTTCACGAGCCTTGTTCTCCCGGCGGCAGCATATCCACATGTTGATTGCGGCAATGAGAGCCACAGCCTGGAACGCAATGCAGGTCGAGATACCAGGCACGTAGTATGGCCCATCCTTCTTGGGGAAGACCATGGCTGAGATGATGCCTCCAACTTGGCCACTGCTAACAGCAAATGCAGTGACGGTGCCACGTTTTACGTTACCAACAACCTGATTGACGCTGAAGTAGGATTAGTATGCTATGGCACTGCGGACGGCTGAGAGTGAGGTTGACTTACCACCACGCGATGACAAGGGGCTGGCAAATGTAGATTCCAACCGCAGCGAAGTAGAGGCCTGTATAACGAAGTGGGCCTGAGCGCAGCAGCATGACCATGATCAGACCAACGCAGCTGAAGAGATAGCCGAACAGGCAGAAAGGACCACGTCTCTTCGCCTTATCAGACCAGAAGCCGACGGCAACAGAGACAATACCAGAGACCACCCGCAATGGCGCGGTAAGAAGATTACTCTTCAGGCTGTCCCAACCGAAAGTAACGAGAATAGTAGGTGTGAAGACCGAAATGGAGTAGGCGGTCACGCAAACACCGAGGTACAAAGCCCCAGCAGTGAGAATCTTCCAGTCCTTTAGAGCATGCAGCACGCCTCGGAAGGTCATCTTCTCATGCTTCGCACCACTAGTCTGGTTATCCTCGTCAAGCTTGCGAAGAAGCCACTGCTTCTCTTCTTCCTTGAGGAATTTGCTCTGATGAGGGAAAGGCGGGATAAAGAAGAAGGCTAAGACGGCAGCGGCGCATGTGAAGGCTCCCTCAACCCAGAAGATGTATCGCCAGCCGGAGTACTTGCCACTGTGCTGAAGCGAGCCGAGTCCAGCACCGAGAAGACCAGAGATTGTTCCTGCGATGTCGTTGGACACCATGAACCAGGCCATGCGAACAAGGAGCTGGTGACGGCGGTACCAACTGCCGATCAGGAACAGGCATCCGGGGAACATTCCTGCTTCGAAAATACCGATGAAGATTCGAACGACAATGAGTCCAGCGAAATTGGTACAGAATCCTCCACATGTGATGGTGACTGAATGCACCATATTAATCAGCCGCCAGACTAGAAGATACGGAGATGAAACACCAGGAAGTACTTACGACCCCAGCCCATGACGAGTGCAGAGATATAGTATCGAGGTTGGACACGGGTGAGAATCATGTTGGAAGGAATCTCCAGGAGGATATAAGGGATGTAGAAAACTGGTCAGATCGCTGTCAGCTCTCAAGTCTGGTGACGGTGCTCGAGTGTAGGGTCGCCTCTCCTCTACTTTCAATACTTACCTAGAATTGCAATGTTGTAGTCATACCCTTCCATGCCCAAATCCGCCTCAAGGTTCCAAAGCCGAGCATTTCCGATATTGACGCGATCCAAGAACGCCAGGGTATAAAGGAGCACAAGGAGAGGAATTAGCTGAAACCGTCAGTCTCACGTTGCTTTAACGGAACCAGTCAGTCATACTCTCCAGTCAACCTTTCTGATGATCCTCTTTGCTTCGACAGGATCATCATCGATCTGCCGTAGTTCGTTCGACATGGAGTCTCCATCGGGCTTTTCAACTTGATCAAAGGTTTGTTTCTCGGTTGAGAGACGCGGCGCTTCAACGTTTTGGTTCGCCATCTTGAAGGTCAGATACGTGAGGGGTGAAGACAAGGGGAGAAGAAAAAAGAGAGCGTCGATTATCGAGTATGTCGTCCAGGAAGGCAGCAACTTATGCCGTCTGGTCGATGCTCATTGACTTCAGATCTGATATCGAAACGAGAAGGTCACATTGTTTTGTAGTCGTAGGGTCAAATCTCTTGTCCCAGCTCTTTGGCTCATGCACCCTCCTTTCTAAGGTCAATAGCCGGGGCCCCAGATTCGAGACCCTCTTCCCCGCCAATATGGGACCGGGGTAACTTGGGGTTTACTTGTTGAACACGCGATGATGCAGGTTCCTCTGCAGTAGCTGGGAATTCACGCGTTGATGGGCGAGTGGGAAGCATGACTCCGAACGCTAAGGGGTAGCGTTAGAGATAGTTCTGGCAATGAGGCCGGGCTAAGCTGGCGGTTCCATGTATCCGATGGGGTTGGCGTGAGGAGTGATGCATCCGTGGAATTAGGTGGTGGAACTCCCTTTCCCCTTCAACTGCGTTTGTACAGGGATTTCATGAGGGAATGTTCATGCCGATGATCGTATCCTGTTGGGGTAGTAATGCAACATGTTGTTTGCTATGTCGTTCCGACGGGGAGATATGGTCCCTGCGAACTTGGATCCGCACAAGAGCAAGTCTGGGGCGAATTGTCGGCTTTCAAACCTCGACCGACTCTATTTAACATACCCTCGTCAGCGTCTCTGGGGCCTCAATACAAAGTAATCACAAGCATCAGAACCAAGCGAAACATTCACGTCAGGATATCATTATTGCCATCTTTCAGAACAACACTTGCGGATTTGGAAGTATCCAGTCATTATGCCTACTGCCGCTCGCAAGCTCGACGTGCTCATCGTTGGAGCTGGACTTGGTGGTCTTGCTGCCGGTCTTGCTTTGCAGACTGATGGCCACAAGGTCACTATCATCGACTCAGCACCTGAGTTCGCCGAGGTAGGCTACCTCAACGCACCCAAAGATACATCGTCTTACTAATGTGTTTGAAGGCTGGCGCTGGTATCCGAGTGCCACCGAACAGTTCCCGTCTCCTGATCCGATGGGGCGTCGACATGGAGAACATGAAGAAGTCAACCTCCAACAAGTACCACTTCATCAGATGGAAGGACGGCGACACCATTGTTAAGGTGCCTTTTGACAACATTGTCGAGACGCATGGCGCTCCATACTATCTGGTCCACCGTGCGGATCTGCACGCTGGTCTTGTCGACGCTGCCAACCGTGCTGGCGTTGCCATTCATACAAAGAAACGTGTTGTCGAGTACGACTTCAGCGCTCCCAGCTGCACGACACAAGAGGGAGAGGTCTTCAAGGCCGACCTCATCATCGGTGCCGATGGCATCAAATCTATTGCTCGTCCTCTTCTCACAGGACAACCAGACATTCCGCGCGATACCGGCGACGTCGCTTACCGCATCCTCATTCCTGGTGAGAAGCTGCTTGCAGATCCTGAGCTGGCAGATCTGATTACCGACCCTTGCACAACTTCGTGGTGTGGCCCTGAGGCGCATCTAGTCGGCTACCCCATTCGCAACGGCGAGATGTACAACATTGTGGTCTGCGCTACCTCTCACAACGAGACAAGCGACGAGGTCTGGGTCATCAAGGGCGACAATCGTGAACTCTGCACCCGCTTCGCTTCATGGGAGCCTCGCGTCCAGAAACTGTGTGCCTTGACTGGCGATTTCATGAAGTGGCGCCTTTGCGACCTTCCTATCCTTCAACGCTGGGTGCACCCGGAGGGCAAGGTCTGTCTTCTCGGCGACGCGTGCCACCCCATGCTGCCATATCTCGCCCAAGGTGCCGCCCAGTCTTTTGAGGATGCAGCTACTCTTCGCCAGTGCCTCGCTATGGACACGGACATGACCACAGCTCTTCGAAAGTACGAGGAGATTAGAGTGCCCCGGGCAAGCCTCATCCAGGCCAAGACGAGGGAGCATCAATACATCCTGCACATTGAGGATGGCGAGGAGCAGGCAGAGCGTGATCAGCAGATGAGGCTGAATGCTGAGGAGAACCCTGTGTTCTGGGGACATGATGATAGGAGGAAGTGGCTTTTCAGCCATGATGCAGAGGTTCTGAACAAGGAGGGTGCGAATTGGTGGGAGAGCCAGAAGAGCGGTGGTGTGGCTGCGCATTGATTACCGCATAGGATAACATTTGTAGCCTTTCTTCTTCATATATCACATTGTTCTTACTTCATACCTTTTGTATTCTGCGTGACAGGCTCTCGATAGGTGTGTTTTCAGAACTGTTCATTTGGGTAATTTGTGGCGCCCTTCGAGAAGTCTGGCTTTTGGGCGTCATTTAGCAATTATGGTCAGAGATCTTGAATGATAACTTGATCCCGCACTCTAAAATTGCCAATCGACTGAGCGACCTAAACGCGCTAATGTTTGGCGAGAGCTTGGTCACATTTACGGCAGTATTCTTCAAGTTTTGAAGCCATCACTATTGCATACACTACAGTTTCGAGTTCTCTTCGACTCGCATCAACGCCTCTGGTCCCAGCTCATCAAGAGAGACACAGCCTGCCAAGCCCATACAGGCTCTAAACTCATCTTCGAGTATCTTCAACGCATTTTGGAGTCCTCTCTCCCCATCATATGCGATCGCCCACAGCGCTGGCCTCCCAATCCAGACCATGTCTGCGCCGAGGCACAAAGCCTTGAAGATATCAGATCCTCTCCGGATGCCACCATCGAAATGCTGCGCATCTATGTGTCAGTCTGCCACGACCAAGCTTCATTACATTATAAGAGGCTCTTACCACTGGTACTCTTTTGTTGACTGCCTTGGCTATGCGAGAGAGTACGCGCAGTGTGGGCGGTGCGCCGTCTAATTGACGACCTCCGTGATTGGAGACGAATATTCCATCCACACCGTGCTCAAGAGCCAATACGGCATCCTCTTCTGTCATAATTCCTTTAACCCATATGGGTAGCTTCGTAATGCTCTTCAGGAATTTTACATCCTCCCATGTTAGAGATGCGTCTTGTCTATAGTTAGCCACTTGCACTGCCTGACCGGGGATGGCGGGGAAACTCACCCAGTTTATTTGCCGGAGCTGAACGAGTTTGTGGTTTGCTGTTCTGGGTGCCCTTCTCTTTCGCCTCGAATTCATCTGTCCGGTGTTCAGACCCGGTTTTAACACCCATAGATGCGTCAAAGTTGGCCATCCGTAGATGGGGTGGTAGGCGAAAGCCATTCCTAATCTCAGTCAACCGGCGACCGAAGAATGGTGTGTCGACGGTCAAAACTAGGGCCTTGAATCCAGCTCCTGAGACATATCAGCACGATTTCCGTGGCATGGTGGAAAGGTGTTCCACTTACGTTCTGCCCTTTGAACGAGATCTCTACTCGTCTCTCGGTTTTCGAACAAGTACATCTGCAGCACGCACTCGCTTTCCCGAGACTTTCCACTCTCTAGTCTCGCAGCATCGCCAGCCCTTTTCACATCCTCTAACGATGTAGTGGCGAACGTGCTCAATCCCATCACGGTCCCGAAAGCACCACACCCCCGCGCCATTGCTTCCTCTCCATCGGGATGTGCCATTCTCTGCATTGCTGCAGGTGCAACAGCGCATGGGAAGGGGATCTCGTTGCCATTGGCGAATACCGTTGTCGAGCAAGTGATATTGGAGACGTTGCGTAGGACGCGGGGGTTGATGTACCACTTTTGATACTCGGCGCGGTTGGCACGAAGCGTGATGCTGTCCATGGAGCCCCCGTTGAAGTAGTCGAGCACCATCTTTGGCAGATGCCGTGCCGCATGCTCCTCGAGGTCATCGATGGAGTAGACTGCTGGTTTGGCAGCCATGATTGCGACGGGACGAACTGCCGTTGCTTTACGTGCGCCTTTCAGACTCGTAAGACAGTAGCTAGAGTGAAGATAATTTGGTGGTAGACTTTGGCAATTAACACAAGATCGGATCCTGACTGTTGAAGAAACCCCTGCTAAGATTCCATGTCCCCGAGGCGTCCAGCTCAGATGTTTCGATTCACCATGCAGAACGAACAGCTTCCTCCAGAAAGCCAACATCGACCCCACAAAGTTTTGAGCTCATAACATGGCGTCCGTAGTCTGGTGATCTGTGGGGAACTGACTGCTGAGGAGCTTTTGTCGAACTCAGCTACCCGCGGCAGCCAAGGAGGATGTGTTCTTCATCGGATCCATGGATCCGCCGCCCAACTGGCTCCCCGCACAGGCATGTAAGTGAGGCTAAAGACTTGGCAGGCCGATGCTCCGGTGTCGGCTTGACTCCTCATCCGCGTACAGCTTGGGTCAGGACAATCAAGGCGAGACTTTCCAACGGGAACTGCACGTAGGTCTCGAACCACACATCAGGTGAGCATGACGACAAATACAGGCTTGTGATGCTCTTCGGTCAAGGAGCCTAATTCATTGATGTCTTACCCTGTACTCTTCACCGTCCCATCTTCGTTGACCTTTGAAGCGACTCTGCAAGCATTTATACACAAGAATCTAATATTGCAACGATGAGATTGTTTGTTCGTATGAGCTAGATCTGCTTTAGCCTGACCTCTACTACGGCACAGCGGCCGTTCGTGACAACTGCTACTGCTTCCTCAACGATGGCATCAACATCCCGGGTATTCTCAACTACCCTCCACCATGCATCTCCAGCACCCTCAGCAATCTTACCAAATCCGACAGATGGTGTCAACCCCACACCAAGACTCTCTGTAAGATCTTCTTTCGTATGCTGGTCCGCCAACTCCCCATGAACACGCAAACAAGCCGCACGAGGAGCGGCCCAGCCACCATTATTCCAAACCACCGTTAGGAACGGGGTGTTATACTTTCGAGCCATCCAATAAGCGCTCGAGGGAACTCCAAACATGAATGTACCATCACCAATGAAAGCCGTAAGCAGGGTTTTGTCTGCTCTTCCCTGGCTTTGCAGCGCGAGGGATGCACCAACGGCTGCGCCGCTCCACCACCCTAGGCCGCCGCCGCCGCTGCCGATGAGTGTTTGCGCTTCAGAGTGACCGAGATGGTCAGCGACGTTGGGCAGATTTGTAGTTGACTCGTTGAGGCCAATGATTGAGAGACTGGCGGTGGCCTTTCGGAATCGAGCCATGAAGTAGGGAACAGTGACGGAACCATCGCTTGGCGAAGTTTCTGCTTCAAGAAGTCTGTCTTTCCTTTGCTCCCATCTCTTCTCCAACAGATCTATTCTCGCGGAGATTCGACTCTGCGCTTCCTGCACTAAAGAGGTGCACTTCAGGTGGTCGTAAAGCTGCCGAAGAGCAACGCTCGAGTCGCACTGCCAACGCTTCTCGCAAGGAAGACACCAGAGTGTCATGGTCGTCTTCAGAGGGTCACTATCAATATGGAACACTCGTGCCGAATCACTAGGCTTCGACTGAACAGGGATCCAGGGGATATCAGAGTCGACAACCAAGACAACGTCGGCCTCGGCAAGTGCCGGAAGCTGACCACCACCATTCCATTGGTGACCTTGGTGTAGAAACGATGTTGTTGGGAAGTTGTTCGTGATGGGTGCGTTTTCGTGAACAGGAATTGCAAGGAGCTCTGCAAGATCCCGCAATGCCTCGAAGCCTGCGACTGTTTGACCCACGTAGCTTGTTACAATCAGCGGCTTCTCCGCTGACGCCAGTGCCGTGGCGAGTTCTTCGGTCGCAGAGGGCATGAGTCCCATTGGCTCAACGGCCAGGTTCTTGATCGCTTGCTGTGTTGGCTTTACATTTCCCTCTGAAGTTGGATGTGGAGTTTCCCGCTCCAAGGCTTCTCGACTAGCAACCATGTATGTTGGCCCCTTTGGTGTTGTGTTTGCGAATTGCAACGCGCGGAGGGTAAGCTGAACAGCGTTGTGTGGTGAGCGGATCTCATGCTCGTACTTCATATACTGTCTGACAATGGCTCTTTGATCTGGAACATCTTGGGTCCAGTGGATGTACCTGCGGCAGCATGTTAGTCTCTGGAGCCTCCAAATGTCACTAAACGAAGGCACAAACTCATTCCTGCTTCCAATCTCTTCACCCTCCATAGTAATTGGGCTTGTACCAGCGAAAATAAAGACAGGTATTCTCCCTTTACTGATGTTGTGGACAGCGGCTCCAAGCCCCTGCGTACCACATTCGACATGGACTAATACAGCAGCAGGCTTGCCCGTGATCTGAGCCCAGCCTGACGCAGCCGACAGTGCGTTCATCTCATTGGGTGCAGTGATCAGACGCAACCGGGGGTTCATCTTGCTGGCAAACGCAGCTAAGAATGCTGGATGGTCAGAGCCCAGGTTCACAAACATGTGCGTGACGCCGGCCTCCTCCAGGGCGTAGAGGATGGCGGCAGCGCCAGTGATAGTCTTTGGTGAGCTCATACTCGAGTCTGTGAAGGTGAGGATACGCTTGAAGGGCTGAACGAGAGAAGTTGAGACCACAGACTGTGACCAGGAGCTCAGTAGAACATAGGACAGGACAAGAACTCCAACATAGCGAAGACTGCCTCCCATCTGACCTCAAGCTGAGCAAGCTCCTTAATGTTGAAGTCCCACACCGGCCCCGGACATCCGCTGGCGGTGGATCTGTCAATCCGGCTGCCCGGCTTCCACCAGCTATCCCCATGTTCGGAGTCATGCTTCCGACACGAGGCGTCCCAGCTCCCCCGCAATTCCTCTCCGCATTGGGATGCGAGCATAGTGGATGGAGGATTCAAGCTCATCGATGGTGCCTTGAGCAACTCATATTGGTTCGATATCTTGTCCAGTTCGAGCGTGGCAACAACATCTTGCCATTCTCAATTCTTGTTCCTCTGTCTTCCCTCTGCATCATCAAAATGGCCATCGCAAACAGACAGCCTAATGACAAACCAGCCCAACCCCAGGACATCTCTTCTCCGCAACAGCTGTTCCTCAATGGCAGCTATGTGGATGCCTCAACCAAGACGACCTTTCCTGTGTACAATCCTTTGACAAACAAAGTTCTGTACGAATGCGCTTCTGCAAGTGTAGATGACTACAGCACCGCAATAGATGCCGCTCATGAAGCTTTCAAGACTTGGTCAAGGGAACCTCCGTCTGCCCGCCGCTTGATCCTTCTCCGCGCAGCTGACATTCTCGAGACCTACGCTTCTGAGGATGCGCCCGAGATCTTGAGGCAGGAGATCTCAGCTGTGACTAGCTGGGTTCGCAACGAGATGCGTGCAGCTGCTGGTGTTTTGCGGGATGCTGCGAGTTTGGCTACACATATCAAGGGCGAGATTCTCCCTGCCGATCGCCCAGGCACAAAGATCCTTGTCGAGAGGTGCCCTGTTGGTGTTGTCCTCGCCATTAGCCCTTGGAACGCCCCGGTTGTACTCACAGCTCGGGCCATTGCCTCACCTCTCATCTGCGGGAACACCGTCATCCACAAACCTTCAGAGCACACACCCAAATGTCAACACCTCGTCATTCGTGCTCTGCTTGCTGCAGGCCTACCTCCTAATGCTATCTCCTTCCTGCCAACATCACCTGCCGATGCCCCAGCAGTAACCGAGTACGCAGTCAAGCATCCTCGCGTTCTTCGCGTCAACTTCACTGGAAGTGACCGTGTGGGCCGCATCATCGCTGGCTGGGCAGCGACATGCTTGAAGCAGTGCATCCTGGAGTTGGGTGGCAAAGCTCCCGTCATTGTGCTGGATGATGCGGATGTCGCCGACGCCGTAGAGGCTGTCGTTTTCGGTGCACTATGGAATAGCGGCCAGATCTGCATGTCAACAGAACGGGTGATCGTGCAAGAGGCCATCGCTGAAGACTTCAATAAGGCTCTGGTGCAGAGAATTGAGAAGGTCACTGTTGGGAGTTATGAGGACGATCCAGCTGTCAACATGAGTGGGCTTTTCAGCTCAACATCACTCACGCGCATCACAGAACTCATTCGAGAGGCCACTTCCGAGGGTGCGACTCTCCTCACTGGTGATTTGAAGCCATCAGGCCCAGCTTCCACGATCCTTCAGCCACATGTCCTCACCTCGGTGACACCATCCATGTCAATCTTCCACAGTGAGACATTCGGGCCTGTCATCTGTGTAACAACATGCAAGACAGATGCGGAAGGCATCGATCTTGCAAATGCGACAGACTTCTCCCTAGCTGCAGCAGTATTCTCAAGGGATATCATGCGCGCGCTCGAGGTAACGAGACAGGTCCGCTCTGGAAGCTGTCACATCAACGGACCGACGGTGTATATCGAGGCGCCACTTCCAAACGGTGGCACTGGTGGGAGCAGCGGATATGGGCGATTTGGTGGCGTGGCTGGTATTGAGGCGTTCACAGAGAAGAAGATTGTGACATTGGCCGAGAAGGGGATGAAGTATCCCATGTTCATGTGATCCCTCACCGGACTTGATCCTCTACCAAAGGCGAAGATATATGTATCTTAAATCACTACAGTCAAAGGCGTCATCCCGACATGGTTCTCGCTGCCATTTTACTTCGGTGTGACGAAGTCCTGGGCGCAGATTGTAGATAGCCTATCAAACCCCAATTGGCATGACACCCCGGCCGGAGCAACTTTCGAAGGAACGGAAATACACCTTACTGGCTAGGCTATCGGCATTGGTGCGGGACGTTCTTAAATTCCGTCTCACACAGTCAGTCTGCATGGCCGGGTCCAGATTATCCCGTCGGTCTAATGCCGAGGAACATCAATCACTTCTCCGCTACGAATCCAAACATGTAGTAAAGGAGCACATAACATTGGACACAGTAGAGGTCTCCGCCAGTTCCGCCTTGCTGAGTACGCAGGACGGAGGTATAGACTGACAATAACAGTTGCGATTGTGTGATGAACTCTTCATTGAACCCCAAAGGAATCGGCAACATCGAAGCCCTGCTCAGCTTCGCTCGGCTTTTGACAGATGCCTTTCAGGCTGAATGCATCGCTGTTTAAAGTCATACCCAAACCAGATCGCCAAGATCGGGCGTATTGGCTCGTGTTAGTGCTCGGGCACTTTCCACCCAACATGGCACTGGAAAACGCAATGCCGTCGGGGTAGGGCTGGCCCATGGGGAAATGCGGGCTGTTACGGTGGAGTGCATTTAACCTTAAACGTGGAATAGCTTCAGACCTGAATATCCTTCGCGAATTCAGTGGTGGGATTTTACTTCCTTCAGCTCTGAGAGGCTCTGACATGCTGTAGCATGGCTTTATCGCAAAGGGATGATACGTTTCCATGTTGATGGTGTCATGAGTCGTAGCTCTCTGTGTTGGCTGCTACAAGCCTGAGGCGAAGAGACGATCGCCATGGCTCTTCTTACCTCTACCTTGTCATCACTACAATTCTTAGCCAAGAACCTACGGAAGCTCTCCGCAACTTGAAGGGTGTCCCCTGATCTTTCCCCGCTCCCCACGTCCGATGTTCAGTAATGCGGTTGCAACGCTTCTTACCATCAGGCAGTCGATCCCTGCCTCTTTGGCTTTCCTTATGCAAATACCCGCGGCGTATATACGAAGGGTTCTCCTCGCTGTTCTAGGCTCTCAAACCGACAATGAAGAGATTCTCATTTGCGCTCCTTTGACTAAAAGACAACTATACGAAACATTGTAGCAAACATGGTTCGCCTTCTGTCTGCTCCGCCGAAAACCACCAATGTGAAAAGTGGCAAGCCCCCGAAGGGCTTCTTCTTCTTCGCCGGGCGAACATGGCCCAATGTGAAGTGGTGGGAGAGGCCCAACATGCGAAAGCTTTATTTCTTCACCACGATCTTGGTCATGAATAATATTGCCCATGGCTTCGACAGTTCTATGAGTAAGTACGGCGGCAGCGGCGAACAAGCTTGAGGATTGATAATGCTGACACCTTAACCAGTGAACGGTCTGCAGGTAAAACCAGAGCATTCCACAGACCAAAGTGGCTTTTGACTTAATGAACTACTCTAGTCGCTATCGTACTGGCGTGAATACTTCGACGAACCGTCTGGACCAAGACTTAGCCTGTTCACCTCCATCATGACCCTGGGCTCAATCGGTGCCTTGGCCTTTATTCCGCCTATTATCGACCGTTGGGGTCGAAAGTCTGGTATCTACATTGGGTCTGTCATCGTCTTCATGGGCGTTGGCCTTCAGGCAGGGGCACTGAACTTCGATATGTTTGTTGCCGGCCGATTCTTGCTTGGCTTTGGCATGAGTAAGACCCTCAGGCGCTGAAGAGGATCGTCCGTGGATGCTGACCATATTGGCAGCACTGACACTCGGTCCTGCCCCCATCCTTGTCTCTGAGATCGCTCATCCTCAGCATCGCGCTATCTGTACGACGTTGTTCGGTGTCTCATGGTTTGTTGGCAGCTTCATTGCCTCTTGGGTAACATAGTGAGAAGCTTCCTGCCAAAGTAATGTCCCCATCAAATCCTGACACTGCTATAGTGGAACGCTCCAGCTCGATAGTCACTGGGCTTGGAGGCTTCCGTCTCTCTTGCAATGCTGTTGCACACTGCTTATCGTCCCCGTCATGCCCTGGGTGCCCGAAAGCCCCCGATTCTACATCGCTAAGGACCAATGCGAAAAGGCTAAGAAGATCCTTGCTCATTATCATGCTGAAGGTGATGAAGAGGACGAGCTCGTCAATATCGAATACAGTGAGATTTACACCAGTCTCAATCTCGACAAACAGCTTGGACAAAGCACTGGATACAGCGACTTCCTCCGCACACCCGGCAACCGAAAGAGGATAATGCTGGTCATTGCCATGTGTCTCTTCCAGCAGTGGTCTGGCGGTGGTCTCATCGGCTATTACATGCGCCTCATTCTCGAGAATGTGGGGATCAAAGACCCCCAGGATCAACTCGGTATCAATGGCGGGCTGCGTGCATGGGCTCTTGTGGTGAACTCCATCTTCGCCTTCTTTATCGACTTCCTTGGTAGACGCCAGATCATGCTGATCAGTACTATCGGTATGACCACCGCCTTTATTGTGTGGACTATTCTGTCTGCACGATACGAGATTGGTGGTCAAGACAACCCTGCGCTGGGCCGCGCAGTCGTGGTCATGATCTTCGTCTACGACTCGTTCAACGTGAGTGCCCCTGTTCAGAGTCACATGTCTTCACGCTAATACCGTGATAAGAACTTTCAAACTGGTGTTCAGACGACATACAATCTCGAGATTCTCCCGTACGGCCTTCGTGCAAAAGGTGGCGTCATCGGCAGCTTCACGATCCTGGCCGCCCTCTTCTTCAACCAATTTGTCAACCCTATCGCGATCGAGAACATTGCTTGGAGGTACTACATCGTGTACTGCTGCTTCCTACTCTTCCAATGTTGGTTCATCTACACGCAGCTTATCGAAACCCGGTACACTCCATTGGAGGAAATCACGAAGTACTTTGACGGCGAGGAGAAGGATATTGTGGAACTCACGAATGCGCAGGTCAAGCAGGCAGCTGCTGAGGGAGGGGAAATGGAGCGCAGTGCACAGTATGATGCGTCTGGCAAGCCGCAAACAGCCACTGCTTGATATCTCTTGTGCTTTCAAGGATCGAACAAGCCGTCAAAATGGTCGTCCGGCTATAACATCCGACATTAAATGACTGCGTTTAGATGCTGCACCGATTAGCATCATATTCACGTTCTTGATCTTAAACCTCATGAGCAGCACCCTAATACTCACAATTCGGGTTATACGCATCCGCATGTCGCCTTTGCCATTTGTGACATGCGGAGGCTACCACTGACTACCCGTTCGGTTCACATGGAGCAAAACAGGGACCTTCAACCTCAACCACTCGAGGAGTCTCAGCCAGCAATATGTTTCCCTACCTAAGGTATAAAAATGTTCAAGTACAAAGTTGCATCGTGATAGCTTCTCGGCGTGCAAGAACGCCACAGAAGCGATGCAGATCGCCAAGCTGTGCCAAGCGATGACCAAGAGATCTGCCGCCCGATAGAGGCTTCACGATTCGGAACTTAGAACCGAGCCTCAACTTGCATCGCATCGTACCTACAAATGACTTGGGATGGTGACTATGTTGAGACGAGTTAATTCGCACAAAGATTCTGGAGAAGCTCGGGGAAGCATGGCCACACTCCGCCAGCCTGTGTGAGGCATCCCGACAGCTTGACGCCGCGGCACCTAACAGAACGAGGTGCGCAACCCTGTTAACAGCGAGATTGCGCCATCAGGTTATGCATCTCATAGCGACCCCAGCTGGGACGGATCTCTGTGTGATAGGTATCCCTGGCGATTACGAGACACAAATGCGCAGTCCTGTTCAATGGGCGTTCAACGTATATGCTGCCGGAGTGACCATCCGGTGCGCAACCCACTGAACGATCCTCCAGCATCAGGCAACGTCACGGGCTATGTCGTGATCCAAGGGTACAATGGCGCTTTGCAGCAATTTGCCTACAAGCTTTACCAGAAGGGGAATATCTGCGTGGGGTTCTCACCTTGCGCACTGGCGGATATCTCCGTGTGCCTGCCACCAACATACCGAACGACATGGCAAAGCATAAGCTGTTAGTCACGCTAAGGATGCCTACTGTGCAAATCGGACGGAGCGATCCAATTACAAGATCAGGTTCGTCGCGGTGGGTTTGACGTGCTTGGCCGGATGTCGGTCGCGTTCAGCCTCCACAAGGGGAGATCACGGACCGGATGGCAATCCCAGTAGCTGGAGGCACATCCATGGCGCAACTACACTGCTTCATAGCAGGGCAGGAGATGACACTGATTGAGAATTGCGAGTCTCCAAGCACACGAGAAGCCCTAGATCTATGGCAAAAAATACCACAGTCGTCAGGAATAAAGCATTGTCTTGTCTGCACATCAACAGCTTGTACTGCGCAGCATACGGCAATGTGACATCATGAATTCGCCGCCTTGCTTCATTCAGCATGCCACCTCCCAGAGACCACCCAGGATCAATCGGCGCTTGGGAAGTGTGGTTGCAGCGGGTGCAATCCTAGCGTAAGTAGTATAACCTTATGTCTATACAGAGTCCCTGGGAAACGGTCGCGCCATCGCATGTGCTCCCCCTACGTATAAGGTTCATTCCGCTCGCTGTTTATTGGGCTACGAATTGAGTTTTCTCGTCAATTCTCTACTTTCTCATACCTCATTCTATCACTACGCTGCTTGCACAGAGAAGTAAGAGCTCCACTTGGGTCTATCACCTCACATGATCATCTGCGTCAGAGACTTACACCAAGAAGGATCTACATAATGTCCGATCACGATCCAAAGGCAAACTATACTGACCCAGAGCCGCCTGGTCCTCCGCCACGGTCAACGTTCACGGCCTCACTATTCGGTGGACCCAACGTCATCGTCGGCCCACGAATCGAACCTGTCAACGAGAAACTCCTCGGCCATGTCTCCGACACCGATGAGTCTGCTGAAGCGATTCTCGCCAAGCAGGTCGAGTCCGAACAAGGCAATGCCATCCAATACCGGACATGCTCATGGCAGAAGACAGCAGGTCTGCTCTTCAGCGAGTTCATCGTGTTGTCTATTATGAGCTTTCCCTGGTCATACAGCTTCCTGGGCCTCGTGCCAGGTCTCATCTTGACCGCTGCTACGGCGGGCCTGGTCCTGTATACGAGTCTAGTCGTGTGGGAGTTTTGCTTGCGGCATCCAGAAGTGCGCGATGTGTGCGATGTCGGTGAGGTGATCTGGTTCGGCAAGAAGTGGGCTTGGTGGTGGACGGCAATCATGTTCGTTCTCAACAATACCTTCATCCAGGCGCTGCATGTCCTCGTCGGCGGAGTCTACCTCAACACCATGACCGAGGCCGACTACATTGGTGGCTGCCGTACTGTCGCCTTCGCTGCCGTGGTTGCGATCATCTCTTGGCTTGGCTCTTTACCCCGGACCTTCAACGCGCTGTCCAAGTTGGCTATGGGGTCGGCCTTCTTCACATTCATCTCCGTCTTCGTGGCAACCATCTTCGCTGGCGTTCAGGGCAAGCCAGCCGCGTATCCTAGCTTTGGTGAGCCCTCAGTCGTGGCCTGGACGCCTAGGAGCACGACGCTGGTGACTGGTATGGCTGCGTATATGAACATGAGCTATACCTTCATCGGGCAGACGACCCTCCCCAGCTTCATCGCCGAGATGCGCGACCCTCGGTAGGTCCACAGCTTGCATCCGACAGCTTTTTCGCCATACTGACACGATTTCAGACAATTTCCGAAGGCTCTCTGGGCTTGCACAATCGCTGAAATCATCACATTCAGCCTCGTCGGGTCCATTATCTACGCCTACAGTGGCGGCAACTACATCATGGCCCCAGCCTTCGGTGTCCTGGAAGACACCTACAAGAAGGTCGCCTACTCGTTCATGGTTCCAACGATCATCTTCGTGGGCTGCCTCTACGCCTCGGTGTCAGGACGCTTCATCTTCTTCCGCATGTTCAAGAACACCAAGCACGTCACTGAGCATACCGTCATCGGCTGGCTTTCGTGGTCGGGCGTTCTCTTGCTGACGTGGATTGCCTCGTTCATCATTGCTGAGATCATTCCCTTCTTCTCGTCTCGTACGTATCCTCCCAGTCTCTCATAACCGCGTTTCTCTAGGTCGCGGGCTAATCGCGCACAGTTCTCTCTGTCATGTCTTCCCTCTTCAACTGCTGGTTTGGCTTCATCTTCTGGGCGGTGGCCTATTTCCGCATGCGCAATGCCGATATCAAGGTTGGACGAGATCGCAAGGGCATCACTGACTATATTGGCGTTCCTCTGAACGTCATCATCATCCTCATCGGCGCCATGTTCCTCACTCTGGGTACCTATGTCAGCGTACAGGGGATCATTGACCAGTTCGAAGCGGGTACCGTGTCTGGCGTCTTCTCTTGCAAGAGCAATGGGCTTTAGTTTGCATAGCATATACGGCTACGTAGTCAATTTTGCGACTGTGGCAAAAGGTGGCCTCTGGTAGGGTTTGGCGATTTCAGAGTAATCGACGCACAACGGCCGCTTGGTTGACGCCGAGCATCCCATTCTTGCGCATGGCCCAATCTGATGCAGGGTTTGAAAAGTCGGGTACTTTGATCGCTTCGTGATATGCCATATTAGAGAGGCAGTGCCCATGTTCACTGCAAAGGTTCACGAGACAAAGTCGAGACGTGGCTAAGCGCAATCACTACAGCACGGCCCTTGCCGATAGCCGTGGACGCCCATTCCCCGGCACTTCTTCGAAGGCAGATGGACTGCCTTGAAATTGAATAGCACAATCATGTTCTCGAGCTGTGGCCGTCTTCAACGTAGCATTCACCATCCCACTCGTCAGCCCTGTCACCGTTGACTCCCCCAGACAAGCTTTCTCTCCCACCTCTTGGCTTCTTCCAATCGCAGCCCCATCGACCACCCAGCCGGCGATCTACAACGCCTAACATCCACTAATAACATGAGGTTCCCCACAGCCCTACAGAGCCGTGGCGTGGCTGGAGTGGCACAACCCAACCGCTCAGCCAACCGCCAAGTACAGTTTAGCTTACGAGAATTCGGGATCTTAAATTAGCATCAGCAGTGATTAGCTGCAGGAAAGCAACTGGATGGTGGTGCCACGAGATTGTCAGCATCTCGGAGGCGCTGCGCCACGGGGAAGTCTGCCTGGATTGCTTTGCTCGTTGGCTGGCTAGCTGGGTGTTGGGTTGGAATTCCGGAGAGTTGGTGTGTCGATCCGAGTTGTCACTTTGAGTTTGATGATGGTGTTTCAGGATGTCTTTGGATGAACATGTACAAGACGAACTGCGTGATCTTCCTCGAGTCGCTGCATCAACTGTTCCTCCGTACAGACATCACCATAACGCAGTCGTGACCATTTGAGGTCTCAACAACGGCGTCAATTCAGCCTCAAAAAATCACAGAAAAATCACAGACATTCCTCGGCCATGCGGCATGCTGATCTTGTCCGTAGATTATTATGTCCCAATGCATTTCCGTCATCATTTGAACCCGGCAACTGGGGGCGCCGATGGACTACCCAACCAACCCCAGCCCACTGCAGTCCCGACCCTCAGCCTCACTGACCTGCTCCCTCCTCCTCCTTGTTCGCTTCATGCTGCAGCGCCTCCTCCTCCCACCGCCTCACCTCTCACCTTTCCTTACCTCATCACCAACCTCCACGTTCTATCATCTTCTCCTCCGCTCGCTTTCCTCGTCGTCTAATGTTCTTTCCTTCCAGTCTCACATTCAGCTGTTCGAACATCCATCATCGCCAGTAGCTAAGCTAATTAGCATCGACAAACGGTCAGTGCTCTGGAATTTGTCCCCACGTCACTCTCTCCACAAGGATCAGGGATCGGGCAAACAGATCCTTGTCTACGCGACCGCCGCGAGCGATTCCTTCGTTCTTGCGCCTCACAATCTCCCCAATTGGCTTCTTCAGAAGACACAAACTTTCTGTTGCTTCAACTGCCATTCTCTTGCGCCAATCGCTGCTGTCGAGTGCGCCATCTCTCCGTCGAAGTTGGCACCTAGAATCTCTGTCATTTCTCACATCGTCACAACCGCGACAATGGCTCGAAAATCGCCTTCAAGAAGTCTCCTTTTCATCCTCACTCTCCTCGCCTCTCCTCTGGCTCTCGCTGTCGACTCCGACTTCACAGGTCTCTACCCAGAAGGTGCACTTGACTGCTTAAACAAAGCCTCCGATGAGAGCAATTGCAATGGCGCTGCCTCAAACCAGGCTCTCAACGAATGCCTCTGCTCTAACAACGGCGACTTTGTTGTCAACACGGCTCAATGCCTTGGCAAGGAAGCAAACGACCTGGTGAAGCGCGTGTATCAGATCATGTCCGACGCGTGCCTCGAGACCGAGACGCCGTTGGTAATCAGCCAGAGCGACTTCAACTCCCTTGCCGATGGAGCTTCACCATCCAGCACTTCAGCTTCGAGTACGAGCACCTCGACGTCGACGAGTACGACTTCGTCAAGCGGGCCTACGGGCACAAACGACAACAATGACGATAAAAACAATTCAGACGACAGTGGCCTTTCAACCGGCGCGATTGTAGGCATTGCTGTGGGTGGTGTTGCTGCCATTGCTGTGATTGCCGCCTTCTTCTTTATCCGCCGGCGTCGTCGTTCTGGTGAAGAATCGCACCCCATGCTCCCAACCGATAACAACGGCAACGGCGGTGGCAACCCCTACCACGGCGCAACAACGTTCCCTCCCACTGAGCCTTCCCCCGGCCTCACCAGCAACTTCGACACCGACCCGAAGAACGGGCGTTGGTCAGCCGTATCAGCACTCTCACCAAGCGGTCGCGGCGGCTACTCACCTGCCATGACACATAACACCGCGAGCCCGCAGCCACCAAGCGCAATGGCGAATAGTTGGGGAAGTGCACCGCCAGGGTGGAATGGTGCACAGTATGCTGGAGCGTATGCTACGCCGCCGCCACAGGGAGCGGAAGCAGAACTACCTCCGCAGACTGCGCCAGTATTCGAGATGGACGGTGGCCAGCAACCGGCTGGACACGGGCAGTATGCTGCTGAGTTGTCGGGATCGGCACCACAGCCATACCAGTCATATGATGCTAGCAGGAGATAATCCGGCGCAACGTCAGAAGTCGCCCGAATAGACGGAGGGTAAAAACACGGGCGGTTGGGAGATTCTATACTCGTGCCTTTGAACGGATTTTAGCGACATGGATGACGGCGTTTCTGGAAAACTGATTTGGAGCGTATTATAGAACTTGGATCATGAACGGATCTTATCATCATGTATATGTAATTGCAAACAATTCAATGAAGTATGACTGCAATTGAATGTGCAATCTTGCACGGGTGTATGGATTGACTATTGGGATGATTACGCCGCAGAGTATCAGTACATCCACGCATTGGGTGTCAGCATCTAGTAGGCTTATCACACCACAGTGCCAAATCTGACATCATGACCAAGGCATTACTTAGAAAGGCAAGCCCTCATCGTCAGAATCAATGATGAATATTTTTGTCATCAAACATTCCGCCATGAATTACACTTTCTCTCGTGAGATCGGCCAGCCGGAGGGTTATGCAAGTATAGGGTACGAAGGGGTGGAAGGTTAACCGGCAATTTCCACATCACATGTCTTGCATCCAACATCGTTTATCATCGGAGCTTCTCCCAACAAACATCAACGCCAAATTTCCAGACAACAGAGTCTCAAGCAGCAAACGAAATGGCAGCTCGCAAACGTACAGTCTTTATCACAGGGTGTGTATCTGTTCAATTGCCCCTTTGTTCGCGAGCAAGCACTAAACATGGCGCAGAACTTCACCTGGTGGCATTGGCAATGCGCTCGCCAATGAGTTCCTCGACCGAGGTACGTCGCTTCACTTTCAAATCATCTTCGCCCGTCTGCTTTCATTGACATGGCTTCGCACACTATGTCATTAATTTTGCAAAACATTGTATGAAAGAAACAGAGGCTAACTCACATCCCAGGCTATCATGTCCTGGGTACCGCCAGAGACCCCGCCGTCCTCAAGGAACTCGCAGCCAAAGGCATGAGCGCCCTCGCCCTCGATGTCACCAGTGAAGAGAGCATGAAAGCCTGTACCGATGAAGTCACGCGTCTTACGGGTGGCAAGCTCGATATCCTCATCAACAATGCGTAAGCCGTACCCTCGTTCATACGCGTAGCTCATACTGACCTTGTGTCCAGCGGAGCTCGTGACGTCGCCCCTTTCCTTGACAGCTCTCCAACACGCTCTCAAATGGTCTTTCAAACCAATGTCCTCGGCCCTATGCGCCTTGTTCAATTCCTCATCCCGTCTCTCATTGCCACTCGCGGCCTGATCATCAACGTCTCCTCGGCGTCCACCCGCATCCCCTACCTCTTCGGCGCCGTGTATAGCGCTTCAAAGGGCGCCCTCGACGTATGGACCTCCGTTCTCAGGATGGAATTGCGTCCCTTCAACGTGCGCGTCATGCTCTCCGTCACTGGCACAGTCACTTCCTCCAACACTAAGCTGGAGGACACCCTCCCCGAGAACTCTCTCTACAAAGCTGTCGAGGATGTGTTCCAATGGAGGCTCGGATATAGCCAGAAGGCGAACACGATGAAGAGAGAGGAGTTTGCGAGGAGATTGGCGGATCAGGCGGAGAGAGGGGAGGGGTGGTTGGATGGGCTGATTGGGGGTACGCCGATGAGGTTTTGGTGTGGAGGGATGACGAAGTTGATTTGGTTTGCGACGACGTTCTTGCCGAGGAGGCTTGTGGAGTGGTATACGGCGAGGCATTGGGGGATTCCGAAGATGACGAGGAGGATTCAGGAGGCGAGGGCGAAGAGGACGGACTGAGGTGCTGGCGAAGGGCTGTAGTTAGTGGATCACATCAGGCTCTCGCACTGTGGCGCACTATCGCTTGAGGATGACAATCCGTTCTGTCAGCTTATTTCAATTGGAGGTATCTAAATAGCTGTTATCAATCGAAGGGGGGCGCACAAACTTTCGGTGATCTCAATTAGTGATACCTTCCGGAGCGCAGGGATCAGCTTGAGCCAATTCTATAGTTGGAATCCGTCCGTGGGTTTAACTTGTGCTTCACTGCAGTTGGGTGTCTATGTCTGCATCGGAACTTTTTAGGAAGCGGTCTCGCTGCGACATGTAGAGATCATAGCTTTCCTGATTTGATCTCATTCTTGATATGATTCCTCTGGTTCGCGCAGCTGGCAGCAAATAGACAGTATTGCAGTCAGAAAAAGCTAAGCTATTATTTGTAATAATGAGAGAAGAAGATCGTCAAGCTACTCTAGACATATCATCATTAGCTTTCTGGTGGCCACGCGTCATCATCATTGACCCTCCATCCCGTCGGATCACGCGGCATATCCAGCCGCTCGGGCTCGTAGCCTTGAGGGTGCAGCCTATACCGACAAACCTCGTCCCACGTTTCCTCACCCTTGTCACTGCGCTTGAACTGCCTACACGAGACTGCGGCTCGTGTGATACCATTAAAAGACTGTGACTTACGATCCCGGGCACTGCCATGGTCAATCTTTTCGCGGTCGACGTTCAACTATGCAATATCAGCCCACGCTGCAGCGCCTTGCCAGCAAAAATCGATCCAGTCCTGAACTGATGGATTGCCGGGTGATAGATGCCCTTGGGTACTTGTTCACATCAAAGCCGTGCCCATAACTTCTCCAGGCTGTTTCATTTTCACAAGCCAACATCGTCTTGGAGGCGGCTGGAAAAGATTGTCGTCAAAGGCACATTGTCAACATGGAGCGGGGGTTGTTGGAGTTCATTTCTTCACAACTGCCCCGCGCCCTGTTCTTACGGGAGGGCTATGGATATGGCATCACTCTTATAGGGATATCTCCCTTCAGAAAGTGCTGTAGTAATTATAATAAAATGTTGAACAAGGAAAACATTTTCTTATTTAATCATCAGGCCCGCTGCTTAATTTACAAAGCCTGCTAATCCACAGGTTCTATAAGTGTTTGAGTCACCGAAGACTTTTATCTATAGCAGCATTTATCTATATCAGTCAAGCGCTTCTAAGCAGTTCATGCATCGACGTCAGACTTACCACTCCACTTTCTAAACTCCCGTTGTCGATTCAGGTCCACACCCAGGAGATGTCTGCGTATCTGTCAGCTTGGACGTTCTTTCTCCGTCCACATCGTCACGGTCGAGCTTCTGATTCATGTCTTGATAGGACATGTAGCCCTGTGAGTCCTGTATATTTAGAATCATCTATACGTAACACCCCAAAAGTCGGCGAGAATTTGGCAGAGATTTCCGCCCTACTGGTGACTCCGACATCTGTGTTGCTTCTATTCAGCCGTGGAAGAGGCTGATGTTAAGCAAAACATCTCACAGGACAAATCTCAACTTGTCATTACTGGGGCATGGCCAACGACACAAGCGATGAGTTGGACCTTGTATAGAACTTCACCGTTCCTGAGTAAGTTGGCGTTGCCATAACGTGATGACATCAGTCAGCCGCTCAAGGCAAATGAAGGCTGGTTCAACTCGCTCTTTTAAGACCAAACTGTGACAAAGATCCCATCATCCCACCCCATCGGACCTGCGCCACCCCTGCTACGACTACTTCAACCCTAGATCGGATGTTCGCACAGCCATGCATACCCCAATCCGTCCGTCTCCACCTTTCACCAACCGCGCGAGGGCCTTGATGGTTTGCCATGCGCCAAAAAACGTGCTCGCCCAGGGAACAAGGAACAGAGGACCCCTCGCCGCAAAATTTGAGATCAGCCGTTATGGATTGGAGTTTATGTTGCGCTTATTTGGACTTTTTCTTAGTAGAGGTATTCTTTTGGCTGTCTGGAGGTGATGCTTAGAAAGAAGCTTAATCGTGTAAGTCAACATGTGGTTCACGCGCTTGTCATTGTGGAAACGAATCATGAAAAAGAAGCAGAATGTTTTAATCCCTGCACTTGAATATTCTTACAGTAATGCAGATGTGAAAGAATTGAAGAAGTAGTCTATAAGCCGAATCCCAAATGCCATGTGATATCCCTCATTACCCATTATGCAAAGCCATCCTCTAGTCTACAGCACAAACGCCGCGACGGCCAGAAGACCGGCGACAGGAACCATCATGGCGGCAGCAGCACCAGTCTCCTCAGCGCCATCTTCGGTCGTGGTGGTGGCGGCAGTGTCGTTGCTACCGGGGGCAGGGGTTTCACGAGGGCCATCGCAGTGCCAGTGGTCGCCGTCTAGGAAGGTCAGTCAGGTATAGCTCGAGACAGAGGGTGGATAGAACCAATTGAAACTTACGAGGCTCGCAGCCGACAGACTCGGTGGGGGAAGGACCGGCCGCAGCGGTGTCGTGCTCCTCATCATCATGATCATCATGCTCATGATCGTGGTCCTCGTCATGGTCGTGATCATGGTCAGACTCCTCAGTACCGCTGGGAGCAGCAGCGCTCGCTCCCGTAGTCGCAGGACCCTCGCAGTGCCAGTGATCACCATGGGGCTCACAGCCGATGGAAGCTGTAGGAGACGGGCCAGGATCGACAGAGGAGGACTCGTCGTCTCCGGCGGCAGAAGCGGTCTCGCGAGGGCCCTCGCAGTGCCAGTGGTCGCCGTGAGGCTCGCAGCCGATGCTCTCACTGGGAGACGGACCGGGGTCGTCTTGAGCGAGGGAGAGAGGGAGGAAGGCCATGGCGGCAAGGGCGGCGAGGGTTGAGGTCTTCATGGCTGCAGTGGTGCTTTAACGAGCGTGTTGAGCAGGTGAAGCGAAGGTGAGTCCGATGTATCTTGAACGAGAAAGCTTTGGCAGGTTGAAGATGAAGAAATGGAAAAGCAGCTGGGAGGAAGCTGCGGATGGTTATATATCAAGCCGCAAAACTTGGCTTCGGACCGTTCGTCTCTGTCATAGCCGCAGGCTTGCTGCAGGCTCAACAGCTCACCTCCAGCATCCATCAAGAATCCTTGTTCGGCCGAACTCCCATTGGACGCCCTCCCATGATCAACTCACAGGTCCCATCACCGACAGGCGCAAACAGGTGTGGCAACAGTCCATCAAGGTGCACTTCCAGGTGCGCGCTGGCCAAGCATTGAGCCAGGCTACTGGTTGCTTGGGGCTAAGGCAAGGTAGTGCGTTAGCAGCCTTGCAGGAAAACAAGGTGCCAGGATGTGGAGAGCGGGAGGGAATTAGAGTAAGGTAATGGAGGGTCCGCTGTTTTGGTGATCGTGGGACGGATGAGGGAAACTTGGCGAAATGGATGCGATGAGGCGTGAGTGATGGAAGGGCCATCAGGGTTCTTGTACCTGCTTGGTGTGGGTTGCGTGCGGAGGGTACTTTGGTCATTGCAGGGATGGATGCAAGCAAAAGAACACTGGGAGAGATGCTGTGGATAGAGATAAAAAGTCGGACACGATCTTGGAGTTGCAGAGAAACAGAATTAGAGTTTAAAAGAATTCAGATGGAATCATCTAAGCGTGGTGGCTGACTCTTGTGACGCTGTTCTGTACCTGATCGACATCGCGGTGTGGCAGAGGAACAGGGTAATCCGGGGTGATCAACTTGAACTGAATCATTGCGTTACATCAAGCCAGCCTCACACGGCTCACTTTTCTCCTCTTCACTCCCAACCTCCCTGATCCCCCAAAATGCTCCTCTCTCACCTCTCCTCCTCTCTGATCTTCCTCGCCATCCTCCCATCCATCACCGTGGCCGACCCTTCATCACCAGATCTCGCCTCAACACTTCTTACAGAAGTCCACGAGACCATTCTCACCTTCTTACAACCTACTCTCGAATCTGAAGATGACCAAGACAATGACCTGGAAAACGGGTTTGAGCTATCGCAGAGGCATGTTGAGGAGAAGGAGAGGCTTCTGAAACAGTTGAGCAAGTCAAATGGGAAATGGAATAATAATCATCCAAGACATCGATTGCTTGATGCTCTACATGGGTTTTCACGATATTACGCCCGACAGAACGAGGAGATTGAACGTCTCAAGGGTTTATACAAGAAAGTCACAAAGTCCCAAAAGAAGGTAAGACTAACGATCTTATCTAAAATCTCCCAGTTTCTCTAACTAACACTTCCAGCTCCTCGAACACAACCTTCACTACTCCTCCCGCTTCCTCGACCTCCAGCACCACCTCTCCACCAACCAGGCCATCTGTAACCAAATCGTGGCCGCCGGCTTGGAATTCTACGGCATTCCTCGCCAGGAGCTTGACGAGCACATCAAATCCGTCGAAGACAAAGGTGGGAAAGGGGAGAAGACGTCTGTTTCCCAGGCGTTGAAGCATGTAGTCCGAGACTGGACCACTTCTGGAGCGAGGGAGAGGGACAGCACTTTTACGTGCTTGCTTGGGACCCTGGAAGAGCTGTTTCCTGAGAGAATTAACGACGGGCTTAAGGTTCTTCTTCCTGGAGCAGGTTTGGGAAGACTGGGCCATGAGATTGCGGGTCTGAAGGGTTTCGAGGTCACCACAAACGAATGGTCCATGTACATGAACCTCCTCTACCGCTTCCTCACCTCCTCCCCATCCATCACGACCTCCAGCTCAACGGCCTTCCACCCCTTCCTCGACAGCTTCTCCCACCACCTCCGTCCCTCCTCTCAAACCCGCCAACTCTCCTTCCCCGACACGAGCATCCGCCCGTCCTCAATTCTCCTCACCGAAGGAGACTTTACATCCGTCTTCACGGAGCATAAAGATACGTACGACGTGGTGCTCACCTATTTCTTCATCGACACGGCGCGGAATCTTATGGGTTACCTTGAGACGATCAAGCGGGTGCTGAAACCGGGAGGGTACTGGATTAACCTCGGTCCACTGCTTTATGGCACTGCTCCGTTTGTGCAGTTATCGTTAGAGGAGATTGTGACGATTAGTGAGGTGTTGGGGTTTGAGTTTCTGGAGACAGAGGGTGAGAAGTGTGGTGTGCCGACTTTTGAGGGAAAGAAGACGGTCAGGGGCATGGAGGCTGTATATAGCTTTGATGATCTTCAGTTGACCAAGAGCGCGTACCTGGCACAGTTCTGGGTCGCTCAACTGTCATCATAGACACATGATATCTCATTTCTCTTTACTTGTCTATCCCTTTCGCCATACATTAAAGAGAGTCCAGGTCGTCTAAATCCCCCCTTACCCTCCCAATAACCCCACTTTTGGTCGACTTTATCTACAACCTCTCAAACACCTTTCCAAAAATCTCTCGCGCCTTGAAGAGATTCACCATCCTCATCCGCTCGTTGTCCAGATGTGCTGCATCGCTCGCCTGTCCACAGGGCAGATGAGCCGCTGGTGCACCGAATTCTTTCTCCAGGAACCGAATGGCAGGAATAGATCCTCCCTCGCGGATGTACAGAGGGTGCCGTGGCTTGCCGCTAGCCACCTTCCCTTCGTCCTTAGATCCGTCCTGCTTGTCACTGGTGTCGAAGCTGTCCGCCCAAGCCTCAACAACTGCACCTTCAAGGGTGCGGAAGATTTCATTTGCTGGGTCTCCCAGCCATGGCTCTGCAACGTTGTCGATCCTCACGGACAGGTGGTTCTGTGAATCTAGTGCCTCGAATCCGCTGGCAAGGTATTCCTCCAATGCGCGGGCAACTTCACCAACCTCCTGGCCAGGAACGAGACGGAAGCTGATATGTGCACTCGCTTCGCTGCTGATGAGGCTACCTTCCGGTCCAGAAACCCGGTACCTGTGAATTGTGAGGTTGGGCTCCCGCCAACGTGCCATGAGAGATTGTTTGAGCTGCGAGGCAGAGGACGGGCCTCGCTGTTCTGCGTCCTGACGGCGTAAGAGTATCGAGGCGATGGCGTCATAGCGTGCTTCTTCGCCGGGTGTGACAGCTGGGATGCCGTCATAGAAGCCTGGGATCTGGACACGGTTGCCCGGACCCTTGAGCTTGGAGAGCACCATCGTGAGGTCGGACAGAGGCTCGTTCATAAGATGCGCACCGTCAACACCGGAGTGGGTATCGGGGCGTGTGGAATCGACGGTGACGGTGGCATGCAGGACACCTCGCAGACCATATGTGAGGCAAGGAGTTTCGTCATCCAGCCAGTAACTGTTGGCCAAGAGAATGTAGTCAACGTCACCAATGAGCTGCTTGTTGCTGCGCACCGCGTCCTTAAAGCCGCGCGAGCCAAACTCCTCCTCGCCCTCGATGAGGAAGATGACATCGTTCTCGAGACGCTGCGCCCGGATCAAGTCCGTTACAGCATACAACGCGGCCAAGATTGGACCCTTGTTGTCGGTCACGCCACGTCCGTAGAGGAAGCCATTAGTTCCCTTTACTGTGAACGGGTCGCTCGACCAGGTGCCTTTCTTATTATCTGCAGCCACAACATCGTAGTGTCCGTAGAATAGAATCCGCTTCCGCTTTTCTGCACCAGCTGCTGCCTGATCTTTCTTGCCGGAGAAGCGAGCATAGACGACAGGATTGTGTGATGTGCTCGTGCTGAGCATCTCGACATGACCGCCAAGTCGCTTGAATAGTGAGCCGAGGAAAGTGGCGCCTTTGCGGCAATCTTCTGCAAACTCGGGACGGGATGAGACGGTTTTGTAGGCAACGAAATCCTTCAGAGCGCCGAGTAGAACGTCTTCACTTTCCTGGGCAGCTGATGACTTGGGCGGTGAACAGTCCTGCATCGACCATATGGAAATGTCGTCGTCGTTTGCGCCTGTGATGTAGTACTGCTGGCCTTTGTACGTAGTGATTGCCGATGCCAAAATCTTTCCCTGATGCGCTTGCCACTTGATGAGGCACTGTGACCCTGCGCTGGCATTGGCCGGGGCTGACTGTTTGTACTTGCCGTAGTGTGTGGTGCTGTATTTCTGTTGCTCTCGTCAGTTCAAAGCCAACACAAGCTGCCCTTGTCACTTACGCTGACCCAGCCGTCCGAAGAGGCAACCCAGAGATAACCCCAGCCCATCTGCAAAGATTCGATATTACGGTCATGTGCTCTAATGACCCGTAGCTTCTGTGCCGTATCGAGGTCCCAAAGCTCAACCACGCCATCAAGTTTGCCAGCGTACAAGAACGAACCATCGATTGCCAAGGACAAAACAGATTCGGCATCATCCTGCCCAAGTGTCATGATCTCCTGGATGTGGTCTTTTGTCTCTGCACCCTCCTCGCCAGTTGTGGGCTGAAGATTCCAGAGCTTGATTGTGCCATCGCCACCTCCCGAGATGAGCACATCGTCTTCGGCATTGACCTCCACGGTCGGCCCCTTTGCCATCAACATGCAGTACACGTAACCATTGTGGGCAAAGTTCCGCAGCGCCTCATCATTCACCTCGAGTACGTTGAGGGCCTTTGGAATGAGTGCCCATCGATCGTCGTTTCTTCTTGGAGTACTCGCGCCACCAACAGCCTTCGAATCGAAGAATCGGTGGTTCCTCCGATCAGGGTGTTTCAGCGACCCAGGAGCCACCTTGACGCTTGAGTCATTCAAGGCCACCCACTGAATCGTCGCATTCTGGGCACCGATGTAGAGAGTATCATGCTGCGCGCTGTATGCCGTGCAGAAGATGTCGCCGACGTCGTGTGTACTATAGATTTCGTATATCCGATGCAATGTCTTCGGAAACCACACGCTGATGATTGGGTCGCCTGCGCTCGAGAACAGCAGAGAGGCGTCCGGGCTGAGGAAGAGCGAGAGGACACTGCGCTTGTGCGCTTGGACCTTGTGCACTTGCTGGAAGGTGGCAAGCGACCATGCGACAATTTCTCCGTCTTGTGTGCCAGCAAAGATGCAGCCATGGTGGTCGCTCACGATGAGGGCGAGGATCGTGCTGTCATGTTTGAGGCTGTGGACAAGCTCCGGTTGCTCAGCTGGACGCTCGGGTCGGTCGATGGGACTGAGGACAGGGGAAGAGATGGAAAGCGAGGATGTTGAGGCGAGCATCGTGGGTAGGGTGAGCCCGGCGAGGGCGATGTTCGGAGGAGGAAGCTTGTCAAATGGGCACAGTTTCGGGTTTGCTCATAGTAGGGTGCTGATCGAAATCGGGGCAATGACTCGGGGTTTATAGCTCGTGATACTGAGGAGAGAAGTCGTCACTGAGAGAGTCGTGATGTCTCAGCTTTGTGCGACACGGCCTGCCGTTGACGCTGGAGAGTCGGTGACCGTTGTGGCACGCGAGCTGTGAAGCTGGCCTGCCTCCGAAGGCGGCTTGTCCGCCGGCGACGCCGCACAGCAGGATCGAGCGCCTGGTGTGTAGCACAAGCAGCGATATTGGCGGTCAGAGCGCCAATATGTCACAGTGAGCGGACGACAATGTGATGCGAAGATGTTTCGTGGAGGAGGGATGGAAGACAGCTCGAGGCTCTTGAGGTTGACGCAGCTGTGAGAAGCTGGAATCTCGAGCTCAAGCCTGTGCTTTGGTGGCGGGTACCTGAAGATCCCGCCAACTTTAGTGCAAGTCGAAGTACATCTGAGGCCAGACAGTGGGGAGCTTTGCATACCGCTCCGATCACGCAATCCGGCCGTTGGGAAGCGAACTTGTCGTCTTGACGGTGAAGCACGCTCTCGGCCTATTACCTACGGCATAACATGTATGGAAGCTTCTCCATTGCAAAGGTGCGTATTACAAGCATTGGTTTAGGTTTTCATCACAACCTACGTATAGTCTACCAGACTTTCCCTTGTGAAGTACCTTGACTGTGCTAATGCCCATACCCTGGAGCCTTCTTGGGGCTTCTACCGTGACATTTTCCCAGTGGGTAGCATCGGTAGTCAACATAATATAAACAACGTTCTTTCAGATAACCGCCTGTTTATGTAACTGTCTATGTGGTCCAGCATTGTATGATGGGTTCTTGCGGGAAAAGAATCCGCAATACATCAGCAGCGGCGTGGAAGACGTTCATCTACACATCAAATAATAATTGCCTCCGGTCCTGTCATGAGCTGGGTCGAGAACGCACTCGCAAGACTAGAGTCCGTGGCTTCGAAGCTCACTTGAGATATCCACATGACACTCCTGTCTTTCATATGGGGGCCCCTAAACCACAGACTTCACCTACTACAGAATGCCCAATCAGAAGCCAAGTCACAACCACGTCGAATGTGAAGAGCCAGCAATTGAAAGGTGCCGGCTCCAAGTCTCCTTACTTGGCCCCGCATCCTGGACCCCTGTCTGCCATCAACACCCTTGCTTCGGCTTCTGAATGATACGTGCTAATTTCCTGCTTCAACTCTCATTTCCACCATATCATGGCGAAGAGGGTAGTGACAACCATCTGGACACCGAATAGTAGGCGCGAGCTGTCGAGTTGACTCGCTTCCATGACCTCGGGCACTTGACTCGATGGTTCGCGGCTGATCATTATAACCACCGTCCTTGTCAGGCAGACGCTCGTGAGCCTCGGGTCAGGTACTGATCGGAAGGTCGGCAGGGCTTTGTCTCCTATCACAGGTGCTACAGGGTTTCTGAACAGGCGATGGCACGTCGCGCCCCTGACCGCCGGCTGTGGCTGGCCTATTCTCGATCCAGCTTCTTATTTAGGGAGGTCGACCTCAACGCTCTGTTCTGGTTGGTTGGAGCGGATCGCGCTGATCATCTGTCCATACCCAATGACCGAGCGATCTCATGCGCTGCGTTCGATGCGACCCTGAACGGCCTCATGGGGGCCCCGACGACTGAGGAGTATGCCTTTGTCATTTTTGTATAAAGGCTGTCGCCTGTCCGGGTGGCGATAGTCTGGCCCAGAGAGGTTCGTTGATCTTGTACGTATCCAGTCTTTACCGATTATTGTTGTCGTTGCTGCTTCTCCGAAGCCCGTCATTCGTTATGCAAAAACCCACACTCATTGCGGCCTTCTTCGGCATTGTTGCGTCTGTTGGAGCCCTTTCGCCGGGATCAATCACTAAGCGCGATATCATTACGCCTCTACCGCAGAGTGCAGATGAACAGGAGCTCAAATTTCAGCCTGGTCTCGATTATGATTCGGACGGTTGTTACAACACGGCTGCGATAGATCCAGACGGAAACACAAACCCGGGAAAAAAGGCGACGAAGAGAGTAGAGGGCGAGTGTCGTAGCCAAGCCCAGCTTGACAACAGCAATGCGTATTCGCGCAAGCGCTGCAACAACGGATACTGTGCCATCATGTTAGTCGTCCCTAGTCGACCGCTCTTTCATTCAGACTGACCAGTAAAGGTATGAATATTATTTCGAGAAAGACCAGGCCATCGGGGGAAGCTTTCTTGGAGGCCATCGTCACGACTGGGAAAATATCATCGTCTTCGTCAAGGGCAATTCGATTATCCGTGTCGCTCCATCATGCCACGGTGACTACAAGAATGCGAAGAACACCTTCCCGATCCAGGGCGACCATCCGCTGCTGGTCTACCATAAAGATGGCTGGGGCACGCATTGCTTCCGTCATGCGAACGACGATGACCAGCTTCATATCGAGAATCCTCTCGGCGTATGGTTCAGAAGTCCCTTGGTCGGATGGAATAACTGGCCGTCGAATGACTTGAGGTCGAAACTTATCGCTACATACAACGGGGCAGCGACTCCTAAGCTTCCCGACGATCGGTTTGGTAACTCGTTGAAGGAAGCTGCGGGGAGCTCCGTGCCAGGATTTGACCCGTACTTGGACGAATAGTGATGGAGCTGGACAACCTTCGAATTGTATGAGTAGCATTGTCTTGTTGTGTACGGTGGCACGATGCGGAAATTACCGTAGAGGAAGAAGAATACAAAAAGCATACATACATCGGATGTGTGCGCCGTATGCGCCAGTTCCGGGCGTATTTGTCTCTGTGAAGTGCAACAAGGGGTGACAGAGAACACTGCAGATGGTCGGCGACGATTTTGCATGACTGTCTCCCTGTTCTGCAACATATTACTCAGTGGAAGGTGACACGACGATCAGGTCGCTGTTGAGCTGGCAGTGTGAAACGAGGGGACAACTCCGGTGCCATGGGCTGCGAAATGCCATCGACCGGCGGAGAACGAACAAAAACTCTGGCAAGTAGAAGGAGAAAAAGAGTCTTGGCAGGATAATGCAAGAGTAGGCGAGATGTCGTCGCTTAGATCACGAGACCAGAGTGAACCGGCAAGTGCACGCGACGCCCGCCTGCTTCACAAAAACGTTGTATTACGACATCCTCAAATTTAAATATGGAATGCCCCCAACGTTTATCTGAGTCTGGATGCCTTCGTGTCTGCACCTCATCACCGTCAACCTTGTCAGAGAGCAATCTTCACACCTCAAACCCACGTCATGAGAGCCACTGCTGCCTTGGTCAGCTTTGCTGCTGCTGCAGTGACCGCGGCAGACGTGTACTACAGCCTTGCGGTATATGCGCCCGACAACTTGCAGATCGATGGCAAAGTGATCAATGCTGTCGACTCAGAGTTCATCATCGGCGCCCTGAGGCCAAGCACAAACTGCGACCTTTTCGACCCAAGTGACTGCCCGCCAGGCAACACCACCTTGGTCAATCAGGAGATGACTTCGCTTGCTGTGAGTTAATGTCGAATGCCTTCAAATTATGGACCAGTGCTGATGACATTAGTCTGCCGTCCCCGGCGGCCAATTCATCTTTGTCTCACCCGATGGATCTATCACGTATTCTGCTGCCCACTCGACCCGGCGCCCTCCTGGCTCGCAGATGGGAGGCTTCAGCGGCTATCAGATGATTGGGCACTGTGATGCTGGTAACCCGATCAGCATCTTCATATGGGAGTCTGAAGATGGTGCGACGGGGCTCTGGGCGTGTCAGACCGCGCCCGGAGTACCTATCAGTAGCAAAGCAGTGCTTAAAGCTTCCACAAGAGGCTTTCGCGGAGCTGGATGTTTAGCCATCCAAGCATTGCAGATACACGAAGTCGGAAAGAACTATGCTGCTTGGCAGTACACTTGAAATGCCACTAGGGCGGTGGAGCTTGGAAGGGGAGTTCACGACTTGACGAAGATGGTGGAAGCAAAGGGAGTCCATGCATAGCAGGGGTCGATTCATGCAGAGGACTGTCGTAGGGAATACCTTGGAACGCGACGGCTGCTGACGCCGTTCGCACAACGTGTGCGCAAAAGCGAGTAGGAGACCTTTATGGCCAGTTGAATGCGCTGATAAAAAGAAAAGGAGTTTGTCAACATTAAGGGGTCTGTGTCAGACTATCAATGGTACTTCTGGCGACTTGTAGTCCGATATGCAAAATGGTCTCTTAGTTTGACGAGATGGGCCATATACTAGTACAAGAGCCCCATTGCCTGTTGTCTTGACGCCATAGTCTCTGTAATGGGTATTCTGTTGATAGAGATTAGCCCGACGTGAGTAATCTGTCCCGGGATATCGAGCTTTGTTGTCAGTAAACAGCTTTCTAGTGAGTGGCTCGTACGTAGCAACTAATACTTAATTGTTCTTGTGTTTTCTTTTTGAAGTAGCTATTCGAGTGGGACGCGGCATCGACAACCTCCTCGTGATAAGAATGCTGCAAGCCCTTCTGTCTCTAAGCTTTGGCGAAGCCATTAGGTCGAACCTAGCCTGATCCCGAACATGAAGAAGGCTCTCGACTCATCTAATACCGGGCACATGTTCCGAATCCCGAGTCAACGACTGGCGGCTATCAGCGTAACCATAGGAGTCCTGTCTCATGCACATGCAACGGAGCCGAGCACGATGGAAAGCAACCAAAGGTGATTCCCCGCATGCAAGCTGTTCGAGCGCGGGGCATTCCCGTTTCTGCAAAAAACCGTGGAGCGAAAAAACCGTGGAGCGAGCCACGCCACGGCGGATTCACCGCCGAGACGTCAATACACTAGCACTCGGTGCCTCCCGGCTTCGCACACTTGGCAAGAAGACAGCCAAGCTCATGTCTTGTTAGACACTCCAAGGATACTGAGAACCTGGGGTAAGGGAAGACAATGAGTAGGTTCAAGAAGTGAAAGCAGCAGGGAATGTTTGCCGAGCTGGACTTCTCCAACGGCTAAACTGGATGTTCATCGCAGCCGATGTCACCTCGCCAGACGAACGGCATACAGATGCGGGTGGCAATGTGCAAATCGCGTGGCTGCGGAGTGAACCAGGCCTCAACAGTACGGATACCATTGGCCCTGATCCTTGCCGCGTATTTGCGGAACCTGGCCGCCGCTGATTTCGCTGAAGTCGATAGCCGGTCAAATTGGGATCGGCCGAGACCCTGGTCGATATAGCTTCTCGTCAAGAGGGGGAACATCCGATGACAAAGGCGACTTTATGCATATGGGATCAAAAGCTTTGCCTGGCCGTTTCTCTCGATCCTTAGAAGAGTTCAAGAGAATGCCGCGATAGGGTTGATCCTCCACGGGCTGACTTACACAGTCTCACAAGGTTTGCGCTACTCGGGAATGGTGAAAACGGCAAAGCCCCAAAGTTTCCTCGTTGTTGTCGAGGAGAAATAACATTGAACGCTTTGGCCTTCCCCGCAGTGTCCACCATCCACCGTGATCCGGGGGCGGAGATCATGGCAGTGACTTGGCTATTTTATCCGGCTCGGCCGTTGTATGTTGTCATACGGCAGCTTCTTACAGGCGGCCGTTTTGACCTTCATGAGCAATCTTTTGTTCATAAAGTCTTCGAATCTTCTGATTCCTTCATAATAGAGTGTCGACATGGATGTTGAAGTCAGGTACTGTCTTCAGTATGCTTGCAATGCGCGAGCTGAAACCTTGCCGAACCAGAATCTGACTTCGTCTTTAGCAAGATCCAAATTACTTCCCACACCTTGCAACACAAAGACCCCAAATCACATCAAAGATCGACCAGAATGTGTACCCACAGCTTGTGCGGGGTATTCCCAGCCCTGCCAGCTTATGCGCGAAACAGGTAGCGAGCTCGTCATAGCTGTCAATTGACCCGACTTCGTGGTTAGTGTCTATGCAAAAGCCTCTGATCCAATTCGCCTCGGAGCTCGGCATCTGATGAGCGTGTGATGCACCGTGAAGGACCCTGTGGTCCTTTTGTTAACCCGATGAGGGGAGACTATCGGCTGTTGACGAGTTTGTTAGCCGATGGTCGCCTGCTTGAGGAGCCGAATTGGTGGTTATGAGATGGGAGATGCAGTGCTTTGGGTCGACTATAATAAGGACGACCACAGTCATAATTCCTCCCGTACTCTAGAGCTCTATCGCATCATCTTCTGAACACCTTGGTTCACCATGCAGCTCCTCAATTGGGTCTCGGTCGCCGTGGTAGCGGGGGCCACCGCGGTAGCAGCTAAGAAAGGAAAGTGTGAGAAGGAGTTCAGCAACAGAGTCATCTTCACTCCTCCTGAAGGCAGCCGAGCATCGTATCCTCGTGTCGTTGAGTTGAGTGACGGTACGATCCTCGCCACCGTGAGCTGGAGGGACCCGAACGCAGCCCTAGCATACTTTCCCATCTACGAAAGCAAGGACCATGGCTGGAGCTGGACGCACATTAGCAATGTGACGGATGACGTGGGTACTGGCCTACAAGGAGATTGTACATATGGGCTGACACCAAGCAGGTCAATGGTCTCGGCATGTGGGCACAGCCAGCTCTGTACCAACTGAATGGTAAGCGTGGATCATTGATACGTGGAGAGTCCTACTAACATGCAGCAGAGCCCTTCGGAGACTTCCCCAAAGGAACTGTCCTTGCGAGTGGCAACAGCGCTGGCAATAGCAGCACGAACATTGATCTCTATGCGAGTGCCGATCTCGGTCACAGCTGGGAATTCGTGAGCAATGTTGCCCGTGGCGGACGCCCAAACACAACCAACGGCGCCGACCCTATTTGGGAACCTTGGATCATGTGAGCTATTCTGTCTGCCTCAATCAACAATCTGTTGACGCTATATAAGGCCTTATAACGGTGAAATGGGTGTGTTCTACTCAGATCAGCGCGATCCTGAGCACGGTCAGAAGCTGGCGCATCAAAGGTCCACCGACCTCCTCGAATGGGGAGAGGTTGTCAACGATGTCGCTTCGCTCAACTACACCAACCGTCCCGGCATGACGGTCATCGATTACATCGAGTCCTCTGGCAAATGGATCTTTGTCTATGAGTTCCCCGAGCGCGCTGGCGATCTGAGCTATTTCCGAAACAACTACCCGATCTACTACAAGCTTGGCAACAACCCCTTCGACTTCCGATACTCAGATGGATTCCCTCTGATTGCAAATGAGAGCACCGGTAATGGCTCGCCTTATATCGTGTATACGTCCGCAGGTGGAGCCAATGGTACACTGATCCTGTCTGATGCAGACACGCAATCAGTCTTCACCAATAACTACGTTGGGCGGGTGGATAAGTGGGAAATGAAGCAACAGCCTGGTCGTGCTGCTTACAGCCGCTCTTTGCTCATTCCAAAGGGAAACCCTGACAGATTGTACGTCTTCTCTGGGTCGACCTTCGATGACGACCCACCGGGCGTTCAGGTTCCCTTCAGTGTAACGGCGTTGAGCGTTACCAAGCTCTTGGAAAATGGATATACTTTGGAGGACTTCTGATGCTAGGTATTATATCTAGAGCCAGCGACAGTAAGTCACTGGGTAATACAATATGCGTATGCAAGATAGTGTCGCCGCTTGCTTCGTGGTGCTTAGTGACCAACGTCGAAAGACGACCAGACTCTGAGCAAGAGGACAAAACGAAGGTATAGATAAGGGAGGAAGCTAATTCTTAAGTATAATAAGTAGCATTTCGGCCTGGCGGAGGTGGGGCTATATGTATCACATTAGGTGTCTATGGAGTTTGGGTGACAATTTCTAAAAAGACTTCTAGCTTTCTTTCATCACATGCCCAGAGGGAGCCCCAATACTTGGAGAAGTCTGCTTTCAAGGGCTGCGCCACCTGGAGGTTGTGCTGTTGGTCGTTCATGAGACATGACCTCCACCCAACAGCAGCTCCGCGGCCACCGGCTAGGACCCGATTAGGCGTATTCGACTATGACAAACCAATCAAAAGATCGATGTGTTGTCTGTTGGTTGATAGCCAGAACTTTGGTCTGCAATGTAACGGCCTGAATTACGTGCCAGTCTCAGCCACCGTAAATATCGCACGACTCTCCTCTAGGTTCACGAGCAGCGCTTAAGCGCCCGTCGTGTATGCCTACATGGCTGTATGGTAACCCCGAAACACGAGTTACATATTCGATCACGAGGGTTGTCGAATGCTAGAAACGAATAGGTCAAACAGGTCCTTGACAGCGTGCGATTCAGGCTGCATAGATTGTGACCAGAAACATAGAGAGCTGAACATGCAGGTAGATGTGGCAGGGCTCTCCAGTACGACGTCACGAGAGGCCTCATACAGGCAGGGTCTACTTGAATTAGTATAAATAGGCTGATGGACTCTTTATTACATGCCGTTGTCAAGTCAGACGACCAACAACGGATCGGGAAGCAACTGTTTCGCAATGCCGAACCCCCCTGAGGTTAACGATTTTGTCAACGCGTACCTCAAACTGAAGGCGACTGAGGCGAGCATTGTCTCTGAGTCCGCCTTTGCCATCGAGGACCAGCTATTCGAAAGTCGGAAAGAAGAGCTCAAAAAGGCAACAGAGGAAGCGCTCCGTGCTTTGACAACAGCTGTGCGTGTTGACGGAGACTCGGACGAGGCACTAGCCGCATTTCAAGAGGCTCTTGCCGCCCAGAAGAGCCTTGACGTTGAAAGAGCTGCGAGTGTCCGTAAAAGAGAGGAGGTGCTTCAAGGAAATATTAGGCTGCAAGAGGAAGTAGATACTCAGCTCAGGGTTTGCGTTGGGCGCCTCATCAGCTTGAACGTGTCGTTCAAGAGGGTCATTGCTCCTTCTTGGGTCACAGCGGAAGATGCGTCTCGCTCGGTATGTTGATGCAGTCAATCCCATTCCCGTCGGTGTCACTGCTCGGCATCGAATCCTAATGACTGGTACAGTCGGAACCACTGAGAGCTCAGGAGGCCACTGAGCGACGCACGGCCCCCAACGGCAATGGGGACCAACAGAGAGACCAGACACCCAACGAGGAGAGCCATGGCTACCGGCCTCCCCCTACGAATGAGCATAGCTCCGGCAGAAACAGGCGGGAGTCTGAAGTGGACCCTTTCGCCGACGATGCCGAAGCTGAGATACTGTTCCAACCGAGCGCAGCTCAAAGGGCAAGCTCCGAGACTTTGGTTGGTGAACAGCTGCGATCAGACTGCCCAAGTGCCCCGTTGAAGATGAAGGGCACCGGGGCAGCGTTGCCTGAAGATGGCTTGCCACAGCCCAAAAAGAATAGTCGAAGAACGGATGCTGGAGCCAAAGGTACTCCCGTTCTGAAAAGGGGAAAGGTAGGCTCACAGTCAGTTCGACGGAAGCTCACGCTAACATGGAGATATCAGAAGCGGAAGAGAACACCAGGAGATTTACGACCAGACGGTACAACTTTTGCGGAAGATGACGAATATGTTCCAGTAAGAAACTCCGGGTCAGAAAAAGAATTTACATATCGTTTGTTGACGCATTGGCAGACCAAACGAGCGGCCCGAAGAAAGCAGAGCGAGATGGACAAGGAAGACCCAGTGCGCAAGCAACTCAAGAGCAACGCCCTCGTAGCCATGAAGACTATGAGCATAGCAGAGCTTTCCGACTCAAAGTACCAACACTATATACACAAGGACGGACGAGGGGACTTCTACATAATCCGTTGCGATGTCTGCGGGATGCATTTTCGAAAGAACATGACGGGAGCAATGAACCACCTGTCAAAGGGGCCACAGCACCACTCCCTCAGAAAGGACGAGGGCTTGGACAATGGTGTGAACAGGGAAGGTGTTTTCCGCTTCATGGGTATCAAGGTTCTGGATTGTTCTGATGAAGCTATGGAAAGACACAATGATGCCTTGGAGCGACTAGGGAGCAGTCATCCGGTGCGAAATATGCTCAGCAACTACCCACGTGAGCGGGATGGGTGCTACCATCCGGAACATCCTGTGGTTCTATTGCCTCGGAATCAGGAAAAGAACCGCCCAAGATGGCACGACAGAATTGGTGGTACGAGAGATGTTTCGAGCAGCGCGGAGACAATCCCATCTGGTTCTGCTGACACGCGAGCTGGCTTGCTGGTTCAAAGCGACCTACCGCGACCGCAAAGCACTCAGAGAGTTCACGGCTTTGTCCCAGGGCAGATTTACTGGACGAGAGAAAATGCTTTCGCGAAATATCGTCCGGCCTTGGCGCTTCCATATAACGACCTGAAAGAGATCGGGCTTCCAGGCTGGGAAGTATCGCGTTGGATCGATCGGATGCGAGTGAGATACACATACGACGCGACGACTGGGTATTTCCACGACGATCGACTCCACTCGAGAAACATCAGAGAGCCTGAAAAGGTTTATCCTCTTCTGTATCTTGATGATTATAATGGCGATACGGACCCAAAGGTGACTTATGGACATGTATCCATGGTTCGAGAGTTCGATCGAGATGAAATAACGGAGGGAGACCCAACCTACGAGAGGCTGTTTCAATACTTGGACCAAGAAACTCTTTGGTTCGTAGGTGATCAGACGCCACCACCTACAAGTCAGTCTACGAGAGCCCCGTGTACACATGAACGTTGGCTAATGCAGTTAGATGGGGAGAGCAGCCAGTCTAGCGATAGGCCGATAACTCCTCAGCCAGTCTCGGACTCTAGACCCATTGAGATCCCCGATGACGATGACAGTGAATTGCCAACAATAAGCGCTATTGCAGACAAGACTCCACCAAAGCCAAGGGCAAGCGAATCAAGAGCAGCGTCAAAGGGCAAAGGGCGAGATGTTCGGGATCGGACATCGAACACATCCAGGCCGAGCATGTGGGCTTTCGGCGACTCTCCTGCTAGTGAGAGAGATGATGCTGGTCCAGAAAATGGCGAGAGCAGTGGCCTGGCACCTGTAGCTGTGATGTCTTGTTGAGCCCTTGAGGAGTTAATTTTCTTGCTTAACCGCAGGGATGGGCATCACTGCGTCTTGGTCATGCATGTCTACACAAAGACTTAGCGAGAGTTGTTTTCTGGGCTTAATTGCACCACTGATGCGGGACGACCTAGCTAATGTCTGTTGTGGTTTGCTGTGATAAGATTTACTCGTTCTTCACGAGGGTCTATTAAAACAGAGGCCGGTTACTGGTCGTCTGCATAATACGGCTATCTACAGCATCTTTGAGACTGTGCGGTGTAAACCGACGGATGCGACCAGTTGCGGCCGGATTATTGCAAATGGATGTCTTGGCCCCTGTTCTCGTCCGGATAGCCTTGGAGGCGTCGTCCTAGTAACCTGTGGCAGCATAGACACTGATCCTTTAGCAACTCCAGGAGCTGACCGTAAGCCGGACGCCGAGAAGCTTTCGATACGCATGCACCATTATCGAGATCATACCGTGGGATCGGCGTTTCTCAATGCGCTGGACGGTCTGCAAGTAATTGCCCCAGAGCAGATACAGACCTGCTTCGAGAAGATCAACAACTTCATCACGTCACACCTTGAGTTTGACTGGGATGTTACCCGCCGCGACGTCGAAACTCGCCAAATACCCATGCTGCCAACCAAGAGAAGGCGGTCTAAGTGGTATCATATCAGATGATGTCCATCTAAACGAGTTTTTGTCAGGTCCAGTGCTCATTTCATGTCCTCGTGTGTATATAATAATAATAATAATAATAATAATAATAATAATAATAATAATAATAAACCAGAGTGGGTATTATCATTCGACGCCTTGTTGCTATAGTTGAGCCGGTGCAGGTGGTGTAGGACTTGTCTGTTCAGCTTAGGCTGCGTTTGTAAGCGACTTCGCTCTAAGTTGATGTTCTTAGGAAAAAGCGTATCGGACCCCTTGTAGTTGCTGTCTACAAGGCCAGCTACTTATTAACACTCATTTGCCTTACAGATAAAGCGCTACAGACATGACTAGCTGTAAATGCCTTACTTTTTAGATAACAAGTGAGCGATTAGTCTACGCCACATACAAAAAGAAATGCTTCTACTGTCCAACTTTAACAACTTGAGGGCTGTAGCCTCTTTGTAGTCTGTGCTCCAAATGGTTTGCCTGGGCGCCGCCACCAACCACGGCAGTTCAACACTGACCAAGCTAAGACCCGAGCGCATTGGGCGCAGTCCATGTGAACAGAGATGGAAGATAAGTGGCATAGGCAGTGAATACTAATCCTCTTGTACTCTGATGCTGCCATTTAAGGCAACACGCTACCCGAGGCTGATCCTGCGTGCGGCTGAACCGGGCGATCACTTGGTTAAGAGGCTAAGGCACCCATTTTCCTGGTGGCTGTGCAGCACCACGCGCGCCAGGATTGTGCCTCGCCTGATTAGGCACTCTAACATCTTAGCCCGGAGATTGCGACAACGAAAGTGACGTGGTATAGGGCCTCGGTGTCTATATGTAAGGTAGCTTCGGAACCGTCAGGACGTCAGGAAGACCAGCGTCTCTTCACAGTCTTGACCTCCGAGGCGTCACAGCGGACCTACCTAGCTGCGATACGCTACAGAATTCATGATGGAGCGTCATGAAGATCCAACTGCAGATGTGCCTTTATGGGACACATCTACTCTATACGTGGATTTGCCACTCAGTGATGAGTTTGACTCGGAAACCCGTCTCATGGTACATACTAGCCACACCATTCACAAGCCTCAAGCATGCCCGAGAGACTTTAGTTTACTGACCTAAAAATAGGACCACATTGCCATTATGCGCAAATTCAAACGCATGCTCGACGACGCAAGGGAGCCCGGTGGAAAGGCCAACCGATATCCAAAGGCCCCAGTTGGCGTCACCAGCGAGGAAGACCTCGCCCAGTGGAGAGTGCAGTGTCTACTCATGAGCGCCGAAGTCCGCTACTCCATGTACCTGACAGTCTTAGACAAGTGGTGCGCAAAGTCCAGCAATCAGTCTGACAAGGAAAATGGCAACTGGCCGTTGCCACCATGGGACGTCGCCATCATCTTCTACTGCCACCTACTCACGCCCTTCAACTTCCAGAATGACATGCAGACGCACTTCCCGAGACTTTGGGAAGACAATATCCGGTTCCCAATTTCACAACTGCACTCGACAGTCGTCAAAGGGGCCAGTGAGGCGGCATGGAAGCAGGAGTTCCCCAATGAGCCCTACCAGACTATCGAATTTGGCCCGGACGGCCGCTCTTCTTGTGTTAAACACGAGCGTCTAAGCGCAGCAGACAAAGTCATGGACGTTCGCGAGTTCAAGTGTGCCAGGTCGACTTGCCCCATGTACAACGGCAAGGTTCCGGTCCCCATGGCCAACTACTGCCAGTACAGAGTGGCCCAAACGTCACTGATCTGCCCGCTCTGCCGCCGGCCATCCAAGCGTGAGAAAACAGGCACAGACGGGATCCGCATCACCGAGGAGTGGCACAGGGGCAACTATCGAATGCTACGTAGCGGGTTTGACTTCCCCGTCTTCGACCTCTGGGAGGCGCCCTTGCGTCAATTCAACGACGGCGGGTTCGCGGACCGAGTGTTGTCGCTCGCCGACGACCCATCAACCTCCCTCCCCACGACACAGGCAATTACCCGCTTTCTCAAGTTTCTACAGCTCATCAAGGCCGATACGACCAAGACTATCGTCGTGCCGACGCTCGATATCGATCTTTGCTGGCATACCCATCAGCTCTCACCACAGGCCTACGCCAAGTACTGCAGGCAGCATATCGGTCGTGGAATCAACCACGACGACACCATCCCGGGCTCGAACCGCAACACGGCACAATCCGACACCGCGGCCCTCTGGGCGATGCGGTACGGCGAATCATACTTCGACCCTGCCAACTCTGAGAAGCGGAAGCACATCAGCGAGTCGAAGACCGACTACGCGCGTGTTCATGGCGGACAGGCAGACAAGTTGGTCAAGTTCGACGAGGACAATAAACACATACGTGAGCAAGAGGAGAGGGCGTTCACCGTGCAGCGCAATGCCTCATCAGTGTACACGGACGAGAAGTCGAAAGAGGACGAGATGCAGAGGGAGATATGGAGCGCTAGGAACAGGAGAAACCAGATCGAACCCACTTTTCGTCTCAAGATCTTCAGGTACGAATATTACCGCGGCAGGAAAAAGGCCGAGAGGAACGAGTGTATTGCCCGTGCGAAGGACTTTGAGGCGCGCCACGCGGAGCAAAAGGTAGTGGTGGACAGGGTGGAGGCTGAGCGACAACAGGCGCAAAGAGCGTACGAGCTCGCGAGGGCTGACAAGAACGGAATGATGACCAAACGGCGCAAGCTCATCGCTACGCTGAATGCCGAGGTCGCAGCTGCACGGGACAAGGTGTGGATGTTTCCCGGGGAGAATGAGAAGGGGTGGTTGACTATTGTGCCCAGCGAGGCGCAGAAGTGTGTCCATCCCATCGTGGGCAACAGGGCCAAGGAGAGGAAGCTGAAGGTGCATCGCGTTCAGCAGCACGGGGATACAGGCTCTACGGGGGGCGCCACCACGAGTTATTCTCATCCGGTGTATTATCATTGGGGGCTCATTGACTTTGCGAGTCACTCGGCTTATTGTAGTTATAGCAATAGCGGTGGCTATAGCAGCGGTGGAGGCTGTGGAGGAGGAGGAGGAGGAGGCTGTGGAGGAGGAGGAGGAGGAGGCTGTGGAGGAGGAGGAGGAGGAGGCTGTGGAGGAGGAGGAGGAGGAGGTTGTGGAGGAGGAGGAGGCTGTGGAGGTGGAGGAGGTTGTGGTGGGGGCTGATTGTGGTTCTATATGTTGCTACTTTTCCTCTGTTGCTTTTCATATTCAGAGCGAGAGCAAGTTTATACAAGTAGAACTATTATCTACGTCGTGGTCCTTCAACATTGCCGTTGATCAAGGGGCTCACTTAGGCACTATCATTTAGAATTATCACTCCAAGAGCTGGAGCTGCAATTAGAATTTATTATGAATAGAGCTATATAAGGATGATTGTAGAAGGTATTACTCACCTTGTATCTTAAACTAGTAAGTTGAAGATATCCTATCTTTATTACTACCTTTACAAAAAGGATGGCCTACTTCTTCCTTATGTTGCATAATGCTGCTAAAACATGCCCTAAAGTTGATAAGTACTGGGTGGTGAAGAGTAGTGATTTAGTGAGAAAACCCGGTAGCTGGATGATAGAAGCTGCTGCGCCAGCGGCTGCAATTTCTGCCTTGATGTCTCCCTGCTTGGGCAGAACTCGGTCTGAGGTCAAGGTACCTTCCTTAGTAGGCCGTATGCACCCTTAACGCGGCTATGCTATGGAAGTAAGCAGGGCGACGAATCGGAGTGTGCTACATACAGCTGTGGTACGGAGTACCTCACAAGGTCAAGGCGCTCTCATCTTTCATAGTGACGACGTAAAATGCACAGCATTTCAATAGGGCCTGTAAACAAGCTGCACATTCTGCCTCAGAAAATGAATCTGCCTTGCCTCTGCAGTCTGCGTCGAATTACAGGTCCTTGCGAGAGACCAACAATCACTGCACAGGCACGGTAAATCTTAGACCACCAGCGCATCAGGCAACGAAGTGCATGTATTTGCTGCACAATTATCTAAATGATTTACTAATTTTTTTTATTTTTTTTATTTTTTTCAGAAGAAAAGAGGGGGGGAGGGGGCTATTAGCCTTCTTTCTTTTTCTTTTCATTGTGATTTTTTAATACCTGACGTGTTTCATTATAGATATAGAGCGAAATTGCAACACAATTCTTCACATACGACCACACCTAGTAGAGAACAAGGGATCCCGTCAAGAACTTGTGTTCTGTGCTCTGGCTCCTAGATTTAGCAGCCTGCGCGCTATGAGCCAGCTGCAATGGTCGCCGTTATCAGAAGACACCGCACCCATGACCAACCCTTGACTGACTTCCGTTTAAAACGGCGGGAAATTGGCACACCGCCTCCTTCCTCCTCCATAGACAGCTGTCATTAAAATAACTGCTGCTCATGTTTGCTATGGAGCTGTTGAATGTAAGATAAAGGAGCGTTGATGCCGCGATTTTACTTCTGATTGAGCTGAGAGCTTAAAACTACTAGGCGCGTGAAAACCTAATGTGAGAGAACGAAAGCGGAAGCTGTCCATGCGACCTGATGTGGCGCAGCTTAATCTACTTTTACGCGAGGCTTTCTTGACAAGCAAGGTTCAATGTCGGTTGGTCCAATGGCGCTACGAGCCTATATCTGTGGCTGCAGGCTGAACATGGTGCTAATGCTTGCGTGTCCCTGCTGCCTAGTAATTACGACCTTTCAACAGGAGAGCCTCTCGCCTCACCGACTTTCTCTGGTGTCTTGAAAACATCATTTAATAGTGCTGGTTGGCCCTGTACCGGCAACGAGCTGGCTCATGCCAGCCGACTTCATTTTCGTCAGCTCTTGACAAAGGCTGGTGGCGATGCGTTCATCGGCAGAAAGCCAGAATCGTGAAAGCATTTCTCTCGGCGTACCAGTTGCTTCGCCATCTGCAGCAAACCTAGGTGACGAAACCTGCTCTTCCAGTGAGCCTGGTCACGTTATTCCCAATAGCGAATACTTAGAGCATTTGATACAGCTCTATCCAGCGATGGAGTACACTTCCGTTCCGAATTTGTTGTAAAGTTAGCCTCAGCTAATCATCACGATCCAGCTCAAACTACTTTGAAGTCATTAGTCTTCGTTCCAACTCCCCAGAACCCTTCACTTACCCAGAGCCTTCACATGATTGTGGAACACCTGGAGTATTGGCCAAAGTCCTTGCGTATGGACGTTCGATAGCGGAACCCACCGGCAGCTTCTTGGGCAAAGCTGTGGCCTTAGTGGCTTACAAGGGCGACAGCCTGCCGTTCTCTCCCTACCCAGGGGCAGCCTTGAGTGGTCTGTATGGGCCAGCGGTCGTCTTTTGCCCTTTCTTATCGTTATACTTCACATGCCTCTACTATCCATTTGTTTCTGCTTGTTTTTCTGCTAAGGTTTTTAGGCTTTGGATACAAGTTCTAACTTTGATGATGGGTTGCGTGTTTATTATAAAAGCCCGGGATATTCACGACTATAAGGCCGGCTGCTATATAAAGCGAATGTCTCTAATTTTAGTTTTGAGCATTGCACTGACTGTCCCCTTTTTCCAGTGGAAAATGGCCTTGGGCAGGGGTGGAAGTCTTGCGGTGTGGGAGACAGGGACGATACCCAAGACACCAGTGGAGTGCGAACGTCGGGTAGCACCCAACCAGCTTTCTCTTTTTGTTGAAGATAACTACGCAGCACAATTTTCCAGAGTGAGGCGCACAGAAGAAAGCTTTATATCATCTAAGCGTGTCGAGGACGATGAAATCGGTATTCCAAGCAAGTGGACCTCTTACCCTGAGAACCAGGTACTTAACGAGACTCGCTTCATTTACGAGGAATACGAGGAATTCAACGAGACTCGCTTCGTTGCGGTTCGGAACAACCGTAGCCTCTGTTCTCTTGGCTTCCAAGCAAATGAGGATTTGAATGGGCTAGGGGTTAGGCTTGGCATTTATTTTCAGTGGCTAGCGGCTCTTCTCAGCAATCACTTGTTACCAGCAAGCTGCGACACTATCCAGACGGCGTACCTCTTCTTCAACTTCTCTCTGGCAATTGCAACATTTGCAATAAGCCTTGCTCCTTGCACCTTTAGTGTGGAAGTTGAAGTGCTATATTGGCTCTATTGGGGAGGCGTACTCTGTGTCTTCAGCTCAAATCCCAACCAAGCTCGACTTGGCACTACAGAGGTCTGGGTAGGGTTGAATGTGCGAACAACATTCCTTTATGCTACTCACGTTCTGATGCTTTACCATGGAATATGGTTCGAGCGATATGCTTACGATCAAGTCTTTAGCCGCATGCCATGTGGAACCTACCACTTCGTCATGGCGCCAGTCTTGGATCCAAGCCCAGCTTTCTCAAGGCTGCGGGATACCATTATTATAACAATGGACCCCGCTATCGCCTACATGGTATTTGTGCCGCCTTGGACAGTTATAATGTTGGCTCCTGAGATGATCCAGTCAATTCGAACCTCAGCCATCTATCAACTAGTTTTCGGCAAAGTCCATAATATGCGTTCGAGAGGGATCCCGATAGAGATGCCTGACCAGCCGTTGCCACAGGGGGCCTATCAGAAATGGAGAGACAGTGGGATTCTGACGAGAATCTTCTTGCTTGGTCGATGGCTTTACCAAGCCCTGCGCCGTCTAAGCGAACTTCCGGATGAAGTTCAGTGTGGGATCCGGCTGATCACTCCTTTGGAGATAGAAGTGCAATGGTACAGTCTCTTGTTTGATGCAGGCTTTGCGAGATCTTGATTGCTGATATTTAGGAGGTCAGGTACTATCGGATGCGTTGCGCAGCTCTTGGGGTGACATCTTTTATTCTTTCCGTAACAGCAGTTGAGGCCACGCTTAAGTGGAATAAGGTGGTTAATATTTACGCTATTACCTCCACTGGCCAATACCTTGCCCTGACCCTCGGACTGGCCAGCTTTGTACACGTGCTTTGGCGGTTATGCCAGCGAGAAGCGGTCAGTTTAGCCCGTTCACTTACTAGGCTACTGCCTTGCTGACTTTATTTAGGAACGACGCCGAGACATGAGGGCTCGACAGCAGGAACATTATGTGGTAGAGCTTTCTGAGCTTCCTACATTCCAAATCAACTCCTTGGATGCCGCCGTGCAAGCAGATCTTAGTTCTTATATGCAGAGTGGTATATACAGCAACCCAGGGATGGCATCTTGTATGAGCTGCGGCACGACTGCTGAGATGGCCCAGCACGGATACAGCGTAGAGTACGAGGAATCCACAATGTCCGGGGCGCTAGGATCTGTCTGAGGACTCTAGATGCAGTAGTAACCACGGCTTCGAATATAGAATCCAGAATGTAACATGGTCCTCATGTGATAGTAATCCGTACTTTGCGTGGAAATATTAATTTAGCCAGGTTGATTCTTTGTGGTGTGCTCCTGAACCTATCTTGCGATAAGACCACTATTAACCATCTTACGTATGTAAAATATAATCTGTATGAGCTGGCCGGTTGTGACACATACGACCATACCTAGTAGAATACACGGGATCCCGTCCGCTCTCCCCTAGTTAAACTGCTAAGGGGCTGATTAGTAGTTGGGTCGGTGACGACCAGCGAATACCGGCTGTTGTATGTATTTCTTTTTGCATTATTTGCCTTTTTTACCCTTCTTTTGCTTCTCTTATTTCTCGGTTCTCCCATACCAGTTGACATCGTTTAGCTTATGCAGAGGTCTGCTTTGGGTTGGACCCGCGTGGATCTGCACATGGTCACCAACAGGCACTCACCACCTTATTTGGGGTACCACCCATTAAACTTCGATGGCGCCTAACAGCAAGGCTCGGCCAGTCGCCTGCTTCAACGCATGCATGACCATTCGGCGCCTCACATCTGGAACCGCCTGCGACAAGCTTGGAGCCATTAATATGCTGCTATTGACCATGTCTGTCAATGCCATCACCATGTTCGCCGTGTGGTCTGTCTCGTCCACATTGACGATTATCCTGGTCTTCTCCATCTTCAATGGCCTAGCGAATGGGCCTTTCTTTGTCACCCTGCCTACCGCACTTAGTAGACATGTTGGGGGTCGTCGAGCTGCTGGTGGCATGAGTTTGGCACTGACGGGATGGACCCCCGGCCTCCTGCTGGGGAATCCCCTTGCTGGTTTCCTCATCGACGCGACGGGTGCCGATGGATCGACGTCCATCGTGCCTTACAGACCAGCCATCTTTTACGCCGGAGCAACGGCAACCTTATCGGCAATTTTTGCACTTGTGGTGCGTATAAGAGTGGACGGTAGACTGTAGAAGAAACTGTAGGCTGTAACATGTGGAGGCGGATCTCTCCACCTTTGTTCACAGAAGATCGGACGTACTCTCTAGATACCTTGAACTTGTAAAAGATTATTCTATTCTATTATTTCCACCTTGTTCCCACTGAGTCTTGAATACTGCACAGCTGCTAGTCGCACTCTCAACCTGCGGCTAGCCACGAATTACAACCGAAGGCATAGCCAGCTAGCCGTCAGTCGGCACACCCTCCGGGTAGCGTCCACCCACAACCTCAAACTTGGCCAGGACATTGTCAATAGCCTTGAGATCTTCCTCCGTCAGCTCGACATAGACACCGTTCTCTCGTACTCTTGCCTCGGTCGTCGCGCCAGGGATGGGGATGAAAGTCGGCATGTTGGGCTTCCTGGACAGGCTATGAATCCACCCGAGGGCGAGCTGGGCTGGGGTGCAGCCTTTCTGCTTGGCCAGAGTCTCAAGCTGCTTCACAAGCTCAAGGTTGATAGCGAAGTTCTCGGGTTGGAAACGCGGGTAATAGCGCCTGAGATCCCCTTCGGGGAGATCGTCGAGGGACTTGAAGAGACCCCCGAGCATGCCTTGGCCAATGGGAGAATATCTGAGTTGAATATGTCAGTTTCACCAGTTTGGACGAGACTCGGGAAAAGAAAGGGTGGCCTACGCGACAATGGGGATGTTGAGCTCGGCACAGGCCTCGGCGACACCGTTCTCCAGGACATGCATGTTCCACAGGCTGACTTCGACCTCGACAGCGACGATCTTGGTGATGGCGGCCGCACGACGAATAGTCGGAGCCGCAACTTCGCTCAGTGCGATGCCGCCAATAATGCCCTTATTCACGTACTCCTCCTCAAGGAACTTCAGTGTTGTCTCGAGTGGGACCTTGGGGTCGACTCGCGAGCACTCGAAAATGTCGATCTTGTGCGTGCCATCGAGATCAGCGAGGACCGCGTCGATGCTCTTCTTGATGCCCTCTGGTGAGCCGTCGGGTGTCATTGTGGCAAAGTCGAAGGCGCCCTTGACGCTGAGTACGATCTTGTCCGCATCCTCGGGGTACTGGCGGAGATACTTTGCAAGTAGTGTCTGGGTATTGCGCTCGGGGGTGCCGTAGTGGTCTCCTGCGTTCCAAAAGGTCATGCCTGACTCTATGGCTGCGCGCATGGCGCCGAGGGCTTGCTCGTCTGAGATTGGGGGTACACGTGTAGCGAGGCCCATGAGACCGAAACCGGTTGAGCCGGTTTGCTTGCCGACGAGGGAAGGCATTGTATAGGAAGTTTAGTGATGACTGTGGAATGGTGTGATGATGGGTTTTGTTGGCTGGTAATCAGAGTGCGATGATGCTCTCGTGAAATGTTCTCGAGTCCATAGCGCCAATCTCTCTTATTTATACATGGCTGACTCTCGATAGAAATCTCAAATAGTAAAGTATCCATAGTGCCTGTCGCCGTCATGTCGCCGCTTAGACATGTAGGTTGCTTTGTCAGTTGCAAGAAGTCATTCCAAAAGCAGCCTGACTTCTCGACGTCTCAAAGCCTACCTGTCCCAGGATTCGACGATGATGAGGAGTTATACCAGAAGTGGAAACACTTCTCATAATCTAAGCCTGCCAGTCCACTGCTTAGTTAAGAAGTGCAATGACCTACGTAAGGCAGTCCGGAGGAACCCGAACCTAGTTCTCCCACTTGGCCTGCTTCGCTGGACCAGACAGGCGCATCGCATCTTAGCACAGAAGGAAAAGCAGCATTGATCCCCTGTATCGTCCGCTTTAGGAAATAAGTCTCCTTGCGCCTAGTCTTTCACGCGCCGCCCCAATTTAACGTGACACACGCGGATGGACATCCCTGCCGGAGATAAGGGCGGACCCTATATCCGCAAACCCCAGGATCCTGCTGATCGAGAATTGGGTATCAAGTCCGACTTTCGGACGTCGCGGGACAGGAAGTCATAAGCCACAGAGAACGATATTCAGTATCTGAGAGCCATGTTGACAAGAAACCCGACCTGTAGCTTCTCAAGTCCAGAAGCGTCTCAGCACTCAGGTAGGTAGGTGGTCCTGGTGATAGTATCGTAGGAGTTGACCGTCCATCTCGCCGTCTATTCCTGGCAACTCGGCTGCCTACGAAGGTACCTCAGTTTTGAAGATGCGCACATCAATAGGCTGTCTGATGTAGACATTTGAGGTAGATTTGAGTCCCTTGTGCAAGCATTATAGCTGTAACTTTCGTTGAAGGTATTGTCCAAAGAATAAACTCCCAGTACTCAAACCAGCGCAATTCGTTCAGTCGTGCTCTTCGTGTATAAACCCCCTGATCGAATCATACTTGTTCTCTTCACATGTACCCATGTAGTCCAATGGCATCTTGCTCTACCGCTGCTCCATTCTTAAGGCTGAGTACCAGAACCGCTCCGCCTCCACGTCATGTAGCGATGTGATCCAAGGAAAGCGCATTATCCGTTGATGCGCATCTTGCCAATCTCGAACAAAGCCGTCTCGAGCCGTCTCTCGGATCTTCATAAGCAACCATCTCTCCTCCCGCTCGGGCAGCACGGAAACGCCACCGACAAACAAAAGCCACAGCCGGACATCCGGGTCTACATCTTCTAAGCCAGCATCCACAACGTCCTTGAGGTGCTTCCCCACCAGCTCGTACTGCATGAGGCGACGGCGACCAATCTGGAAGAACAAGGTTGTTGTCAATGCCGTTAGGGCAATGTGGCACACTGAGTCGAGGGGGCTGCAGAAGACCGGCACGCCCAGGGGCTGGAAGTGGACAAGCCGGTATCCGAATGAGGCTATTGTTTCTTGGAGCATGTGAGGGTCCATACGGAACCCCTGCGTGAAGAACCCCGCGACGTTGCATGCATCGAGGAGAACTTCCTGGAGGTAGGGGTCTAGGTCTCTAAACGCCTGGTAACACCTCAGACTGGCAAAGCTCGGCGTGCTGACGAAGCCCATGGACGCCATGTGTGACGTTATTTCGTCCATCTCGTCCCGATAAAAGACTGGTGGCGTTCCGAAGTGAAGAGTCACATCCAGATCAGTCCTATAAGCCCATTCGTGTTAGATGGCACGGTATTACTACGCTGCAATAGAGAGTGACTTACTTGCACACCTTAGCTAAGAGCTTCAAGTTGGGCTCCAGGTCTGCAATCCCTCCGCGCAGTTCTGTCATCTTCTGTAGTCCCCGTAGATGCACTAGCGCCCGGTCCTCGGCTCCATGCAGAAGTTCATGAACTATCATAAAGTTCACAACATAGATATTGGCGTCACATGTTGCTGAGGGTGTGTCTAGGCTCTGGTTCACCAGTACGACTGCTCGTGTAAGGTGTGACACAACGTCCGAGTTGTCGACGTCCCGGCCGAAGAAGTAGCGATTTAAAGTTCCCATTAAGGCCATGGTACAGTGGTACGCTACTAAGCATCAGCAAATCAGCCCGGATGAAAGGGCCAAGACACGATCATACCGGCCTGGTTACTGAAGAGCACGCTCATCCATCGATTGACATCTTCGGGAAGGAAGCATAGCGCTGGGGGGTTAAGACAATCTGTGACTTCGGCCAAGACTGGTCGGTGTAAGTAGCTGCCCATGCCTAGTCTCCCTCGTGGCAAATGTCTCCGGGGCTACTCACATTGCCTGATGGCATGCTGACTTTGCCGTGAGGTGTTGGCTTGGAGATGTATCGGAATTAGAAAATCCTCTTCGATAGAGGGCGACAGTACTAGCGGAATAGGCAGAAGAAAGTCGTGAATGGACTGCTCCTCTTGCGAATCCGAATCCGTTGATGTTGCGCCGTCAAGGTTGTGTATCGTGGGCCAAGATTGCTTCGTCTTCTTCGTTCGACGGTTGTAATGCTTCTTCCCTACGTTCTTCCCTTTCATGGCATGGCTGCGGGCCTTGCGCCGCGTGCCAGCGTCCGTCTTCGTTGCATCGATGAACAAGAAGGTCGACATGGTCAGCTCTCAGCCAAGGGCGATCGGCGTGTCTTGGAGTGTCAGGAGGAGCGTTTGAGGGACGGACTGTATTGCAGATTCAGCCACGGTTTAACCACCGTTTGAACCCCTGCCGGATCCTTCATGTTCGATATCCCCGAGATCCTCGACGTGATCCCCGACTACCCGTTAGCGCTAGGCGATGGATCACACTAAAGTTAGCGAGATCCTATAAATGTAGCTAAGGAAATCAGGGTCCATCCTTCTCGCTCTCTGGAGCCTATGATGGCTTACGGCAATCCCATGAATTTGATGAGTAACTACCACGTCCCATTCTGTAAATGGTGATGACCTGCTAAACATTACGCGCAGCCCTAATAGTGGTATCATTTCCTTTACATCGGCTCCCGTTGCTCGCCTGCTAAACAGGCAAGCCGTTGGGCAAAGGGACCATGAAGCAGGCTATCTGGGTGGGGGACCCGGAGCATCCATTCCAGCCGAGAAGAGTCAGAGTCAGACCACCCTCTGTCGCGGCGTAATGCGCGCTGCCGCTGAGCGGGAAGCTTTCGCCCCTCCACCGCAGCGGTCAAGCAGCAGCAGAAAGAAGTCAGAACGCTCGATGGGATGGCAGCAATAGCAAGTGACAGGGCAACGTTTAACAGCTCAGACCACAGACCGGTGCTAAGGTTACCTTCATGCCGCAGATGAAGCACGCGGGTCGCCATGATACGGCGACGCGAGCAATGCGTAGAGTAAAGCAAGGTCCGAGACGAACGAGATGTCGGATGGAAGAGAAGGTGTCTACCTGGTGGTATCAATTTGAGGTAGGGCTTGGCGGGTCGAGCGGTCGGGTGTCTGCGCGTGATTCGATCTCGAAGGATTGCCTTTGCCGTCGTTGTTGAGGGGCTGCGTCCCGCTACGTCTTAAGACAGAATCCTATTTTCGCCTCTTATCCAGATATGCAAGCCTCGATACTCACTCCCCGCTAATCTCAGCAGGATCTCAAACCAAGTTCAACACGCAGACGCCCAAGCACCCATTGCGTCCCCGAAAAAGTACAGGTCTGGACAATAAAATCATGTAGCTGGCAATGATGCCATTCTCATGCCCCCAGCAATACGTTCCGGCTGTGTACCACCCGCAATCCTGGGTCACAATGTAAGCAGTGTATGTGAAGTCCTCCGCACGATACGCGTATGTGGCTAGGTTGTCATTTGGGTTCCAAGCAAAGGCCACCGCTGCACCTCGGATGCAGTACCAGCACCAGTTTACTGACATGCGCACTGGCCCTGATCGTCGCAACTGCGCCTCCAGGTCGGCGACTGCAGCGTCACAGTCGCCGTGATTAAGCTGATTGCCGCAGCCACCAAATGCATGTATGGTAGCGCGCTTTCGAACCATCATCTTGCTAGGGAAAGATACAGCCATAGCCGCTGCTGTATTATTGTTGTCTGGGAATGCAAGTCGCTGCAAAGCTTTGTGGCCAGTGTCGGCGACGGAGAACTGACAGACTCCCTCCTCATGGCCGAGTTTTAAGGTGTAGTGACGTTCAATTGGCGGAGAAGTAAGGGTCTCCGTGGAAGTAGAAAGGATGGAAAGAGTGATAAACGTCTTTACGAAGCGCATTGTGAAGATGAATGACAAGTGTGTGGGAAGTCGGCTTAAGATGAAGAAGATAGTGACGACGTTGGACTTTGGGCAACCAGATTATCTAGCACTTGGGAATTTATTCATAGCTATACACGGCATTGTGAAGAAGAATCGAAGATTTTGAAACACATAATATGCAAGGAATCAATCGCCGAAAATGTGATACATCCGTCTGCTCGTCGGATTGTGCTCCTCCACAGCCAACCCTACAGATGTCAAGTCCTACATCTATAATTTTCTTCCTCAATTGTGCCGCATCTAATGTGGGAATTTTGATTCTAGATGTCGCACTAGGCCTGGAACGAGACAGTATTCAGCTCGTCTAACGCGGGTTGCATTGTACAGGCCAGTATATTCGGCTGAGAGTGATAGCTCCCCACGCTGCGACCGAGGTACTGCATGACCTTGCTGAATCTAGATTCAGATTTCTACAGCTTGTAATCTCAAGAACTCGCAAGTCGATAGTATTATGCGAGCAGTATATGGGATGATAAGGAATAGCTACATCTTGTCCTGATGGCTGCCAATGGTTTGCGAATTCCCAACCCTCTGCTTGTCGACCCTGAGTCCATTATATGGTCTTAATGATGTTGCTGATAAGCCTCTTGTATGTATAAAGGTGTTCGACTTGTGATAGATGGCAAAGAGAATGTTCTCTCCCAGTGCGCTGCGTAGACTGGCCGCCTAAATGGCTCTCTTTCGAGAAACGTGGTAAATGGTGGCCCTACTAGAGTAAGGCACGATATCAGCAAAGGCTTACTGGAGAGGGTTTCAATGCTTTGAGTAGGTTGGTCCGACAACTCAACTTTGTTCACGCTGAAGGTTCCTGAAAGTGTTTCAGCAACCACTTGCAATGGCTCGCAATTCACAAGCGGAGATGCCGCGGGTTTCCGACCAAATCATTAACACACGACACAATCTATCGGTTTGACAATGAAGCAACAGCTGCGCCGTCAAGATCTCTGCCTATTTGTGGATCAGAATTGTTTCTCTTACTTGTGTTACAGTGCATTTGATCGTGTTCGTGGAAGGCGATGTGGGCTGACTTCGGTCCCTCCGCAGCCGCTGACGTTACTTTTGACAAATCATCTTACACTTATTTGACATCTTTAATGCCAGCCACTCAGCTGATGGTCGACCTCTAAATATTTGCGTGGTAGGAAGCTGACTACAGTCATTCACGCCAAGCATTAAACGAAAATAGTCAAAAGGGTCCCGTCGCTGTGCAGTATGACAAATCTCCGTATCGAAAACATCAAGTGCGCTCGCAACAACATCGATATTGCGCCCTGAGCCAGCCATCGCATGTTACTAGTGATGCTGCCTACCTAGTGCCTGCAGAGTATTTTGTCCTAAGCCAATGATGGAGCGGGCAGCTGCATCGTCGAAGGGCCGGTCCGTGCGGTGCGACGTTGGCGTTCAGTTAGACCATGGCTCTTCCAAATACATATGCATGGTGCTGATCTTCTGATTGCAAGTCCATAAAAGCTCTGCAATACCCCCTTTTTCTTTTGCGTTCGATGCACTCGGCTTCAAGAAATTTGTTGCTCATTGACACGAATCGCCCTGCACACACAAAGGAACCTCAAGATCGACATGGATTCCAAGTATGACTTCATCATCGTTGGAGGTAGGCTACGGAAACCACGCAGGGGACTCATACAGATGATAGACTGACTCGTAAAGCTGGGCCTGCGGGGTGCGCACTTGCGGCGCGACTTTGTGGCTCCGACAACAAACCATCTGTTCTCCTTCTCGAGGCTGGCGGCGAGAATGAAGACATCAACCTTCGTGTTGACGGCCAGAGATGGCTGACATTCAAGAACGAGAACATGAACTGGGGTTTTAAAACAACACCTCAGAAGCAGTGTTTGAATCGGGAAATGGACTACTCTCGCGGTCTGGGCCTCGGAGGTTCAAGCGCTATCAATTTCGGCGTGTACACAATTGGGGCTCGGGACGAATATGACGAGTGGGCAAGACTTGTCACTGACGACAGCTTTGCATGGAAAGCCATGCAGCGCCGCTTCAAGTCCCTCGAAGCCTTCGATGCTCGGTTGCCAGCTGGTGTCTCTGCCAAATATGCTGCGCCTGACCCATTGTCCCATGGAGATGCTGGAACGCTCAAAGTGGGATATGCCCCGGAGTGGGAACGCGACCTGGAGCCAATGCTCGATATCATCAAGGAAGCTGGGCTCCCTACTAACCCTGATCACAACTCCGGCAATCCGATTGGCATGTCGGTGTTGATCAATTCGGCGCAGTCAGGTCTGCGCTCTACGGCCAAGGATCTGATCACTCCATACCCGAGGAATTTGACCGTCCGAACAAACGCGCGAGTACAGAGGCTTTATCTGGACGGGAAGAAAGTCGTGGGTGTTGTCTGCAGTGACACTACATGTGCGTTGTCCCTCAAAATCGGGCAAGTATACTGATTCACTAACCGTTCAGTCATAGACCATGCATCCAAAGAGGTCATCCTTTGTGCAGGATCTCTGGAAACCCCCAGAATCTTGATGCACTCTGGAATCGGTGACCAGAAGGAGCTGGACAAGTTCGGTATTTCCATCACTGCTGCCCTGCCAGCCGTGGGCAAGGGACTTCGCGACCATGCTTTCTGCCCCGTAGTCCACACTCGCCTGCCTGGTAGCACCGATCGTCCCGGCTTCTATAGCAACAAAGCCGCGATGGACGAGGCCACAAAGCAATGGGAGGCTGACCACACGGGACCTTGGTCAAAGTTCGCCTGTGAGATGGGCATCGGGTGGTTCAAGCTTGAAGGTCTGGCATCCACGCCAGAGTTCCAAGCATTGCCCAAATCTACGCAAGAGCTATTGCTGCGGGAGACAATTCCTCACTACGAGCTTCTTACACATTTTCCAGTGCATTGGGTTATCCCTAACTTCCCCGAGCCACACCCGGATTATTCCTGTCTGCTTGTCTTCCTGTCGCAAGCGGAGAGCCGAGGGCAAGTATCTCTTCAGTCTTCCGACCCAAATGTTCCACTTCTCTTTGATCCAAAGTTTCTTGAAGCGCCGTTGGACCGTCGCATAGCCATCGACTCGCTCCGAGAAGTCCTTCGTCTGGTGAAAAGCGATGGATACGCAAAGGAAATGGTGACTCAATTGGCCGGGCCGGTTTCCGAATCAGATGACGATCTTCTCATGTACTGGCGACAGGTTGCATCGTCATCTTGGCACATGACTGGCACAGCAAAGATGGGGCGCGAGGGCGACACCGATGCTGTTGTAGACAGCAGCTTCAAGGTCTTGGGTGGTATCACTGGATTGCGGGTTGCAGACATGAGTGTCGTTCCGGTGTTGTCAAGTGCTCATACTCAGGCTGCGGCTTATGTGACTGGCTTGACTTGCGCCGACAAGCTTGTCGAAGAATATGGGCTGTGATTAGGGGTGGCAGCTTTGTGTTATGATCCGAATTTCCCTCTCATAGTAGTGAAAAATTCTCCGCTCCTTGATGATAGAAAGGGCATTTCTGGGAAACCGTTTATTCATCTCGATTAGTCCGTCCTAGACATGCAGGCCGTTGCAGGTGAGCTGACGTGTCATCTTACGCTCCAACGTGACTGTGATATGTAGACAACTTTACCCATAACATGAAGGTTGATTCTTCACTGCAAATTGTTGGTACTTGTGCATGATAAGGTATTGTTCGAAACGTGAGCTACTTGCAGTAAGCACCTTCATCCCGTCTATACGCTGGCCAAGCTGTCCTGCCTACCCGGTACCTAGGCATCACCTGCCCTTCGCCGTTCTACAACTTGGACTTCCGTGCCGTAGGAACCCAAATTTAATACACCCAAAGACTGAGCTATGGAAAGAAGCCTTGTGTATGGGTGCAACTGTTTGCCGGGAGGCTTGGATCGTCCCCTGCGGCACGGGCAACAGTCCGGCTGAGTTCACGGTGGACCCTCCAGGCAGTGAAAGTCCTGGGTCGAGAACGGGATCCTAGCCGAGAGTCAGCAACGGTAGTTAAGCATGCATGATTCGCTCCTCAGTGGGTAGCTTGACTGACAGCTTGGTTCACCGATCCTCATCAACTCTTTCCAATGTCAAATCACAGCATTTCCGACCGTGAGGGCAGCGACGAGTCTGACTACGACGAGGACTACGCTGAAGAGTTTGCTGTCCTTGCCCGTGTCCCGTCGTTGCCACAGGAGATACAATCCCAAATTGTATCATTCTGCGACCTGATATCTCTTGGAATACTCTGCAAGGTGAATAAAGAGTGGAACAAGAAGGCTTCACCTCATCTCTGGTGCAATATCGACTTCGTTGAGACCTTTGACGATAATGAGCGAATTGAAGCCACGCGGCTGTTCTTCGTCCAATGCAACGCAATGATGGATTCTGACCCCGAACGCTTTTCTTTCCTGGCGTCCCGCGTTCGCACGTTGAACCTGGGACGATTGCTCGGAATCAACATTGTGCAAAATGACGACACAGACTATTTCGCCTACTACGATACCCACGGACAGGAGGGCAAGAGAAACGTATTCGATGTGATAGCACAGTTCAAGAATCTTGAGTCCTTGTCGGTGTATATCAAGAGTTGGTGGATGTGGAGTCCGAATCGTCGAGAAATGAGCGAAATATTGGCCAAAAACCTCACAAAACTGAAATCCCTGAAGATTGGGGGGCAGATGCCGCCATGGAGCCTCAAAGGCTTCGAGGCTGCGGCACCAAACCTGAAGGATCTCACGTTGATTAACTTAATCTCTCTGCCAGGTCAGGATGATGGTCCTGAACCAGTGACTTTCCTTTCGGAAGACATATGCAAGCGTTTCACAAGGCTAGAGACGCTTCATCTATGCAAGCTTGCCGACCTACAGCCAGGCGGTGGAATCCTCGATCAAGACGAGGATGACTCTGATCATGATTCTGATGGAGGAGAGGAGTATGTTTCTGGAATGAGATGGAGGTTCCCCAGGGAGGGCGAGATTGATGTACTTGAGGAATGGGCCTTGCTACTTCAACATACATCCAAGACTCTTCGGGCCTTGACCCTGGAGAACCGTTATCTCTGCAGCTATGGCTGGGATAACGTTGACAACGAGTTTATCGAGCCGGGGAAAACGCATCCTGCGGACTACGGGTCACACTCAATCAGCCAGAGTCAACGCGTACTCTTCCCTGTGCTCTTCAACCAAGAATGGCCGCGGCTGGAGGAGCTCACGTTGGTTGGCATGGGCACAGAAGATGAGGTCTCGCAATCGGTTGCGCACCTGCAGGATCGAGTCCATGTTGAGCAGAGCTCGGCCAGGTTCCAGCTCATGATGGGCGATTCCACACCGGAGGAAATCTCAACACCTGTTGAGTTTATGGGCCATTGGGTAGAGGGTTGGGAGGTTGTCGAGGAAGCCGATAGTGACAAGAACTCTGGTGATGGAGATGGGAGTGGCGATGAGGAAGAAAATAGCGAGGACGGCGAGGGCAAGTGATGACTATCATTTGCATCAAAACTTTCGTAAGGATTCTGCATTTCATCTCAACTTGGCTCTTCATCAATTTTCTGGCGAATTTGTATAATCTGGTTTTGCGCATAGCTTTTTGACTTTTCGGAAGCACATCCTCCATCTACTCCAATCGGACTCGGACTATGTTCGTGCGCTGCACCCATTCTCAAACGCTGGCGTGAGCAAGTTCCCTCACAGCAAACTTGATTCCTGGAAAATTATCTAGTCGAGGATACATAGTTCCGACGACATTATGCTGAAATGCCAGTGCGGGTATGCGCAATGTCCCAATTGATGCGCTTTACCGAGATCGCGACATAGTGATGTAGGGGTATATCAACGATCATATCTGCGAGAAGTTTGGTCCCGCGACAACCAGCAGATCCTGTTCACAGTCAAATCTTCTCCATCATGAGGGTTAGTGCTGTGCTTCCAGCGTTTGTGGCCTTTGCCAGAGCTGCCTCTTCATGGAGCAATGCTCGCATGGGGGGTGGCGGCGGCTTCGTCCCTGGCATTGTCTTCCACCCGACCGAGCCTGGTGTCGCCTATGCGCGAACGGATATTGGAGGTATCTATCGTCTGAATGACGATGATTCCTGGACGCCAATTACGGACGGAATCGCTGATAATGCCCATTGGTAGGTTAAGTCGTTGAGAGACTGTCACAACCAGAACTGACACAATGTAGGGGCAGATGGGGACCTGACGCTATCGCCCTGGACCCTCAAGACGCCGATATTGTCTATGCCGCTGTGGGAATGTATACCAACGACTGGGATCCGAATGATGGCGCCATCATCAAGAGCACCGATCGAGGCGACACGTGGAGCGTGACTGACCTTCCCTTCAAGGTCGGCGGCAACATGCCTGGTCGTGGAATGGGCGAACGTCTGGCTGTCGACCCCAAGAACTCCGACATCATCTACTTCGGCGCTCGAAGTGGCAACGGCTTGTGGAAGAGCACCGACGGTGGCGAGTCGTTCGAGAAGGTTGACTCTTTCGAGGCGGTTGGCACTTACATCCCCGATCCGAACGATTCTTCAGGTTATAACTCAGATATCCAAGGCCTCGCCTTCGTCACTTTTGATTCGACTTCTGAGACGATCGATGGTGCCACCTCTCGTATCTTCGTGGGGACGGCTGACAATGCCACTGCTTCTGTCTATGTGACTGAGGATGCTGGAGAGACCTGGTCGGCAGTTGAGGGACAACCTGATCAATTCTTCCCCCACAAGTGCAGGCTTCAGCCTGATGAGGGTGTTCTGTATTTCTCGTACTCGGACGGCACTGGTCCTTATGATGGCACTCTTGGGTCTGTCTGGCGATACGACATCTCATCCGGCGAATGGACTGACATCACCCCCGTGACTGGGTCAGATCTCTTCTTCGGCTTCGGTGGCCTTGCTCTCGATATGCAGAACCCTGGGACTCTGGTCGTCGCAAGCCTCAACTCCTGGTGGCCGGATGCGCAGATCTACCGCAGCACTGATTCGGGTGCGACATGGTCCGTCCTGTGGCAATGGGGCAACTACCCCGAGCTCATTTACTACTACGGCATCTCGAGCGACAAGGCACCGTGGATCAGGAATGACTTCTTGAATGTTGATTCAAAGTGGCTAGGATGGATGATTGAGTCGCTTGAGATCAACCCGCACGATAGTGATCATTTCCTGTACGGCACAGGCTTGACAATCTGGGGAGGACATGATCTGACAAATTGGGATTCCGTTCACAATATCACGATCGAGTCCCTGGCCGACGGGATCGAGGAGACAGCTGTGTTGGAGGTCGCATCTGCTCCAGGCGGAACTGAGCTCCTCGCTGCTGTTGGTGACATCTCCGGCTTCACTTGGGCGGACGAGGCAGATCTGGGTACCGCCCCTCAGCATGTCTGGAACAACCCAAAGTTTACTTCAACCGAAGGAGTCGACTTTGCCGGCAGTGATCCAGATAAGGTTGTAAGAGTTGGCAAAGATCCCGGCGCGCAGATGATTGCGCTGTCATCGGACGGTGGCCTAACCTGGGCCGTACATCCTGCAGCTGACACAAGCACCTACGGAGGAAAAGTCGCATACTCCGCCGATGGGGACGTGATCATCTGGTCGACTGGCTCAGGTGGTGTTGTTCGGTCGAAGAACGAGGGAAGCTTCTCGACTGTATCTTCATTGTCGTCCGGAGCGGTCATCGCTGCCGACAAGGTTGATAACGATTACTTCTACGCCGGTAGCGCTGGGACGTTCTACGTTTCTTCTGACGGCGGCGAGACATTCGAGGGCGGTTCCTTAAGTGGCGTCAGCTCCATAAGGGATATCGTTGCTCACCCAACGAAAGCTGGCACCGTCTACGTGTCCACAAACGCCGGCGTCTTTGTCAGTGAAGATTCTGGATCGAACTTCGCCGCCCTTTCTTCCACCCTTACGAACACTCATCAGGTCTCCCTTGGCGTTGGCACCAGTGCCTCGAGCTGGAACATCTACGCCTTTGGCTCTGGCGCCAATGGCGAGAGGCTGTATGGTAGTGGTGATGGTGGTAGGTCTTGGACGGATATACAGGGTGATGAGCAGACTTTTGGGTCGATTGATGGAGCTAGACTGACTGGCAGTGGAAATGTTGCCGGTAGAGTGTATGTTGGTACGAACGGGAGGGGAGTTCTGTATGCTGATGTGAAGGTTGGAAACGGGACAGTGAAGTGCTAGATCTCATCACTTGTGAAAGATTCTCCCGCTGGGGACATTTTGTCGCCTGTTTGAGGGCTCCGAGAAGAGACTATCTGAGGCTTTGTATATACTACAGATGTAACAAATCAGCTTGACGTTGAAGCATAGTCGAAGGACCATCTTCTGGCCATGTGAAAAACTGCTCGTTGGGAAATCGGGTTGTGAAAGAGCTCACCTCTATGTTATGCTCAGGTACATAGACCCCGTCACTTCTTTTCCGACGCCGTGCCAGCCTGTAGGATCATTCCGTATAGGTCCAAGTCCTTCCTCGCATCCTCCAAGTTCGTCTTCACCTTCCTCCCCTCGACGATGACATCCCACCACTCGAGGAACTCCAAGGTGTATGGGTCTTCATACGTCTTCCTAATCTTCCTCTCCTGAAATCCATTCTCTCCGATTTTCTCTCTCACCGTCATTGTCACGGGCAACCCCTTCACATACGGGGTGTCCCAGTCCACGCGAACGATCTTAGTCGGTGAGTAGACCTCAATGTGAGCATCGAATTGCGGTACGTCGTGAACCCCAGATTCGTATGTGACCGGAAATTCGGATGTGCCGTTGGAGTAGTGGAAAAGAACCGAGAAGATGCCAGGGAGGGTGAGGACAGCGCCGGCGACGGCGTGAGGCATGCCGATGAGCTCACGCATGGCGGAGAGATCGTGGGACCCAAGCCTGGCGAATGAAGTCAGCGTACGTTGGAAGAGGCCGAGCGAAAAAACTCACCCTCCGAGCATTTTGAACATATTCTGCGTCCGCCCATCGTTAGAGACTCCGAAATCTATCTCCAAGGTCTGGGTGAAGATGGCCTCGTCACGCTCCTTCAGAGACTTCTTCTCCTCGTCAGGCACATCGTCAAACTTCCTCGGAAAAGTCCCAGACTGTCCTACGAAGGAGGCATTTCTGCCGATGATGTCTCTAACGCGGGCGTACTGTATTTTCTCCATCCCCCCAACCTCGTTCACGGCGTCAAGGAAGGCGGTCGCATAGCGCCTCATCGTGCCGACAAACACCTTGCCTTTGGAGGCCTTCTCTGCTTCTCGCAATTCGTCCAGCTCATGGTATGTGAGGGCGACCGGCTTCTCGATCAGACAGTGCTTCTCATTCTTGAGGGCAAGTAGACCGTGCTCAACGTGGTACGCATTGGCACTGGCGACAAGAACCACGTCAACCTCATGTGAGGCACACAGCTCTGCCGCGTTTGTCGTTGTTTTCACGCCATCACTGTCGTGGGTTCCGATGGGGACTCTGGACTGGCCAAACTCAAGGGCTTGTTTGGATACATCGCAGAGGTATGTGATGCGAAACTTGTGAGCTAGGAAACCGAGTGTTGGGATGTGCGAAACTTGGACGATTTCCCCGCAGCCAATGATGCCGACACGAACGATTGGTGAATGTTGAGGAGTCATTATCATGAAGGCGAAGGGAACAAGGTAGATTCGAACGACTACGATTGTTCTTGCTTGCTTTTAATACCCTGCTTTATGCTCGCCGCATTTGATCTGAACTTCAAGGTCCCTAAAGTGTGTGCCTCCACAAACCACCTTTTACTCGACGACGGTCTTCCGTGCCATTTGCGACTGAGTTGCCCCGGAATCCGATGCTCGCACGTTGTCGAATCCTCCAGTCCCGCATCCCCGCGTTTGCTTGGCTACTTGTGGCATGATTGCATGGAAAAAGGCTCGACTTAGCTTGGCTTTTAGCCTCATATTCCACTCTCGGGGAAACGCCGTGGTCGGAGGATGTGTCTTACCTCCGATTTATGTTCAAGGCATAGACGGCCCCCACCAGCCACTGTCTGGGAACATCGTGTCCTGGTTGTCGTAATATGCGCGCCATGAAGCTTCCGTCTTTTTTTCCTCCTCTTCGGATACTTCCAGGGGGAGCACAATTCTTCCGAAGTCGGCTGAACAATACTTTCCGTTTGAAACGTACTTGCTCTCCAGCATGTTCCAAGTTGCCTTGGAAATTACAAGGCCTCGAAGTTGATCCTCAGCGCAGATATTAGAGATGTGGTAGCGACGGCTATACAAGGAACCGCGCGTGGTAGTTCTCCAGAGACCAGACCGTGTCTCACGGGCGTTCACGCGTTCATCATCCCAGAAGATGTACCCAGTAGACCTGATGCCGTAACGCCGGGGGTCCATGATTCTTGTTTCCTTGTAAACTGCAGTCTTGGTGTACCCCGCGAAGAAAGTGTTCGGCCTCAGCACGCGCTCTGGAAGGTGAGTCGACACGATGGAAGTAGGTTGCTGATGCGGTGACTTGTCCCTACTCAGCTGGAGAGCCAAGTCGAGAGTCGTTTCAAATTCGTGAGGTTGAGATTCCAAGAACAGCATCCGGATGGTCTGATTGGATGACGTCCTTGGATCAAATGCTTCACCCAGAAAGTCCAGGCCAAGCCCAGCAACCGCAGACAAAGCACTAGCCCGAATTCCATAGAGGTCTGGGCCGAAGTGGTGAAGTGGCGTGCAGGTGAAACGGTCAATCACACCCTCTTCAACGTTGGCTTCCTTGATGTCGTGGGTGACATCCGAATCTGGAACTGCCAGGCTCTTAACTTCCTGAATGAAGTGAAGGTGAGCTAGCTCGAAAAAGTGTGAGATCTTTGACACAAAGAACTGGAGAAGACAGGCGAGCTCTTCAATCTCCCATGGCAGAAGCGTATTGATGAACAGGTCGCATCGCAACTGGAGGGGGACTTGAAGCCAGCCTGGCAACTCGAACGCCCTGAAATATATCTCCATCCGGTAGAACGCTGCCTCAAGGCGCGCTCGTTCATTTTCGGAGATCAAGATTGCGCAATCTGTCGCTCGGCTGTGTTCATCGTCCTGGGAAGAGCCATCACCAGTGTCGGAACTGAGGTCGTCGTCTTCCACGGGGTCGACACTGAGTACCGGCTCGCTACAGGCTGCCAGCATTGGTATCGTCTCTTTCACGTACTCGTCGGTGAGTCGTCGGACATGGACGTGGAGTCTTGCGAGCCTAATCAAGTCTGCTTCATGGCAAAGCTCACTGATGAACTCATGATCTCCATGAAAGTAACGTGAAAAGAACTCAGACAATTTGTCATCCCGATCTGAAGGATATGTGTAGTCACTGAACTGCGGCGTGTTGATTGCTGTGATCGCATGAAAGAACGCTTGCGGGGTGATGACTCGTTGAAGAACAGCCCAGAGAACTCGCTTCCGATTCTCGTGGAAGACTCGCAAACACTGGGGCGAGGCAGCAATGATGGAGTGAAGATCGCATGTCGAGTCGATGGAACAGAGAATGGCGAGTAAGAGCTCTGACGGGTGCGATTCGAGAAGCGGCATAATGATGATGACGACTGCTGGAAGAATGGCGTCGTGACTTGATGAGAGGCGGAAGACAACAAACGAAAGATCAGAACGATCACGCTCCAGGCGAGCTTAGGGATACCTGAAGAGGGGCGAGCTATATAGTCTGCTCAAGAAGAGAGGCGAGAACGCAAGCAACGGAAGAGAAAAGAACGAGTACGCGTCTCTTCACGGGTCACTGGCACGACTTTCTTGTGCGACACGAGGCTGCGATGATGCACTCGGCTTTCATTGGTAACGAGCCAAGCCACCGAATCAACGCAAGGACCTCGAACGCGCCAGCCTGGAAATGTGACGCAGATCAAACGCTGAGCGTGATTCATACTCCATGACAGGAAGAAAAACAGTCTCTGACCTGAATGCATCGAGGTCACGAGGGCGACTCATCGGCTGTAAGCAGGTGCCTGGCAGTTATATCGCCTCACGCTAATGCGTGTGTCAGCCAGACGCTTAGCTGGCAGCTGGGACTCATCGTTGCCACAGCTCACCTTGGGAGAAGAAGACAATAGCAATCATTTGAGAACCATCTAATTCACAGAATGTGGCAGGGGCCTGGGCTGGGGGGAAGGCATCACGACAGCAGGAATAAATTGCAACCCTGGAGGCCTTACTCCTCGAGCTCTGATTTCCCTTCAACCTCTTCTTCTCTACTCAGACACTGATTAGCAGGGCATGAGTCTTGCTAATATCAATCTACTAGCCTTTGCTCTATCTTTGCTCCGTCTTCGCAACACTTGGCTGCTATACCATCACATTTACTAGCAGACGAGTCCGGCGTCAACTATCATGTCTCACAACCAGCAGCGCAACCGCAAGGCAAAGAACCAAAAAGACAGCGGCTATGTTGGACCCAACGCTCAACCTGATTACTCTAATGTCAGCCGCATGATCTTCACAACTCCAGACAAATATGAGACCAACCGGCAGAAGGAGTATCCCTCGACACATACTGACTATATTCCGAGCAAAGAATTTGATCAGAACCACCAGACTTATCGCGATGCAATGAACCGCTGGATTTCATGTATTGACGAAATGAGCCGGAATGCCATCGCCTTCACAAAGCATGCCTGATCCAGAGGCCAAGCTCTAGGAATGCCCTGGCCCAGAGACCTGGACGTTGGAAGAAAATAAGAAGACTCTCCCAAAGTCAATGGCCCTGGCTGAAGCCTCTGAGGAGTACGTATTTGCTTTGTATGTGCGACGTCCTTTGTGTTGTATGCTGACCTGCGGCGTGGGAACAGGGAGGCTAGTGGCCGTGAGGTGCATCTCAGGAATCATCCATATGGATGGAATGATCTCTACCAACGTCGGAAGCATGAGCATTATGCTGGACGTGCTCGCGGGGATGCAACCTGGTATCGGCAACGAGATCAGCTCCATCAACAGTTTTCTCAGGAGTACGGCTCTGATGCTGTTGACAGGAATGGAGAGGCTCTGTGGCCGGCACTACCGCCGCCGCCATCGAAGCAATGAGACAACAGTTGTGGCGTTTCGGTCATGAAGATACACGCAACATTCTGCCGGGACTGCTGACACCGCATTGAATTAGCGAGGTGCCGTCGATTCGACGAATCAGGGTTGGCACCGGTGACAGTAAACCAATACTCTGACGGAATGATGTTTGAATCCGGACCGATACATCCCTGGACGAGCTCTCACGGGGAGGGGGGACTTCTCTAGACATCCAGCCGCGGAGCGGGGGAAGTATCTAGTGGCTCAATATGAACGACAGAGCTCTTTAAAGATTGAAATATGATCCTGGGCCTTGGAATGAGCGCGAAAATGAAACAATTATCGTAGAACTCATGTCCCCTTCTTGCATCCACAAAGACTTCATTGCTAGGGCCAGCCCAGCAATCGCAGGGATATCACATGAACACTGTGAATTCTCATTGTCGACGAAAGATCATTTCTAAAGGTCCTCTCGTTCGCCCATCCTCACGATCATCGACCTGAAAGCCATGCCATGATGCCCAGTCTCTTCTGGTAGTTGCCTGCTCCTTGCTTCTTTCCGTCGCTCGGTCGTGTTGGACCTCCGCTAAGTTCTCATGGTTCGCAAGCCAAGGCGTGGTTCGATCAGTCGTGGCGCGACGTGTTACCAACCATCATGTGGCGGCTCATCTTCTTTGTTCCAGTCCTCGGTGTTCCTTGGTAAGTCGGCCCCTCCAGCGTATTTGTGACACTGTGCGTGCTTGTGGCCGTACTTTTCTTCCAGAATCTTGAATGTTTGTCTTGAAATTACTACGTCGTTGAGGACATCCTCTGCGCACGGAGTGAGAAGAAGGTCCCTCTCCCTAGCATGTTGGCGAATAAGATGGCATTATGGGCTCACAAGCCGACGGATGTGTGACTGCAGCTCGAAGGGTGGCAACCGTTGTGTCCCAGAACACGTACCCTGTTGCTCTAAGTCCATGACGGGACAAGCTCATCATCGGGCTTTCGCTGAATTCGGCGGTCTTGGAGTACTCCAGGAAGAAATGGTTTGGTTGGACCTCATCATTGAACGCTTCTGTATGGAGAGTAGTGAGGCTATCCAGCCAGCTGCCTTGAGCTCGCGCAAGTTCCAGAGCATGAGTGATCGAAAAGAAGGAATGAGAGTTCATAGTACCCATCAACTTCAATCGGCGATCGGTTGATGTTCGTGATGACAGCAGCTCTGCTACAAAGTTGAGACTAGTAGACACAAGATCTGATGCCAGTGCCCTTCGAGAGTCGAGCCACGTGAAACTGTGAAACCAGAGATCTGCAAGGTCTAAATTGCGAAACGGTCCTGGCAGATTGTCGTCATTGACGACGGAGACGTCTACCTCCACGGACGGATCATCGATTGCACTGGCCTGGACCTCATGGATAAGTCTATGGCTCGCTTGGTTCAAGAAGCGCGTGATGTTGCAAAGCAGGTACTGAGAAATGCACGCGAGTTCTTCCGCTTCCCATCTGCGAAGGTAGCTGCTGAAGTATTTGCAGTGATCTTTTGACGGGAGACAGTAGTGTGGATGCCCTGGTCCTCTGAACAGCTTGTTGTAGATCTCGTAACGGTAGAACGCTGCTTCAAGGCGCGCACGCTCGGTGTGGGACAGTTCTGCAGTGATGCTTCCAACGGGTTGGGACTTGCCGAAGTCACGTTCACCCGCCAAGGCCCAGTCATCCTCCAGACCATCATCATAGGGGCTGCCGCTGAGTCCCTCGCAACCGCAAGCTGAGAGTATGGGTATCATATCGGATGCATAGTTGTTGATGAGCTGGGTGACAGAAGCGTGAAGTTTGGCCAGTTGGCTGACATCCTTTCTGTCGCTTAGTCGGCCGACTCCTGCAGGGTCACGGCGCCGATACTGCTCCATAAAGTAAATTACCACATGTCTTCGCTCCGTTTTGTTGGGCATTATGTATGCCTTCGGGCAATTGACTGCAGCAAGTGCGTGGTCGAACGCGTGGGGATGGATAGCACACTTGAGCACGGCGAGCAGAACCTTTGCCCGGTTTTCTGAAAATACCCGCAAGCATCGCGGCGAGGCGGTAATGAAGAGGAGGAGCTCTTGAGTCGTATCAATAGAGCTGACGACGGCAAGCAATAGCTCCGGTGGTAGCGATTCGAGAAGCAACATCGTATTGAGGTTGGCGGTGGCCTCAGGACCACACTCTGGAAAGCGTGAGACTGAGCGGCGAGAGAGCAGGGAAAAGAAAGTGATCTGTGACGTGGTAAGCTTCTAGGCTGAGAAGAAGGCCAACCGCGAGGTCTGAGACTGCACAAAGTACCTGAGCTTCTCCTGAGGGGAGAGTGTTGACCAGACAGAGTCGCAGGCAAACGCGCGATAGCGTCAGGCGGTGCGTTTGTTCAAGGGTCAAACCACCTTCGAGCACCAGAACACATAAAGAGTCACGAGACACATTCAAAGCATCCTGAGGTAAGTTATCATTGGTCAATGGGCTTCTTTGTGGTTTGCACTGGCAAGGGGGAGCCTCGCAGACCAGCCGTGTAACACCTGGCCACGCACAACGTCGCCTGCATCACGTGTCAGGGGCTGGCAATCGGCATCACAACTATTATCAGTGCTTTTAAAAAGGAACAGCAGTATTCAAACCATGGAGCGGATCATCGGAGCACAACTATGCTTCGAGACGAATGGGGCGGTTGTTTCGGAGAGGGGAGTCTCTCAAAGACAGCATAACATAAAGCGTGCCACTGCCATCCCTCTCCGACATCTGCTTGCCGTAATTATCCACGCTATGGGTTATCCTTCTTATTCCACTTGTGCCACCATGACTTGTACAGTAGCAGCTCATGAGCATTGATTCAAGTGTGTCTTCCAATCGCCGAGGCTGAAAGGCCAAGGTGGACCACAATATGTCTGGAAGTGCTGAACATAGCAGCGACACGCGATCCAAGCCCTGGGGCAAGTCGTACCGCAATACTGACAGGGATTCGGAGGCCGAGAACTATGACGCTGGACGACGAGCGGAGTTTCCTGAAATACATGCCAGGGTCTACCCGAACCGTGAGCTCAGACTTAGATACCTGGAGTACAGCAAGACCACTTGGCAGAAGCATGAAGCAGACAAGGCGTACAACAAGGCTTACGCCCAAGTGATAAACTTCCCCAACCCAAAGGCATTAGAAAGTGAGATTCGCCAAGCGTGCCTAGTATTTGTTCGAAAATTGCTTCTATTCGGGATAGTCTGATCGATGGTTGTTCGCGACGTCGTCGGACATGTTCGGGTGCCTTCGAAACCAGCTTGCGTGGATTCTCGCCATTGTCAGCGAAGGAGAAAGACGGACTACATAGGAGAAAGTTCCCCGGTACTCAGAAACCATAAGGCAGTCCTTTTCAATGTCGAAGCGGTCTAGTGGTGAATATAATCTTTGTTCCTCGCCGGGTCTTTAATCTTCTTTGGCTTTTGTAGCAGTCCTGAATCAGAGACGTGCAACTTCTCACTCCAACACGGATGCCTCGCATCCTAATCGCTACAGAAAGTCATTGATGACAAACTTAATTCATCGCCTGCTCATCTGGTTGAATCAACTTCTGGATGGGATTCTCGCCCTCGAAAGCAATCATTTAGCGTAGAAATCATTTGTATTTTAAGGTCGTGCGTCGCCTGGCAGTGGCCTCTCCCTTGTCCAAATGTTCATGCCCATCTTATGGCCGCTGACGACAGGTAAGCCTGCATGCAACACTCGATCATCACCCTTGCCAGGAGCGAGCATGTTCTCCCAATAGATTGCATTTCCCTCAATCGGTTTGAAGGTCACCCCATTGTCGTACTCTTCATCACAGTCGATGAACTCGCACCACTTCTCTCCACTTGGCACACGCAGAATAGGAAAGTTTGTGCCCCCTCCTGTGACGTTGTCGGCTTTGACGTAGGCAAAGATTGAAGACAAGCGATTGCCTCCCAGTGAGGCAACTGCTCGCTCCGGGTCCGTGAACCAGTCTGTGTGGAAGTGGTATCGCTCGGTTGGGGCATACTTCACCAGTTGGATTGGTTCCAAATGTGAGTTGTCGAGATCGAAACCTTGGATTTCCAAAGCTCGTGAGCCGATACAGTTGACCAGCTTGTCCCAGGGGATGGATGTGGATTGAGAAGTTCGCACAGCATGGCGAGTCGACGCACCACCAGCACCGACCACGCCTGAGTGTGTGAAATGTCCATCGCTGTATGAGAATTCAGTTGTCAATGAATGCGTCCAATCGGCTCTTCTTAGGATTCTTGATTCTTACGCTAATGATTGGAGATGTAGGCGCTCATGTTGTGCGACAAAGTTCTCGATGTAGATAACCAAGGGCGACTTGCTGAGCAGATGTACTTTCGACGAGGGATGTTCGCAAGTGTAATCTTCTGAAAGCTGCGGTGGTGATAACAACGGGACTTGGTTGTCTTGAGCGATGGTCGGGTGAGAGAGGTTGAGGACGGCCAGGGCCACGAGGATCTGGAGGCTGACCATGGTGGTGGTTATCGCGACGCTGTACAGGTAATGATCAACAGCGCACTGGTTCTTGATGAATTTGTCCAGTTTTCTATAATGCGATTGAGAGTTTAAGAATCGTGCCACGCTCCGTGTTCGTCTTTTATGTAAAAGACCAGACGACAAGGGGAGCGAGCTCTTGGTGTGGGGGATGGTTTCAGGTCCCAAGTTGACACCGGGCCGGATGAGACCATCCTGAAACAGCCACAGCTTGAAGCCTTGGTGGTTCAACATCATGTGCTCTCTATTTCCTGGTATCGCGAGATGTCTTCTTTGACTTGAATTATTCCAACGTCTTCAAGACCGTATAATCTACGAAATGAGAGTCGTCACATACGCGCAAATTGCGATCCTGTTAGCAAGTCCAGCTTTGGCAGACAAGCCGGCTTGGAACCTGATCACGGGAGACGTCTTCAAGCAACGGTTGGAAAGTAAAGAGCAGATGCTCGTAGCTTGTAGGTCAAATCTTCCTCGACGAAAATATCATTGTCCACACTCTAATTCCATCGATCCAGTTGTCGCAGTAAGCCTAGTTGAACAATCCATCAAGGGAAGCCCGGAGGCTAATGACCCTCCTCCACACAACAGCCTGAAGAGTATGTTCGCCCACATGCCTGCGCCCATCAGACTCTCCACAAGTCCTGACTCTTGAACGCAGTGAATTGAGTGCTGCGCTTTTGCCACATTGGATTGAAATCGAGGAAAGCATAGATCTCACGGCGGCTGTGAACTGCACCAGCGTCCCAGCAGTCTGTCGTGAGGCCAATGTCGCCACTCTTCCAGCTATCCGGTTATACCAGGCTGACGGAACGATGATTCGATATCGTGGACCAAGAAAGGCCATTGAGTACGTGCTCATTCTCATGCCGCGTAATTGATTTGCTCTCGTACTAGTACAGACTGACGATTGCACCTCCTTGGCAGTATTGCCTTGTTCACCGAACGCATGAGACGCCCACTCATCACAGAGCTCACTGATGACAATATCTCGGAATTCGCTGCCATTGATGATATCACCGTGATAGGCCAATTCTCTCAACAAGACTCAACGTTACACGAAGACCTCACTACTGTGGCCAAGAAGTTCCAGGATCGATACAGTTTTGGCATATATACCTTGCCAGCACAAGAGACATCAGTACCGAGCCAGGTCATTTGTCGCAACAACTTAGATAACTTGAAGTTCAGGGCGGATGACTTCAGCCAAGTGGGAGCTCTGGAGCATCTTCTGGAGCAATGTGCTGCTCCGTTAGTGATGCCACTGAACAGAAGGACGGAGCTGGTCTTCAACAAGGTATGTTGCTGAGAGACTGGAAAAGGCACAAGCAACACAGGTGGTGACAGCAGGCTGACTAGGATTGCCGAATAGATCGCCAAGTCAGCTGTCTACTACTTCAGTGACGATGAAGTTGACCTTCTCGCCTACGTGGACATGGTCCGTCCAATCGCCAAGATGTTCAGCGAGTATCTTGTTTTCGCTACAGTGGATACCAATGATTATCCTCACATGCCAGGGAGCTTCGGCTTCGATACAAAGGGTCTATGTTTACAGGTTTTACAGAATGGGCAGGTGTATCATTTTGAAGGAGATGAGATGACTGCAGAGGCGGTACAGCTGTTTGTTCAGACGGTTTCTTCCGGGAAGGCTCAGCCCTGGAGTGAGAAGAGCGGAGGAAGCACAGGCCACGAAGAGCTTTAAGGAGATGAGTGTTGTGTGATACTGGAGCCGATTTGTTACGCACTCGGCATGTCAACTGCATTGATGTCATACAACCAGTCCGGGAAAATGAAAAAGGTCAGGGCCCGTACTGTATAAAGGCGCGCAGCGGTCATAGTGTATCAACTGTCTCATTATGCTCTCTAATCGAGTTCTTTCTTCGCAATCGCTCTTGTTCAAGGCGCTTGCTTTCCTTCCACCAAGCTTGCTGGACGGCCGACTTCGACCGCCTATGCAACCGAGCCTGACGTACGGCAATGTTAGCGATGACAATAAATGTAGGTAACGAATACGTAATACGTACAAAGATTTTGCTCCAGGTCTCATTGTTCAATCTCATACGAACCAAGATCGCCAGTTCCTCTTCTGACCACTGGCGATTCGATGAGTTCAACGACTTTTCTGGTCGAGACTACGAGCGTCAGCTCCTCTATTCGCGGGTTGTTAATTTGGACGACGCGAGATATACGCCAGTGGTGGAAGCTGTTTGAGCTCCTTCACAGTCATTCTCTTGATTGTTGTTGATGTCGTTATTGCTTTTCTCGGGTGACGGGAGCCATGGACGCGAGCCAGGCGCATCGGGCAAAGGATGACGACCATTCCTGAGTGCTTTGGCTTGCCACTCCTGGATTTTATCGGGCATGGCGAATAGTGTCGATGTCTTATTCCAGATCTAGTAAGTTCTGGTGGGAATAACAGAGAAGGTTGAATCTTCAAGGCCAGGTGTCTGTTCCCAGGAGCTGCTTTTGTAGACCATCTATGAGTTTTGGCTCGACTGCTCGGACAAATTGTTGCATCTCTTCACTGACACAAGCATTCGGCAAACGACATCGAGTCCGTTTGTCCTACGCATCATGTGTGGTTGAGTGGTCTTCGCGGCCCCCATGTGCCTCTCAGATCCTACCCACTCCAAAGTGATGGAAATGTGACTGTATACTTGCCATCCTCCCGCGCCGCAACAGGCTTCACTCGCGAGCAGCATCATCGCCAACAAGCATCGAACAGCGCAGCACAACCCGATAAAAGACTCAAACAATGGTTTCTCCGCCAAATCCCGATGCTGCACAAGATCGTGCCGTGATCATCAGACCTCCGTCTCTTCCACTGCGCGGCAACAGTCCTCCGACCCTCTTCCTCGCCGGGCCGACAAGCTCCAAGCACAGTCCTGACTGGCGCGCTCGCCTGTGCACCTCACTCGCCGACCTGCCTGTGCAGATACTTGACCCGAAGAACACGGCGTGGGACAGTACGTGGCACGAGGATTCGTCTGATTCACGGTGGGCTGCGCAGGTCGAATGGGAGATGACGACGAGGGCAACGGCTGACGTGGTGGTCTTCTTCTTCGAGGCCGGGTCGGATGCGCCAATCAGTTTGTTGGAGCTGGGCTTGTCGCTGGGAGCACAGAAGTCAAACGTGCGTGTTTTTGCGATGAGGGATTATTCGAAGAGGGGATATGTGCGGGCTGCGTGTGAAGGTTTTCGGGTGAGTGTTGAGGATAATGAGGTGGCTTTCTTCAAGGTCATCAGGTCAACAATATCGGCACTTCTCAAATGATTCAGACAGATTTCGAATTCGCGCATATACCCGGAGAAAGGATATCTGAGTTTTATGTACGCAAGCTACATCAACCAAGATTGAGCCCACTGGCGCATCCAGTCTTCCTGGACCGCTGGCATATCCCGAAGCTGAGAGCTACTGCTGAGCGCACACTGTACAGACATGGGCTCCGCAGCTGGTCCTTCCCCCCAGAGCCCGTGGCGATAGAAGTCAAGAAGCCTGATAGCTGGATTGAGCTTCACAGATAGCGTTGTATCATCCTCAGCATATCCCGAATCACGACGCGCGCTGTGTTCCAGACGCTCAAGCCACGTTGAAGAAGACACGACTTCAAGATCACTTCCGACTCTTTCCTTTGCAATACTTTGTATAGTGGGAATCAGAACTTGCCATGTCGTTGTTCTTGGGTTCCTGAGATTGAAGACCTGCGAGTTACTGCTGTCTGATGGTGTTGACTCCGTTGTGGCGAGATCAACAATAACATTGGCCATCAAATCCGATGGTATCCAATCGATTTTGGAGAACCTTGGACCTAGATCCTCTGGGATACATCCCATGTGCATAGAGCTTATCACAAGACTCGGCAGCCACTCTGCCCGGCTCCAGCTACTGGTTTCCTGGCCAGCGGGTGTAGAAGGTCCTGCAACCTGACCTACCCGCACAATGCTGACAGGCAGTTTCAAGTGTTTGGCAGCGTCATCGCACAGAAGCTCGGAAATGAGCTTGCTGCGCGAGTAGCCATTTGTGTGAGCCGCATCGAGTGATTCAATGACAGCTTCTGGGGTTGCCGCCTTGCCTGATGCTCCAGATACTGCACCTACCGAAGAAACGAAGAGCAGTCGTGGCTGGCGAGATGCACCAGCGGCAAATGAGAAGAGATTCACCATGCCGGCCAGTTGAGGTCGAAAGGCTGAAAGGGCCAAGTTGAAGTTGACAGGCCACGCACTGTGTATGATGAGTCCGACGCGGTCCTGGAGCATCTTGTACACGGGATCATCTAAGCCCAAGTGAGGTTTAGACAGGTCAACCTGAAGGAACGTAATGCGCTCGGTTCCTGGGTCAGTCTCATTATGCTGTCTTTTCGCCATTGGGCGGCGATTCAAACAGAATATGTGTCCGACGGATTTACGATTGAGTAAAGACTGTAGCAGCATCGAGCCCAGAGTCCCTGTAGACCCCGTGAGGATGACATCGATGGGTTCTTGTGTGTCAAGCCTTATCTTCTCCTTAGTCGGTACTGTAATATCATGAATGATTTCACGATATGTTTTCAGCAAAGAACTCATGGCCTTCCTTTCCGATTCGTCATTGTTGCCGGTATCAGCCTCTTGGCCCTGGACAATTGCTTTCGCAAGGTTTGTCACTGTTGAGTTCTGGTAGATGGTAGACAAGCCAAGTGTTGGGAGACGAAAAGCCCTTCTCAAGGTCCTCAGCAGTTTCAAAGCCTGGAGTGAGTCCATTCCCAGATCGAAGAAGGAGCGGTGGTCGTCCAGTGTTGACCAACCTGTGGCTTCCAGAACAGAACTGTGGATGTGTCGCGCTACAACATCTTCTCCAGCCAAAGATGCTTCGATTCCAGTTGCCTCCTGGTCTCCGTCCACAAGATCCGACGTGTTCTCAGCCTCGAGATTCTCGTACATAGTATTGATCTCACTCTCGTACTTGCTGATGCTGACGCCTCGTTGCAGTGTACCCTTTCCGGCACGGACGAGCGGCCTAGCAGGCTCTGTAAGAAGCACAAGGGACTTATCAACCCTCGCATGTGCCGGAGCAATGCGATTTGCTTCCTCGATAGTTGGCCAGACCTTTTCGATGAAGGCAGCCTGTTCCGTAGTGGTTTTAACCTCAGTAATGGGCTCCAGCAAAAGAGCAGGCTGGAAGCGCTGTGCTCCGATGACGATGGCTCCACTCAGCAGAGTTGGGTTCGCGCTGACGATGTGCTGTTCCATCGTTATGGGGTTTGTCTTCTCTCCATTGAGGAATACTATGATGTCGTCGGCTCTAGCCTTCCAAGCCCATTCATTGGGTATCGTTGGGTGTGGAGAGAAGAGGTCGCATGTGCGGTACTCATCAAGGGATTCCTTGCCAGCAATGGTGAATGTTGGTTGTGTATCGACAAGTTCCTTTTCTCTCTTAACAACAAGTTCATAAAGGTCTTCGCCTACTTTCTCCATAACGATTCCTGTGCTGTGGTGAAAGCCAACATACTTCCAGTCCCTCTGGGGATCTAGCTGAGGTGCGATAGGTTGCGGCGGCATGCCAACCTCAGAGGCACCCCATTGGCAACGTAGCGGCATAACAGCCGCTACCTGGTCTCCGATCTGCTGAGGTAGATCCCCTCCAATATAACCAATCATCTCAAGGTTCTCGGCACAGTACTCAAGCAACTCGGGGCTTTGGGCAAGCTCAGCGACGACCGAAGGAACCAAGAGAGCGACGTCTGCTGGCGTTTGCTTGAGAGCATCAACCAGTCCTTGCGCGGTAACGATAGCCACCGCAGCCGGGGTGATGACGACGTTTCGAAATGGGATGGCATACATATACGATTGTCCTAGTCCAGCGCCCTATTTGATGGATTTCAGCACTTTGTCTCTTCGTGCGTTAGGCAGGGACATACATGAAAGAGTGGTAAGGTTACCATAACTCTCTTGCCCAGGTAGTTAGACTCCACTGATGGGCTATCCATCTCAAGAGATTTGAGAGACGCGTTGTGATGTCTGTATACGGTTTCCTGTGTCCATTTCAACGGCTTTGGAATGCCTGTAGATCCAGAGGTGTGGCTGATGTAGACATGAGAACGAGTTTCGGCAGGCATTGTGATCTAGGACAAGGCTGAAGGCACTTACATGATCATGATGATGTCGTGAAGACCTTCTTCCAACGACTTCGAATATTCGTACACCGGGTACTTTGTTTGCAACAACTCCTCAAGATCTGGCACCAAGAAGTGGCGAGGTGCGAGTGACTCAATGATGGGACGCGCCGGCGCTGGCGTTGGATTCGAGGTGACCAAGGCAGTGCAATGCAATGATGAGAACAGAGACGAATGAGCCTCAATGCTATTTCTTGGAGAAGTCACAAAAAACTATGTCCGGTGTTAGCTACGCGTCTTGACAATCGTGCCTCGAATTCACAGTTAGAGAGAGTTTAGCTCACTGGCTTTCCCGTTTTGACCCCGGCGAGGCCTAGTGCTGGTGTTCTTGCATCATTGGGGCCAACATAGGCGAACACATCCTTGTTGCCCTTTCCGAGAACATCATCAAGCCACCAGGCCAGCCCGTTGACCATGTTTGCAAGTTGAGCATAGGTGATGGTGCGAAAGCCGTCATCGTATGAAGTCGGGACAACGGGCCAAATCCCATAAACGGCGTCTGGTTCAGCTTCGGCTGTCTCATCAACAATGTTGACAAGTAGGTTGCGCTTTCTGGGGCTCCAGGAGCTTTGTTTCGCTTTGGATGGAGACATAGTGTGGTAGGCAATTATGAACACTCTGATCAAAGGCAACAACTTAATCTAGCTGCTGGCTTTACTATTGCACAAGCATTCTCATCTTGCTAAGGGTCAAGGAATGCTTTTGTATCGTGGAACGGATATCGCTTGTCTTTTCCATAAGGAAACGATCTTCAAGTCATGGTCAGCACGGCACACAACAAGCCGGGCTGGTCCAGAAGTGGAAATGCCGGCTATCGCTTGAGATGCAACTATGGCTGATCGATTCGACTCACTCTGACAAGTTCGGAGCTAGGACGCTAGTCTCGGTGACATATTGACGTATTCCATGCCGTTTTCGAGTTATCGGACATACCTACTATGGGCTGCGCCGAATTCTAGGGTTGCGGCGGTTACATCATCAGACCTGTTCTATGGCTTAAGTGACCATGGGCGGATTTCGATACGACGTGAATGGCTTTCTGAAGATCAAAGTACCTCGGGTAGTCTATTCTCCCTTGTTGCGTCTCGATGCATTTAGCACTTGTAACGCCTTCGTGACGACGACAAGCGGCCGTCCTATTCTGACAGTATTGGTAGACAACGGTAGTCCTGACTCTAAGACCTAAATGATGGAGAAACTTGTCACAGCTGCTGTTCACGCATGTGTCAATTGTGAACAGGAAGCAAGTACTACCTGAGGTCGTATTGCAGTGTTTGCAGATTTACAACAGGATTCAAGTGTTCACACAGGGTAAGCATCCATCAGGTCTTACATGTCAGAGCTACAGCGTTGAGACGGATGCCCATAATACTATAACCGTTCGCTCAAGATTCACATCAAAGGAATCTAGGACCAGAAAGTCTCGCGTCCAACAACTTCAAGGACTTCCGGTTGAAAGTGACTCTCACAATTGCGCATGGAGGGGAAGGTTTAGGGTAGGCATATTGATCGCTTCCTGTTTGCTTGTGGCTCCTTCACGCGGCGCCACCACCCCGCAAACATCAACGACTTCACAAAGCTCGCTCACGCCATTGCTCTTCGACCGTCTCCTCAGCTAAGTGAGTGGCAGAAGTTCTTGGAAGCTCTGAGCCCATCGATCTCCCCGAACTGCACGGCCAGTTACCGCAATGGATGACCAATTCGGAGGGCGCACCGACGACGACCTGTTCTACGATGACCTCGAGCCTGTCGAAAGCGGGCCGGTCCTGACCAGCGAGCAGCCTCCGCAACCTGGTGCACCGGCGCCGTCACAACAGCCGAAAGCTGCAAGCTCAGCAGTGCCTCAATCAGCACCGCAGCCCGCACCAGCCAAGTTCAAACCTCACAAGTCTCTTGCTGGATCCATCTACGCCGACAAACCCTCGGTTGAGACCACTGAACCCGCCTCGCAAGAAGCTCCTCCAGTCTCTGCTGAAGTCGAACAAGCTTCCTCTGCCGCTGCACCTTCAACCCCGAACCCTCCTCCGAATGCGCCCACCGCTCCTCGCGAGAAGCGAGCCCAACGCGGCCCAGGTGCTGCTGCAAACACAGCGGCGCGAATTGGCTCTGGTGCCAATCCACGCCAGAAGCTGACTGATACCGAGCTTGCGGCTAAGATGGAGAAAATGAAGCTGCTGTCGGCCGAAAAGGCGGCGAAGTTTGAAAAGGCTGAGAAGGATCAGAAGCAGCATGAGGAAGCCTATGCCAGAGGCATGGAGGAGGCAAGGAAGAAGCGCGTCGAAGACGCAGAGAGGAGAAAGAGGGGTGAAGAGGATCGGAAGAAGTTGGAAGACGAACGGGCGAAGAACAGAGAAAGGAAATTGAAAGCAATGGGTATGAAGGAGGGCGGTTGGGATGAGGGCAAAGAGGCACAAGAGGACGAAGAGTCGAGGAGAAGCTTCAGAGGTGCCAACGGCGGCATCAGAGGCTCAAGAGGTGGCGGTCTAGGCGGAAGTCGATATGCCAGAGATGGGGACGACCAACCAGATGTGGATCGCTTCCTAGACGACCGGCATCGTGGCGGCCGAGGTCGAGGCCGGGGAGGCCGTGGTGGCGCAAGAGGTGGACGAGGCGGTATGGACGGAGGCAAGTCGGCAACCAAAGCACAATCAGTGCCTACGAACAATGATTTCCCAGCATTACCATCAGACGGGAAAAAGAAGACAGAAATTGCTGCAGTTACGTCAACACAGCCAGAGAAGTCACTCGCGGCTGTGGCTGCTGCTGCTGCACCGGTTCCTCTGCCACTATCACCACCAATTGGCAGTGGGAAGTGGGACGATGAGATGGAGGAACTTGACGCAGCGAGGGCGAGAGGTGGATGAAAGACGCATATGAAAAAGGCCCCCATATTGGAGTAGCTTCTTGAATATCTTTCCCCATTGATGGTCCCTTGCGACGGCACATGACTCTCCATCATGTAGGCAACGCCTCGCTCAGGCCGTTTGTGCATCGTTGGGATAGTATATTGCACAAGTGCTAATTGGACTCGCAAACTGATGACATGCAGCACGGAGAAAGATCACGAGACACACTCCTCGAATTGTACAACATACAGTAGTCAACTTTTGATATCTTGCCCCAACGCCGAAACCAGGCCTCCGACGGCCATACCAAGACATGCACAGTATTAGACACAAACTCCAGAACCTGACTCTCAAGCTCACCATCCGCCGCGGAAGCCTCGTCCTCCTCTTCCTCTGTAACCTCCACCGCCACCTTGCCGACCTCCTCTTGGTCCTCCCATATCATCATCCCCACCACCACCACCACCTCCACCGCGCACCCTTCCTCTCATTTCCTTCGGGAACGACTCGTACGTTTTCCTCATCTGCGCGTATCCCAAATGCATCTTTCCGTAGAAGTGATCAGCTAGTCGACGGTCATTGTCGAGTCTACTCAGGTATGCACCACAGACATCGCAGACTTGTAACTTCTGGTGACCTGATGGACCGGAAGTGTCTGAAAGTGCCTTGAGTTCACGCTCGCGCTCGCCTTTCGCTTGGGTTGCTTGCCGGACGCGGAAAAGCTCATCGACAGCGCGTGAGACCTCGCCCATGGAGCCGAGGATTTCGACCTCCAGGAGGCCGCTGTTGATGGAGTTTGTGAGTTCGGAGATGGATTTGAGAAGGACGTTCGTTTGGCGAATCTCGTCTGGTGTCTTTTCTAGTCTTCGTTGCGCAGCATCGATGCGACGGTTGCAATCCTCGATGTACTTTTGCAGATCGCGAACGTAATCGTACTCAAAGCCCAGGCGCTGCCGCTCGCGCTCGGGCATGGCCTCATATTCTGCCTTGAGGGCTTCTGAATGCACCTTTGGGCACGGGCCGATATCTTGCTTGGTGTTGGTGAAGAGGTCGTGGGGACAAGTGCCGACGATGTAGGAGCGGCAGGCTTTCGGATCCGTGAGGGAGATCTGGGAGCTGCGTGACTGGCTGGTGTTGCCCATGAGCTGCTCGAGCAGCTTACGTTGTTCGGCGGCCATGCTGGCGAAAGAGCGCAGCAGCGAGTGTGGCCTTGAGGGGTGTGTGTTGAGTAGCGCCGGTGGGTGTGATGCTGAATGAGAGGGAAAAGAGGCTGAAAGTGAAGATGGCGTCGCGATGGGCAAATCTGGTGGAGAGAGGCTACGGCGTCGGTAGATCGGAGCTTAGGGTCGCCGATGGCTGCTGGAGGGGCGGGCTCAGGGCGTTAGGAACAGCTTTCAGGGTCCGCACCCACTAAGCATAACTGCTACAGGCGGGCGAACCTCCCTACAGGGTCCTCGACAGCCAAATGTAGGGGACACATCGTCGCGAGCTTCATCCTCGTCCTCCCTGTTCTCAACATCCCTCCTCCTCCACCTCCCATCCATCGCCTGTTGGGATGCGCATCGGCATCATGCGCTCCCTTACAACTCTTCTGTGCTCTCTGCTTCCAGTTACCGCCTTTGCAGCATCTGCTGAAGCAGCGACGCCGTCAACCGACTACCACGAACAACTCACCCTCCGTCCCCTCCCTCTCTCCTCTCTCCTCGCCAGCTTCAACTTCAAGACCAACACTTCGCAAGCCGATTTCGACGCGCAGAACTTCCGCTTCTTCCCAAGGTCATTGGGCCAGATTCTACAACATGCTGGGACGCGCGAGCTGCATCTGAGGTTCACGCTTGGTCGGTGGGATGCCGAGAGCTGGGGTGCTCGACCGTGGGATGGACGAAGGGAGGGTGGCACAGGTGTTGAGCTGTGGGCATGGCTTGATGCTGACACAGATGCTGAGGCCGATGAGAAGTGGTTGACGCTCACCAACGCGCTTTCCGGTCTCTTCTGCGCCAGTCTCAACTTCATCGACGAGACCAGGACGATCCGACCAGTCATGTCCTTCCAGCCAGAGGGAGATCACCCACAGGGAGCACTGAACAAATCGCGTCTACTTCATGGTGTGTTACCACACGAGGTAGTCTGCACGGAGAACTTGACGCCTTTCTTGAAGCTCCTCCCATGCAAGGGCAAGGCTGGTATTGCGAGCCTGCTGGACGGGCACAAGCTCTTCGACGCGTCTTTCCAAAGCATGGCTATTGATGTGCGTCCTGTCTGTCCCACGGATGGCAGCGAGTGCATCCTCGAGATGGAGGAGACCATTGATATGGTCCTGGATGTCAACCGCTCTAAGCGACCTCATAGTGAGTCGACCTTTCCTCCTTCACATGGTCCGCCATTAACGCTATCACAGACAACCCCATCCCTCGACCACCACCCGTTAGTGAACTCGTATGCGACAAGTCAAAACCATACCACAAAGACGGAACTTGCTTTCCGGCCGACGGACTGCAAGGCCATGACTTCACCCTGTCTCAGGTTTTCGGACGATCCATGAAAGGCACATGTCCTCTCACCGACCCCGACGTGCCGCCAGTCTGTATCCAGGTCCCCGACAAGCGATCAGTCTTCTCCACGAAGGGATCGCGTGAAGTCCGAGATAAAGATGGCCAGCTGAGATGTTACTTCATCGAGGCTGACTCGGATGATTTCCTCCTTGTGCTGCAGCAGCCACCAGAGGGCGACGATCCAGCAGCGCACATCGTTGCCCCAGAGGAACCGCTGCTTTACGCAGAACGTAGTCTGATGGGTCACGGTCAGGAGCATGGCGGTGTGCAGGCCATTCTCACGAACCCTAGCGACACCGAGGTGGAGTTTGTCTACATGGAGTCGCTGCCATGGTTCATGCGCGTTTACCTGCACACACTGTCCACGCGCATCTCGTCTTCTTCAAATGCCAACTCATCGGCAGATATCATCAAGGAGATCTATTATCGCCCGGCTCTGGATCGATCTCGGGGCACCCAGCTCGAGCTACTTCTGCGCATTCCTGCTCATTGCACCGTCTTCTTGACATACGACTTCGAAAAGTCCATTCTTCGGTATACGGAGTATCCCCCTGACGCCAACCGTGGCTTCGACGTGGCTGCTGCGGTGATCACGACCCTTGAGCCGAGAGTGATGAACCTGCGAACAACATCATTGTTGCTCTACCTCCCAACGCCGGATTTCAGCATGCCTTATAACGTCATTATCTTCACATCAACAGCGATCGCATTGGCCTTTGGTGGTCTATACAACATTCTTGTCAGAAGGTTTGTTGGCGCAAATGAGGCACCAAGCCCGATGGCGAAGCTGAAGGGAAGACTATTTGCCAAGTTCAAGGCTCTAAGGGGCGGAAAGTGAAGCAGGGATGTATTCTGAGCATCTGTACAAAAGTCAATCATTCGGGGTGGATGTCTGGGGTTTATGTCATGACAGGATCTGGGTCTAGATCAGCGATGGCCTTCCGCATTAGAATAGCGGCATAACGTTTATTGTGTTCTTATTTTCGTTTCTCGTCATTTCTGATCGTCGGTCTGGAGCAAAACCTCCTGGCTCGGAATGTAGGCGCCGGAGAATGAGCTCCAGCTCCAGGGTCCAATTTGCTTTGGAGCTTCTCCGCACGTTGATGATGCTTATGGCTGAAACATAAAAAAGAGAGAAAGAAGCCACTGACAGGTTCAACCTGTTCCTTTTCTTATTTCTGATGCTTTGAGCTTGGTAGAGCATCTTATGCATTACGTCACGACTGGTCTTGGGAATTCACTGAGGTTTGGTGCTCGAGGGAGAGTGCACTGGTCATCACTTTCACGCTTGCAAGGTCATCACGCGAGCTCCTGTAAAAAGTGCTCCCTGCCTGGTCAATTCCTTGCGTACTCCTCAACAGTTCAGGAATTGCCTGTAACAGATCGTCAAATTGCCCGATACTCCCATCACCAGTCCAAAGACCCATCAACTATGCCAACTTCGACACGACGAGCAGAGGGGGCGTGGAGATACGAGCCTCCGTATGTGCCGCCGGAGAAGGCTACATCTGGGGAAGGAAACCCATTTTTGAAGAAGGTTATGGGGAGTTGTCATTGCGAGATGGTGCAGTTTTGGGTGACGAGGGACAAGCCCCTGACTGCCAAGTTCTGCCACTGCTCGGACTGCAAGATCATTCATGGTGAGTACCTACAATGCTTCAGGAATGATTCAGCTCCTAGAACAAGATTGAAGACTGACAACGGGAAAAGGTGCACCTTTCCAATGGGCTGCGATCGTTCACAAGTCCGACATTGCCTTCACCAAGGGCACCGACAATCTCAACTTCCTCAATAGCGGAACTGACAAGCCTACCCATGAGCTACCGTGCAAGGTCCGCTGTTCCAACTGCGGTTCTCTGCTTATGGACGAAGGGAGAAACATGTGTCTGCTGTTCCCGACTGTGCTGCGGATGGACAGAGAAGAGTTGGTGAAGAACTTCTATCCAGAGTACGTTTCCCCACTTTGTCTCTGACAACTCTGTGATCCATGAATGGGAACTAATTTGCTCCGATAGGATGCACATCTTCTATGAGCAGAGGATAGTCGATATTCCGGACGGAAAGCCGAAGTGGTCAGGACTTGATGAGAAGAGCGAGAAGCTGGATCTTCCGTAAACGCCCTATCCAATAGAGGCATCCGTTGAAAGGTATAGACATGTGAATTCAACAGTTATACCTCTATCAATGGTCAAGTTTCTCTACTTTGTTTGCGGCTCGTACCTGCATCGCTGGCATACTCCGTTACTGCTTCCATGCCAATGACAAGACAGGACTCGATTCCACAAGTCATGTGATATGACAGCAAGCACACGATAAGAAGCATTACTTCGTAGGATGACCATGTGCTTGATTGGGACTCGAGAGTACAAGACTTGAAGAGACGCGTCATTTGCTGGCGTTTAGCATAGCCGGTCTAGTTGGGTCAACCTCGTCCTACGTCAATGGATGGACTGACTGCGCCATTGCATTTCCAAAGCCAGCCTCCTGCCCGACAGGAAGGTTCAGACCGACCACATACTGTTCAAGACTACAGCTGCAAGTTCTTTCTCGAGATCCACTTGGCTTCAGCCTCATGGACCGACAGTGCTTGTACGTAAGCGGGTGAAGCATCGTGGAGTTTCCCGAGTTACAGGACCTAGACACTTCACAGCCTACTTTCTGCCATTCATCCAGCATTTCCTGACCATAGCTCTCAAGTCTTCAGCACATTTTGACTTTCTCGTAGCCGTCGTAGCCGTTGGAAGGGTGGTCGGGAAGCCTGGGTTAAGGTTCAGGCCAAGGGCCAAAGTCAAGGAACCAGGTCCTTTTTACTACCGCCTCCGAGGCTCACCGGGGCTGACGGAGAGATCTTCCTGGTTGAAAACGGCGAAACTACTGCAGGTTTGTCGCCTCGGAAGAGGCCGAAATTGCGAAGTCCTGTCAGATCGTTCTGGGGGTACTATTGAGATTCACCGTGCATGGAGGGATGTAAGTGGTGCTGAGATAGGCTATAGTGGCCCTCTCTTATTAGAGTTGCCAAACAACGGATTAAGACAACTCATTGGTCTTATTTCATATACAAGAAAACGGAACAGTTCTCTTTTCTCATATGGAGGAGCGTTGACTTAATCCACCCGGAGGCTGACTGGTATGTGATAGTTCCCGAGCCGGCATACCCTGGTGCACACTCTGTGCAGAGAGAGCTCTTAGCTACATCCTACGGCATCGGGAGTCGATCCGCAGAAGAATAACGCCTTCAAAGCTCATCATCGCCGATGACAGAGAGAGCTGAGACGGGAGCCACGTCCGACGCCAGCTAGCTCTGCTGACCGTACGGCAGCAGCCGCAGATCGATAGACCCAACGCTGTCAGCCTCCGCGAGAAGCGCAGTCGAGGCCCGACGCCAGAGAGTTGCATCGAGCTCTCATCATCCTTCGTGCCGTTGCAGTAGCTTCAGAAACTCAAGGACCTAAGGCTCGCTGGCCGTTCGAGCTAGGACAGCGCCGTTCTCATGCATCACTACATACCGTACAAGGCAACTCTGCTAGCAAGTAACGTCCTTATTCGAACTCGGACCGATCAATTCATCATCATCTCAGCACCTGGTTGCCTTGTCTGGTTGCTGTGGTCACACAGAAGCTACCACAGGACATCGCCCGAAGCGGCCACCACGGCAATGGGAACTTACGCAGACGCACGATGCGATAGCTCCACGTCGTCCGTCCAATGGACAGGTGTGCAAGTGAGCGAATGGGTTGCGTCGTTGCTGCAGGTTGTAGCAAAGCGGGGGGTTAGCAACTCAATGGACTGTTACCTTGTCTGACAACGATCGGGCGAGGAGGGCAATGAGCTACCCTGGGTAGAAGAGGCTCGGATGCCGTGGAGGGTGGTTTCTAGTCGAATACGAGCCCTCCATCTTCATCTACGTACCGTGTCTAGCCCCTAGAAGCTCAGTAGCGTGCTTCTACGATTGCGTCAGTCGAAGAGAGCATCTTGGTTTTCGATAGTGAATTGATTGAGCTCCAATTGATTGAGCTTCTCGACTCCAGAGGGTCCAATACAATGGAGACTTATGTCCGGCTGACGAGTCGGGGATCTGCATCAGCCGGCATCAAGGAATCGAATCCTAGTTGCGAGTGCGCTGCTTGGCGGCCTATTGTTGCAGCCACCGAACGATGCCCATCTGGGGGAGAGACCAGGCATTGTCACTCAATCCGACAATCGACGGCGGCATGACGGCACCGACATGCGAATTGCCCATGGCTCCAGCGGCTAATACACCTGCAGTGGCCCTCGTGGCGTGTTGCTACCCTCCAAGATCGTCGCACTATCCAGGCTAAAGCAGGCCACAGGTCATCAACTACTGCAACGTCGTGTGTTTACAGTGAGCGCTGACGGGGAAACCCAAGTATGAAATGGCTGTCAGCCGATGCAGTGAGCATGTATATGCAGCAACTTCGTGGTATTCCTCAGCCATGCATATGTGGCTGCCTCTATATTCCTAATGCCACGTACAGCAGATGCAGTGTCTCTTGCATCATAGTGAGAGGTTTCTGGTCAATAAGTCTCACGGCCAAGACACCCAACTGGAGCTGCCGCCCTGGTAAGATCGAGCCGATCGGTTGACTGGAATGGGGCCGCTCGGATGGGGAGGGATCAGCTGTGGGTTTGCTGGCGCCACAGAGGACACAGGGGCAGGGGTATGATGCACGCGAAGTGGCCCTTTGTGGCATGTTCGCGGGGCAGCCGAAGTGATGAGAAGATATGTCGATGTTGGAACCGACTCGGCTTTGTATGATTTGTTGTTCACCTGGTAGAGAAGTGGTTTGGTGAAAGTAGACTGGTAAGGAGGCTGGCTGGTTAGGAATCGCATGCTGAAGCAACCATCATGAGCCCTATGACCTTAAGCGTAAGGTCTGAGTGTTCAGCAAAGAGAGGTTACAACGTTGCACAGCAAGAGATAATGCGGTGCTATCATCCCACGGCTCTTCAACATCGGACCTTCCCAAGTCATCTGGTCATAGAGCGTTGCATGTCCGGGGGCCCTGGTCCCATGGCCAAGGAATATCGCCGAGACTTGCTCGGATCTTGACGAACAGATGGCTCAAGGACAAGACGGGACAAGAAACGCGAGGGCTGAGCAGTGGACATATTGCTCGGGCTGTTGTGGCTAGGTTGCACGGAGATCCTGCACTCTTATTTCGATGTATTTCTCACAATTTGCGGAAGCGGAATGTTGCGCCATAGACGAAGGATTGCTAACTTGAGTAAAAATAAGATCACCCTGCAATTTAGAGAATGCCAGATTGTCTTGCTTGCCAAATGCTGCATTGTACTCGAATCTCTAGTTCTCCTCTTTTGAGCGACACTCAGAACGAGAGCTTGCAGCAGTGGCTTGTTGCCCAGCCGCTAAAACGACCTTGACATCGACGATCCGTCCACTGGCGATCCCTGTCCGACCTCCTTTCCCCTGCCGACTTGGCCGATCTCTAGGCGTGTAGAAGACCCAAGCCCACATGCAACATCCCGGCCCCAGTTGCTGAATGGGTCGCAGATACAGTTAACATCCATGACTTCATGGCACTTTACAGGGGAGGCCTGGACGGAACATGCGGAATTAAGTGGAGGACGGGAAGAGGAGGGGGTGCGACAGGCAAGTATCGAGGTTTCGAAAGGCGACACGCGGCTGTTGCCACGGGGTCCTGAAATGTCGATCTTGATGTCTACATATTCGGAAAAGCAGGGAAAATATATTTGCCGCACAATCATTCTGGAGATCCAAGATCCAGGAACGAGAAAGCTATTTTGAGAAAAACTTGAAAACTCAGCAGCGCAAACGTCAGCAGTTGAGTCTGTTTTGTTGGATAGAGTGGTCCCAGTATAAGCCTAAGGTTGGAGGAGGGTGGTTCCAGGATCCACGCACTCGTGCAGATGGCGGGGAAACTAATGGCCAAGAACGACTTGGGGGACGTTGCCAAAGACCAAGACGGCACATGTTTCCGGGTGAATTGGGCTGTCGATGTGTTAGTGAGCTGCAGTCGAGGTGTAATAGCTGGTTACTGGGAGCCGATACACGTATACGAACAGCAACCGTGAAGTAATAATAGACAACAGACCAAAGGCACAGCCCTGCTAACCATAGCAAGACACACTTCCTGCCTACTCAGAACGTGATTGCTGCCTCTAGCAGTGCGCTCTAGTGACTTCATAGCCCTCAGTCGCTGATCAACACACACCCTCCTCTCCAAGTGAGACAGCACCCAACCACCCACAACACAGCTCCAGTCTCAGGACCCCCAATTGCCCACTTCACAGGGTCAGATCGCCATAACTAGGGTGACGCAAGCTTCCTTACGGGGGTTTCCTTTAGCGCTTGCCCTGGTGTCATCGGCCTTTGAGGAATTGCGGGTGTTTGATGGCTGGTAGAAACCTAAAACACGGCTTCGTCATATATGGAGACACCAACAGTGGGAATTGACGATCACTTGAAGATAGGGAAACAGATGACATGCGTCTCGTCTCTGGTCTTTGTGAGGATAGTCAGATCAATGGATTGTTACTGTTCTTCCCCGCAGTTCATCAGAGACAACCCCTGGTCATGGGCTTGGGATTGCTTCATCATACATAGACAAAGGACCCTACATGCCCGAATCAAGCACTGCAGCTGGATTTACCTCGGAGGTGGTTGGGTGCTTCCTCATGCAGAAGTTGGCTGGCTAGGCTGATCTTTCACATTTTAAGTCCCTGGCCATGAACGAACTCACACCCACTCACACAAACCACCCAGTGGAGAGGCTGGGTGATGCATCCATAGCTCTGGCCGCACATCTCTTTTGGTTGCCGCAGCCTCTTTGGGCGGCGGTTTGACGGAGGTGGGCACTGGGGCCCAGACCTTATGGAGCGGTTCGTCATGCAGGTTGCGAGACCGCAAGGACGTGGCTGGCAGGGGGAATATCCTCCTCCCGGAGCTGCAGTTCAAGCTCCATCTATTCAGCCAGCCAGCCATCCTGCCAGCCAGTCAGAATGGGCTTCCGTGCACACCGAGGGTGGCCGGGTTCGTCATCCATCCATCGGCAGTCTCCTAGTCCATCCTCTCCGCAGCATCTTTCCCGTCCGCAACTGATCGGCTATACGTATATCTATCCCACCCACCTCGTTGCATGCCTTCTACCCTCCCTTCTTTTTTCTTCTCTTCCTCCTCCTGGTCTTCTGCTGTCATCATCGCTATTGTGTGGTACCCTCTCGCTCAATTGACACGTGCTCTCCTCTCTCGCTTGGAGTTGTCGTGTCTTACCTTGACTCTACTCTCGTTCCGTCAATCGCTTCAAGAGAAAGGAAGGAAGCTTTCGCTTTAAATCACATCGACATACGACCATCTCGTTGGAAGTAATAACAGTGAGTTTAATTGGCAGTGGATCAATTGCGATTCATTATCGACGCTGTGGACAGTTCACTTACACGGTGTCACAGAATCACAATGAAGTACGCACTCGCCGCTCTCGGCTTGGCCACCGCGGCCTATGCTCAGGGTGTCACTGAAGACATCAAGCCCAAAGCCTCGGCACCTGATGGCTGCGAAGCCACTTACGACGGCAAGTTCGAGATCTCTGTCCGGAGTTTCGCCAAGCGTGGACTTGAGGTGAGTCTCCTTTTGCCTTGCAGTGGCTTGTTTCTTCATATGGCGTACATCATTTACTCACACACCAACTTAGAAGCGCGAATGCTCCGGTGAGGGCGCTCTCGTCCTGAGCCTTAACAACGGTGTCCTGCTTGACTCAAAGGACCGCACCGGCTACATCGCCGATAACTACCAGTTCCAATTCGACAAGCCAGCCCAGACTGGTGCCATCTACACCGCTGGCTTCTCAGCCTGCGGTAACTCCTCGCTCGCTCTTGGCGGCTCTGCCGTCTGGTACCAGTGTCTCTCTGGAAGCTTCTACAACCTCTACGACCGCCATTGGGCTGCGCAGTGTGAGCCTGTCCTCCTTCAGATCGTCCCCTGCGGTGGCAGCAGCGGCGGCGGCGGCAGTGGAGGTGGTGCTGGCGGTGTCTACACCACCACCATCATTGACCAGATTGGTGATGGACAGCCTCAAGTCAAGCCTACCGTCGTGACTCAGATCGGCGATGGTCAGATCCAGGCTCCTGGAGGTGTAGTTACTCAGATCGAAGACGGTCAAATCCAGGGTCCGTCCAGTGTTCCTCCGGTCACCCAGATTGGCGACGGTCAAATCCAGGCACCTACCGAGGAGGCTCCCGCGCCCCCGCCAGTCACTCAGATTGGTGATGGACAAATCCAGGCTCCGACTGAGAAGGCTCCTGCACCTCCGCCGGTGAGCCAGATCAGCGATGGTCAGATTCAGGCACCTACTGGCAAGCCTGAGCCACCACCGGTTGTCACCCAGATTGGCGATGGTCAGATCCAGGCTCCGACCTCAGCAGCTCCTCCTGTCGTTACTCAGATCAGTGATGGCCAGATTCAGGCTCCGACTGCGATCGTCACTCAAATCGGTGATGGTCAAATTCAGGCTCCTGCTAGCTCATCTGAGCCTGCAGTCGTCTCGCCTCCTCCTGCTGAGAACACTACTCCCTCGACAGTTCCCGAGGGTGCTGCCACAAAGGCTTTCCCTGGCACCATTGGTGCTCTTGCGGTCGCCATGATCGGCCTCGTCTTGTACCTGTAGAAGACCGAAATGTCTTGCAGGTTGGGCGGAAGAGAAAGGATGGAGCTGGCGGAAGCATCAACTTGTTCGTTATGAATTGAAGATATGGTGGGGTTTGGCAATGGGCATGATTCATATGAAATGCATATAATGCAGTAATGGAGGAAGTAATTGCTTGGGACATATTATGGAATTCTACGACGGCGTGGATAGGGATTGGCATGGTCAGGATGCTTTTCCTGCTACTATATAAGACACATAGTCTCAGGTACAAATGAGCAAGAAGCCGGTGCATGGCACAAAATGCAAACACAGTGCATTCATTGCAAATGTTCCCGACCACTAACATCACAATGATATTCTCTGGGGGGAGTTGGAATGTTGTATTGTTCGCTGCTTAAGGTCTTTGTTTGGTCCAGCTCTGTATTGAGTGACTCCAGGGTGGCCGTTCCCAGCCACGAGGATCTGCGACAAAGACGGAAGCATCATCGATACTTATTTTTCCTACAGAAATTCCCATGCTTATGCCAGGCCCTTCCCGCTAGGCTTACTTGGCCACAGTCCAAGTGGGGTTCAGATCGAGTCAATCTGGGTCAAACTTCAAGCCGATCGTAAACGAGCCGGAGCCTGCGCCGAGTCCCTGAAAGCTGCCCTCCTTCGTAGAATAATATTCCGATGTTGTGTTTTGTATCTTTCTCAGGCACTCAATTCGCAGTTGCAACTGGCACCACCCTCTGCTGTGTGACCAACCGTTCTCACATGATGGGGATACCACCACTTGTGAGCCTTCACAGCCCAATGCAACCACGGGATGGTCGCATCATCCCGCTCAAAGCGGCCGCTGCCGCAGCCACGAGAGAAGAGGCTATGGTGTAAAGGGGGTCCCAAGCTAGGTGCGATGACATCGACGACTTTCCCAACCTTGCGCCCTTTCGAGTGAATGGCCACCTACTATCGCAGAGGGACAGCCCGTAGTCCTTAGCCAACCTGCAAACGATCGTAAGCCCTTAGAAACAGTGTCGTTCTGTAGCTTGGCGAAGGTTGTCACCGGAGCAGATCTTCCCCTCACGTTGATATCCCATTCATCGGCGTGATCCAGATGGTTGGTAGACGATTCCTGATCCATCCCTCAAATATCCTGGTGCTCCCAACTTCTTAATTCCCGTGGCATGACACCCTCCTTCTCGTCTGTTACCCGCGTGGAAACAGCCACAAGTCTACTTCACTCCGGACTTTCCCTCCCGTACGAGAAACAACGTGCGACGAAAGTCTGAGACAAACCTTGCGGGTCGACAATCACCCTTCTCTAGGAATAGAGGTACTGCACTAAGCTCACCATGCTTAAATCCATGAAATTCGGTTCGCGAGACAGGAGTCCTCCTTCGCAGGATCATCTGGAAAGTGTATCATCGCGACCTGGCGATCTGGATCTCTCACAGCTTGAGGGCTTGACCCTTTACGAGAAGAAATGCGTCCTTGTCAATCGGGAGATCGACGCCCAGGGCATGGGCCGGTATCAGTGGTACATCTGGTGTCTCTGTGGCTTCGGATACCTTCTTGACCTTCTCTGGGCTCAAGCATTCGGTCTAGTACTCGGTCCTCTGCAGCAGGAGATGGGGTTTGGTAACGACAAGAGTGGAAATATCTCGACCAGTTTCAATGCTGGTTTGACCGCTGGTGCTTTCATATGGGGATGTCTATCAGACATTGTCGGTAAGTCAAAGGACGCCCCGTCGGTCAATGTATGCCGGATTGCTGATCCAAATGTTCGTGAACAGGCCGAAAATGGGCGTTTAACTTGACGTGCCTTTTCTCGTCTGTATTTGGACTGTGCCTGGGAGCATCGAATAATTACAACACTTTCCTCGTCCTTACGGCCTTCGTTGGCTTTGGTGTTGGCGGAAACATCCCCATCGATACGACGATCATGCTGGAGTTTCTGCCACAAGTCAGTTCATTCACGTAGGAAACCCTATGCCGCAGCTAACACGATGCAGAACCGACGATTCCTTTTGGCGACCCTGTCCGTGTTCCAACCCATTGGCGTGGTGATCTGTAGTGCTATCGCATTCGGTTTCATACCCGTCTATGCCTGCTCACCAAACTTCGCGTCATCAAACCCTCTGCCATCGTGCAATATCGATGACACCGTCGATTGCTGCTCTCGAGGTCAGAACATGGGGTGGCGCTACTTACTGTTTACTATTGGTGGCATCACACTGTTCGTTTTCATCATGCGATTCTTTGTCTTCCGATTCAGGGAAACCCCCAAGTTCCTCATCTACAAAGGTCGAGATGACGAGGCTCTGGCCACTATTCGCCACATTGCCGAGGTCAACAAGCAGCCCTGCGGGTTGACCATGGAATCCTTCGAAACTATCCAGCGCGAACACGATTCCATTGAGAGCAGAAAGCCTGTGCTTGGAAGCGGTGTCAAGCAGGCAAAGACGAATTTCAGAGAGAAGCTCTCCCTGGAGAAAGACCGTTACATGATGCTTTTCAGCAGCTGGCAAATGACGCGCCTGACCATCCTCGTTTGGTTGACGTATATCATGGACTTTTGGGGCTTCACTGTGGCAGGTCAGTAATTCCTCTGTTGAAGGCATTCGATGTATGGCATGCTAACAGAAGGTAGGCTTCTATCTCCCTAGCATTCTTGCTCAGAAGAACGCTCAGGACAACGTCGGCCTGACGCAGACATACGCAGCATATATCTATACGTATGCACCCGGTATTCTTGGTGTGCTTCTGGGAGCTTGGATGTACCAGATCCCTTCTGTCGGTCGCAAGTGGACTATGGTCCTCTCCTCTGGTCTCATGGGAGCATCGATTCTTTTGCTCTCTGTTGTGGATACGAGAGCCAAGAATGAAGGTCTCTTCACCATGGAATACTTCTTTCAGTCAATGTTCAACGCCGTTCTCTACGGCTGGACCCCTGAAGCATTCCCAGCACCTATTAGAGGAACGGCTTGTGGTGTTGCTAGCTTCTGGGGCCGCCTCTTTGGCATTGTGAGCCCGCTAATCGCACAACACCTGTATGGAAGGACGGATGGTACGAACGGCAGTGGCGATATCAATGCGGTGCTATATCTGGCCGGAGGTGTGACGCTCGGCTGTGTCATCACTACTGCGTTGCTTCCAAATAAGCTGATAGAGACCCGAGATGAGAGGTCGTGATTGAATTTTTGAGTGAATACACGAAACAACGTTGTTTCCTTTCTTTATCAAAAACAGAAAATGACCTTTGTCCTGCTGAGTTGTGATAGTGATCGATTTCCCGAAGCTCTGGGATGTCGGACTTGCAAGGCGTCAAAATGTATTACATAAGCAGATTTTTCTCCCATGTCATAGCTTCCGCTCGAGCTTCGATTTAGAGCTTCCAGGAACCACAAACACCCACCTCGACTCCTTTCCCTTCAGTCTAGCAGAGATGTCTGAGTACTGGAAATCTACCGAAAGGTACTGGTGCAAACACTGCGCCTGCTATGTACGCGATACAAAGCTCGAGCGTCAGAATCATGAAGCGACAGCGAAGCACCAAGGCGCATTGAAGCGCTTCCTGCGAGACCTGCATCGTGGACACGAGCAAGAAGAACGCAACCGCGAACGAGCGCGACAAGAAATCGACAGACTGAATGGCGTCAGCAGCGGCTCGCCATCAGGCGCCCGGCCGGCTGTTGCTTCAGCCTCTGCCTCGAAGCCGGGCGCACCATCAGAGTCCGACCTCAAGAAGCAGCGAGAACAGCTTGCGCAGATGGGCGTGGAAATGCCTGATACGTTTCGACCAGAAATGGCGATGCCGGGCGAGTGGACGGTGACGAATACTAGGGTGATCGAAACGAAAACTGAGGAAGAAAAGACACAGGCAAAAGCTACGGGTGTGCGGAAACGAGAGGTCACAGAGGAAGATAAGGAAGAGGAGGAGGCCGTTCGTGGTCTATTCAAGAAGTCGCGGCGCTGGGGGAGGGACTCCAAAGCTGCACCAGCAGGCGACGAGGATCTAGATGCGCTCTTGAGCGGCAGCTTAAGTACAGCGAAGCCAGAACAGCTTGACGGCGAGGTCAAGAACGAGGAGAACCCCGATGCACGAGTCAAGGCGGAGGAAGAAGGCATCAAGGCAGAACCTGAAGAAGGCGGGCAAGGTATCGATGAACATGTGAAGAAAGAGGAGGAGGATGCTTCAAACGGGATCCAGACGACTGAGACCGACCCTACGGCAGGAGCTGTAGTCTTCAAAAAGCGTAAACCGAAGAATATACGACAACGGTGAGAGGGTTTGGTACTCAAAAGCGTTCAAAGTAATCGGCCAGATGTCTGGCCGTTGAGTGAGCGGGACATTTGAACAAAGCTCGGCGAGTCCCTTTTCCACTGGCCCAAGACGCCGAGCATGTTGAGTGGGAGGCTAGTAGCCAACATCGCGCGACATGTTGGACGTTCACTTTGCGATTGGGTTGAATGCAACATTGATCCTTCAGAGCGGGGCCAGCAAACCTCACTCCGACATCATCCCCTTCGACGCAAACCTCAACATTATTGCACATCTCTCGACCTTGCCTCAGTTGCGATGGGATGACAACATGAATCCCAACGTCGGATTTGGTGCTGCCGCCCATTGCTCACATGTATCCTTTGAGCAACTTCCGCCAGAAATCCTCCTTCGGATCGTTCCCAGTTCGTACTCCCTCGATGTACTCTGGAATTTGATGAGAGCCTCGCCGCGCATATGGAGCATCTTTGATAGCCATGCCTTGAAGATCACGGAGGGCATCCTCTCTGGTCCTGAATCCATCCTCCCAGTCGAGATCCAAGAACTCATCCGCAACGTCATCCTCGTGCGATCTAAGGTCTTCCCTTATCGAGATGTCCATGAGTTTTGACTCAGCTTCTGGACTGCTACGGTTCGTTTTGGTCCCATGAATGGCGAGACGGCGATTCATATAGGACCGGAGACTCTATCATCTGTCCTTGTGTCGGCGGCTGTGTTGCGATCCACCATCGCGACAGCCTCGCACCTCCTTGCCTTGTCGCAGACGTGCCTAGCATCAGCATTGGCACGAATTCGAGAACCAAGTTTCAGACCGTTACACTGCACTGATCCTAAGCCTGATCATGGGCCATTATATCCAGACGCGTTCCCTAAGAACCATCCAGCGTACTGTCAGCCCAGAGCTTGGGATCGGAAGTATTTCGGCGCTCCAGTCAAGGTTGTGGATGCAGGACAGCCTTCGTGGGTTGAGGATATGCGGGCTCTACGTGCCATGTGGGTGTTGCAACTTATAGGTGAGGCTAGATGCCTCTTGCAGGGAAGGGAAAATGCATCAAAGTGGCCCGATGATGATGTTGTGCAATTGAGAAGCTCGTCTCCAGCCGAGTTATTTGATTTGCGCGGGAATCTTCTCGCGACGTCTCGTGCAGAAGAAGCCACTTCCGCGTTTCATTTCTCAATACCTTGGGGGAGTGGAAAAATGAGGTGTACTGCCCTCTTCAAGAGCTCCAAGGGCCACAGAGGCAAGCAGATGGACGGTCGCTCTGCCCAAGAAGTCCGTCAAGACAGGATGGCGGTTTGTTGGTGACGGCCATATCAGACTGCCAATATTCAACGATGATTTCGAATGGGGACAAACACAAAATGCTCTAGGTTCAGAGTCTGATGGTGTGAGAAGTGTCCTCACGCTCCACAGTTGCCCAAATTCTCCTATCGCTGGGGTCAACTTCGATCCTTTCCGTCCGTTAGGGTTCGCGTTTTGGGACAAGAAGAGGCTGCATTCATTGGCCCTCTTCCCTGACATCAGATCCCCAGGAGGAGTTGACGAATTTTACATGCTTGCATGGGAGAGCGTACCGGACCCTGAGTTGGTTCTGGCTATCAAAACAGATTTGAGGCAGAAGCATCGGAGACAGGCTGGTGAGATACAAGCATAAAATCCATCTCTGAGTGGGCACGGATCCTACTTTTTTAGGCTGTCCGACGGAGCGTAAGAAGTCAGGCCGAAAGGAAATGACACTTGCAGCGTGCTCGATGACGGCGATGGCCACATCAGCCGCTATGGTATCTTGGGAGAGAATGTCCTTGGAGACTACGATCTGAAGCCTGAGCTTGAATTCCCGGTTTGGCCGCCTTGAGGTGGAGGGTCATCCTTCAATCTACGATTTCGTAGGATTAGATCCATCATGATGCATCCAACGTGAGTTTGGTCAAGTAGAACTGAACAGTTTAATGCCGTGAAGTATTACTTAAGCTGACAAGCCACATGGCAGAGCCTGGCAATTGTAGAATGACATGCATGATAGTGAACGATTGGCATGGTGCTTAATCATCTTCGAAGTAATTCTCGTGGTCCTAGTCTTTAGTCACACGTAAATCCGAACTCCATGTGCGCAATTTCACGGATGATAGCCCTCCTTGTCAAGCAGCAGCGTCAGCTTCACTACCCTGAGGCAGATGCACCCAGCTGGACTCTGTGCCTTAAGTCCGGCATGCGGCTCAATTGCTGCTTGAAAGAAAGGAAATACGCTGAACATGCGGCTAGGGTTGGCTCAGGCTGTTTCGCCGTGTTATCGTTACGATGTGGGCAAGCGAAACGAACATGGCCATCCTTGACTCTGTAGAAACCACCAGCAGGCAACAACGTCGATTAAGTTGGACACAAATCAGCCTCACCTTCAGGACAACAGATTGAATGATCCACTCTTCGGGCTGTTGGTCGGTGTGTGCGAGTGCCAAACTTGCTTCGGCTAGACCGGAAGAAGATCGACATGGAAATTTGACATGAGGGACCCCCCTTTTTCGTGGGATCGCATGAATCTCGCGAAAGGGTCCGTGTCGCCATTAGTCAGTGAGGGCACGATATTTGAGACGGACGCGAAACTGCAGAGTCTGGGGGGCCGGTATGTTCGACTGGAGGGATGTTGAGAGTGTCTTACAACTCCATGAGCCGTAAAGCAAAGGCTGAGGACGAAGGAATCCCATTCACCATAAGAAATGAGTCTCACTCGGCTGCCTCTTAGACCCTCAGCAAACAAGCTCATTTTACGACACCAGACCCTGGCGCCCTGAGCTTGTCCGATCCGGCATGTATGCATGATAATCTGTCTCCCTGATTGGACTCTCCTGGGCGAAGCATCGTCAAACCCCTGGTTCAGTGGGGCCGCCGTCCGTCCCACGGCCTGGTTCAATTCGTATTATTGGCATTCCCGCTACGCCTGTATCGATGCTAGCGGGCCCTCGGATTCCTATCGTGGTGGGATTCAGGGGAGGGAGGGCCTCGTGAGAGTAGACGGTAAGGCGAGAGGGGCCGTTTTTGCGCGGGCACATTCTCGTCTTTGGTTTTCCCCATCTTTCCGTACGGTCGCTCCTTTCGTGCTTCATTTTTGTTTTAATTTCTTGCAATCCCAGCTGCTGGTGATAATCGGTGTCGAGACGACCAAGGACCCGCCGGAACTTCCTGGTCTTGAGCTTCAACATAGATACATGGCACCCTCTGTCTCAACTGCAAATGGTCACGCCTCCGTTGCGCGCAAGCCGGATGACCACGACGACGACGACCTGAGCTCGGACGGGTCCAGTCTCCTGGATGAAGATGTCCTCCAGGAATCAGGGCGAGGAGGGGGTAGCGGCGGTGGTGCAAGGTCTGACGTGAGGGAGCAGCAGGTATGGACGGATGCTGGAAGCTCTGCTCAAGCCCCGGGGTTCTTTGGTGAGTGACATCGCGAATCCGCAAAGGCTGCATGCGCTGACTAGCTCTGATCTGAAAGAGCGCCTCGGTTTTTCAACACGCCGCTCGAATGCATCCGCTGCTTATACGACTCTACAAGAATCCGACGATGCCGCGACACGCGCCGAGCCGACCTCTCCCGCTCCTCGGATCCCCCTATCACGAACCGGACAGTTCTTCTACCTCCTGCGCGAGATGTTCTTCTCTTCTCGACTGAACATTCTCGTCTTCTTCGTGCCCGTTGGCGCGATATTATATTTTGCCAAGGCAAATCCGGCTGTGGTCTTCATTGTCAATGCGATTGCAATTGTGCCACTGTCGGCGCTGCTGACGGATGCGACGGAGAGGATTGCAAATGACTCGGGCGACACTATTGGTGCCCTGCTCAATATCAGCTTGGGCAACTTGGTTGAGCTGATTTTGTTGTGAGTATTCGGCGGCTTGCCTTAATGACATGGACGAAGACTAATAGCTTATAGCATGTGAGCCACGCGAATGACAAAGCTCGAGATGATAAGCATACTGACATCAGTAGCGTTGCCTTGGTTAACAATCATATTCGAATTGTTCAAGCGTCGATCCTCGGGTCGATCCTCGTGAACCTGCTTCTTATCCTCGGTTCTGCATTGCTTGCGTGCAGCATGGCAGACCTTGAAGCTGTCTACAGCACCCAGGGCACACAACTTCTGGGATGCCTACTCTTCGTCTCTGTCTTCGCCTTCCTTATGCCAGTGAGTTGCTAAAACGCGAAGAATACCCCTGACGGAAGGCTGACCTCGGACAGACCGCCTTTGATTACACTTTCAAGCATCTCAAACACTCAAAAGGAGCCATTTTGAAGATGAGCAGAGCTTCTTCATTCATGATCCTTGCAATCTATATCCTGTACTTCGTTCACGAGATCAAGACTCGGAAATCTCCCGAAGATGAAGAGGCAGCTGCAGCGACAACAGCACACCGTGAAGTGTCCGCGAGACCATCCTCTGCACACGGAACCCGCCATATTCGATTCGCCGACGAAAGCCTCACAAGTCCCAAGCCTCTGGAAATCATCGAGATGCAGGAACGAGTTGTTGGAAGTAGCTCCAAGCTTGACGACGAAGACGATACTCAGCATAGGCGGCGGAGTGCCGATTCAGCGGTGCGTCCGAGCAGCTCAGCTAGCCGCAGAGGCTCAGATGCGAGGATGCGATCTGGCTCTGGATCTTCTAGATTCGGACATGGCCGTACCAATAGCAGGGAGTCGTTCACTGGGTCAGACGGACGGAGAACGTATACCCGCGCACCAGAAGATTTGGGTCCTGAAGGTCGCAGAGTGCTCATGCGCTCGGCGCTGCCAACACGCCATATTCTTGAGGCAGAAATTCTTCAGCCGCGTCATGATGCTGGTGTGACGAGGTTCGTCTCTGTGCTCGTTCTAATCGTCACTTCAGCCTTGATGTCGCTCTCGGCTGAGTTCCTCGTGAGCACCATTGACGAGGTTACGCATCGTGGCCAACTATCTGAATCGGTCATCGGCCTTATTATCCTGCCCATTGTTGGCAATATGGCGGAGTACATCACAGTTGTGACAGTGGCTGTCAAGGAAAAGCTGGACTTGGCGATTGCGGTGTCAGTGGGATCGAGTATCCAGATCGCCTTGTGCGTGACGCCACTCACTGTCTTGGCTGCGTGGATCCTGGACCGAGACCTGGTGCTCACGTTCAGCTTCTTTGAAATGGCGACGCTTGTCGGTACGGTTTTGTTGGTGAACCTGATCATCTTGAGTGAAGGCGCGGCAGGGCCGAGATCTAGCGCGTTGAAGGGAGGGTTGATATGTGGCTGCTACGCTATTATCGGGTATGTTGTCACTATACTTAATCACCTCGACTGAAGCTTTGCTAACATCGGCATGACAGAATTGGGGCGTACCTCTCTCCCGAGTTGGAGTAGAGAAGCGGATCAAGCGGCTGAAGACGAGAGATGAAGGAGACGACGTGATACAGATGGGCCTTTCTCTGACTCATGAACAACATACTCATTCATTCACCAAGCATGGTAATCTTTCTTTGACCCCAAAGTATAGTTCTTGTAGTATTATTTGCATTCGCTCGGCCGTCCGTGGCGGTTGAGTGACGGGAGTTTCTGGGGATGCATCATCAGCGATGGCATCGTTTCTATACGTGTAGTTTACACAAACAAGAACTTCTTTTTTCTTGCTTCGCCTCAATTGTTGTTATGGATATTCTTGAAGTTACATGCTTCTGCGCGACCTCAAGGCTTTGTCCTATTAGCGGCTGATTCTCACCACATTGCTGGATTATCGCGAGTTGTGAGATATAGTATCAAACTAAGGTGCTTACCACTTCTCAGGTCAGGGGACCATGTACGGAAAACTCAACTCTCAGGACCTTGGTTCGGGGTTCCGATTCGGATTTGACGATCATCAAGTCTGCGAATTCGGAATTCCGACTCACTTGCCGGGCACGCATCACAGCCCACCCTGCGAACCACCTATGATGCCATCGCTGTGGAGGGGTCGTCGTATTTCGGAGGGGCAATCGCAAACTTGAACCTCTAGACAAACCAAATCTCTCACCATCACGACAGAATCACAACTGTGAGCTCAATCGTATTTACACAATGACTTCGAATCCTCCTGGCGACTGCTGCCTCATGGGGTCCCTCCACGAGTACGTCTATCATCATAGCCCAGGCCAGAGCCAGCCCACCCTTCCTTGAGTCCATCATATTCGCCTCGCGTCAGCCAGGACCGAGCTCTCATAGGTGCTGGTCGCTGGCTTTGGCAATCCGAAAAGCAGGGCTCATATCTTTTTGAAGCTTGGACTAATTCATTCCCAGGGGCACCCCCAAAGGCGAAGACATCACCATCCAAGGTGAGCGCATCAAAGCGTACCTCGCGCGCGCGTCCAACCCGAAGCCCAACGGCGGCGCGATCCTCTACATGCCCGACGTCTTTGGCATTTGGCAAAACAGCAAGCTCATGGCTGATAACTTCGCCGCGCGAGGATACACCACCTTGATCCCAGACTTGTTCAATGGCGATGTCATGCCCAACCCTCGTCCCGCTGACTTCGACCTCATGGGCTGGCTTACTAAAGGCGCAAATGGCAATAATCCGCATACAGCTGAGCAGATTGACCCGATCACCGTTGCGGGAATTCAGGCCCTCAAGGATTTGGGATACAAGAAGATTGCGGCCGTGGGATACTGCTTCGGTGCAAAGGTACGTACTCTGGCCATCTAAAGGTTCCCCAAGCTGTGCATACCTTAATAAACACATACGAACACGATCAATGAAAACAGTACGTCATCCGAAACTACAAGAACGGCATCGATGTCGGCTTCGTCGCTCACCCATCCTTCGTTGACGAAGCCGAATTCGCCGCTATTCCGGGCCCTCTGTCCATTGCGGCCGCGGAGACGGACAGCATCTTTCCAGCCGAGAACAGACACAAGTCGGAGGAGATCTTAAGCAAGATCGGTGTGCCGTACCAGATCAACCTGTTCTCGGGGACAGAGCACGGGTTTGCAGTTCGGGGAGATCCGAAGGTGAAGCAGCAGAGGTTTGCGAAGGAGAGGGCGTTCCAACAGGCGGTGGATTGGTTTGATGAACAACTCTAGATGCAGTTTCGGTAGTCTTGTGATCTGAACTGATCACCAACAGAAGGTCTGCTGTTACGTTGATGATTCAACAGAAGAAGCCCCCTGCCAACCCCTCGGGTTCCAGTGGTGTCTTCAGCAAACGTTAGTGACGCTGTTAGTGAGATTGTTGGTGCCTGCCAAGTGCTATTGCCGGACCCCCCACACTGCTGTCGCTTACCCCGTCAGGCGCTAATCGCGCTAAAAGTTCAGCCGCCAGCTGGCAATTGTCAGGAATAGCTAAACGCGCCTTGGACGCTTTCTGTCATCATCACCTGCCCACCAACCTCCGTCCCCAGTCGCACTATTTCTCGACATCACCTCTCGAAGCACGACTCCAAGGCCACCGTTATCGTACTCACCATTCAATACTGTCTCATAGACGTCAATCGCCAACTTATCGGCGTGCTTGGCCCTCCAGAATGCTGCCATCCTCGACCTGATGGCTCCATCTGCCGACCCAGGCGACCCTCCGCCTCTACCTTCGCCCATCCTCACACCTACCACCCCGACGAAACCGTCACTCCATACCACAGATACCAATGCTACTCTATCGACTATACCCTCAGACGAGGATCGCTCCTCAGAAGATGGCTCGTTCAGGAGTAGTCCTGGCCGACAGCAAACCTCGAATCCCTCCTCCATCTCCGATGCAACACCGGATGCAGATGAAGACGGTTGGAACAGCAATGGAGGCATCATACCTGCTGCTGTGACACAACCAGACCGTCAAGAGTTGTATGCGCCTGTCGCAAACTCACGGAGCCGAAGTAGCAGCAGCGCTACCAATAAGAAGAGCGTGAACAGCGACGGCGTCCAGCGACTTACGGCAGCCGAGATCAAAGAGTTGGCCAATGCGCCCGAGTCTCTGCCTATCGCTCCGGCCCCAGCACGGAGGTCGCTGGATCAGGAATACGTTGCTCAGTTCTCCGATCAGCGCGAAGCCATTCGGCAATCCATGTCACGATACCCCGAGATCCAACATCCAGATACGTTCTTCCCACCGACGAGTGCCTCAAAGGAACCCCGTACAGCTCGAAGCTTCAGAGAGCCGATCAGGAGACCTTCACCTGCGCCACGCACATTGTCGACTCCTCCGACATCGCGAACTCAGTACTCGGAGATCCCGTCAGGCACCGTCTCCCCAAGACGGTACTCTTTCCAGCCAACTCCTCACCTTGCGCCACTACATCTAAATGTTGGCTTTGACGGCGCAGCTTCCTCGACACCTTCTCCTGCTCCGTGGACGGGACCCTCTTCCCTTCCAACTCAGCCAGCTCACTCACCGCTTCCCCGCCCACCGTCACCGATTCCTCCAATGATACCCCTGCCGCCCATGTCTTTGCCAACCCACCTGCAGCTTGAGCTTGCCGCCCAACGACCGAGTCCGCTATATATTCACCAGTCTCATACCGCCGATATTCCTTACGAGTCAAGTGCCGTCAAATTCGAGCGCCTCAAGAATGTGTTGCTCCTTCCTTCATATCTCGAAAGAACTCTCTACTTCGGTGCTCTTGCGTGCCTCGACGCATGGCTTTACACATTCACCATCCTGCCGGTCAGGTTCTTCATGGCTCTGTGGATCCTTGTCAAATGGTGGGCCTATGTGATCGGCAAAGAAGCACGCTGGGTCTTTGGGTTCGTATGGTCGGGTATTGGCCGATTATGGGAGAGGGAGCGTGGCCGAGGCGGTGAGCGTTCACGACGGCCTAGCGAGCTCTCTGAGCCTATGCGGTCTAGAAGTCGCAGCGGTGTAAGCGAACATGCTGTGGATGTCGACGTTGCAATCACGAACCCTGCAGAGCGTCAGCAGTTCTTGCGCAGGGCGTCGCAGACCAGCCAGAGCGGTATTGGTCGAATCAAGTCACCCACAGGTCCGAGCCATAACCCTGGACCGAGAACTGGCACGTTTCGTCAGCATCGTAGAACGAAGTCAATGCCTTCGAGTCTGTCTGCGTTTCACAAGGCTGATTTGCTGCAGGGGTGTGTGATTCTGTGTAGCTCCATCGCGCTTATGTCACTCGATGCGAGCCGCATGTACCACTTCATCCGTGCCCAGTCAGCTATCAAGCTCTATGTCATCTACAATATCCTCGAGGTCGGCGATCGGCTACTCTCGGCCCTGGGTCAGGATATCTTGGAATGCCTCTTCAGCAGCGAGACGTTGTCTAGGAACGCGTCCGGCCGGTCGAAAATCCTGCTGCCCTTAGGCATGTTCCTTCTTGCGCTTGCATACAATTGCTTGCACTCTATCGCATTGTACTACCAGGTCATCACGCTCAATGTCGCAGTCAACTCGTACTCGAATGCCCTGCTGACACTCCTACTGTCGAACCAATTCGTGGAGATCAAGAGCACGGTTTTCAAACGCTTTGAGAAGGACAACCTCTTCCAACTTACCTGCGCCGACATTGTTGAGCGGTTTCAGCTATGGATCATGCTTCTTATCATTGGCATGCGCAACGTTGTTGAGGTTGGCGGACTCTCAGTACCAGGTGCCGGACTGGACGTTGGGTCCGATGACGCTGGACCGAGGCACACTTCCTCGAACATGCCGGCTAGCTTCACCATGATACCATCATGGCTCATGTCTGGCGAGGTACTATCACCATTTCTCATTGTGGTTGGGAGCGAGATGCTAGTTGATACGATCAAGCATGCCTATGTGACGAAGTTCAACAACATCAAGCCAGCCTTTTATAGTAGAACCCTTGACATTCTCTGTAAGGACTACTATACTAATGTAAGTCCTCGCGCAGCCTAAAAGATTTGTTGTAACTAACATCACTAGGCTTTCTCGGCACCTTCGCTTACACGCCGACTTGGGCTCGCGGTCATACCGTTGTCGTGTCTCTTCATCCGCGCATCCATTCAGACTTATCACATGTTCTTGTCGACGCATGTGCCGATGCCTGGGCCGCCGACTACGCAAACTTCACTGAGCGACCCTTCGGCAACACCTTCGTCACCAGCGGTACTTGCCGCGTTGACACGATTTGACTCGCTTATTCGGGACTCGCTGGGCCGAGCTACATACGGGTACCCTTATGGTTCGCCACTGAACTCTCGACCATGGTACTCCTGGACCTCAGACGACTTCATCGCTACATTGACCATGGTCATCGTCTTCTTCATTGTCTTCCTTGTTCTTCTCATCCTCAAGCTCCTTCTGGGTATGCTTCTGCTCAAGTACGCCAGGAACCGCTACGCGAAGATGAAGACGCGTGACCAGGCCGTTGCTCGTGGCACACTCGAGAGGGAGTCATATGAGTCAGCAGGAAGACGCGTTGGCGGCTTTGGGCATATTGAGGTTGGCGAGGAGAGACAGCGTTGGATCCACGCCGACAAGACTGAGGGGCTAAGAGATGCCAAAGGAATCGGCGGGAAGAGGGGAGGAGCCGATGGGGAGAAGAAGAAGCAGGAGGTGGACTTTCAAGGGGTGAATCGCTATGACATGGTATCGAAGCGCATTTGGTAGGCGTTTGGGGGTGACGTTATTCGATTCTGCATTTGCTTCCTTTCTCCAGAGCATAGGCCCTCTTCGAGGATGCACCTGGCGTTTTGATAGTTTGAACGGCGTGTTTCACATTAATTACATCTTTTCTCTAGCATTCTCAGTCCACATCAAGTGTCGTCGAAATTACTCTCACTTGAGGCAGGGATCGGCATCACGGCAACGAAAAGGTAGGCATTGTATAAAGCACCGCATTGCCCAGATACTTGGAGTATCCTAGGAGAAGATATGTCACTAGCGAAAGCATATGTACTCAAACCCTATGTACCATCACAATCACCGTCGACAACGGCTTTATCACAGACACTGTGAGTACCAATCGTTGCTGTACTTGCAAGTTCCGGAAGAGCAGCACTTCGGACCAGTGAATCCTGAGCCACCGCACTGACCATACAAAGCAGCACAGCTACCACCACCACCGCCGTTTCCATTAGTGGGGTTCGAGGGGTTCGATGAAGTCGTCGTCGTAGGCTGCGAGCCGCCGCCGCCGCCGGTGTTGCCGCTAGGGTTCTGCAGAGTGAGAAGACCAGGCCTGTAGGGGAGCCTATTGTAGTCTGAAGGGTTGTCATTGGGGTTGCGACCCTGGTAGAGAAGCTGCAGTTTGCAAGCGTCGATCTCGAAGGTCTGGTCGGCTGTCGTGCGGACGAGCTCGCCATGGCTGATGTCGTTGGTCCAGGTAGCACCGCTGTTGGCCTTGCCGGCGAAGGGGTTGTTTTCTGAGGCGGCTTGGGGAGTCCAGCTGCCGCCGAGGGAGGTGGCGGTGAAGGAGCGGAAGAATCGGCCGTTTGCACCCATGGCCTCGACGATCATGAGGTATTTCTGGAGGCCTTTGAGCTTGTAGACCTGGACGGCTTCGAAGAGGTTCGCTTGGGTGTCCTGCATGATGGTCTGGTAGGAGGAGCCGAAGCTGCCGGGGAAGTTGCCGATGGGCATGCTGGAGCGGTAGATGCGGCCGTTGTCACCGCAGAAGAAGAGGTACATGGTCGTGGAGTCTGCAATGAGGGTCTGGTCGATGGGACCGGTGCCGGAGTCGGTGATGCTGCCTGTGAAGAGCGGCTGCGCGGCTCCCCAGCCGTTGGGGTTCGTAGGATCAGTAGAGGTCTTATAGAGGAATGGCCACTGTCCCCATTGGTATGCAAGGATCCAGATGCTCTTGGGTGCGAAGTAGAAGAGCGTAGGAGCGACGGTGCCGCTGCTCATAGCGTTCTGGCTGGCACTGCCCATCTGGCTGAAGTCGCTGAAGAGGCCGAAGTTCATGGAACCATAGGCGTTTTCGTACTTGGTGGCATACACGAGATGCTTGCCCTGGTACGGAGCAATGGTGAAGTCCTTGAGGGAGGCCCAGCCGCTCTTGGGCTGTGCGAGAACGCCGCTGGAGGACCAGCGGTAGCTGGAAGGGAGATCACATTGTGCGGAGGCGGAGCTGATGAGCAGGGAAGCGAGGGTCAAAGGTGAGAACTTCATCTTGACAACGTCAAATGGTCGAGCTAGGGGCTCGAACTGGCTGAGGATCTGATTGACGATCAATGGGATACAGTTTCAAGGGCCCTTGGCGAGATCATCTGGATGTGGCAGGGAGGATGACGATCTTGTTTATATATGTTTCTACCAAGATCTATGTGCGGGCTGCTGTCTTTCGCTCTCTTCGCGTACGTTTACTTCCAGTCACGAAGTTGGACAGCCGAGATACGACACCCCGTCAGGCTATCCACGGAAGCCACACCAATTCAACCTTGGTCCGGGCCCACGATGCCAATTTTCTCACAGCTTACAGGACCGCTTCGGCAGTTTCGCCAAGGGGCCTTTGCATATAATAGGGAATCCGGGGTCGCTCGTTCCGGGTGACCGGGGCCTCTATGTGGACGCCACGATGCGACCCTAGGGCATAGTGAGAAGAAACAAAGCCCCCAGCATGTGCCCGATATTGAATCTGGACCAGGAAAGGCAGTTTCTGGGTCGGTATCTGTTTATGCGCTCCACTCAGACCCCGGACGCCACCGCATAGGTGAATTCTCCTTGGTGCAGAAATTTACCGAGGTGAGATGACGAACTCTGGGCTGTTGCGCGTGTTAGTCGCTTTTGGTTATGATAGCGCAGGATACAGAAGGAGGGGGTGGACTTTTGCCGAGAGAGTTGCTGTGGGTAATGTTGGATCAAGAGCATGGGTTCAGATGGGGATATGAGGGGTTCTAGATCTGTTTGGATCGTGGGCGGAGGTTGGGGGTTTTCCATGGAAGAGGGAGAGGATCCCCGTTGGAGACGGCTGCGAGCTGGTTTACTCCTCACCCGTGATTTGGGGCTGTATTGAGTAACCGACAAGGAATGAGTCGTGCGCTTATAAGTGCTAGGCGAGCAAGACCGGATTCCTTGCTCTATCATTAGACAAGCCGGCGTTGATAGGCATGGTCGATACGATTCCGGAGCGCCCTCTTCCCCTTCTTTGGTCTGGAGATCGTTGGTCCGGCATTCTTAGCTGCAGGTTGTCTCGGTTTATGCCGAGCACCCCTTTTCAGTTCTCCAGATCGTTAGGCTAGCTTCGGCTACGTCTGCTTGTATGTTAGGCGCGTTGGGCTCATCCTACCTATGGTTGCAGATGGTGAAGGATCCGCACCCTGTGGCACGGGGCCACATAGAGATAAGAGACTTGCAGAACGAACCTTGTGAAGCATGATCCCATTTAGCTGACACCAATCTATTTTGCGACAGAACTTCTCGCTTACTACAATTAGACATTGACAAGCTGCTCCGACTTCCCGTTTGGCCCTTGCCACATGGGTCTAGCCTGAGATCGCAATTCAAGCCACTGGAAGCAAAGAGATAATTATCCATATTACAGATCAGCTGCCATACGCATACTAAGATACCAAGTAACAGAATCAAGCGAAATCAAGCAAAGCACCCTCTTGTTGTCTCACACACCAAGACCGTCTTCGTCCAAGGACCATAACCTGTGACCGTCTATGTTGGGATGACCGGGACAAACGGTATGATGGTCGCTGTCTTCCATATCACGGCACATGAACCACAATCAATACCCTCGGTGATCGTCGTAGTCGTAGGGTAAGCTGTTGATACACTATTTGGAAGTATGCCGGGCAGCAGAGTAGTGCTTGTGCAAGACAGGTCAGCAACTCCTGGCGGAGTGATGGTCCAGGATAGTGGCGAAATCTATTCCTCCTTGTGCATGACTTCTTCCTTGACATGTCCGGCATCCTGGACAGCCGGGGGCTCTTGGGTCTTCTCAATGGACGAGCCCGCACCCTCCTCTATTGGCTTTGGCTCAAGGGTGGCCAGGGGGGCGGGGTCTTCACTTGAGGCCTCCAACGTGGGCTTCTTCGCTTCATCACCATCACCCATAAAGTCCCCGATAGAAAACAGAATCCAAATGCCCCGGCTTTCCTTAGTTGTTCCCTCGGGCCCGTTGCCATTCGGGAGGACGAAAGGGACTGACCCAAGTGGGGAGCCCTGTAGTAACTCCAGCGCGCGAGCCTGATACAAGGCTACCGTCAGCTTTGGGAATATTTATTAAGGTGTTCGTATGAGTTAACCCATACCAGTGAAACAGTCCCAGTGGCCTCGAGGGCTTTCGCTAGTTTCTGAATGGCCTCAGTCGATACAGTCTCACCCTTGGCGTCTCGCTTCTGAGGTCCGCTTGACGTGACGGTCTGCATGTTTCGAACCGTAAAGATCAGTGTGCGGCTTCAAAATAGGTCTCTTTGCTCTACATACCGCTTCGTCAGGCTCAACGGCCTCAGGTCGACTCTTTTTGTGGTTGAGAATACCCAACAATGGGACCGTAACCGCAGAGGCAACAAACGTTGGGAACTTGCTGATCCAATCCTGCTTGGCCATCGTCTTAACCTCGCCATCAGGGTCGTAGGCGAGATACAGTTCCTGCTTAGGAGGTTCTGTCGGACGGGGACGGTCGGCGAACGGTCTCAGGGTCCGGGTGAGCCTGTCGGGGCTAAAGGCCGTCTCGATAGGTTCCCGAGGGCCGGCAGCTGCAGTCACAGAGGACTTGAGATCCTCGTCAATCAGAGGCACAGTTCGGCTGCTAGAGCATCTGATGACAGCCAAGGCATCAGTGCTGGCGACTAGCGAGAGCAGCGCAATGCTGCTCGTTGCCACAGTGAGCTTCATGGCGAAGGGTTGAGAAGGTCAGAGGTGGAAACGGGGAATACTCTGATATTGAGCTCGGAAATTGTAGTTGAAGGAGGAAGGAAAGCCCAAGGGAAGTTATTTCCAGCAGGTAGCGTATTAGTATTCTAGTGATGAAAGCGCCACCGTCGAATCGGCCTCAACATTCTGACAGACTTGGAAGGTTTCACTGGAAGTAGGTTCCGAGCGGAGCAGTGTAGCTGAAGCTTGTGCTCTTATTGGTGTTGCTCCCAGGAGAGCCTGTGACTTTTCATCACCTTTTTGTCACTGCCAATGGCTTCTGAGTAAATCCCGATCTTGTAACGTATGGTAGGAGCCACGTAAGACGTTAGTGTACCATGATCCCTGTGCTTGATGCCGTAATGATCCAGCACGCTTGTCGTGGAGTTCCTGTCAACCTGCAATGACGGAGTCCTTCCTCAAATAAACCAAGGAACAGGAGTGTCACAGTTCACCAGATCTGCCCACGACAGAGAAAAACGCTGAGCGTGAGGGTCTCGTCCAGTGTTACCTGGGCCACTTCCAGCATCGGCCCTCAGGTCGACCTGCTTCCAGAAAGCTTCCACAATTCCTCTCATAACCCTCACATTCCCAATGCCCCTTGACACATCCATCTTGTCAAGCACTCGCAGAACTCTCACCCTTACATTGTCATCTATCGCCTCGCAGGCAATGATAAACAAAGGCCATGGACACGTGGCCACCTCCAGTCTATCAAGTGCCTCTAGAGCGAGGGAGAGTATGGCTGGTCGGACCGTATTGTCATCGTGGGATGGCACGACTTCAAGAAGGTATAAATGTGCCGCCAAGCGGTAGAGCTCGGCGGTGGAGAGAATTTGTATGCGTCGAAGAGGGGTGATTGCAGACTCCTCTTCGGGATGGATGTGCTGTCTCAGTGAGTTTAATTGATGTTCAAGAATAAGTCTTTGTGAAGTTAATTGGTCGTGAAGCCTTTCTCGCGTTTCGTTCTGACGCAGTATCGAAGCTCGCATGCGGTTGACTCGATGGATGATCTCGATCACTCCAGTTGAACAGCCCAAAGAGCCGACAATCTGGTATGTCAGTGCATCGCGCTCTAGAGACGTATTTGCGTTTCGCCGAACTCACGATGGTCTTGTTCCCTTCAGCTCCTTCCAGGAGCTGGAGCAAATCTAACTCTTGTGGGTTCTCTCTCAGAGGCTGCGTAAAGCAGGCCAGGACCTCGTGGTAAAGGAACCATGTCAGCAAGAAGCTGGATTTAAACCGCGGACTGTGACTAGCGGCGAGTCGTTGAAGCATAAACCGCGCGCCATCAAGATGCATGTGCCAGTTCCCTTCTGCCTCATCAAAAACCTTGTTATGATATCAACAAAGCTGTCCGGACAACAGAATAAGGTCAGCTTCCAACTCACGCTATACACACATAACATCATGGATGCTGCTATTTGTGTATCTATCATGTCGGTTTGATTTCGATCGGAGTTGTACAGCCCATTGCCCATTGGTGGACCACCTATGCGGAGGGACTCGACGAGGCTTCTGACGGCGTTGAGCTTGTAGGGCAACGCAGCCTGAGTTCCGAAGTGATGATATGCAGAGACTGCAAGCATAGCGTTGAATAGCGACATGGAAGCCTGGTCTCTGGCTGAAAGTGCCATGGGGAGCAGCTCGGAGCGAAAACCATTTGGAACCTGGGTGGTTGATATCATGGCTGATATCCTTCTTTCGTCTGCCTCAAGTCAGTTCGTGTCCTAATGTTCCGGATCTCATGTCCTTGACTTACAGTATGAAAGCAACGAAGCCTCTTGACCCAGGATCGCTTGGTGCAAACACAGGCTTCTTCGTGGCGCCGGAAGCATAGGGCTCGAGACTAGACGGCTCGGATTCTGGTTGCCGGTTGACAGTATGATGTCCTCACTTGTGACATTCAGAAATTGAGTTCCGTAGTGACGAGGCCAAGCAGCCTCTGCGGATGGAGAAGCAGGTGAATGAACCAGCTCCCCAAGCTTCCGGCGCCCGTCTGGCTGGTCGGGCCATGTGAGGCGAATGTTGTATCCTTCACATTCGCGACCTGAACGTTCGCAGTTGGCGCAAGATGGGAGAGATCTGTCGCATCCGATCTTTCTTTCTATTGATTTTGATCCCATTAGCGCCAGCATTGTTAGACGCAACAGGAACTGGTGTTCTGTTCGATCCGCAGCGTACGTGTGTTGCTCGTCTTATGATTACAATCGCTGGGGCATGCATCGATCTGTGAAGTAAGGATTGCACTTACTTTTACACGTCCAGCAGCTCTGTCGAGCTGTGCCTCTTTCCATGTTCCCCCTGCCACGACGACCCTGCTCCGCCAATTCTCTGCCTACGACAGGGGGTCAGGTGCACCGCTGTACTCGCCGCGACGCATATTGTCGACAACAAGACGACTACACCCAATAGCAGGGCTTGCCAATCGAGAAGGAATTGCTCTATCGGGTGAGCTCTCGGGACCGTTCGTCTGCAAGAACAAAGGCAGGTGATGGGCAAAGGCTAAGGATGGATAGTTCTGGGCAGGCAACACGAGGGGTACGAGTTCTTCTACCTTGGCCTGTTTGGTACTGGTTGATGGATCCACGATCTACGGAATCCGAAACCGAGTAGCAAGTGCGCATCCCTCGAGCGATTCTTATAAGTCTCGGCGGAGATTAGCGCCCCGGCCCGGCCATAGGGATGAGTGCCCAGCCAACGAGTTCCTGAGATAGTCGAAAGACTTGTTGGCTTGCGGCCTCAGCTTCGCACAGCACCCCACAGAGCTTCAGATGTTGCACCACTTCTACCAACCCAGTAGAAGGTTATTGAGGCACCCATGTTTGCTGGTTGCAATTGGTTACAAGCATTTGCCGGACCGGCATACCCTGGTAGGGCTTCAGCTGTCTAAGGCCCGCGGATGGTCTGCCTTGCATGATGATTAGCCGATACCAATATGTATGCCAAGGGTATCTCACAAGGCTGCCCATAGTGAGAAGGATCGTTTCCAATGGACCAATTAGCATACTTATACCTTAAGACATGAATAAAACATGATCCATCGTTGACAGATTGATCTTTGATCTTTAATATCCTTGGCGTTCAAAGCTTACGCTTGTCAGATTTCCCGTTGATCGTCGTGCCGCCGGACCCAGTGAATGTGCGTTGAACATTGCATGGAAGATTTAACTTCCATGTACAGGCCTGCAGAATGCAAGCCTGGTTTGACTTGCCGTTGTGTTCATGCCGACATTCGAGTTATTCGCAGTATCGTGGAATCTATCACCTCCAGGTTGCATCACAACATGGAATACCGGCATATCCAAGACATCTGACAACCCGGTGAAGCGAATAATTGCAATTTCTTTCCATTAAAAGCCGCAGGTGACCATGCTTGTTGTTTGTGGGTACTGAATTCTGTGAAGCCATACTCAACATTTAGCCCGCGCGGACCAAGCAAGCCACAATTTTTGGAATGGGATCATGGTGGCAACTGTGGCTGCACGACTAGGCGAGACACGTTGAATAGCCAAGGCACGATGCTCCAGCTCTGAAGCAAATGCAGGGGTTGTATTTGGTTGCAAAGTCTATCCCCTGGGGACCCGTAGTTGGGTAGAGTCCCATCTCCGTCGACTAACACGCCTGAGTACCCACCCAGGCAACGAGGTCTACAGGACTTACCCCAAATGATGTGAATCCACGCTTGACGAACACTCATACGGCAGCCAAAGAGGAGAGCCTCAGCCTTGAGGATGAGACAGTTAACCTGGCCTGGGAGTATCACGGGCACTGAGGGACCCGATGTCGGTCGAATAAGGGTGCTTTTATCTCATGACTGCTTAGGAACATGTGACCGAAGTTTTGAGACCACTTGCTGTAAAACATTGAGCCTTGTCATTTCTCCCAACATGCTCGTGGGGATACCTGAGGAATTTGGCGCCCACCATCCCGTTCTCTTCCTAATCGCTTAAGGAAGTGGCATTCGGATCCGCGCAAGCTGTCACGATTCGTGGCGTCTCATAGGCTCCACTTGGTAAAGGCCCCAAGTATTATTACTATGGCTGTGAAGCGGGAGGGTATTCACGATCCTGACAGATTGCCGATGCCGCAGGTAGCAAGCCCTACACCCTTGGTTGATGATCATTCCTGCCGGTTGACAATAAGGGAAGGTCATAAAACCCAGCCGGGTAGGCTGATGAACGCAATTATTGAGTTCAGTCAAATATCTGGGCGTGGTACTTCAGTTTTCTCCACACTGTTGACGCTATAGTGTGAGACGGGACAAGAGAATTCCCCTAAAGGGCTAGAATCCCCCGGCCTGTCAAGGTATGTGGTCTCGGCGCTGAGGCACATGCAGGTGAAGCACAGCCCCTTCTAGAGAGAGGATACAACCAACTGCTAGGAGGACGATACCAAGCTATAACGACGCACCTTGGACGTGGACGAGAATGGGAGCAGTGTAAGTCTCTTGAGCTGCAAGCTTTGGCAGTCAGAAGCTATATTTTGCTCAGTTGCCACGCCGCCTCCCGGAAAGTCATGATCCAACGGCTATGCTGCTACTGAAAGACTAAATACTGGATCTTGTGCTTGAGCACACTCTCAATCTTCACTCCTCAGCACGTCTTGCTGTAAGCTCGCAAGGTCATGGTTGTTCAGGAATCTTATGACATCCGTCAGCTGGCCGAATTTGGGTCCGAGATGAGCGGAAGGGCCGATTTGCGGCTCCTGAGGGATGGATGATCAGCCCGGACCCAAGAACCGAGGCAGGTTTCTAGGCTGATGATGGGGACTGTTCCTATAGTGCCCCTGGAATTAGCTTTTGTCAAGACATCAAGCATCATGCCGGCTTCCACCTTGCTAGGTCCATGGTAGTTGAACACATCCTTCGGTATAGCAAGCGAGCGCTGATCGATGATCTGCCACGGCTGTGCCGCTCGTGGGGCCCCGGCTCTTCTTTTCGGTAAATGGCTAAATGATGTGGATAGAGAGTCTCAACCCCTTAAATATGGTGAAGCCAGGATCAGGATGTCTTCCCCTTCTCCTTGGGAGGGTAAGACGTAATACTCTTGCTCTCGCACGCAACTTCATAATCCCCTCTCCAACTCTGTGACCATGAATGAACTATATTGTAACAGCCAATCAATCAGAAAGCGTATGTTCATTATCCTTACAAGTTGACTAGATTCTGTGTTTGCAAAACAAAATCGGACTGTAAGCTCCCCCGTCGCATCCGGCCGAAGTGGATGATTGCCTATATCATGCTTATCAAGATCTTCGCAACAACGCCACGCGTTCCAAGTAACGAACCACTCGAGAACTACGAATCCAATGAACAATCCGTCTCTTCTTGGTTCCCCCCTGCCCTGGAAGGCTAGCCTGGTCCCTGTCTCGCCTATTTGCTAGACCAAGTCTAAGCGGCGGGATCCACAAGACCGGTTGACTAGTCTTGACAGACCGAGCTGAAAACATGTTCAGCGGACGACATTCATCCGAATAAGCGCAGAGCGGATATGCGAATTTCAGTTTGCATGTGAAGGGATGGCATTTGGGCCAACGCCGACCTGCTTTGCTTCGTTTGCCACGCTGAAACGAAAACTCATGTCGGATTTCGCCGAAGGTTCGTCACACTAAATATCATTCTCCAATGGTCAGGGCACCTAACACTAGTCAACATGGGGTTCGGAGTAGCAACGATGATCGGAAAAGGTTGACGGTAAGCAACTGTGCGTCTTTGCAGAAATAGCCACAACCTTGTCAGCGCTGACAAGAACGTAAATGGCACCTCCGGCCGGGACGGTTTGAAAACATAATGGGATTGCAGGTCAATATGATTTGCATCATACGTCAAATTGAGAAATTTTGCAAGCTGTCAGAATGTGGCTTCGGTCTTCTCCGTTGCGGCGCGGTTCGAAAGTTAGTGCAGTACCCACTCCTCCAACGGCCATCGGCAACTTGAAACTGTGTAAGTGGGAAAGCGAGTCAACCAGCTTGAATCAGGCCCGAGATCAGACCATTGTGACAAGGGAACGGTGACAAGGGAACGGTGACAAGGGAACTATATGCAGGAGTACTCGCAAGCTTGCGAGAGGTCAGTCAAATGTCCTGATTGCACTCTCCAAATCATATCCCATGTTGAAAAGGGTGAGTTGTGATTATCATGAGCTCGGCAAAAGCTATTGCCGCCGCCAAATTTCTAAGAAGGGATTGTTTGCTCCTTTCACAACGCCGAAATCGAGTTGTGTTTTACATCCTCATCGTCACTGATGGATCAATCGGCGCTGTTGGCATGCCCTGACTCCATGGCTGTGTTTGACCACCACCAGCCGGCCATCCAAACTCCGACATATCGTCCCACGCCCAATCCGTCATCCAGTCCATCCCGTCGCCATTACCATTACCATTCCATGCACCAAGTGCTTGGATCGAACCAAATATACTGGGGTTTCCCGCCCCGAGGATCGCCCCTCCCATGCCAAAGTTAAGGTTGGAGCTCCTGTCAGTGTTCTCGCCGTCTTCAGCCGGTACCGGTGCGCCTTCCAAACGTGCTCGCTCCTTCAGCAGCTCAAGACCAGTCCTTGAAGCCTCGGTGGCCTTCTCAAGGATAACATCGTGGATAGCAGATCGTTCTGCCCCCTTTTCCGTCATTTCATGTCGAGCCATCGCAGCGCTGACAAAACACAGCATCTTCACTCCCGTCTCACCCGACCGGATTCTCCGTTTTGCTAATTCTATCGTTAGTTTGATGTAGACCCTCAACTCCCGCGATCCCATTCCTTCATCGAAGCCGGTGGGGAAATAACCCATGCTGAGAGACTGCTCCTCTTTCAGATGAATAATTCGAAGACCAATGCCCATCATACTCTGTGCAACGACATTCCGAATCATCCCGGCCCCGTTGTTGAGAAAACGTGCAAAGTCATGCTCTGGAACAGTCTTGGGAGTTACGTCGTCCTCCTCGTCTTCTTTCGAGATGAGGTGGCAGAGACGTGCTGTCTTCAGGGCACTGTCGAGGAACATCTTGCGAGAGAAGTAGAAGCGTGGGTCTTCAAGTGATTGAATAATTATTGGCTGGTGAAGAGTGTTGAAACAGCGGTAGACTGCCAACTCGGCCAGCTTTACGTGGAAAGAGTTGACAGGACCACTGTCAGGTGTACCAGGCGACTTCTTCTCACCCGAGGCTTTGAGGTCGTGGAGTGTCTTGGTTAGAAAGCGGCACTCTTTGACAAGCTTCGAATTAAGGCTGAGAGTCGCGTTGTAGGAGTCGTTATTGTGTACGCCGTTTATGTGGCGTATAATATCGAGCCGAATGGACAGTGACCTGTGAAGGGCAATTTGCGTTGATGATTGAGTGGCGACTTTCAATGTTGGTATCTCCGAGCCAGGAGGCCTCTCCTTCTCATTCTCATCGGTGAGTTCGTCGTCATTGAGGTTCGCAGGTGGCAAGGTATCATAATCCACACTATCCATCAGAGACGAAGCACCCGCATCGATGGCGAACTGAACGTCCAGCTCCATCACTGTCGCCCACAACCGCCTCCTCATCTCGGCCCTATACACCGACATGGTGCCCAGCTTCTGAGGATCGCGATGCAGTCCCATGTATACGGCCATACGTAACAGCTGTCCGCCACCGATCCAAGTAAGATCTGCCCCAACCGAGCAGACTGTACGGGCGAGGCAAATGAGGCACATGATCTGCATGCCCATGTATGTGAGACGGTCTTTCTCTGCAGGCAGCATCATCCAGAGTTGCGCCTCGTATACCCACTGCATGGCCGACTGGCGTAGCGTAAAGGTATCATCTTGAAGTGCAGCGCCAATGGCCAGACAGAGCTGCGTCTGCATGATGAAAGGCATGCTTGCAGACTCGGGGTTTTGCCACAAACGCTCATACTCGCTCCGGAAGCTAGGGATGTGCAGGATCCGCAGAGGGCCTTCGAAAGCACGGATGTAGTTCTCAATCAGCTGATCAGCCAGTGCACGGGTAGGGAGAGAACGGCCTAGGTTTGTCGACAGGAGTGGCTGTAGACGAGCCTCCTTTATACTGCGTGCAAGATCCTTACACCGTGTAAGGTTCCAAAAGACTTCGTCTTTGCTGCTTTCAGCATGAACAAGGATGCTGAGCTCGGTAGGGAAAAGATAGGCGCCGTGCATCCAATGGCCACAGCTGTAGTATCTCGTCTTGACGATTGTGCCCTTCTCCTGATGTTGAAGAGTCGCCTGTCCGGGCCATCTTCTTGGTCCTTTGTCATTGCTGTCTACCTGCTTGGTGACGCAGTTCAACTTCTCCTGCAGGAAGTTGACTCTTTGAACAAGCCAATCAACATCTGGAGACTTGTCCGTTGATGAACCATCGACTGAGGTCTGATTGCTTGATCTGGGTTGGGGTTCAGGCGGCTGTATAACGCCCTTAAGGGTAGACCAGACTCCAGCAGTTGAGCTTCGCCGCGTCACGGGCGCAGGTCGGATGTCATACTGTCGAGAAGCACTTGAAACTGGAAAGCCCTTTGGCTCTGTAGTCGTGCTGTCGTTTTTCTTGCTTCCTCTCACAGCAGGAACATGAGTCGGTGCATAAGTGCAGGGCGATATCCTCGCCTTGAGACAAGGTCCACATGGCTTGTTCCGATCGCATTTGACTTTTCTCTTACGACACTGCTCACATGCAAGAGCCGGGCGACGACGCTTCTTCTCACGATGATGCTCTTGCGTAGACTGATGCGTCTCTGAGACTGTAGTTGGCGGCGAGTGGGAGTCTGACTGGTGATGTTCCTCGTGATCGCTACTCAACGCGTCTGGTGATCCGCGACGGCGTTGGCTAGAATCGGACATTTCGCCGACAAGGTGATTGCAATGAAAACTTAACGGTATTCTCAAATGCCCGATAGGCTGTAGGAGAGAGAAATGAACGGCGAAAGCACGATGAGGATGTGCGAGGAAGTAGATGATGTGAACGGATGCTTCGGGGAATTGCGAACGGGGAAAAGACCGAGTCGGTACTAACAGACCGAGACCACATTTGCGTGTCGGTCTGTTAGCACTACTCCAAGCTAACGCGGCTCACATCTATCATTCTATTTGCTATTACATTGTTGTTCTGCCAATATTTGTTGGTGTTTTACACCCTTAATAATATATTTGATTGTTGATGTATTACTTACAATGTTGCCATCTGTTACTCTATTCATTGACTCTAAAAGCTCGCCTTGCTAGAGCTGGCATTGTTCGGTCCGGGAATCTGCGTACGCAAATTCACCGACACGCCGTGTAATACGCCGATGCACGGTGCCAGCTCTCTCGATCGACTCAAGGAAGCCATTGGCTGGAACCGCGATGTTCATTACGGTTATCAGATCCTGCCATGTCTATTTGTGGAGATCTAATTCGTCTTCTTCCCTCTTTTGGCCTAATTCCTCACAGCTATGAGTCAATCCTGCCCACGACGCACGAGGGCACTTACGGTGTTTCGGTCATCTGCATTGTCCGCTCCGCAAGGCTGAAGCTCTTATCAGATCGGAGGGCATAAAATGTTAAGAGGGAGAGCAAGGCTTTGGGATGTTAGTTATAGCTCATGAATTTGTATTCCAACACATGTCAGTCTTCTGAGCATATCTTGCACGCTCTTTACATACACCATTCCCATGTCCTCCAAACCTTTCGACGGGCCCGACGGCTCTAACAAAGAGAGCATCGATATTCCAAACGTACTACCATCAGATCATGAGAAATCTTCTTCCAACGCAGAAGATGACTTCCCAGACGGCGGCCTCCGCGCCTGGCTCGTCGCCCTGGGAGCAGGCTGTGCATTATTCTGCACCCTAGGCTACACCAACGCCTTCGGCATCTTCCAAGCCTACTACATGTTTGAGCTCATGCCCGAGCAGAGCGCAGACAATATTTCCTGGATCGGTGCTGTGCAGGCGTTCCTGATATTCGCCTCTGGAGCCATCGGCGGGCCTCTCTTTGACCGCTTTGGGTCGAAGGTCATATACCCAGCTGTGGTTGGTCATCTCTTTTCGATCATGATGACGAGCATCTCGACGAAATACTGGCATTTCATCCTTTCCCAGGGCTTCCTGAGTGGAATCTGTATTGGGCTGCTGATGTTCCCCGTTATGTCTGCTGTGCCTCAATGGTTCAATAAGAAGCGTGGAGCAGCGATGGGTGCAACAGTTGCAGGCTCATCTCTCGGCGGCGTCATCTTCCCCATTGTCCTGAACAACCTCCTTGAAAACACGGACGTCAGCTTCGGGTGGGCTGTCCGCATAGTCGGGTTCATAATGCTACCCTTCCTCTGCGTCACGATGCTGACAGTTCGGGGACGGCTTCCTCGGAGAAACACTCGTTTCTTTCTCCCAGAGTCGTTCAAGAACAGGATGTACGTTCTTCTCATTGTTTCCACATTCTTCACCATGATTGGCATGTTCGTCTCACTGTTCCTCATGCCGACGTACGCCATCACCAGAGGCATGGACTCCAGCCTGGCCAACTACCTGGTCGCCATTCTCAACACGGCGTCCTTCTTTGGACGAGTCATTCCCGGTGTCTTGGGTGACAAGCTCGGCAGGATCAACACCCTTGTTGCAGCAGGTCTCTCCACTGGAATACTCTGCTTCTGCTGGCCCCTCGCCAAGACAAACGCCAGCATCATCGTCATCTCCATTCTCCTGGGTTTCTGCTCTGGAGCTATTGCATCCGGTGCAAGCGTCGCCTTCACGCTCTGTCCCGATGATCCGAAGAATATGGGGACGTACATGGGCGTCGGGATGGCTCTAGCTGCGGGTGCTGCGATCGCGGGACCGCCGACAAGTGGTGCACTGTTGGACAAGTATGGCGGATTTGATCAGGTATCCTGGTTTGCGGGTGTTACGACGCTGTTTGGTGCAATGATTGCTATTGCTGCGAAGTCACAGTCAAAGATGGGATTGTTTGGGAGGACATGAGGGAGGACGAATAATTGGCAACTAATGGGCTGATTGAGCTGATTGAGCTGATTGATAGTCAAGGATTTGCATCAAGGCAGAGTGTTGATAGAACAGTGTTTCCGAGGCACGCATGAAACGGCGAGCATGTATCAATAGATTAGTGTAGACAACGCCGCTCTCTGAAGGATTTCGCCCTTCGCTTTGTGTACTTTAGCTGAAATCTCCTGAGGGAAGGTAAAGCAGTTGTTGATGCTGCGACTGGTACGTCGCTCAGATGACATTTCCGCTGGCGACGCCCGTGTTCGATCAACGAACTTTGTCTATATCTGATATACGTAGAATGGGTCTCGTCTATGAACTACTGTTTCTTATGATTCCATCTGAGCCAATGTTGTGCCACCTTGTCGGGTCTCCCAAGTCGTTGACCATACCCTAGAGAGCGGTGGGATTAACATCATGACCACAAGTCGACGGACCGCACCATTGCAGGAGATCAATCATAGCAGGCTACTTGGTTGGGTCAAAGGGATGAAATTGAACAATGTACAGAGGAGAAAACCACCGCCCAACCCAACGTGAGCATTAATCAAGTGTCATTGTACACAGGCTGCTGGCCTAGTAGTTCTTCCCTGGACGACCCCAATTCAAAAACCAACAACACAACTCTCGCCCCCACTCTCCATGTTTCGTCCATGGATACTAACATGGCTACGTTGCCAACTATACTGCTTCCCTTTCCTTCATCTCCTCTTGATATCCTTACGTCTCCAGTTCTATAGGTATTTGCTTTTTCAGACACTCTCCCACACCGACCCCGTCTCCTGCCACTTTACAGAAGAAGCTCAAGAGGGTTCTCGATAACCTTCTTGAGCTCGCGGATCCACTCGGCACCGACGGCTCCATCAACAACCTTGTGGTCGAAGCTGGCGGTGACGGTGATCTGGTCCTCGAACTCGACGCCGGTGGTGCCGTCCTCGTTCTCAACGGGGACAGCGACCTTCTTGGTGGTGCCGACGGCGAGAATGGCGGCCTGAGGAGGGTTGATGACGGCAGTGAAGTTGTCGACGGCAGGGTTCATGCCCATGTTGGAGATGGAGATGGTACCGCCCTGGTACTCCTCAGGCTTGAGCTTGTTGTCGCGGGCCTTCTTGGCCAGCTCCTTGACCTTGCCGGAAATGGACTCGAGGCCACGGGCGTCAACGCCGGTGACGATAGGGGTGATGAGGCCGTTGGGAGTGGCGACGGCGACGGAAACGTCAACGGTGTTGAACTGGCGGATAGTACCCTCGCGCCAGCTGGAGTTGGCGGCAGGGACCTTCTTGCTGGCAACGCCAATGGCCTTGATCAGGAAGTCGTTGACGGAGAGCTTGTACTTGCCGTCAGAAGAGGCGTTGAGAGCCTGGCGAAGCTTCAGGAGCTTGCCAACGGAGAGAGTGCTGGTGACGAAGAAGTGAGGGTTCTTGGTGGTGGACTCGACGAGGCGGCTGGCAATGGTCTTGCGCATGCTGCTGACGGGGATATCCTCGAAGGTGGCGCCGGGAGCAGTGATAGCAGGGCTGCTGACCAGCTTCTTGACGTCCTCTTCGTTAATGCGGCCACCCTTACCGGAGCCCTTGACGCCGGTTAGGTCGATGCCCTTCTCGCGGGCAAGGCGCAAGGCGGCAGGGGCGGCGTTAGGCTCGCGGTCCAGGGCAGGCTGGAGACGACCCTCGGTGGAAGTGTACTGCTCGGGCTCGGGGGTGGACTCGGGGGTGGACTCGGACTTGGAGCTGTCGGAGGAAGACTCAGCCTTCTCGTCCTTCTTGGGGGCAGCAGGGGCCTTGGCGGCACCACCAGCATCCTCGATAGTGAACTTCTCGAAGGCGGCGACATCGGTGCCTTCCTCGACGAGGATAGCGATAGGCTAAGGAGAGAAGATGTGTAAGCTAGACTGCTCAAAAGCAAGCTTCAATGGTCATGCGACGACCAAGGCAATCACCCTCGGAAAAAACTTACGCTGCCGACAGCAACATCCTTCTCGCCAGAGTCCCTGAGGATCTTGGCAATGACACCCTCCTCCTGGAACTCGAAGTCCATTTGGGCCTTATCGGTCTCGATCTCGACAAGGACATCACCAGGGGCGATGGCATCGCCAACCTTCTTCTGCCAGGCGCCGATGTTGCCGGCCTGCATGGTTGGGGACAGAGCAGGCATCTTCACGACCTGGTGATCGGGGAAAGAGGCGTAGCATCGGACGACGTGGGCGGAGAAACCCTGGCGAAGGGCATTGTGCGTCGGGGCGAGGACGCGCCTCCGGAGAGCGGCGCTCAACATGGCGAAGGTTGTGTGGTTGGTGGTGTTTGAGAAGGTGAGGAAGAGGGTCGAATTCGCAGCAAAGCTGTGTCGGAAGCTAAGCTGGGATTAGATGCGGGAGGCCCGAGTCCCGGCTGGCAATTGACGAGGAGGAGGAAGATTGAGCTGGAGGAACGACCGTAGAGATGGGGAGGAGAAGAAAAGAGAAGAGAGGGATGAGAGGGATTAAGGCGCGAAAGGGTGGTGATGATGAGCCCCGTTGTTGGTGGTGGTGGTTGGACACGCAGAACCAGAGTAACGCGGGAATTATAGGAGATGGCAGCGAGTGACACGCCGGGATTTCATGGAAGCAGCTAATTTTTTTCTTGGGAGGATTTCTGTTAGTGATTGAATCGCTTGGAATTAGTGGAGTTGGTCCCTGAATTTGGGCAACCACCCTGCTGTTGAGGATGAATGCGTCGCCTGTAGCTACAGGGCTGACGGGTTGCTTCAGCGAGCTCTAGTCGGCGCAATGCAGTCCACTGTTGGGAAGCAGTCGTGGATTTTTGGGGGAGCTTTTGGGGGAGGCTAAGCCTCATGGGGTATGGTGCGCCCGGGTATCCAGTGGAGACAGGCGAGCTGCGTAAAAAAGAGACGGCGACGGAGGAAGAAAGGGATATCCAAAGGTGTGCCGCTGGGCACACGGAGAGCACGGAAATGGGATCTTCTAAATACGGGAAAGGGATTAGAAGACATACGCGCGGGTCTGTGGGTTTTCTGCGATTTTTAATACGACTTTGAGCCTCGATTGATGGGCCCTTATGAGACGGCCGTGCCTGGCTGGCTACTGGACTGGACTTGCCTAGACACGATACGGCCTCAACATCGGAAAAAGTTGACCCTTTTCCCTTATCTCGCCGACTCGTTCCCTTATCGCTCCCGGACATCCTTCCCTGCCATTTCATCCTTGTGGACCTGCCCGGAAACACGTTACGACAAGCCATGTTGTGGCTGATGCTCACCTTCTTCCCACTCTGCCTCCGATCTGTGGCTGATGCTGACTTCCAGGTCGACACCCTGTCCTGTGGCTCGACTCCGCTGTGGCTGATGCTCCTGTGGCTGATGCTCCTGTGGCTTAAGGTTCCCTCACTGTCTCCATCTCCCCTGAACGTCACAGTGGGCCTTTCCCCCCGTAGTTCACTGGCCAAGTCCCCTGTAACACCGTAGCAGCTCCTCGGGTTGCGCGGCGCAAGGTGTCCACGTCCTCACATCTTGAAAGCATCTCATTCAACCATCCCTCCACGATCAACTACAATCGGGGCCATCACCTCGCTACCGCAGTCGACGCTCCTCCCCCGTCGTGCAGCCCCTCCTTTGAACTCGAGAATACCTGACTGGTATTTCGCTCGACTTGTCTTCTGCTTTTCAGCTAGCGACTTCGTCGACTCCCGGGCTACACGCATCGCTGCCGGGGCCCTCCTGAATACCCATCCTTTCTTGTCGACACCTTCCGACTTACCTCCCGCATATGGCCGATTGTCCTGACACTGCTCCCTCATGAGCTCCCTCAAATTCGTGGTGTCCTCTTTGGACGCCATTGCAGCCTCAAAAGATGCGCAACGCAATAAGCAGCTCGCCGAAACCTCCAAAAAGGCCCTCGACGCCATCAAGGAGACTGACCAGCTGCCGGACCCAGAGATCGTCTTCGCCCCTCTGCAGCTTGCTGCAAAATCATCAAATGTCCAGCTCACTACCGCTGCTCTCGACTGTATCGGAAAACTGATATCGTATTCTTTTTTCTCCGTTCCCAACCAAGACGATGCACAACAAGAGGCCTCCGAGGCTGCCGAGCGAGCACCCCTGATCGAGCGAGCCATCGACACGATATGTGATTGCTTCCAAGGCGAGACCACAGCACCCGAGATCCAACTGCAAATTGTCAAGTCTCTTCTGGCTGCCGTCCTCAACGACAAGATCGTTGTGCATGGCGCTGGATTGCTCAAGGCTGTGCGTCAGGTGTACAATGTCTTCCTGCTTTCAAGAAGCACCGCCAACCAGCAGGTCGCCCAGGGTACCCTTACGCAGATGGTTGGAACGGTGTTTGAGCGCGTCAAGACAAGGATTTCCATGAAGGAGGCCCGTATGAGCCTCAGTAACCTCCAGCACAGCTCCAGCAACGTTACATTCGACCATTCTGAGGCCCCCAACGGGGCGGCTAGCGTCGCCGATGACGATGAAGCCTCTCGTGCAGCTTCGGATTCGAATGTTGCCACGCCGGAAGCTGCTGCAAATGGAGGCAAGCTCACTCTCAAGGATCTCGAGCACCGTAAGAGCTTCGACGACTCAGCACTGGGAGATGGGCCAACCATGGTCTCTCGCCTCAAGCCCGCTCACAAGGATAGCGCTGCGTCCATCTCAGGCAGGTCGGTGACCGAGTCAGCCGCGCAGGAGGATGACGAAACACTGGACGAGGAGGACGAGGTGTACATCCGCGATGCCTATCTCGTCTTTCGGTCGTTCTGCAATCTCTCCACCAAGGTCCTCGCGCCCGATCAGCTATATGATATCCGGGGGCAAGCCATGCGATCCAAGCTCATTTCACTGCACCTCATTCATACAGTGCTGAACAACAACATCACCGTTTTCACCTCGCCCCTCTGTACTATCAAGAACTCGAAGAGCAATGAACCAACGACTTTCCTGCAAGCGATCAAATTCTACCTTTGTCTCAGCATCACGCGCAACGGCGCCAGTACCGTTGACCGCATCTTCGACGTCTGTTGTGAGGTGTTCTGGTTGATGATGAAATTCATGCGCCAGTCCTTCAAGGTAAAAACCCCTGTGTTCATTGATAATACGAGGCCAGCCCTTTTAACAACATTTTAGAAAGAGATCGAGGTCATCTTGAATGAGATCTATTTATCTTTGCTTGCTAGGAAGACAGCCCCTATCAGCCAGAAGCTGCATTTTGTGTCCATCCTTAACCGGCTATGTGCAGATCCCAGAGCTTTGGTGGAGACATATCTAAACTACGATTGCGACCAAAACGTCGACAACATCTTCCAGACCATCATCGAGGATCTTTCCAAGTTCGCAACGACGCCTGTTGCCATCACAACCATTCACGAACAAGCCTACGAAGAATTACGGGCCAAGGTTCCAGCTGCAAGCGAATGGCAGCTCAAGGGCATCCTCCCTCCGCCCCTAGCAGTCGCGCATATTGCCCCTCAGACCGAAACAGAACCTGATTACCCAAAAGAGTACGCCATCAAGCGCCTGTCACTAGAGGCGCTTGTCGAGAGCCTGAGGTCGATGGTGACTTGGTCTGCCTCCATCCGTGCCGATCATGAAAGTCTCAACCAGGAGGGAGAACCAAAAGCCTCAATGGAGGATTTGCGTGCATCGATTGACCCTACCATCAGCGATTCAGCATCACGCATGGACACACCGATGGGCCCGTCAACGCCCCTGGTCGACGACGACCCAGATCAACTCGAAAAGGAGAAGGCGAGGAAGACGGCGCTGATGAATGCTATTCGCCAATTCAACTTCAAGCCAAAACGCGGTATCAAGGCTCTCATCAAGGAGGGGTTCATTGCCAGCGACAGTCCCACTGATATTGCTGTTTTCCTTCTGAAGGAAGACAAGTTGGATAAGGCTCAAATTGGAGAGTTTCTGGGCGAAGGTGACCAGACCAATATCGACATCATGCACGCATTCGTCGATCAGATGGAATTTACCAAGAAGCGATTCGTTGAGGCGCTCCGCCAGTTTCTCCAATCTTTCCGACTGCCCGGTGAAGCACAGAAGATTGATCGCTTCATGTTGAAGTTCGCCGAGCGTTATGTGATGGGCAACCCGAATGCCTTCGCTAACGCAGATACTGCTTACGTCCTTGCGTATTCCGTCATCATGCTCAATACCGATCAACACAGTGGCAAGATCGCGAAGCGGATGAGCAAGGAGGAATTCATCAAGAACAACCGGGGCATCAACGACAACGCAGATCTTCCCGACGAGTACCTCCTCGGTATCTTCGATGATATTGCGAGTAATGAGATTGTGCTCACTAGTGAGCGCGAGGCAGCAGCTGCTGCCGGAACACTTCCTACACAACCCAGTGGTCTAGCGGCTGGGCTTGGCCAGGCGTTCTCCAATGTTGGGCGCGATTTACAACGTGAGGCCTACGTGCAACAGTCAGAGGAGATCGCGCTTCGCTCAGAACAGCTTTTCAAGAGCTTGTTCAAGAAGGAGCGGCGGAATGCGACACAGGCTGGCACGAAGTTCATCCCGGCTACGTCTGTCAAACACGTCGGTCCCATGTTCGATGTGACCTGGATGTCATTCTTCTCGGCGCTGTCCAGCCAGATTCAGAAGGCGCACAACATTGAGGTCAACAAGCTTTGCCTTGAGGGAATGAAGCTTGCAACCAAAATTGCATGCCTTTTCGATCTTTCCACGCCGCGCGAGGCTTTCATGTCTGCGCTGAAGAATACCACGAACCTCAACAACCCACAGGATATCTTGGCCAAAAACATTGAGGCCCTCAAGGTCATCCTTGAGCTCGGTCAAACAGAAGGTGACGTCCTTCGCGAATCGTGGAAGGATGTACTTATGTGCATCAGCCAGTTAGATCGTTTACAACTCATCTCTGGTGGTGTGGATGAGAGCGCTATACCGGACGTGTCGAAAGCTCGTTTTATGCCGCCCGGGCGCTCAGAAACATCGGACTCACGATCATCAACGCAGTCGAGACGACCTAGGCAACGCTCTAACACGGGGTCACACGGTGTTTCTTCCGCGATAGCGCTGGAAAGTCGCTCAGATGAGGTCATTCGCAGTGTGGACCGCATCTTCTCCAACACCGCAAATCTATCTGGTGAAGCTATGGTATACTTTGCAAAAGCTCTGACTGAAGTCAGCTGGGATGAGATCAAGGTCTCTGGTTCAAACGACTCACCTCGAACTTACAGTCTTCAGAAGATTGTTGAGATCAGCTACTACAACATGAACCGTGTCAGGTTCGAGTGGACTGCTATTTGGGACGTCCTTGGAGACCATTTCAACCGCGTCGGCTGCCACAACAACATGAACATCGTATTCTTCGCTTTGGACTCTCTGCGCCAGCTTTCTATGCGCTTCATGGAGATTGAAGAGCTGGCTGGTTTCAAGTTTCAGAAGGACTTTCTCAAGCCTTTCGAGCATGTTCTCGCCAACTCTACGAATGCCACAGTCAAGGACCTTGTGCTTCGTTGCCTGATCCAGATGATCCAAGCTCGTGGCGATAACATTCGCTCTGGATGGAGGACAATGTTTGGCGTGTTCACCGTGGCTGCACGGGAGCCTTACGAGAGCATCGTTAATCTTGCATACGAGAATGTGATGCAGGTATACAGGACGAAGTTCGGCGTTGTCATCACACAGGGCGCCTTCACTGATTTGATTGTTTGCTTGACGGAGTTCTCCAAGAACCTGAAATTCCAGAAGAAGAGCCTCCAGGCCTTGGAATTATTGAAGTCTATCATCCCTACAATGCTGAAGACACCGGAATGCCCGTTGTCAGAGAAGCACAACGCGTCAGCTGCAGGTGCGGACAAGACTCAAGATGTGTTGAAGAGGTCGCAAACTGGCACGTCGGTCGAGGAGGGCTACTGGTTTCCGGTGCTGTTTGCATTCCACGACGTGCTGATGACTGGCGAGGACCTCGAGGTCAGGTCAAATGCGCTCGAGTACTTCTTCGAAGCTTTGCTCAAGTATGGAGGAGGCTTCCCTCCCGAGTTCTGGGACATCTTGTGGCGCCAGCAGCTATACCCTATCTTCATCGTTCTCCGATCTCGTCCGGAGATGTCAAACGTCCTTAACCATGAGGAACTCTCAGTCTGGCTCTCCACCACCATGATTCAAGCGCTTCGGAACATGATCACACTCTTCACGCACTATTTCGATGCCCTCGAGTACATGTTGGACAGATTCCTCGAGCTCTTGGCGCTCTGCATCTGCCAAGAGAACGATACGATTTCTCGGATCGGCAGCAACTGCCTCCAGCAGCTCATCCTCAAGAACGTCACACGATTCAGCCCGCAACACTGGGCCAAGATTGTGGGTGCCTTCTGCGAGCTGTTCGAGCGTACGACGGCGTACCAGCTCTTTACGGCGGCGTCCAGCAGTGCGACTGGCCCACTTTCACCGACCTCGAATGGAATCGATTTCAGCGCCCAAACCGCGTCTCCAGGCGAGGTCCCTGCAGTCGATGAGAAGTCCCTGAAGATCAACGGCACTGAGGACAAGGCTGGCTCCACCAGCCCAGACCCGATGCAACCCTTGCCTTCGCCGAAGGATGTGGATGATCAGGGACCGTCTACCCCCGCGCCCTTGGAAGAGTTCAAGCCTGCGACGAACCTGCAGCAGCAGCCCGTGGTCGTTACTGCCGCCCGGCGCCGCTTCTTCAACCGCATCATCTCGCGCTGTGTCCTACAGCTCTTGATGATCGAGACGGTCAATGAACTTTTCAGCAACGACACAGTCTACAACCACATTCCCTCCACAGAGCTGCTCCGCCTCATGGCGCTGCTCAAGCGGTCGTTCCAGTTCGCACGAAAGTTCAATGAGGACAAGGAGCTTCGCATGCGTCTCTGGCGCGAGGGTTTCATGAAACAACCCCCCAACCTTCTCAAGCAAGAGAGTGGCTCTGCAGCTACCTATGTGAGCATCTTGTTCCGTATGTATGCTGATAACGCAGAAGAACGACTTCGTAGCCGACCGGACATTGAGGCTGCACTTGTGCCACTTTGCAAGGACATCATCACCGGCTACTCTGCTCTGGAAGAGGAGAGCCAGCAGCGGAACTTGGCAGCATGGCGCCCAGTCGTGGTCGACGTTCTCGAGGGCTTTGCTACATTCCCACCTGAGGCTTTCACACGATACATCCCTGACTTCTATCCCCTTGCGGTGGACCTTCTCACTAAGGATCTTACCCCAGATCTTCGCTCTGCCTTGCTGGTTGTACTCCGAAGGGTCGGCGAGGTAGCGCTTGGGATTGAAGGTTTGAGTTCAAAGAGTCTCTCTCCTGGTGAGACCAAAGGAAGAAGGGAAAGCTTTGTCAGTAACGCGGGAGACGGGGATGCTGAGGCGGCCGCTAGGAGGATGCTGTGATTGACTCTTCATAACGGACCGTGAACGCAAGCTGGCTGAGGAATGTTTCAAGGAATATATTTTGAGTCTATGTACATTTTGAGTTTGCCAAAGATTGGAGGAGAAGGGAAGAAAGGTTGAGTTGCAAGCCACATGTTGGAGGCTGGCAGGAAAAGCAAATTGGTTCGTGGTGGGCGTTTTGGAGGTCGGCAGATGCATATGATAGAAAAAGGGAACTCCCATATTGAGAACAATGCCAGCGAATCTCGAAAGACATGCCGTTCTATTGCGCTATATCGTCCGAGTGATGCAGGTTGATATTTTCACAAGATGAAGGTACAACCAACTACTGATAGCTGACCCTCTGGTCCCTGTTTATTGTGCCCGTGATGCTTTCAACCGACTACATCGCTCAAGTAAGCCCTTAGGCCCTCCGCTTCCTCCTCAACCGTCCTATCCGGCAAACTCACCATCGCCCTCCTCAACTCCCCGCTCTCATCCCTCCCCATTGCCAACCTCACCAAGCTCTTCACAAACTCGTCCTTCACTGGAGGCTGGTGTGTCGACGCCCTCGAGACACTCACCAGCGTCTCAAAGAAATCAATCAACGTGAGCTGCATGAGTATATCCGAAGGGTCGACCATTTCCAGGGCAGCCCAGGAGAGGATGTTGCTGCTCGTTGCGTTAAAGGATTGGAATAGGGGCGAGTGGTCGCTGAAGAGAGGGTGGATATCTAGGGCGACGAGGCGGGGGAGGAGGCGGAGGAGACGGCCTTGGGAGAGTGTGATCGCGCGTTGGGGACGGGGTTCAGAGCCGGGAGGGAGGGCGGAGGTCACGGCTGCGGGGAGGTTGAGGGAGCAGTTTGCGATGATGCGGGTGAGGTTGTCGGGGTTTTGGAAGAGGAGATTCCAAAGGAGGCCTTGGCCACGGGTTTCGATGCGGTGGAGGAGTTGAGTTTGTGAGGAGGTGAAGAGATGTGACGTCCCGTTGACTGCTGTAGATGCTCGAGGAACGACGACTGGACAGTCCATCTCTAGAAGTTCACCGATAACACGGGCTGCTTTCTCCGCTACACCGGTATCCCCCGTCCCAACCCAAACAGTTACCATCTCACCAACCAACTCCGCCATGTTGTCCACCAGGATCTTTACATCGTCTGTTGAAGCAGCAGCTTTGTGCAGGATGCTGAGAGCGAGGATGTTGGCGCCTGGAAGAGGGGAGCGGAGGGCGACAAGGAGGGCGGATGGAGTGGCGTGTGGGAGGATGGATTGGAAGGGGATGGGTGAGAGGAGCTTTGTGAGAAGGGAGAGGAGCGGGGAGGGGTCTTGGGTTGTGAGGGTGAAGAGGAGAGAGGTGAGGCGGGGGAGGAGAGTTGGGAGGATGTTGGGGGAATTTGCGTCTGGAGCGAGTGTTAGTGGTGGTTTGGGGGAGTTTGAGCAGAGCCCAGAGGTCTAGGTACCTGTGAGTTGAAGTTCAACATCGTCGAAGAGTTTGGGCTGGATGGGCGTTGAAGGGTCACTGTCGAGGGCATCGAGGTGGGTGAGGAGCAAAGGGAGGCCACTGATGGGCAGGGTCTCCGAGTCGGGCACAGGCACGGTTCGATCGGCCATGTTGAGTCGGCGAAGTAAGGAATGTAAGAAGCAGTTCGAGAGGTAAAAGGCGAAGAAGTTGAGGCTGCTGAGGATGGAAGAAGATGGAAGGTGAAGTGGTTATGTAAGTTGATGAAGGTGAGTGACGACCAGGTTGAAGCTCATGTGGGGCAGTTGGTGGGTGATATTTGCAGGGTATTTCGCCTCCGTGGACATGGCCAAAAGCGAGTTAGGCAGTCAAGCGTAGCACAGAAGAACATGCGAATTCAAGCGTTTATTGTCAGTCTAGAATGATATCTCCCATCGTCTTCGTCATGCAGAGATGCTCGGAATATTAATGCTTTTTTTTTTCTTAGCGTGTGTCAAATCAGAGTGCCGCCTCCTCGTCATGTCGTAAATCGTCGTGCGTCATGACCTGAAAGTCTTTGTGTTCCACCTCTTCTCTTACATCTCAAAACAGGGAAAGAAAATGCAGGTGAGAAAATTGGTAAGAGAAACACGACAACTTGGAAAAATTCAAGCGCTGCAGGCATCCATGCTGAATGCGCTCTTGATCTCTTGGTGCGACATGCCCACTGCAAGACATACCTGCAACAGCTTGCATGCCTTCGCCGGGTTCAGGAACCCAGCTCGAATCACCCAGTCTGGCACCCCGAAGATGTCCTTCTTCAGAGATACGCAGCCTCGAACTGTCCGGAAGCTCGTAACCACGGGCAGAAGGGGTTCCGACGCATTTGGGTTTCCTGCTCTGTCTGGACCGATGTGTTGATCGAGCTGCTTCCTGCCCTTGTTCGACCAACACCCCGCCCCCATTCCAGCCAACACTAGCCCCTGAACGCCACCTTGCACGTACATTCTGAAAATCTCTTCGTCAACTCCCAGGTGACCGTAAAGGATCCCAACCTTAGGCAGACCGTCCTTCGGATTGAGAGACCGGATGTCGATGTATCGGTGTCCCAGAGGTCGGGCGGGTGGCCAATAGTATAGTGGCGTATCGTCCACGACCTGCCCAAGGCAGCCCTGGTGCCCGGGGTCAAATGTCTGGATCATGTTCGCGTCAGACTTGACTGTGAAGCGCGCGGGCATAACACTGCCGTTGAAGACAACTAGAACGCCACGGTCCCGAGATGCAGGATTCGCGCCGACGCATACGGCTTCGTACAGGTTCTTGGGTCCATCGGCAGATAGGCTCGTAGACGGCAGCATAGCCCCGGTGACAACCACAGGCTTGGAGGAGAATACTGTCAAGTCGAGAAAGAAGCTTGTCTCCTCTAGCGTGTCGGTACCGTGCGTGATGACGATGGCGTCCAGCTCTTCTCGGCCGAGTTCATTTTGCGCAAGCTGGGCCAGCTCGATAAGAACTTGCGAAGGAAGATCGGGGCTCCCCACCATACATGCCTGATGAGTCGAGATGTCTGCAACATCCCTCAGATTCGGGACTGCTTGCACCAGGTCCTCCACACAGATCACGCCGGGCTCGTAACCAGCTGACTGTGTTGGTGATAACCCTCTTCCGGCGATAGTGCCACCTGTGGCAATGATGAGCACTTTCGGCTTCGTTCGAGGAGGATCATTCGCCAGTGTGACCGCCTCATCGTTGGCAGCCTCGACCGGAGAGATGGTTGGAACTGGGACATTGTCGTCTTCAGGGCCCATAGCGTCTGATTCGGGTGCTGGTGCTGCAGTCACTTGAACAGTGCTCCCCTTCTCGAACTCCCACTGATCTCGTAGTTCGATCTTCATTTTTTCTTCTATACGCCTGGTGTTTTTAAGTCGTCTGGATTTCCTTCTCGCAGGAGACCGTCTGATCACCGATCTCGTGCGTTTAACCTTCGGTGTGGGTGCATTTGCTGAAGAGGTTGAACGTGAGGCGGGTTCGGAACCGGGCATCCTTCGCTGCTGCCCTGCGTTGTCCTTGGCCCCTGACGTGTCACAACATGGAAATTGGGCAACATTTGCGGAAGGGGGACAGAGATAAGAACGGAGGCGCCTTTCATGGAGAGAGATGTGCAAGTCGTACGTCGGAACACCGCCGACTCGCCAAGAGGGCACCGGCGAAATCGAAAGGGGCAAAGTAGCTTCCGGCCATGGTGGAGAGCTGGTCGATGTGGAGTGTGACAACGACCTACGTCGTTGCCCGACACCTTGGGTAACCATCTCAATCGTCGTACTCGCTGTTTCCATGGTCCAAAACCAGTCTCTCCGTCAGCGCGCCAGGGATATCGCGAAAGAGAGGGAGGGATCCTTCTGCCGAGGAATCTCGGGCATTAACGTGTCGACATGAGCTGGAACCAACGACCCGGTACCTGTGATCGTTACCCAGCTGGCTGGGACTCCCTCATGAAAGACCCTTTTTCAGCCAGTGCAGATCAAACCAAGGCTAAGACCTGATCCAATCACCTCCCTGCGTCCCAATGCGCAGCCTCAAGCCCAAAATTGCGTGCCCAATGAACGAGCGACTGTGGGGGGAGATGTGTGGAAGGACAGCCGGCAAAAGCAATGCAAGAGACCGGGAACCGGGGAGCAGACAAAAGAAGTAAAGAGGAGGCTAACAAGTAGCCACAACCCAAAGAAGGGGGTTGTGCGTACTTCTCTATGAGGTCTCTGCGGGGGAATATATGCGCCGTTTTTTTTGCGAGATCGCTGCACCAGCCCGTGGATAGCTGACATATCATATGCGTGGTCGAGCCCTGGTGCATGCAGAGGCTTGACCACTCAGTCGTTGAGGAACAGTGAAGAGTCAAGCGAGCGTTGCCGTTGCAAAGCAAAGAGGGAGATATGATGGCTCTGCGACACCGCAAAGGTCGCCGAGCCCATGACAGCTAGTATAGACAAAGGCATGGTCCGGGGGTTCGGCTGCGAGTTTGACTTGGGATATCGCAAATAGGTGCTTTCCGATATCCCGATGCGGGCGCCTCCACTTGCCTGTGCCCTTTCCGCGCGGTGTCTCGGCGCAGATGTCGTGTCCATTGGGTTTTAATGCCGCTCAGCTGCAGCCTGTTGCTGGTGTCTCACGGAAAACGTGCTAGACGAAGCCGAAGATGCCAGCCCTTGCGAACCTTCCCTTCGTCCCTGCATCTGACTGGCTGATGCAGGTCTGGTCTGCGTCTGGCTGCATGTGCTGCGCGGGAGGGCGAGCTCACATGTTCACCTCCACCCAGGGTATCACGACCACGACTGCCGCCTGAAGCGACGTTATTTGCTGATGCACCTGCTGTGGATTTGATCGGAAGCACACGCTGTCGAAGGCGTCCGTGGCTCCACCTCAATTGCTGCCAGCCGGTGCGACGCCACAAGATGACGATGGTGAGATGGTGGGACGCACTCCTTGGTAACGGTTGTTCAGGGAGGTTGCCTGTTTGGGCCGCGTAGGCCGTGTCGACCTAATCCATTTTCTACTTCGTACCAGACTTGATGGAAAGATCATCAATGCTAGTTACGCGAGGGCAGGGAGTAGCAAGCGAGAACTTCGTAGCTTTCGAGCGTCGTGGTTGGTAGACGATCAGCTGGCTCAGCTCTCATTGCTTGGCTCAGCTCTTATTGCTTCGCCCAACGGATAGGGGCATTAGCTCTCGGCCGCCGATTCGGCGAATCGCGATAGGAAGAGTGCCAAAGGCCGCGGAGATGTTGGATGTCTGAACAAGGATGATGCCGCGATTCGGTCATAATGATGGGAAGAAGCATGGTTCAATCCCAGGGCGACGGGTGTGGCGATCTTCTCTTGGGGCGGTGCCAACGCGTCTCAGGATGGGGAGGAAGGAGACAAGGGATGGCACTGTTAAAGCACTGTGCTGAGCAGCGATTGAGACCCATCTTACACAGTGCTCCGCGCTGTCTACCATGCCTTCACAGTCGGTTAACTGCCATTGCATTGTTCACGTTCGAGTTCACGATTGCTTCGTTCTTTGACCGCAACCGCTCTAAAACAGCAGGCACGGCGGCGGAGTGGCTGACACACGGACTACGGGTTCAACTACTGATCTGCTTGTGCCTTGTCATTCAGGTTTCCTGTCTTATCGCGTCGTCAACCCATCGAAAGCGGTCGTTGCAGCCTCGTCAGAATTGATGACAGCCTCAACTTCATCATCCAGACTAGCCAAGAACTTCTCTTCGTCCCACACAGGCTGCCATCCCAACCTTTTCGAGTTCACAGGCTTCAGATCACCCCTGGTTGACCTAGTATCAGCCATCCGACTCTGATGCTGACTATGGCTTACTCACCTCGCCAGACCCATAAATCGGATCAAGGACCTCGGAAACCCAAGGCTGTCTGCTGCGAACTCATAGCTCGGCCATATGGTGGCTTCAAGGCTGGCTTCCGGGCCCAGCAAGCCCCGAGACGCCATGGCGTCAGCCAGCCGGTCCATGGTTTTCCACCAAGGGACCGTGTGCGCCACAGGGAAGAAGTACGTGACTCTGCCCCTGGCGGGTTTCAGTGTCTCAAGTCGAAGGCCATTTAAGATTCGCAAGTACAAATCTGTCAAGTCTGAGATGTGTACTGCGGGTTGGCGCTGATATCACATAAGGTGTCAATCGCCGCTGTATGATGGGCCGGCTGACACAACGGCTTCACTCACCGTGTCGATGTCAAATTTGTGTACTTTTCCCAGTCTCATAGCCGCTCTGACGAACGCAGGAATCTTGATTGACAGCTTCTTGATCTCGCCTTCACTCTTGCCGTCTGCGAGCCGTCAGCAATGGGCCCATGCAACGTTCAAGCAGAGGGCGTACTCACACACCATAGGCAAAGGAACATTGATGACTGGAACGCCGTTCAATTTTGCTTCCTTTCCGACAACAAGATCGGTCTGTCTTCCGTCAGCGCCTTCATAAATACTGCCAGTCAGTTTTGGCCACCTTGTATGCAGGCTGGTGCTTTCCCAGCTCCACTTCGCCTTGAAGGAGGTCGTCCGCATCACTGACTTCATCATCCGGCCACCCTGCCTCTGGGCTAAACAAACCTGCGCTGGAGGTCTGAATTGGTTAGGAGGGGCATTGATGTGACAGAGAATGATGATCCTACATGGATGTAGTATGTTGCAGCCGCACTCTGATGCTGCCGCTCAGCCAAGGACTGTATCAAGTTTGATGTCATACTGGGATCGACTATTCCAGCAGTGTGTACGACAATGTCGACTGCCACTGCGTTCAGTGTCCGAAGTGCCCCGAAGTTTGTGTGCCCTTACTCTTGTTCCTAAGCACAACCGCTTGTACGGCCGCGGAGTCCCGCAGGTCCAACTCGAATGCAGTGAGGCCATGCTTCGCCAGTCGCGCAACATGATCAGGCCGCCTGACCACCGCGAATATGTTCGACCCAACCTTTTGGCCTTCTGTGCCTTTGAGTAAGCTTGCAACTACTGAACCACCACTGCTTGTGCGTCAGCTAAGACCATATGTAATTCGCAGTTTCCGGCAACTTACACGAAGCCACCAGCGCCCGTGACAAGGATGTTGTGCACCATTGTAGGCTTACCAAGTGCAGCAGTGCAGATGTTTGAACTGCTTGACTCCTCAAATTGTCACTGGAAGTCGTTTCTTATACCTGTTGATTCGTGCCCATGGTCATTCCAGCGTATTGGTCGGGAAGCTGTTGTGCCTCAGGGCTCTACAAGTTCATTTTCCTCTTTCGGAAAAGCGAGTGTCGTAGAAGGCATGGGCCCGGTGTTCGGACATCTGAGATACGCCGCGCGAAGCATGGAGTCGTGATCGCGTTTAGGGTTATGAGAACAAGTCAACATAGAAAACATTGGTTTGAGGTTGGCGTCACAAAGCTCTTGCACTTTTGCTATTATTAATGAGCTTGCATCAACGACAGTCCGTTTCCCGAACAGCCCTGGTTCTGCAGCCGTCCGACATCAACCCCCAAATGATAACTAATAGGTTCCGCTGCTTCATAATAGTCATCAGAATTCTTGTCGGTGCTAATTTGAGTAATCAGGTCCAATGGAGTCCGGTCAATGGAGCACTTCCGCCCTCCCTGCAACTCCAAACTAGGCAGAACTGAAGTACGATTTGACATTTTCCAACCGAGGTTTAGTTGACCAGGCCAGAACTTGAAGGTCATGCAAATTAAAGGTGGCGGACAGAAGCTCCCAAGCTACAAAGTCATTAGAGTAGGGCTCGAGCGTCTCGAGCTGGTTTTGCGCGCTTGAGAGTAAATTGATCGTGAGGGTGAGCTGCTCAAAAAGTATGTTCATCTATCCTTCCAACAAAGTGTGCATATTCTACACTATGTCTCTTTGTTCGCCAGTTAGTGGTGAGTTTAGATGACTGAGTCGTGAGTTTGGATCATGTTTGCCAAAACATCCACCAATTGTGAGTTGCAAGGGTCCAAGTATGCACTTGAAGTCCCAACCTTGGACATTGCGGAAGTTTGGGAGAGCAACGGTTTTCCAACGGTCGACTTTAAAAGGACGCCCTCTTCCCAGATGGAATCCCATTTTCTGATTTTCTCCATCCTTCTTACATCTCACTTTCTTCTTCCTGAACAGCAAGTCAAGCAAATAGACTGCATTAAGCTGCAAGGCTCAGGCCATCAGACACACGTTGAAAGACTTCTTCACCTCATCTGCATCTCACAGATATCAGCTGCTTCTCAGCTACCAAACAAATATATTTTGATTCATCCTCTACTTCCAGTTCTCAGACCTCAGCCAGTCAGTCTCTCTTGAAAGCAGCTGCTTCTCTTGCTCAGCAGTTCTTTGGACTCTGAACAAACAAACGCACGTACAGTCAAGCAAACGCTCATCAAGTTTTCAGGGTGGGCTTCTTGCGCTCTCTCTTCTGTGGCTGCTTTGGCTACAGTGAGTCTGGCAAGTCCAAGAAGCAGGTCAAATATAACTACAATCACCCTTACAATCCACATATGCGCTCCCGCAGGGATGCAGCCCAGCTTAGACCTGGCTGCACCAGCACACCTCACACTGCTAGTCCTGTCAAAAGCAGCTACCGGGGCAGCACTGTGGTCTCTACTACTGTTACACCTTGTGTCAGTGGCTCATGGATTGGTGGCAAAGCCTTCTACTCTCAACCAACTGCCAATCTCAATACAAGTGCCAGTCAGGTGGACACTCGTCCCCTGGCTATGCGTATGGGCTACGCTTCTAGCTATGGCGCTTGCAATCAGAGCGTCGGCACCATGCCTTCTGCGGACAGTCCTTGGACCAGATGGAGCTGCTAAGCCGTCTAGATACAAATACATGTTCAACCTCAAAGGAGGCTGCTATCGCATTTGGCTGTACACTGCAGCGCTTGGAGGGAAGGTTTACTTCAGCCAGGGCGTTCTGAAAGCTTATTTGTTATGAGTCTTGCTTTCTTGATGATGGTTGTGGGAAACGCTGGCCGCAAAAGCATCAGCAGCGTTTTTGGTTTCCTTGTATTTATGAATTCTAGCATCAAGTCTGTTCAATTCAGATAATGATATCTATAAACTCGCAACATGCATGTTTGTGGGCTGTGTTCGTTAAGCATGCGCGCGGTCGAAACAATATCCTCCACCAACAAGTATGTCTTCCATGATACGCCCGTAACACAAGCTCGTGCGCCCTCGTGCATTTACCTCATTTAAATCTTCAGACGACGCATTCCCGTCCATGCCAGGTTCAACTTGTACGATGACCATTACTTGATGTGTCGTGTAAGTCATCTGCAGGGTAGGCAAGGTGAGCAGGCGCAGAGTGGCCTGGCCTGGAATGCGGAATTGGGGCGCCAACAGCGGTATCAAGCGCTGAGTCGGCCCCGCCACTTTTTTGTGACTCTCAACTTCTTAACTACAAGCAACTTTTTGACTTTGGTCATTTGGCAGGTTTTGCGCCCAGCACCAAGGAACAGCCTTCGATCGAAGCGCTCAGTGACGTGATTCCACTCGCGTCTGATCTTCCAAACTTGGTCTTTGCTAGTGGCACGGCTGTGCAGATTGGGCCACGATGTCAAGAGGAGGCGCAAGAGGAGGTGGCCGTGGTGGGAGAGGCGGCGGGAGAGGAGGTCGACCACAACTGTCCTGGGATACGGGAGAGGAGCCTGATGCACGTCCTACTGAGCTGTTTCCGGTATGTCTAAATCTTTCTTCAGGCGCTATGCTTGCAACACGTTCTTTGGCCGATCAATGGCCGGAGCTCGAAGACGTCTTTGACTGACTGAGGATCAGCCCTACGCCGTGCCGACGCCGCGAATGCTATCCGAAACCGAGAAGAGGGCAACACAACACTTTCTACTCCTCCGACATCAAATTCATGCCTCTCCTCTTTACACCTCAAAACGTACCCTCCTCCTCGACCCCACTGCCCCGCGAAAGCTGTACGGCCAAGAGCAGCGGAATGCCCTTTACAGCATAAAAAACAAGGCTTCCCTCGACCCTTTCACCTCCATGCCAGCATTCTCCCAACGTTACGTTAGAGAAGAACGCGGGCTGCCAGATTGGGCGCGGAGACCAATATGTCGGGAGCTGTTTCCGGAGGAGCTTCTGGATACCATCGATGCGACACCAGCTAGAGCCGCAAATAATGATCCATTGGGACCGAGAAAGAAAAGAAGACTGGAGTTGAGCAGAGTGGACGCACTACCCAGTGCTGAGGTTGCATTTGGTATGGTGGAAGACGACACTCAACTCCTCGAAGGGGAGGGCGAGTTTTTCGACGAGGAGGGCCTGGACACCCCTGCGGCTGGTGGAAAGTCTGCACTGGAGAAGCTCAATGCTCTGAAAGAGGAGGAAATAGAGGAAGGAGCAGAAATAGACGAAGAAGAAGTTGTGGAGGAGGAAGAAGAGGACGAAGCGTACGATGATGAGGACGCTGGAGATTACGATGCGGAGAACTACTTCGATAACGGAGATGAAATGGGCGATGACTATGGAGATGGAGATGATGGAGAAGGCACATATTAGGAGGGACGATTGTACGATTGACGCCACGAAGGCGTCTTACAGGCGACTTGATACCCATGAAGGACACAAAATGACGGTTCACCAATTGACATGTCTTTGACAATGGTGACGGCAATGTCGAGTGTCTAATTCCATGATTTCCTGATACACCAGCTGGAGAAACTCATACATGCTCCCCGAATCGTGATTCCTACGCCTCAGGCTCGCTCACATGTCAAATGCCTCTTTGCCTTTTCAGTCCACAGCTTGTTCTCACGCCGTAAGCCCAGCCGCATACACGCCGCTGTCTATAATACCAGCCTGCAGCCTTGACAGCTTCTCCCTGGTATCAGCGATCTGACCCGCCTGCCCGATGATGGCGTTACCCAGTTCCCTTAGCGCAGACAGAACCTGTCCGAGCTGATCCTGTACACCTCCCGCTGCAGCAGCTGCTGCGGCGCTCGCATTGCGGTCTCTGAATGCTCGGATTTGCTCGTACAAACCATGCTCAACGCCAGGCATATCGCGCTCGATCTCGCTTCGGTACTCGTCCAGTCTACGCTTGTACTTCTCGACATTGTCGCAGACGCGGTTAAAGTAGGTGATGAGGTCTTGTGCGCTGGCATGCGTGGCCGAGGCTGATGAGTCGCCGCCAGCACCAGTGGCGTTGCTTCTTGTCTCTGGTGGTGGTCCGCCTGAGGGTGTTGTCGCGAAGAGACCGGTTGTGTGGTAGTGTGTTGGGAGCTTGAGGTTGTCGGTGGCCTTGAAGGAGAGCTGCGCGTCGGCAATGTTCTTCTTCGTCATATCTTGCAAGGTCTTGACAGTCTGCACGTCTCGATGGAGAGCGACTTGCACTGAACGGAACTTGCTCTCCACGAATTTGACATCACGACCGAGCTGGTCGATATCTCGCTCATGCTGCGGCATGAACTCGCCAATCTCGTCCTTCATCTTGATAACGCGTTGGATACCTTTGTCGATTAGGGCGATTTCGTCTTGGACGGGCTTTGCGAGATCATCGAAGCGGGATCTCGGTCGAAGATTATCGTAGTTGACCTGGACAGCCGACACCGAGGCGTTGTTGGATTGCTGCATTTGTTGCTGTTGATTTTGACCTCTGCAGAGGTGTGTCAGCCCTTGAACATTCACAAGTGTGCTGAGGGAAGGATTCGGGGAGTTGGAGGGAGGTATGTGAGATGTTAGGATCGGGTGGATGTCTTACAGTAGACCTCCGCTTGGTTGTCCGAACAGGCCTCCACCTGTTGTGCCTGACTGGTTGTTCGGAGCTGTCGAAGAACCGAAAAGTCCTCCTCCTGTGGATTGCTGTGGTTGCTGGTTGTTCTGTGTCTGCCCGAAGAGCCCCCCTCCCGTTGACTGCTGTTGCTGCTGGTTGTTTTGCGCTTGGCCGAAAAGGCCACCACCCGTCGTCCCTTGCTGCTGTTGGCCGGCGTTGTTCGCGTTCCCGAAGAGGCCGCCGCCAGTACTCGTTCCCGCACCCGTCGCGGCATTCTGCTGTGTGTTGCCGAAGAGACTGCCACCCAACTTCGGCGCCTGCTGGGTTGTTGCAGCACTACCGCCACCGAACAAGCCTCCAGTTGCAGGGGCAGGATTGGCCGTCGCTGATGCGCCGAAGAGCCCAGTCCCTGTTTTCTGGGCACCACCGAAGAGGCCGGTCCCCGTGGAAGTCATCGCAGGAGCTGCTGTAGCTGGAGCTGAGGTTGTCGCTGCGGTTGCAGAGCTTGAGCCGAATAGACCCCCAGTGTTGGCAGGTTGTGATGCAGGTGGAGCACTGCAGATGCGAAGTCGTTAGATGGACAAGATCCAATAAAGAATGTAGAGGAGTGAAAGTGACGACCAAAGCTCGCAATGTCTCACAAACGGGAGCTTGAAGCGTACTTCGGAGCTTGGGCTTGGGTTATGAAGGAGAGGAGAAGAGCTTACAGTGAATTGGCAGCACCTGTGTTGATGGAAAGACCACCAGGCCCGCTTGCTGAGCGGAACAAAGACATCAGGAACTGCTTCGCCCGCTTTTAAATAGTGCGAGTGACTCGGGTGGCTCCAGCGTCTCCCTTGTCTATTGTTGCGACGCCGACTTTTTGCGCTGGTCTCCAGGCGCGACTGAGGCACGCGCGAAGCTGATCGGAAGGGTCGAGCTACCCTGCAACAGCTGCGCTGCGGCAAAACACCGGGCTGCTGATCTACAATTGGATAGGTACGTACCGTTCGCAAGCTTGGAGCTCTTTCACCATACATGTCTTTCAGCCATTGAACCATCCATTTCGCTGATAACTGCAACGAGCAAGCTTCAGTATCATTCCCAAGACGCTCAAGTGCCGCAATCATGGATATGGACGATGATGATGATCTCTACGGGCCCGAGGAGTCCGAACTTGACACCAAAAATGGAGAAGCAGAGAAGGACAAGACGTCTGCTAAGAAGCCCGACGACCTAGAGGAGGGAGAAGAGGAGGACGAGGGCGATGCTGCAATGGATGAGGATGATGATGAGGAAGACAGTGACTCGGTATGATCCTGAAGCAACACCGTGTACGACTTCACACTGACTTGTTTCATTAGGACGTTGACATCATCACCGAGCGCAAGGATGGCACTACCGCGCAACCACCGCCACAGTACGTGCTCTTGCCACTGCACTATCTGGTCGATGTGCACAGGGGAGACTGACATGCTACCCTGCTAGGCAACCAAAGTACAGCGAGATCCGGAATATTCCTCAAAGATCAACTTCTACAGATGCGCCATCGAAACCGACCCCAACGAAGCAAGAGAGCGAAACGAAGACCTCACCCACGAGCAACATAGCCGCACCTAGTGCGGATAAGGCTGCGGAAGCCGCCTCGAAGTCGACGATTGACATCAATGCGGACCCTGTTTACCCGTCAGCAGGGAAGCCTATCACCCAGGTCAACATCGATGAAGGTACGGATTCTTGGCATCCTCTCTAGAGCTTAGAAGTCGTCATTAACACACTAGTAGATCTTCCAGATAACGAGAAACCGTGGCGAAAACCTGGCACTGATATCAGCGACTACTTCAACTACGGCTTCGATGAATTCACCTGGGCTCTCTATGCTGCCAAGCAGGAGTCTGTTCGTGCAGAGTTCGGCGGAGACATGAACAAGAAGATGATGGACGACTTCAACATGATGATGATGGGCGGCATGGGGATGCCAGGAGGTGCGGGTGCTGGCAACAACGCTGCCGCTGGCGCGATGCCTGGGATGGATAACATGCCTCCAGAAATGCAGGCTATGATGCAACAGATGATGGCATCTGGCATGGATCCAAGCCAAATGGACCCGAACCAGATGAACGCCATGATGGCGGGTATGCAAGGCGGTCAAGGCGGCCAGGGCAACCAAGGACAGAATTTTGGAGGCGGCTATGGTGGAAACCAGGGTGGCTTCGGTTATGACCAACACATGGGTGGCCAAGGTGGAGGTGGAAGAGGCTTCGGGGGCCGTGGTCGTGGGAGACGATATTGAAGCAATGGCCAAGATGGTGAGGATGGGAGATGGACAAGGACGTCCTTCATTGGCGTTTGGATGAAAGTGCCACTGTCACTGATGTACAAAGATACCCTTGAAGAATTTATGATCAATTCTTCCTAATTTGAACGGACAAAGGATGGCCACGCTAACTTGGCCTTCCGACCTCTCTCCACATGATGTTCAGGCGGCATCACCAACGCATATTTATCCAACCTAACTTGTTGGGCACAGGACGCCTTGTCCTGAGTACCTCCGCTGTTATCAGTGGCCTATCATCTATCTTCTCTGATGGCATTGAATAGTTATGCTAGCTCACTTCCCTTGACACTCTGCAGCTCAGGAGTTATGATAGTCTGTTCTTTGGGCGAGTTGGATCAAAAGAAAGTCTACAACATCGCGCAGCAACCCCGGCGAGTACCAGTGGCCCTGGCCATGGTACGATCTGAACTGAGTGACCGCCCCAAGCTCCTCTAATATCTCGGCTGCTGTCCGCCCCAATACAATGCTGACCTTTTCGTCGAGATCTCCATGACCCAAAAATATTGGCGTCTGCGCGTAGCTACACTCCCTTGAGGCTCGAAACCCCATGATCTCCTCCTGGAGCCAAAACAACGCCCGGTCCTGTGCAGACTCTTGGTTTTCAGATGAACTAATGTTCTGGCTATCAAATGGGTCGAAGTTGTCAGGGTCTTCGGTGCTATGGAGCTGCTCCTTGAGCCTCTCGGCAAAAGGTAACCAGCCGCACATGCCAAAGACTGCTGCAAATGGAGGCCCGTCCCATAGAAGTAGCGAGATGAGACTGGCTGCGCAGCCTTGACTGAGGCCGCCAATTATGACATTATTGGCACCACCTGGCACAAGCAACATCTCACTCCTCCAAAGTGCGTGAATGTAGCGGACCGACTCGCGCAAACCATCTATATGAAGATACTCCTGTTCGGTGGCTGGTGGAACAAGGTCCCAATTGTCAAACCACTGTCGAGTCAATGCCCTTTTGTAAAGTGTCGCGCGTCGTCTCGGCGCTGTAGGGAATACGAATCTCGCTTTTGGAAATGCTATGACTAGGCATGCTGTCTCGTGATGATCGGTATTAGAGGATGGTACAATTGGTGAGTCGAGAAGAGCTGGGCCAAAGATCTCGCCTTGAGAGCCACGGCCATGGAGAAGAATGAACGTCAGCTCATGAGCTCCGGCAAACGGCGGCACTACTAAAGGTGGAGGAAAGTCCATATCGACTTGAAGATGAGAAGGTGAAGAACTGCTCGAATGGGAAATGTCTACGGTTTTCCTACGTAGCAAGGTGACTGGAGGCCGTCGGTCGCATCCTCCAGGCTGACAGTTACAAGGATAGCCTTTGGAGAATTTGATGTAGTTTCCCGAGCATTGCGAACAAAATGAAACAGTTGCCCGCGATTGTCGGCAATCCAACATCTTGTTCAGAAGAACACACAGAGGCACGGCTAGACGCTGCTGGGCAGCAACCATTCAATCGCCCCTAGTTTTGTCTTAACTTCTATGTCTTTGCACGTTCGAGACAGTTTTGCAGCCACTCTCAGATTCAACAAATTTGTTCACATACATTGAGGATGTTGCACGACTGGTCCTCTTTTTGCCGTCGTGGGAAAGTCAGTTAAGAGACAAGATTCGTATTAGAAGTCTTCAAGCCGTGCGCGGCTGTCATTCACTATCAACTTCAGAGCAATTCTCCCACCAATAGCAGATGAGGTTGACTCCATTAACGTTTGCCATACGAGCAACCGAAAGGCGATTCCGGTCAGCAAGTCATGTGGAAGACGGGACAATTCATGGTTGAGCGGGAAGTCTAGCGCTTACAAGCTTACAAGGAAACTTCACGAAATGTTGCAATTTAGCCGCCTCAATATACCACAACCTTGATTCTGTGTAATGATAAGCCATTTACAGCCAGCGAAAAAGCAATAAAGAGTGAGGTCCGCAAGATCGCGAGATCAGACGGCTGATCAGCCACACAATCGCTTGCGTTCGGGTCATTGGATCGGCAATCAGGATTGTGAAACTAGCCAAGAGATCCAAGTCGAGATCAACTCTCGTGAAACCTCGTGGCGGCCAGCCACAGGTCAATTCGCCTGTTGTAGCTGTTCACTTTGCCAGCCGATCTTTTCTACCGGGTCTAGGCGCGGTCCATGAACCATGGGAACTTGCAAGTCTTTAAATCAAGGACCGAATAACAAGGAGCGATATGCGCGGCCTACATCAGACGCACGGACAATTAATAGGCACTGCAACGTCAACTGTAATGGCACGCTTCCAATTGGCTCGTGCAAGCGCCACTGTTGTGTTTCTGCCGTCTTGCTGTTGCAATGCGGCTGGTTGTATATATTGCCTTCTCCGCCCTCAGCTCACCGTAAACCTCGCTGAGTTTCGTTCAATACTGTTCACCCAGTATCGAGATATTGTTCCTAATCTGGACTCAATATCAAACCGTGGCCGGCGGATTAAGCGACACGAGAGGGTTCGTCCATTTGCTCCTGAGGCGTTCACTCTGCAGGTTTCGTTTGCAGCTTTGCCCGAAGCGTGGGATCGGAGCCTGAACTATAGGCCGAGAACAGCCTTTTAAATCAATGCCACAGTCATGAATGGTGAAGGGACATGATTTGGCCGCCCTACCGACATGATACGGAACGGCTGGTCACCCACTCCCCGGGGCGAAGGCCTGGAAACCTCGTCAGGCGTCTTCTGGCATTGATACTATCTTTAGGAAAGTACGGAATGAAACTTTAACGTGGGATCAAAACAATCAGGCATTAATCAACTTCTATAAGAACACACGCATAGCAGGTTGCATTGAAAAAGGACCATCCTCCCCCAGTGAAACTGTTCCAAAGAAAGCAACCTTCAGGGTCCAGTGATCGTCGAACACAAGTCCCTTTGCTGTGTCCCAATCGTTACTACAGCATTCTTAACTAGCCTTACACCATGAGATCGTCCCTACCCCTGTTAGGTGCCATTCTGGCATGCGTCAGTCCCGCACTATGCTACCCAGGAATGGCAGGTCAGTTTGAGGAATTGCACAAGATGGATGCCAGACAGGCGTCCACTGAGCTGATTGGGGACCTCAAGACCTTGAGTGACAGTCAGCTTACTGCTACCGGCAAGGCCATCAAGAGTATCCTTGTCGGCGATGGTGATCCGGAGGACCTGACCTCGACTTACACCCTCATTCCATCACTTGGCACTTCGGCTTGCACTGAGGATAAGTGTTGCGTGTGGAAGCACATCTCTAATGAGATGCGTCTCTCCATGGTGGGATCAGCCGGAAGATGCACCAACGCTGCACGTGCGGCCGTGCGTCTGGGATTCCATGATGCCGGTACTTGGTCGAAGAGCACCAACCGTGGTGGAGCAGATGGCTCAATCATCCTCGCCAACGAGTGCGAGAACAGAAGCGAGAATGATGGTCTTGAGGAAATCTGTGCTCAGATGAGAACCTGGTACAACAAGTACAAGAGCTATGGGATCAGCATGGCCGATCTGATCCAATGGGGAGCCAATGTCGGCACGGTCCTCTGCCCTCTTGGACCTCGTGTTCGCTCCTTCGTTGGCCGCAAAGACACAAGTACCGCATCTCCTACTGGCTTGCTGCCTTCGGTCGACGACAGCGTCGACAAGCTCATCAGCCTCTTTGCAGATAAGACTCTATCCGCAGGCCAACTCGTTGCGCTTGTGGGAGCACACACAACTAGCCAGCAGCGCTTCGTTGATCCAAGCCGTGCGGGAGACCCTCAGGATAGCACCCCTGGTGTTTGGGATGTCTTGTTCTATGGCGAGACCACGAACCCGAACTCACCAGCCCGTGTCTTTAAGTTCAAGAGCGATATCGCTTTGTCGAAGGACTCGAGGACAAGCGGTGCGTGGCAAGCTTTCAGTGGCGCCACTGGTCAAGCACCGTGGAATGGCGTAAGTCTATCACCTCCCCTTGACTTATAGAATGACATTGACTGGTGAAAGGCGTACTCGCGAGCATACGTTCGGCTCAGTCTTCTCGGTGTAAACAACATTAATCAGCTTACCGAATGCACCAAGGCATTGCCTCCGTTCCTTGTCGGTTTCCTCAACCCTGATGATGCTATTTTGGACAGCTTCTTGAACGGACCTTATGATCCCCAAAGTGCACAGAAGCTCCTCGATGGCGACCTCTTGGGACGCTAACGAGTACTGTTGTCGCTTGAATAGTCGTGGAACGGGGGCGTGCCGCCGAGGACTCTGTCGTATATTGGAAAGCAGAGACGATATATCCATGCGTGTCTTGTGTTGAGAAGCTCTGAGTAACAAGAAGCAAATAGAGCAGATGAACCAATCCATGACTATGCTCTTCTACGAATGCCTCTACTGTGGAAAACAGCCTCTTTCAGCCAAGCTATTCACGGTCTTTTACAGAGTTGAGAAAGTTTCGCCTCTGCACATAGATGGCCGTATGGTTGGCACTTGATGTATATTCTCGTTCTCCAGACCCAACCTCCGCCCATTGAACCGCCAAGGGCATATTTAAAGTTACCCATCGGCCTTTTACACACGGCTCTCACGGTAGAGGTCTTCTCTTACAACTTCGCAGGTTCTTCGATGCGGCCAGCCGTCCAGTGGCCACAAACGAGGAATGAGAGAACCGAAACATTCACGAATTTTCGATGGCGAGGCTAGAGTCGTAAAAATGATCGGTTGAAATGAGATTACAGCTTTGCCTGCTTCTGGCGCTGTGCGAACAGCGAAATATTCTCCTCCAGGCTCACATCGCCCTTCATGCCGATGCCTTCTGCCTTCACTGTATCGAACCGCGCCGGCCAGCTTCCGACAATCGCCTCGATCTTTGGATCCCTCTCCTCGGTGATCAGCTTGAGGATTTCCTTGCCTTGCACCTTGGCGAGTGCATCAAGGATCTGGTGTGAAGTCACTGTGATGCCTGGCAGATTCACAACGCGACTCTGTCCAAACTTAGATCCGGGAACGTCCTTGATACGAACGAGATTCTCAACGACCGTCTCGGGGCTGCACACCCATAGCTCGAGGTCTTTTGAAACGGGAAGAGTTGTGGCTATACCTTTGATGGGCTCTCGAACGATACCGCTGCAAAAGGAGCTGGCAGCAGCGGAGGGAGCACCGGGTCGGACAATAATTGTAGGGAGACGAACGATACGACCATCAAGAAGCCCACGGCGGGACATGTCATTGAGATAGGTTTCCACCATGAGCTTTTGTGCGCCGTAGCTTGACTGCGGCTGAGGGCAAGTCTGCTCGCTCGTAACCGATACAGAGCCATCAGCAGCCTTGGGTGGACCATACACTGCCAGACTGGAGGGGAACACAGTGACAGTGCCGGGGTGGTTATGTCTCAGATAGTCAATGACAGATCTGTGTGAGTCCCAGTTAACTCGCCATCCCAGTTCAAGATTCGCCTCTGCACCGCCTGACATGAGGCCGTGGAGGAGGTAGACGGCTGAGTATCGTTCGCGGAAAAGGTCGGCGACGACGGTCGGGTCTGTGAGATCGCATTTCGTTGTGGTAATGCGAGAGGCATGCTGGGAGACTGAGGATGGGACTGGAGGTTGAATTACATCGGTGAGGGTGAGCTGAAGGTCTGGCGAGGTATTAATGAGTGAGGCGGCGAGGTCCTGGCCGATGAAGCCAGCGCCACCCGTGATGAGGATGTGGCTTGGTGCTGGAAGGCTGCCCATGGTGTATACGTCTGAGGTCTATCTGGTCTTTGCGAGTATTGGAATATGCCAAGGAGAAGCTGCACGGCTGAAGTGAGGTCTTTGGTGAGCTTAGTAGTGTAAATAGTGGCGCCAGTCTTGGTGATGATCGCGGTGTAAGTGAGCTGTCGTCGGGAAACAGGATCACACGGGAATATTAAGGCGCCTTGACGACGCTACGACTGAGTCCCCCCAGGCTTAAAAAGCAGGGATTCATGCCGAGATCGCCTAGCTCCCACCGAATGCCCGTGGTGAGGGATCTTGTGCCAGTGACGGTGGTTCGGGAAGAAGTCCGATGCCCTCCACGGAGTGGGTCTACGGTGACAATCGTCGAGGTGCACCTATTCTATTGCTTGTCCATACACCTGGCATCTATGCTGATATTCTTTAGATGCATGTTCCTTGCAATCTTTATTTGACGGTTATATCTTAAACCTGACCCTCCTTTTTGACACTTGGGATTGGGGCTCAGGTGCGAAGCTGCGGTTCTGTACTGAAAACCTGCGGTGTTCTCGCCGTAACTTGCTTCTCCCAAGACAAGAGCACGTCTATCATGGATTGCCGCTCCCATAAAAAGAGCGCCACTCTCATACTAAAACAGACATGCCATCCAGACGTCTGGTGCCGATCTAGCCTTTTGTTCCATTACTCGTGTAGCCACTCCAGATGCTGTGAATGGCGGCCTTGGACCACATTCGACAACGTGGCTGTGGGTGATCGTCAAGCGCCGAAGAGATCACATAGTATATTCTTTTCCTCCGACAATAAAGAACTTTCTCACTTGCCCCTTCAAGAGACTATGCTATATGTGCTCTATACGATGATTGTGAGTGCAATGCTTCTCGATCGGGCAAGTCGCCGGGGAAACGCGGAGGCGGGCCCCACTTCACGCCGGAGCCCCGGATGATGAACCGTGCAGGGAGCAATGTACGACGGTACGACCACGTTTTCAAAAATGATGACTTAAAGAACAAGATGCGACTGAGAAGAGGCTATTCTATGTGTTACACTTCCCATCACTCCATGAACCACTGCGGCTTAGAAGGGGAACCACTTCTCCAGTGCCTTCTTCAGGGCAGCGGTGTCAGCATCGGCATCCTCCTCGGCCACCCAAGCCACTGCGCCATCAGGCCTGGCCAGAATAGCAGAGAGTCCAAGTGTCTCAGTAGGGTAGATGACTTGATGGTCAACTCTTCCCTCATAGTCTCTCTCGATATCCGCGAAATCCTGGTTCTCCCGGAAGCTGAGGAGCAGTCCCCGACCAGCGTGCATATGATCCCCGATTCTACTCCCGTCAGGCAATTCAAAATCCGGTAGACTGCGTCCAATCAGCGGATGCGCTATCTCCTCCGTCTCTAGGTGGTATTTCTGGCTTAGACCCCAGATCTTGTCCAACATGAGGTTCGCTCCATCATCTGTCGCGAACATGTCTGTCAATAACCTCCTCATGGCTTGGCCGAACATCCCTGGCTCGAGCGCCAAGACCTGCGCTCTCGTCCACTCCAGAGCCCAAGCCCCTTCTGATCGTCGCTCGGTCTCATAAGTGTCCAGTAAATCCATCTGAGCGAGGCCGTTGGACGACTTTGCGGCTGCATCCTTCTCCTGTCTGATGGTGGCTGCGAGCTTCCAGCCTAGGTTCATGGCATCGCCGATACCTGTGTTTAGACCTTGGGCACCCATAGGTGAGTGGATATGCGCTGCGTCGCCGGCTAGAAGGACTCGACCTTTCCGGTATGCTTTGGCCTGCCTGCAAGCATCTGTGAAGGTGCCGATGTGTCCGACATCTATCAGCTGGACGTCTTGTATCCCGCTGATCCGCTGAAAGACACTTTGAAGATGCGATACGGTGACCTCCTGAGAGCGATCAAAGGTGGCACCGTCAGGATCCATCAGGTACAGCGTTCCTGGCGCTATGAAGTAGATGCCGTTGTCGGTGGGATAGAAGCCGAGTTTCAGTCGCTCAGAAGGGTCGAATGAACACTTGACGGCGTATCCAGTCATCCTCGGATCCGTCCCTTCAAAAACAATACCTGCCTCTTTTCTGACTGTAGACCTGCCGCCGTCGCAGCCCACGAGCCACCGACTTCGTAATGTCGATCCGGCAGTCGTAAGTATGTCAATATGCTGATCTGTCTCCTCCTCCAACGTACTGACCGCCTCGCCTCGGCGGATTGTGACCCCGAAGCTCGAAGCTCGAACTGCCAGGGCCTCTTCGAGACGCTGCATATAGCTTCTGGCAGGGTAGAGTGCTGGTCCAGGCAAGCGCCACTTTGATCTGCTGAGGTCGAGCTGATTGGCGTTCAAAGCCATCCCGGCAAAATGACCGCCGAACTGGAAGCCAGTTTTCTTCATGAAGGCTTTTGGCCGCTCATTCGTGTCCAAGACCTGATCCATGAGGCCTCTTCGATAGAAAGCCTCCATAGCGAGGGTGTTCAGACCTCTGCGACCTAGAGGTGGTGCTTTCCATGATAGATCTGGTTGAGCCTCTTTCTCAAGAACAAGGACTGACATGCGAGCCAGACCAAGCTCGCAGGCCAGAAAAAGACCGACGGGGCCAGCGCCAGCAATAACAACGTCGTACATCTTCCCCATGGGGCTGTGTCGTGGAAGTGTACGATGGTGTCTGAGTAGATCTAGTGACGATGCGTGAACAGTGAGAATGCCATGTACCTGGTAAATAGATTATGGAAAATAAGGTCTTCGTGGTATTTCAGAACATTGAACAACATCGCGAAGAAATTCCGAATCATTTATACTACAATCCTCGACATGGCGCCCCGAGTCTTGCTTCACCTACGCCGCAGGGCCAAGATGTAGGCTGGGTTCTCGGGGCAGACTAACCTCCGATCGAACGCCTACACCAAGCGTGAAGCATCGGAGGATAGCCAGTCCGACGATATCGGATTAAACTTAGTATGCGACTTTCTTTCGATTAATGAAAGGTTGCAGACACGTCATGGCGTCCATCATTTGCGTCGATCGGATTCGTTTATGTTGCGCTCTTTTATTCAATTGCCCGAATGCTAACATGCGGCGAGCGGCGTATGGTCACAGACAAAACCTGACGGCCTGCCCGGACCATAATTCTTATATGCATGCTTACCGAATACCTGACCTTGACATCAGTATCCATCCTTCCGATTGACTCTGTTCATAAACTCCTTCCCCTCCGCCAGAGCCTCCAGGTTCGCCTTCAGGATGGCAAATGATCTATCCTTGTACGAGTGTGACCTCCCACTGACATGAGGAGTGATAATGATGTTTTTCGCGCCCCAGAGCTTATCACCATCTGGAAGTGGCTCCGGGTCGGTAACGTCCAGGGCAGCACCACGGATCACCTCGTTCTCAAGAGCATGATACAGCGCCTCTGAGTCCACGATAGGGCCGCGACCGATATTGCTGAGGAACGTTCGCTTTTTTTTCAGAACTTCGAACTCAGCTGTAGAGATGAGCTTCTCGGTCTTCGGTGTGAGCGGGAGGGCTACGACGAGAAGATCGAGGTCAGAGCCGAGGAATGTGTGGAGTTCCTCTTTGGAGCCGCCAGAAAACCATTTACGAGGTAGAACACCTTCGACATCGCCGAGACCAGGAGGTGAGTAGGAGTGGTCGCGGCGTGATTCTGGGGTGTCTCGGGGGTGAAGGGTGTATGCGTGGACGGACATGCCCATCGCGGTGCAGACTCTTGCAATCTGTCGGCCAATACTTCCGTAGCCCAGAATACCACTTATTTTCTCTGTCAGTTGGATGACGGATGATGTCAGTGTAGCGTTCTTGACTTACACTCGCTGCCCAACGGAATCGTCTGGATCGCCGGGGATCTTCTGCCATCGCTTCTCCCTCTGAAAGTCAAGATACTGTGGAACTACCAAGAAGTCAGTATTCGTCTACCAGAGCGCCTCGTTCAACCTAACTTACTGAAATGCTGGTTCGCGAGGTATGTGGCAATCACCCACTCGGAGATCTGAGGTCTGCATGCACATTCTGATCAGCATAAGCACTGCATCCGACGTGACACAGCGTCTCACCCATGCACCCCATTCGCAGTACAGAACGCCACATCCGTGTCTTTAAACAGCGGCGAGTCCAGGACATGATTTGCTCCCGCGCTGGTAAGCTGCACGAGCTTCAGCTTCTTGGCAGCCTCGGGCTTGGGGAAGGTGCTGCCAGTCATGAGGACTGTGGCGGTTTGCCAGTCAGACTCCGGGATCTCTTCGTCGCCTTTGGTGGAGTGCCAGGATACATGACGGTTGACGATTTCGAGATCGGGGAACTGGGATTGGATATCGCGGATGAGGTAGTCGACAGGCGTGAATTCGGTGAGGGTGATGAGCTTGTGGCCCTTGAGGGTCTTGTTTGGGGTGTTGTCAGCCATCCTAACGATTAGTTCCTGTTGCAAGCCTGTTTACTGTCGATTTAATGTCTCGGCGAGGCTGTACAAGTCAACACAGGAGCTCTTATCTTTGTAATCAACCTGGTTTCGCACGCCATCAACCCCGAATCCCAGAGGCTATCCATTGCCTATGGTGGTGGGGAACCGCTGCCGATACCGGGCCGGGGCGGTTTAGGGTTAGTTGCAGTGGACTGATGAGGCTGACCTCAGCAACAACATCCCGCAGCCCAGCATCACGAGGCTCTTTCTTGCTTCAACATCAACCTCAACTGGATTACTCAGCTTGTTTTCGGGTACGAACAAGGAACTCGGGAATGGCTTCACAAGCTACTCTACCTGCTGTAGAGGTTGCAGCCGCAGTCAATGATGGCAAGAAGCATCTTCTCCTTGCAGCATCGGGCTCAGTGGCAACAATCAAGATTCCCTGCATCGTCACAGCACTCTCGCGCACGTTCTCACCTTCGGAGCTCTCAATACGCATCGTGCTCACAGACTCTGCGACACACTTTCTCGCCGGCCAAGCAGAGGAGCAGCCTCACCTCTCGACCTTGAAGACGATTCCGTGTGTCGATGGCATCTACCTCGACGCAGATGAATGGACGAAGCCGGGCTGGATTCGCGGTGCAAGCATCCTGCATATCGAGCTACGGCGTTGGGCTGACTTTCTTGTCATCGCTCCCATGTCTGCCAATCTCCTCGCCAAGGTCACAAATGGCATTTGTGATGATCTCCTCACCTGTGTCATCCGTGCATGGGACGTAAAGGCCAAGACTGAGAGACTGGCGCCTGGTCAGGGCAGTATCCTAGTTGCGCCAGCTATGAACACGATGATGTGGGCACATCCTCTCACTGCAAAGCAACTGAATATTCTAAGTGATGAGTGGGACTGGTTCGAGGTGCTTCTCCCTCAAAGTAGCAAGGCCTTGGCCTGCGGTGACGTCGGGCAGGGCGCGATGATGGAATGGCCTCAGATCGTGGAGATCATCGAGCAGAGGCTGGGGCGGACAACCAAGGTCGAAGAGGCCACATGATATCTGCCAGCACAGAAGACAAGAAATATGGCGATACGACTCAATCAGTGCGGCAATCATGGTATGTGAATGAGGACATACAGTCACGGGAACAGAATGGACGATGCAACTTTGAAGAGAGATCCGCTAATCTGCGGTCTTGAAGATGTTAATTGTACATCGGAGAATCATGAGGCTCATATATACAGCTGAAGTTAAAACACCGGCAACACTGCCTTTCGACAGCTTGCTGTCACACCTGTCCCCGCAGGGATGAAAAGCTGTTCGCCCTAAGCGAGCACAACGCTTAGACGCGAGGGACGGCACCACGGCGAGCCTTCTTGGTCTTCTTGCTGCGCTTCGCCTTCTTGTTCTTCTTGCTCCTCTTCTTGTTGCAAACTGGAGGGCTGGAAGGGGTCTCAGGTTCCTCGGTAGCGGGCTGCTCAGCAACGCTGGTCTCGCCAGGGGTGATCTCGAGAGTCTTGGTAGGACCAGTGGCAGAAGGCAGGCCAGGCAGGTTGCCGCCACCTTCTTCCTCCTCAGGCTCAGGGACGGAAGTGATTTCGGGAGTGGCAGGGGTCTCGGAAGAAGAGCCGCTGTCACCACCAGAAGGAGCATCGGTGGGAGGAGAAGACAGCTCGGTGCCGGTGGTGGCAGAGGCGCTGGTCGTTACGGCAGAGCTGACCTGCTCGACGCTTCCGGCACCCTCGATGACGGCAGGGCCGGGAATGTCATATGACTGCATGCTTTGGTAGATATTCAGGAAGATACCAGCATCGTCAGGCTTGTACAACTCCATGCCGGGAACACCCTCAGGCTCCTCGGTACCAGTGCCGGTGATCTCGAGGTTGATGCACTGGGGGTAGTTCTGAGCGCCGTTCTGCTCGTGCGAGGAGTGCAGAGCGATGATCTCGTGACGGAGGACGTAGAATCCGGGCTTAATGGTTTCCGGGATCTGGACGAGCCAGCCCTTGCCGTTGGCGAGGAGTTCGTCGGCGGCGTAGAAGCCAGGGGCGGAAGATCCGTCAATGAGACCACCCTCATCGATCTTGAAGAACTTGAGGTCCGTCTTGTCGACGGTCTCGCAGCCAGAGGCACCACAAGCCGCAAGGTAATCCAGGACAGGACCGTGGTGGGAATCCGGCCAGTCGTTCCACTGAAGCCAGACACTGTCGCCGGCAGCGACGCGAGCGTGGCCCTTTGCGTTCTTGGCGTCGAGGTGGCAGATGATATCGGGAGTGTTGTACTTGTCCGGGGAGACGAAGCCGGAGTCGGTGGCGGTGTTGGTCCAGCCTACGACGGTGGGCTCTTCGGGCATGTACGGGTGACGGAAGACGTTGTAGCCCTCGTAGGAGACGCCGTTGACGACGATGTTCTGGACGAAACCGTGGGCGGAAACGGAGACGGCGGCGGCGAGGGCCGAGAGGATAGCGGTGTTGGTGGCGGAAGGCATCTTGAATGGGATTTGTTGATCCTGTAGGAGGTTTTGTTTCTGAATTGGTTTCCTTTCGGAAGCGTCTGCAGTGAATGAATGGAAGGGTTTGAAAGTATCCGGTCTGGCGGAAACGTTTGTTGACGTCGAGTCTGTGTGAAAATGAATGGAACAAGCTGAACTTCAATCAATGAAGACGGTGAAGAGGAGCCCAACAGTGAGTATTGGTTCAAAAGAATGGAATGAGAGTGAATCCCGAAGGGAAAGAAAGAAAGAAAGGACCTCGAAAGGAATTGCAAGATGGAAACGAAAGCTGCGAGATGAGCCTGAGGGAGGGAAGAAGGAGAAGGGGCCGGAGGGGAGGAGATGTGGGGAGGTTGCGGCTCTTATACAGAGGCTACAAAGTGCACATCGTGAGATGCCGAACTACACCCTGGCAGAGATCATACAGGAGAGGAGGCGAAGAGGAGGGCTGTGGTCAATGCTGTGCTTGGCTGGGTCATGCTTCGTCGGCTGGCCCCGAAGAGGAGACGCAGTGACGAGGTTGATCACAGGTAACGGCTAGGATAACGACGTCGTTGTTTCAAGCTTATTGTCCATACTCGGTCTAGACAAGGGACAAGGCTGTTCAGAGTTTCGAGAAGATCGAGGCGGCTATCCCTCAATTAGAGTTGTTTTGTTCATCACCACACTGCGAACAGAAACAGTGGGTGGGATTGGTGCTCTCAATGGGACGACAGGCGCTGAGATGTGGCTCACGGACCAGTAAAGGCAGCAGGGGATTGTCTCATGGTGGCATCCTTCTGCTAAGAAAGCATTGCATCGTGAAACCTTGGGCCAGGCCCAGCTCGCAGTCTGCGTTTCGAAGGTGACAAGGGGGGGCATGCAAGTGGCTTGTGTGAATGAACAAGTGTGGCGCTTGGACTGGACTGTTTCTAGACGATTGGGATGACAGGAAACGAAAGATTCGCCCGCAGGTGGCGACCTAGAGTCTGTCTGGATACTATTCCGGGCGGCAATGCTCGTTGAGGAGAACAGAGTTGGCGTTGTATACATTGAGGTTGGTGACGATGAAACGGGAGAGCATCTGCAGGGGAACAACCCCTAAGGTAGATCACGATGGAATGGAACCTTCGGGAGAGAAAGCGCTGATCTTCTGCACGACAGGGGCTCATCGTCGCTCCTCAGCGCCAGCCCTTCTCGAATCTCAGCGGCCTGGTTAGGGGAAAGATTGAGCACAGACATCGTCGACCAGAAGCCCGGGGGGGTCCAGGAACACACAAACCATGATTGGGCCTTGTGAAGACAGGATGGGTCTAGAGGTGCATTAGCCGCCCATCAGTGCATGGGGATCCCTGGGGCGTTCATTTGTATGCAACGCAGGCGCTGGCCCTTAATACTGTCCCTGGCTGTTGGGTGCTTGTTCTTTCTCCTAGCTGATAACCTGATGAAGAAATGACTGGAGGAAGAGGAGGTGAACTCTGGTCAGGGGTGCGAGGGGAGGCATCGTGAGATCGCTCGTTTGGGGCTTGGTGCGCGGGAGATTGACCGAGAGTTGCAGGAGTGAGCGATGGTGAAGTAGGCTCAAAGCGGAGTGACGGTAAGATACCCTTGTTCCTTTGATGGTGTTCTTCTTTTTTCCTAGTATGGAGCTGGCTTCGGTCCATTATTCTGTGTCATGCGTCACTTTCTCATCTCCTGGTCATAGCATGCTCATAGTAATGATTTCGTCGGTGCTTTGGCGGGGACCAAGTCTTTGGTGCCCTTGGTTACCCTAGACGCCTCTACGGTGTAATCCGAAGCACCCTTGCCTAGAAGTCTGGCATTGCTCGACAGGAATTAGATTGGTGAACTGTCTTGCTCTGAGCTTCTCCTCGCTGCTTGAGGTCTCGATGTCAGCTCTGTAAAAGTTGAGAGGCTGATGAGATGAGTCTGCCCTGTGGTGTTGGCGAGTGTCTGGGTAGACAATTCATAGCCAAGATTACTGCCAGAACAGCCGTAGTGCACAGGACGCAGGTCGATCATGGGATTCATGAGAAGGTAGCAGAAGGTTTCTATTCTTCATTTGACAGTTACGTCTTGCTCAATCTGTTCCTGACAATCTACTTCAGTGCCTCCACGCAGAACGGATTGGCAGTGAACGTCCCCTTCGGATCATACGTCTTCCTGATCTTCTGCATCTTCTTGTATGTCTCGGGATCGTAGTAATGCTGCCACACATTCTTCATATCCCAATCTCCATACGATCCCCAGAGAACCCGGCGGTCTTCCCGACTAAAGTGCTTAACCGCACCCTCATCGTTCTCAGCCTGCCACGCCTCAGCATCCTCCTTCGTATCCTGGTAGAAAACATCCCACGTGCCACCAAGGGTTGCGTCTCTGAAGCAGTAGGATGTGCCATTGGTGGCGTTACGCTGGAACATCGATCCTTTGCCGCCGTAGACTTGTAGCTGGGAGGAGATCCAGAGGCCGTTGCCTTTGACTTTGATCACTTCGTTGAGACGGCCTGCGAACCACTCCGACCAGCCGCTCTTGGAGAGCTGGACTGAATTGGTGCTGTTGGTGCGCTTGACATAGGGGTGCGGGAACTCTCGAGGGCTTCTGAAGAGCCACATTGATGAAATGACGGACATGGGTGTGCCGTCGGGCGTCTCCTTGCCGAATTTGAAGTCATGTGGCACACTCTTGATCTGGTCGAAGAGAGCAGGGGAGTACTTGTCCTCTCCGAGATTGACCCATTGACCGTAGACGACAATCAGTGCGAACTTGAACTTGAGCAGATCGGCAATCTTGTCCACGCCGTTGTGAATCCAGTCTGGGAGGTTGTGCTTGAGCTCTTCCTCAGAACCAGGAAACAGATCCAAAAGATTGACCTGTCTGCTGATGACGTTGACAGTGAAGTCGTAGCTGCGGGGGAAGTTGGGATCCTCTGCTTTCTCGACCAGGATGTCAAGTAGAGCCTTCAGAGTTTCTTCGCTGTAGTGGAAAGCTTGCCATAGACCCTTAGAGCCCTGGTGCTTCCTGTCTTCTTGGACTTCGATCTTGACGTGTGTGAGAACGCCGAGGTTGCCGGGACTGCCACCGAGAAAACCGTAGAACAGCTCCGGGTGGGAGTCTTTGTTCAGCTTGACTATGTCGCCATTGTAATCGACGATCTCGAGCTCTCGGACGTAGTCACCAAGAAGGCCAAAGGATCGTGCGAGCATGCCGTAACCACCTGTCTGGACGTGCCCACCGAGGCAGACTGTGGAGCATTGCCCAGTTGGCATGAAAATGCCATTATCCAGAAGGAAATCGAAGATCTCAGCGAGTGTCCAGCTGACGCTGGATCTGAGATATAGCTTGTCACTGGCAGTGTCTCGGACCAAGTTGAGGTCGACACCAGGACGGCGGAAGGTGGGCTTCAGATCCAACTGGATGCCATCAGGCCCAGTCGAAGATGCACCACTGTATTGATGTCCGCCGGTTCTGATTGCGATATGCTTCCCATGTTCAGCAGCGGCTTTGACGACTTGCTGAATGTCTTCGACGCTAGAAGGCTGTAGGATCTCTCCAGGGTTCATGTTGCGTTCCTCCTGGTAGGATGAGGAGGCGTAGATGTCATTGGCACGGTGGTAGGCAGCCGTGCCTGCGAAGAACTGATTGCCTAGAAATGCAGAATCCATTTTAGCGATGAGAATAGTCTGAAGCAACGGGGTTCTGTGCAAGTGCAAGTATGCTGAGAGACTTACACGAGCGAGCACAGCGGCAAAGGGGCTACGTCTTTATACTCACCCACGACACCTTCATGATTGGAGGCACTCGACCGCGTAAGATCCCGTATAGTCTCACCACTCGCATCGTATAGAATGTGAGCAAGTCCAATCAATTTGGGCAGTTCACGCCTTGCAGGGTCCAGTAACATCCACAGCTTTCAGCTGTCAGCCAGTGCTCCATTAGGAATGCTGATCGATGATACCGAACATGCAGTTCAGAAACCCTGATTGCTTTTCCCACCCATTGTTACCCGCTGCCAGCCAGTCTAGAGTCACCGGGCCGGGCCGTGCAGCTCCCAGAAATCGGTACGTGGATGCCTGGTGCTCTCTCGGTGTGACCGTGAGGCTGATGACCTTGCCCGGCTCGGCAAGCGGCAGAAACTATGTCCTATGATTTGGACATGTTTAGATAGCACGTGAACAGAGTTATACTGCTCAGGCAGCCACTTGAGAGCTGAATGGTTTCAGTGCAGATCGTCCAGGGTCATGGGTGAGATGTGGCTGTTGGCTGTGCTGGGGATATAAGGCTGTCAGCTTAGACATGGCGCCGGTCTAGATGCTTACGGACCCACGGAGTGCAGTTCACTGCTACGCACAGTCGTCTGCGCATCTTACTTTTTTGACTCGCGTTGCAGTTATTGTGATTTACACCAAGGCGGATCCAAGCGTGCTCAGGCAGTTTGATGGGCATACCGTCGTCGGTCGAGGTTGGAAGGTTTGCATCACCGATACGGCCTACTTCAGGCGACCTGATTGCGGGGAAGCATTCTCCGCACCCACAAACATTTGAGAGACCTGATGGAAGAGCGGCCGTCAGTATCAGCGGGCCAAGAGCGGCATGCGATTTTCATCGCAGAAACGTACCACTCGAAGATCGAGCTTGTCTCCCAACCTCAGCAATCCATCGTAGCGGTCCGGAAGACGGCACAGCGGGTGAATGAGCGGACGAAAGCGCAGTGGCAGAATGAAGTCAATGTACTCAAACTCGTGTTGCATCAGGTAAGCCAACCTTCTGACACGCTTGTGCATTCTCACAGTCAGACAGTCCCCGAAGGCGCATATCTCGCAGATCATCGGCTCTGATGAGGCGAATTTGAGTATAGTGTTGCGATATGAACATGGCCAGAGCCTCGACAAGTGTGTTCACAAAGGTTCAATGATGTCAACCCTCTCGAGCTCTGATGCCAATGCCTTGTTGTCGCAAATGGCTGGTGTGCTGGCGTACCTTCACGCGCAATCCATAATCCATGACGATGTAAAGCCTGAGAACATAATGTGGCACGATGAGGAGCGGAAGTCGGTTCTGCTAGACTTCGGGGCCGCCATCCACCAGCCCAACGATGCGCCAGTGGCTTTTTCCCCGTCGGGCACTCCCCCGTACACGCCTCCAGAGTTTCTTCAGGAGAGAAAAGGACCCGAGGGCGATGTCTGGGCGCTGGGTATCACGGTGTTGTTCGCAAGGGGGTTCGTCAAGTTGCCGGATGGTGAATGGATGTTGCCTCACGCGCTGGAGGGCAGGAAGGAGGCACGAGAAGAGATGATTGAGTGGCTGGTTGAGGTCGATCAGTGGCGGCAGAGGTTGAAAGATGATGAAACTGTGCTCGCGATGATGCTGGAGGAGGATCCTGATGTGAGGATACCAAGCTCAAGGTTGGTAAAGGAATTGGAACTGCCGTCGAAGAAGTTGGAGATGTAGCGGAAAGGCCCTTTGAGCGAGAGTTCGAGGCCCAGCCGGCAAAACTCGACCACGGGCACGGATCACAACAGCGCCACACACTACGAGGGAGAACACATCTTGCTCATGAATCAGGTTCAACAATGGAAGCGACATCACTCACAACGTGGATTTTTCACGTCAGAAACTGGGAAAGTTGAAGCTGAACACGATGAAGACTTTCTGTTCCCTATTCTTTGCTCACTTCACTTGTCGCCGGAATTACCAGGTCGGATATCTTGCCACTGAGCTCTTCACAAACAGGTTTCTCCCAGCTCCAAGCCGGAGCACCGAATCTCTGATTTCCCAGCGCGTGTCGTTGTCTCATTCTCATTCTCTCGTTCAGTCATTTCATCGTGTCGGTCATTTTGCACGAACCCTCCATGCGCCATCCACGCTCAACCATTGCAGACTGTGCCTCTCGCAAACAGGTCCTCTCCAGCTCCAAGTTGGAGGTCGTAGTTCTCGATGGATCAGTGCTTTTCAATGCTGTGTCTTTCGTAAACAAGTCCCCTTCAGTTCCAAGCTGAAGTTTGAAGTCCTCGATTGCCCAGTGTTCGATGTTGTTGTGGTGGATGAGCAGTGATGTTGTGGTTCGTGAGAGTGGTCTGTTCACCACGCGATTAGTACCATCTCATCAAACATGAAAGAAGAAGGATTCACCTGGTGATCTGCTTAGCAGACACACTTGACTCCAGAGCCAGAGTCCTGGCAGCAGTTGCGGCCGCCGCAGATGGCGCTCAGGACGAGGTCGCCTTGGGCGTTGCAGGTCCAGATCTCATCCGGACCGGCCCAGTCTTTGGCGTGGACAATGCACATGAACTCGCCAGGAATGCATGTGATTCCGTTATCACGGCTGACAGTGGGTGTGCCAACGGCCGTGACATGAGAAACGATAGCCGCGAGGGCGACAACCTTGACCAGATGCATCTTGTTGATGTCGGTAGGTCAGAAGGTGGGGGAGATTATGAAGCTTAGAGGGATGAGGAGGAATGGCAACGGAAGCTGATGCCTTGAGGCTTGGGGCTTGGAGGGGGTAGGAATCACAAAGCGTTTGAGATGGAAGGGTGATGGTGAAGGGAGGAACGAAAGGATGGAGAGGTGGGAAGAGAGAGGGTATTTATGGGAGACTGGAAGAGATCAAAGTTGGCCTTGAGGGTTCCATGAAATTCCGTTGAAAACGTCACAGGCCTCAATCATAACAGGTCTCATGCATTGTCAAGCTCGTTCTGCATTGACTGGTATCGAAAGAAGCTACTGAATCAACAGGAACACTTACCTCCGCCTCCTGAAGTGGATCATATGACCCAGGGATGCAGGCTCGAGCAAATGATCGGGAGGGGATAAGCAAAGATGCTGTGAAGCCGATGTTGATTCAGTCTGTGCATCTCTGAGCAGGTGTTGACAGTTGAGGAGAAGAGTCACGTGTGGAGGAGGAGGGCATCGGGAGGTGGTCATGGTGCAGCGGGATGCGGTGGTAAAGTGACGGGATTCAGGGGTTTCAATAAGGAGTGTTTTCGATTGTGAGAATACCGTAACCAGAGAAACTGGAAACTGTCTCATTGTCGTGAGAATGAAAGGAAAGGTGATGAAGGTGATCTTGAGAGCAGTGTTGTCAACAAAGGGCTGGTAGAGGCTGGCATACCACACAGTGCGGTGGTGGTGGCTCTGGGGGGGACCCGTAGCTTCAGCCTCAACTCTGGAAATGACTACCTGAGCTACAGTGAATGCAACCTTATTCATCAGCCACATCTTATGGGCACGTTCAATCTTGCTTCCATCTTTCTGGCTGTGGATTAGGAGAAGAAGGCGAGAAAGTGGTGGGGTGGTAGGAGGATGCTCCCGATGGTGTGTTTGGGTACCGTACCCAAATTATCCCCGTTCACTTCACCACAGCACAGCACCACCCACAGCACCTATATCAGACCTTTCAAGATGCGTTCTCGAAGTTGTTTCATGGGTTGCGTCCTTTTCGGATCGCGTAGCCGACGAACGACCTTCCCCTCACGTACAAGAAATGTGCCTGGCCTCGCTTACGGGCCACCTCCCACGGCCCTGGACCTGCAGATTGACTCCCCGAGATCCCTGCAACGAGCACAAAATACGCTGACAAGATGAAAGCATGTTCCGCTTCGGTCCCGAACTTGGGGTTCTGGCTCCCAATCGCTACTGCATTGTTCACCACCGCCAGAGCCCAAGGCGTTTCGATGCACGATGTTTCCGGATGAATGCACGGCTGGTTGAGACGGGAGAATGGCCAGAGATGTCTCTGGCCAATGCGACCTGGATACAAATAGCCATTGAGTGCCGGACACGGGCTTCTGTGTGAGCCGTGCCCTCAGACTCGATCTGATCTCAATATGCGGTCACTGCCATTGTTCGCCCTTTTGGGCCTCGCGGCCGCTTCCTCCTTCGACTACATCATCGTCGGTGGCGGTACTGCTGGCCTGGTCATTGCCAATCGTCTTTCAGAGAACCCTTCTATCCGTGTCGCGGTTATTGAGCCTGGCGATGACCAGCGCAAGAACCCGAATGTCACGGATCCGACGAAGCTGGACCAACCGCTGAACACGCCGCTTGATTGGCAATACAAATCCGTGCCACAGAGCTACGCCGAAAATCGCGTTCTCAATCTGCCACAGGGCAAAGCATGGGGTGGAAGCAGTGCAATTAACGGTAGGATAACACTTACTCTTTCGCCTTGAGAAGGAAAAGCTGACAGCTTCAGGCATGACTTACATTCGCGGCGACTCAGCTCTCTACGATGCCTGGGAGAAGCTCGGGAACCCAGGATGGAACTGGGCGACTCTCTTTCCCTACTTCAAAAAGTCAGAACAATACACCACACCGTCCCATGATCAGATCGACGCCGGCGCGACCTACGAACCCCAGAACCATGGCCGTAGCGGTCCCGTTCACGTCGGTTACCCACCTACACTGACAGCGAATGACTTCACCCCTGTTGTGCGTGAAACGTGGGAGAAGCTTAATCTTGACTTGAACAGCGACCAGAATGGTGGAGAGGTGAGAGGCTTCGCGATCGGTCCTCAGACACTGGACGCGAAGACAAACATCAGGTGGGATTCTGCCAGGGCGTATTACTCCCCTGTGCAGGGGCGGAAGAACCTGCAGATCTTGAAGGGCACAGTGCGACGGGTGGTGTGGAACAAGAAGAAAGTTATCGTTGCAGATGGTGTTGAGTACCTGGACAAAGATGGCAAGTTGAAGGTGCTCAAGGCCAAGAGGGAGGTCATCATCTCGGCTGGAACGTTGAGATCGCCTCTCGTGCTTGAAGCATCTGGAATCGGCAATCCAAGGTAAAGTTTACACCGTATCTTTGTGGTGCGCCTTTACTGACAAAGGCCTCTAGCCTTCTGCATTCTCTCGGCATTAAAACTGTTGTAAACCTCCCCGGCGTAGGCGAACACCTCATCGAACAATCCGGCAGTATGCTCGCCTACCTTGGCGCAACCAACGGCACCGGCAGCGCTGTCCACGCCTTTGTCACGGCAGATGATGTATTCGGGAGGCAAGGCGCATTACGGATTGCTGCTGAGGTGAAGAGGGACATCCCGAAGCTGGCGGCTACAGTTGCTGCTGCCGTGCCCGGACAAGCGCTCAAGGTGAAGAACATCGAGAAGATCCTCAAAGTCCAGCATGACTTCTTGTTTGGAAGCAAGAAAGGCGGACAAGTCGCTTTCGGGGAACTCCTCACGGTATCACCACCAAACTCTGGCGTGGTCGCCTCGCAGTTCTGGATTCTCTTCCCGTTCGGCCGGGGTAGCGTGCACCTCTCCTCTTCATCTCTCTCTGCCATTAACTCTCCAGTCTTTGACCCTCGCATCTTCCTCGCCGATGTCGACATCAAAGGAAACATCGCTCTCGGACAGCTCGTTCATTCTTTCTGGCAAACTTCACCGGCCTCATCGATCGCTCTGACACCTCTCCTACCGGGCGAGGATGTACTACCAGCAGATGCCACAGAGGAGCAGTGGCGTGCCTATCTCCTCAGTCAAGGTAATTTGGAGGCACATTCCCTAGGCAGCGCGGCGATGATGGCCAGAGAGCTGGGAGGCGTGGTGGATAGTGAGTTGAGGGTCTACGGCACGAAGAACGTGAGAGTGGTGGATGCGTCAGTGCTGCCAACGCAGATTAGCGGACACTTGACCGCGATTGTATATGCTGTTGCAGAGAGAGCAGCAGATTTGATCAAGAAAGACCAGAAGTAATGACAGCATCAATAACTAGATGATGTTCATGCAGTTGCTGAAGATGCACTAATACGAACCCCTGACCCTTGACTCGTCGTGGTGGTGGGTCGACGAAAACTCACGACGGACTCAATTTCCCCATCATGGTGCCATGCATATTCTTACAATCCCACTTGCAGCTGAGCTCACTTACGACAACCTTATTTTGAAGACCTTCACCTAATATTGTAATCCAAACAACCGACATCATGAACGAGAAATCACCTGCCATCACAACCACACCGCTACCTGAACCTACCTCAGTTGCGCCGGTTCGCCATCATGGTGTCGAGCATCATTCAGCAGCATCCATAAGCGCCTTAGACGCCATCGTGCGGAGGAGAATAAAACCTTCACAAAGCTGGACTTACCACCAGATCTTCTACGTCTTCATCCTCGATGGCTTAGGCGGAATGACACTCTCCGCGGGTGTGAACTTCGCCCTCGCGTACGGTTCGTACACCTTTCTACCTCCTTTCCCTCGTCCTTCTACCATATTCCCCCCAAAATCAGTCACTCTCCATCTTATAGCTATGTCACTAACGTCCTGAACAGTCATGTACACAACCCAGCCCTCTTCTGCAGCACCAATCAAACTCTTCGCCTTGCCCAATACCCTCGCCGGCGACGCAGCCGTCACAATCATCGTGCAATGCATCCTCACCTGGTTTGTTGAACTCGGCCTTCTGCGCTTCGACCTGCGCAACAAATCCGTCCAGCCTATCGGGTTCATCCCTCGTCCTGAGAAACAGTGGGTGAGATGGCTGTTCTACCTCCCGGATGAGACCGATGAATCGCAGAAGTTACCGCCGAGGACTATGGCTTGGAAGGCGGTTCTTCCTGAGGCTCTGAGGGGCTTCATGCTTGCTGTGCTGGGATTCTTGGTTCTCTGGCCTATCGGCGTGGGTGCCTTGACGGCATTTGGTCAGAAGGAAGAGGGAGGGATGGATTATGTTTACGGCAACACGTATGTTCCTCAGGGATTCAAGGCCGTGCTTGGAGGCTTGTTGGGGTTGCTTACCACACCACTTATGGCGCTGTTTTGGTTGGTGAGGGCCGGATGGGAGGCTGAAGGTGTTGATGGCGTGGAAGAGGTTGAGGAAATTGCATGATGAACGATACCTACGACTCATGACTAATAGATACATAATTAATCTCTAATTTACTCTGGCGTTGACGCCACTTCAAAAGGCTACATATACTGCCTCGCTTGCTGTTTAATCATGGCCATCCATCCATCTAATCACTAATGACTTCAGAGCTCTAATGGCTTTTCCTCATCCTCAATCTCAACCTCCACGGCCTTTCCTTTCCCTCTCTCCTGGTCCCAAACCTTCAACCAGCCCTTGACAAACTCCACCTCCTGCTGTTGCACCTTCTTCACCTCCGTCGGTGGCAGTTCTGGGCCAAAGGCATCCTCCGCCAACCCATAAGAATCCCAATGATGCAACGCCCCGCCCTTGATCAGGATAAACGGTTCCTCGGCCGTGCTCTGCCTCTCCTCATTTAGGCCGATGGCGTGGGGAGTGGCCTGTCGCCAGGGGTCAGCTTCGCCGTCGATGAGAGCCACGCGTGGAAAGGAGAAGTTGAAACCGCCCAAGCGGTTGATGCTTTCGGTGTCCGGTGGGGTGGTGATGTTGAGGAAGTCACGGCAGGCAGATGTGGCGTAGTCGTAGTCGACAAGGCGGGAGATCATAGGGAGCTGGTCCTTGGGAGTGCCAGAACCTGTGACGAAGTATGCCCATCTAGAAACGATCAATTTCTGCCTTGAGGTTATTCAGGTCGTAGGTGAGGGGAACTTACTGGGTGCATGTCTGGTAGATCCATGGCCGAAGCATCCCCTGCGGGATATCCGTGTCACTGGTATCCCTCTCCTTCTTGCCCATCAAAGACGCAACATTCGGCACCTTCTCCTTTGACATCTCCTTCGCAAACGCCGTCTGAACATACCCCAAGAAGTTCAAGAATTGTGTGGTCGTCGCCTCATCGGCTTCATAACCTCCCCACTTGATGATCTTGGCCGCCAGATCCCCCAAGTGTCTGACATTCGGGTACAGGACTGCGTTGGAGATGAGGGCACCGCAGTACAGAGAAAAGTCCTCGCCGTTGACGGAAGGGTCCCAGACTACGGATTGGAAGCCATAGATACCGCGTGCGACAGCGTAGCCGAAGTTGGGGTCGTTGAGCATCTCCAGGCCGAATGTGTTCTTCAGCGTCTTTTTCTTGGACTCATCTTCGCCCAGAAGAATGTTGTCGACGATGTGAACCAAGCGCTGGTGGTTAGGAGCGCAGTCTCCAGGAGCATACAAGCGAGCAGCCTCAAAGTACTCCCACCAGTCGTCCACGACAGCAGTAACACCTGACGAAGATATGGCGCCCCAGAAGATGTCCGGGTAGATCTTGCGAGCAATCGCAACAAATGCGCCTGCGTATGACCCACCCCAGAGAATGTATGGCACGTCACTAGCGGTGAGATTCTGGTCCTCGTAGCCTGGATAGACGACATTCTGCGCAAAGTACGCCATATCAGCCATGGCCTGCTCGGTGGACAGGAATCGCATGTTCTCGGTCGTCAGGTTCTGGACAGGATAGCTGAAACCATAATAGCGGTGCTCGAGCACCACACCAAGCCCATTCAGGTTCTTCGCAAGAATATCGACGATGCCATGTTCAAGCGTCGGGATACGTGCATCGCCCGAGACCTCCCCCGCGGCGTACAGAATGACCGGGCCGCCGGGCTTGTAGTGTTCGTCATTGATCCAGTAGCGATTCGAAAATGTCTGGTATGAATGTGGCTCGTAACGAGATTCGTTGTGGAAGTGGTCGACGGGGATGGAGAGGTTGTAGGATGGGTGAGGAGAGATGGGCGCGTCGAGAGGGATGTGCCACATGGGGTGAACCTGCGACGATGCAGTCGTGGCGGGGATGAGGAGTGCGACGGCGCAGAGGGCGGAGCGGAGCAGGGTCACGGGTGCCATGATGGACAAAGGATGCTGTTTAGAGGAGGGAGACGAGCTTGAGAAGGAACCAGGCCCTGCCTCAGCTTCAAGGCGGCCAAATGCAGGTGTAAGTGGTAGTCCTGGTGGTGATGATGCAGGGGAGAAGAGCTTAGCTATCGCACACCTCAGACAGCTCCAGCTTTAGACCAGCCCCCCCGCATTTCTCCTCGACGATGAAACTGGCAGGTGGAAGCTCGGACCCGTAAATGACGACTGAAACGCTCTGTCACTAACATACCATATACAGAAAACGGTCAACACAATGTTTTCATCAAAAGAAGCATACAAGGCACAGGGGATGGCATAGCCGCATGATGACTGGTGGCTGATCTTAGTGCCGAGAGGCGCAAATGGGCTCGAGTCCGCCAAGGCTGTCAGATGAACAGGCATTGGATCCGGGGTCATGGTCACAGAACGTCAGTTCGATTGAGCTATAAAACTTCTGAATTCGCTTTATGTAATGAAGAAGATGTCACAACATCCTGATGCTCCTTTGGAAATCTGTCCCCGCCCTCCTGTGATTCAATTCCGAATCAAGTACCCCTGGGAGCAAGCCGAGTGTGAGCGTCTTACTCAACACCTGTCCAATCCAAAAGCGCCAAAATATTACTAAACGAAGTCAAAGTTAAATGCAAAAAGACCGCTTGCAAATCAATGTCATCATGCTCCCTTCTCTGAGATATCGCTGTTGATTTCAGCATTTGCAATCGCCGCATCCAATGCCTCCTGCAGATCAAAGTGGAAGAAGGGTCTGTTCAGACCCTGAACAGCCACCAGCCTCTCACTGCGTGGGTTCTTTGGGATATCCCGATCTAAGCCGGCTCCCAGGTGCTCAATGTCGTCGTGTTTGTGTGCCTCGAACTCTTGGCGGTCCTTGATCGCAGCAGCTGCCTTTGCTGGGCTGTCAGATCCTCCCAGGTCCGCAATGCTGAAGATGGTCTTCCAGTTACCAGGACCATCGCCGGCACCTGCGGTACTAGCCTGGGGTGTGCGGTATCCGAATCCAGCAGCAGCAAGGGCACGCTTCGTCCAACGTGATTCAACATGAGCGAAGTGCCAGTCGACGCGATCAGGCGCAGCGTAACGGTCGAGCTGGTTGCGAACGTCAATGAGGGTCTGGGCAACTGTCGCATCGATGTGATTGACTGTGGCAAAATCGAGAATGATAGCCTTCAGGGTGGGACGATTATCTGGCTGGTCGTGGTTCAATTTCCGGGGCTCTGCGTCATTCCAAGGGCGATCCTGTATAGTTTGTCAGCATCTAAGTCCATGGCGTAGGTCAGTCAATGTGAACATACACCAAGCTTTCCGAGGAGATCGGGGTTCGTGCGACGAGTCTGTTTGAAGATGACATCCGTGAGGTGGTTCATGTAGTGGGATGCGTTGGGGTACTTGAGGCCTTCAGCGAAGCGATAGATGAAAATGCCAGGGTACGGGCTCTCCACAATAACGGCAGGGTTAGAACCATCCTGGTGTTGAATCGGCAGGAACCCAGTGCGAGAAGAGATTTCCTGCTCCTCCGTCTTGTCGGCACCGAGCTTCGTCTCACTTGCAGAACTAGGTGAAGCAGCGCCGGAAGCAGCCTGGAGGGTGCGAATGCGAGCAGGACCTAGGAAGCGTCCCTTGCTGAGAACAATACGGAAGATGATGACAGCAACGGACATGCAGATGGTGGTATAGATGCCGTTCTCGATAGTGCTGAAGATTGTGACCAGAACTCCAGCGAAGAAGATGACTACCTCAAGCGGCGAGACCCTCCAGAATTGGTAGACTGTGCGGGGCGGGGTGATAACATCTCCCACAGCGTGAATGATGACGGCGGCCAGAGCGGAATCAGGGATGTAGAAGAACACCGCTGTGAGGGCGTAGAGGGCGAGCAGAACAACAACAGCAGTGATAACACCAGCGAAAGGGGTCCTGACACCAGCTTTGGACTTGATAGCAGTGCGGGAGAATGACCCGGTGGCAGGATACGCTCCCAGGAAGGGGCCCAGCAGGTTTGTAACACCAATAGCAACAAGTTCCTGAGAAGGGTCGATCACATAGTTATTGATGCGGCCGAAAGACTTGGAGATGGAGATGTGCTCGATAAGCATGACAATGACAGCAGCTGGGAGCTCAGACGCGAAAGCCGAGATAATTGTGCTGTTTAGGGTTGGAACAGCAGCGTGGCGGAAGCCACTGGGGACGTGCTCGAGAATGCCAATCGGGAATTCGTCGCCCCTCCTCCGGTAAGGAAGGTTGATGCCAGCGCTGATACCGGTGTATAACAAAATGACGAAGGCGGTGCGGAGGGTAGAGAGGAAGAAATAGAGCTTTTGTCGGTGAGGCTGCTTCTTGGCCATGTAGCTGCAGAGGCTCCGAATGAGGTATAGCATCGTAAGAGCCGTAAGGCCGAGGGCAGCATCGAGAGAGGTTCGCGGTAGTCCCTTGAGAGTGTTGATAATGACCTTGTAAGGCGCTTCGCGAGTTTTGACGCCGCTGATACCCATGAGCTTGGACACTTGGCCGGCAGCGATGTTAATGGCAGATCCGGTCATGAAGGCACAAATGGCAGGCAACGGAATGAACTCGACTATCCACCCCAGACGCACGAGGCCAATGAAGAGGATAATGGCACCACAGATGAAGGCGAGGCAGGAGGCGACGACGTGAGCTGGAATCTCTGGGTTTGACACGGCAACCTTGGCTACAACGTTTCCGGTGACTTGTGACATGACTGCAACAGGCTAAGGGACAGTCAGTAAACATGTTTACCATCTTCGAAGGAAACTGACTCACGCCAATGGTAATATCCTTGGATGTGGCAAAGAACCAGTAGATCAAGACACCCATAAACGACGAGTAAAGACCATATTCGACATCCAGCAATGCGAGTTGGGCATAAGCCATACTTTGGGGCACAACAACAGCGCCAACAGTGACGCCTATAAGCTTGTCAGCATCCAATGATCTCGGTGCAGAGAGCTACAGCTATAAATGGGAAGAAACTCACCAGCAATTAGGTCACCCAGGCCCCATGTCAGGTTGTACTTGCCAATCCAGCTGATGAAGGGGAAAAGGCGGTAGACGTAGTGTTTGACATCTTGCCAAGAGGGAGTGATCTCCTGGAAGTACTCCTTCACAGTGGGCTCCTCCTCGATGTAGACGTCTGCATTTGACAGAGAGGAAGGAATGGAGGCAGCGTAAGCAGCTTGGTTCCGCTCAGGTTGTGTGTTCTTGACGCCAAAGACGCGATCGAGGCGCTCCTCGATGGTAGGCTTGGAGGAGGCCATTGCAGAAAATGGCCGGGATCCCCGGTGAGGATGTGAGAAGGTGAGTGTAGTTTCTCGGACGGTGGAAGGGTACCAGGAGAGAAGACAAGGAAGAGGTGTGAGGTTCAGACGAGACCAATGATGGAAGGAGGGTGAAGGTTGCCGTCAAGTCCGAGGCAGTTGGGACAGATCTGAGAGGATATCTCGTCAATGTAACGGCAGACGACGCGGGGTCTGTCTAATTATATTGAAGACCGAATATCGAAGATGGAGCCCAGATGCAGGAGCGCATGCAGCGGTTGAGAGATGTCGCCGAGGGAGAGGGGGCACGTGTGGTCCCGATGTGAGGCTGGAAGATGGCGTCGTCGGATGCTGCAGAACGAGCAAGGGACAAGCTGCAGAGGCGGAATGGAGGATAGTGCGGCAAGAAGAAGAGCAAATGAGAATCGACGAAGCGAGACAATAGTTGAAAAAAGAAGCAGGAGACAGATGATATTGGACCCTTGAAGACAGCTTCGGGTCGTCGGGGCGCGGCATAAAATCAGATAGATGGTGTAGATCGTCCAAGACTGAAGAGGCGTTGTCAGCCATGGTGAGGTAAGAGCGTCATGCGGGTGGGCGGGTGCTGCATTGGGGGGGCGTGTAATTGATGGGAGATACATGGGGTACGCACCACAGGCATTGGTAATACCAGGTACCCGTCGACGTGGAGCTGAGAAATTGCGTGCTTCTCTGGGGCTTGCAGAGTCTTTTGCTCCGGTAGTGGCAGCGGCATCCCCTTGGCTTCTTCGTTCCCAGTGCATTTTGGTGCCCGGACGTTGGAGTGTTGAGGGTCCAGCACCGTTCAGGGCAGTCAAGTTTCTCGGTGACGCTTGCCCGGAGAGGCGCCCTAAGCCTGAACCGGTCCTAGCGCGGTGATCCCATCTAGCATGCCGATTGCGCCATCGCTGAGGACCACTTGCAGCCAATCATGGCTTGTCCAGTCTGCCACTGGTGGGCCATGGCTGACCTGCTTCCGGCTTAGCGCATGTCGACATTCGGCCAGGTACTGCGAGGTGACGATGTTGAGCAGTTGTACCTGGAAACAACTTGGTAAGAAGGGAAGGTAAGCTCTGCCCTGACCACTTAACTACCATGTTCTCTGAAGCTTCTTCCCCCCGGAATCAGATGTACCGCTTGATTTCGGGTGGGAATGCTGGCTCTTTGTTTCTGTACCTGACGGCGAGCTTGATTGTCACAAGCCAGGAACTTCCTAAAGTTTTCCGCATCCTAGGCTATTGTGCTGACAAAGAAATCGCCGAGTCAATCGTGCAAACTCTCTGTCGTCGGATCTAACTCTCCTCGCCACGCGAAACGAGACAAAGTCCCAATCTGAAAAGGGCAGCAAACGAAACACACCCGCCAGATGGCAATGTCTCATCCACCAGCTCAAGAATGTGCCAATGGTACCACGTCTCGCACCTCCTATCTGCGCGCCTCCCGACCAGGGTTCGATGATGTGCTCGCGTAGACGCATGGGCCAGAGTCATGACAGAACCCACCCTTCCCCCATCACATCACAGTCCGGCCCATCTCGATCTGATAGTGATGCCAGGTCGAAACTGTATATGTCATTACGGCAAAGCGAGGTGGGGATGCCGCCGTATGACTGCCGTTGCAATCTCCTGAATCCTGAAGAAGAGCAGCAGAGGATGCTGCCCTCAATGAATAAATCAGTGTCATTTTCCTACGTGAGATCGTGATGGGGCCGTGATTACTGGTGCATGCGGTCACATCTCTAAGAATATGCATATTCTGCAATCTCGTTTCCAGAGCTCCTTTGGTAGCAGATCGACGGACGGATCCTCGGTGCAGGAAGCATTGGTTCCAAGATATCGGTCCGGGACGGACGCCATTAGGTTCTCAAGAAATTATGATTGCTTTTCACATGGTTTCGTGCACATCTTCCGGTTGGCATTACGCATTATCTCAGCGTGTGATTCACACGAATGGAGAAGCGAAGCCAATGGTGATTCTTTCAACCTAGAAGCCAACATCAAGCAATGACCACTCAATCCTCAGCCAACCCCCACGCAAATGGAAAGACGTGATTGTTCCTTCATTGTCGGCTGGCAAATGTTCGCACAGCCTTGCATTGGTCCCTGGTATCGCCAATCTTATGCACACCCCTCCCCCTTGATCCCCGGATGCCAACCTTGATGCTCCCCCGTCTCGCTCGGCCTTCCCTCCTCTACAAAACCACCAACACCACACCCTGTGAGCACGCAAACCGCCATTACAATGATACAATGCAAGCCACCGCCGGACTGTGCCGGCTTGGTACTGCCAAATTACCTGCCAACACAGGCTTCCTCGACGTCGGCCAAGACAGCAGATCTCACCTCTCCCGCTGCTGGGGCCGTCTGGGCATCGCGCCTACAAGGGTTGGCGCCCCCTTCTCGGAAGTACGGCACTGGTGAGGCTTGCAGACTCGGGGAAGGGTCTTGGCTTGTTCGGGTCGTCGGTGTACCTTACCGTGATGCTGTTATGGCGGATACTTTGGCTCGTGATAGTTGCGTGCTCGCGGGTCTAGCCTCACGTATTGTGGGCATGGGCTTGCAATATTCGGAATGAGCGACGGCCCAGAACCATGATTTCTGGGTCTACTGTAGCTTATTTCAGGGACTATGTGCAATCCCGATCAAGGTAGGATGTGCAATCGTAGGATGCTGTGATGGGCGGCAGGCAACTTACAACAAGGATCAACGTAATCACATCAGAACGGCAAGTAGTCACGCCAGCACGCTTCAGTAATGAAGAGCTAGTCAAAGACATAATTACCGGTTTAATTAAAGTTTGATTTCATATGCATCTTCGTCAAAAGTTTTTCGATTGTTATCCATCCAGGGTATGCCGCATGGTTCGCTAAGGTGGGCTTATATCCTGCCTCTGGTACCTATGATTTGAACAATATTGCCTACGCAGAAGTCGAGCCACTATCCGGCAGGGTATTCCAAATTTTGCCCAGTCAATCTTCAAGTGCAAGAAGTTTTCATGCGTAACTCGCACGTAGCTTCTTCACAGATCGACAGTGAATTCGAATTTGTCACGCCAGGATAACTGCCTAACCTGAACAGCGTTGAGCGGCAAGGATAGCACCACCGTGAATTCAAATACAACGATGACGCGTACAGATTATTACAAACACGCACCTAGATGTTCACCTCTCAGCTGAAGGAGGAGGGAATTAAATTCTAGACCTCATTATGGGACCGTGCTAACGCTTGGGTTGTGAAGGCACACCCCTTGATATTCCACCAACAATGCCCTTACTTAGCACCGCTTCTGAGCAGGCGTGTGATCTTTCAAGATTGCCGTAGCGCTGCTGATCTCAAAACCACCAGCGATGACCGCTTGGAGGATGACCTGGAGACTGACCTGCGAGAAACCATTTCCAAGGCTAAGAAGTGCCTGACCCGTAGTCAGAGCAGCTTCCCTCGCCGTTCGTCGCCCCTAGATGATGGTGAAGTAGATGGGAAGATCATTGGCCAGACCAGTCACCGTACAGCTAATGATACCGAAGCTTGATGTGATTGTTTCAGCAGATTGCGAGACCAGTCTCGAGACCACGGAACTTGGGTGCTCTTGTTAGAGATCAGCAGCTGTAAACAGGATTGCGTGATTGAAAGGTCTTGTTCGACGCACACGGCATGCCCCGGAAGGAGACCGCCTGATAGCCGAAGTCAGCTGCAGAGGAAGGCACAACAGGTAGCATCGGACGTGGCGATCAAGCACACCGACCTGCAGGCCAGCATGAATTCATATCAATATTGCCATCCTAGACAAGGAATCTGTTGAACATCAAAACACGAAGGTATTCTCTCCAAGTTAGGTTCCCGCGTACAGGGTGGGAAGGCCAGGGAGCAACTCGAAGAGGGTGAATCGCTAACAGCCTCCGGCGTTGATGAGGTAGGCGACTTCAGACGATTCGGTTTTAAGCATCGTGCAACGACTGCCAGCTTTTCATCAGCCTCATGGCAGACTCTTGAGCAGGAGAAGAGTGAACTTCACGAGTCGGTAAATATTGGGAAACACAAGATTGTTATTCTGGCGGAGGTCTTGGTGCTTCTCCACGGCATGCACGATAAACTCAGCAACCAGTTCCACGCAATGAGCCAGCTAGATTGCACAAGATAATGAGACCTCACCTCGATGAAAGCCAGGGGCATGCCTTCCATTCGACACAGCCGGGCCCTACCTTTCACTATGACTTGCACTGCGAATTGAAACACACTGGATCTCTTGGTAGATCTTTCAAGCTTCTCAGAAAGAGCAGGGGAGAAAGGTCTTTGAGCAAGCATCTGCAATGCGAAGGGGGTTGCATCATCAAACCATGGAACCAACCTTGAGTCAAAGTCGTGTAATTGCCGTTGCACGACATACTGCGAGCATATAGAGGTAAGGTTTGCCCAGAATTTCTCGCAATTAAGAAACTTCTTCTACTGTATTATGTTCTGTAAATCTATCTCTGAGGCAAGTTGCCCCTCAGCCTCTTAGCTTGAAGCCGCGGGCTACGCCTAGGACCCCGAGGCAAGTCTGCCTCCTCTTTCACCTCTGTATTTGATACGGGATATTGTCCCGGCAGAACTGTCGTTGGCCTAACTTTTGTATTCAAGGCCTGCCCAACGTCCTCTGAGCCTTCTGTCGGTGCAAGCTGTGCGATTTGAACCCGAGCAGACGATGGTTTACGTCTGAGGCTTAGACGAGATTTGATTCCACCTATAAGCATTGTAGCAAGGCTCCAGCTACCAACGAAAGGTGCCATCACCCAGCATGTGATACGGAATCGGTAGAGCCAGCTGGTAATACCGATCACGAGGCCACTCAAGATGCCGAACAAGACACGTAAAGAGAGGCTAATGACCAAGTGTATGATCTCCCAGACAGCGAGAACATTGAACCGAATAATCCAGCAGGCGCAGAAGACGAGCTTGAAGCTGTATAGCCACGCGATAACTGGCTTCCAGGAAGTCCAAGCAAGGTAGACCACATACAGCCACACCGCCAGCTTGCGAACAATGTAGGACAGCTGAGGATTGTAGAGGTCTGATGCAGGCGCTGCTGTCCCTGTCAACTGCAGCTTGCGAGTTTCGTGAAATGCTTCCATGAGCTTATCGACAGAGAAGAGAACCACTAGCGACATGATTCGCAGGCCCCAATGTGCGAAGTTCACTAAAGAAATCACGACGCCTTCAACGTGGCGCATGTTCCTCTCCATCAGACAGATCACCATCTGAAAGCCTTTCAAGACCTTGTTTGCCAGTTTCAGGCTGATTCGGAGAAGAGCGATACTTGCGCGAATGGTGAATAAGGCAAGCGAGTGCCAGATGCCCAAGACGACGATTCCGTAGGCGCAAAGTGCTATAAATGCGATGAAGAGAAACCTGTAATCAGGGTCTTTGACGTGTTCAAAGTAGTACTTGACGGCCCAGATGGCTGCAGCTGCTGGAGTCGACACAGCAATCCAAGAATAAGTCGCTCCAGCTCTTACATAAGGAAGAGATCTGGGAATGAAGCCGGCTTCAGAGATCGATGAAAGTGCTGACAGTCGACTTTTCACACATTGGAACCCCAGAAACCATTCCTTAACAGCGGGGTAAAGGAATGAAAATGCAGATCGAAGCGAGGCTCGGAATAGCTTATACGGTATGCTGTTGAAGAGTCTTTGCAAGGGACTGTCCATAGCGAAGAACCAGTCGTGGTAAGCGTGCCCCACGAATGGCTCGAAAGCATAGGCGATTACCAGAGAAGACTGAACAACGAAAGCGTACGCTGATTGAGCGTAATATAGAGCATCTTGGAAGGTGATGGGTGGGACCTGAAGGCTGAAGCCGGTCGTCGCATTCTGAGTGGCGTACAAGGCGTTGGTTATCGTAGTCCCAGGTGGAGGAACGATGGACTTTGCGAGTTTTGAGGCAAATTTTGTGAATTCCATTGTGACGCGCGAAGTCCTGATTTGTTTTGATGTAGTCCCTTTCCAATATAGTGGACATCAGTCTCTCTTATATATCAACTCCATCCCGAATCTTCTGGCTCACAAGTCTTTTAGGTGCGGTGTTGAACAGTGCTCCGAGCTTCGCCGTCACAAATCGCTTTGTGAGTTCTGAACAAAGTCGATACAAGTGGCTCTGGCACAGCCTTGCAACCGTGCGTTGCAACACAAAGATTCCAGGATCAACCCCAAAATAAGGACAGGCAAAGGTAAAATGGCACAAAGGGCGCCGAATGTGCATGCAGATGTTCTGAACTTGACCCAGATAGTTAGGTCCGCGATGAGACTGAGCTCCAATTATGCCTCCCTATAAGTCTGACAGGGTTGAAAGATGGACTCGAGACTACTTACGATCCGACAACATTTCATGAGCCGTAGAAATAAGGCATTAGGCCGACAAGGGGCAACTCAACGGGCCGGAGAGCAATGTTGCGAATATAGCGTACTTCGTGAATCCGACAACTTTTCATTTATTATAAACAAACTCCTTCCCGCTATAGCTAAAGACTCTAACTTTGGTGCACATTTCTTGAGTTCCTTTCTGATGACCTGTATTCCATACTCCACCAGGACTCAAAAGTCCCCCATCCGTCGTTATCCGCAAGTGATGGTTCCTTGTGAGTTGAGATGAAAATGAATTTTCCTGCCAATCGCTCATGGTCTCTGTGATTCTTTCTTGTCATGACACATTACCTTAGTCAGACTCAGATCTTGTTATGCAATAATGGAATTGCTCGTTACGACTGTCATTCATGTCGCCTCCTGAATGCTACCCAAATGAGGCTTCCGAAGGTCGGGATGAGAATGCTGATGCAAGCCAGGAACATACCCAGTGGTATCCCAGGTAGATGTCGTCCAAGGATCACTGTCGGCAGGCCCTTCTTCAAGCGGTATTCCTCCGTGTCCTGTAGTGCCCGCATGATATCGTCTGCCATGAGGAATGAGAAAATGGCAAAATAGCCAGCCACCCATTGGATGCCCCTTGTGATGTAAAGTATTCCGGCCTTGAGACGCCTGAGTCCGCCCTCGGCTAGTTGCAGAAGTTTGATGAAGGGGTCGAAGAACCCGGAGAATGACCTGAGTATCTCGAAGCCCATTTTCGGAAAGAAAAGACCAAGCTTGGCGAGAGCGTATGTTAGTTCGACGAGGAAGGCATGACAGAGACTGATGGCAACCAAGGCTATCAGGTAGAGAGATATGGCATGCCGCCAGACTGCGATGAAGCGTCGGATAGGGTCCTGTTCCATGGCTATCTGTTGCAATTGGCGCCCGATGAAGAGCGACGCCATGGAATCAGGCGACGGTGCCATCAGCCAGGCCGGTCGATGATAACCTTCGAGTGGCATTAGCCCCCAGACAATGGACCATATGAAGGTCCACAGCTGCGGCAAACACCAGCAAAGGGGGGTCATGTTGTAGAGAAGGAGCAGAAACGGGTATATGACCATTTGACAGGTACTCCCTGGAGAGAAAAAGGCCTGATCGTAGACATGACTGAGAGATGGGTACCGTAGACCAATGCTGGTCAGACCATGAGTGGCCCAAAATCCAGCCCAAGTTGACATTCTGTTGCTGAGGCAAGATTGCGATTCGTTGAAGTAAGTGAAGCGGCTGCCATGCGAAAGGGGCAGAGGCAAAGATACATTTACTTTTATCGACAATCACAAGGCACGTCTATGGCAGATCATTAAGTACAGTTGCAGCTGACCTCAGTTGTGCTATACTTAGACTCGTCAGGGAGCCTATTCTTTGATCCCAGGCTCTGAAGGCAATGTCTGGGTGTCTTCGGAAGGGTCTTTGAAGACAATGCCCATGACATGGGTGCACCACTCGTTCCCGGCACTGCTGCGAGGCTTCAAAGAAGCGGACTGGCGTTCCAGGGGTAAAACCAACGGTTGCATGAGAACCCAAGACTGCCGTCCTTACAGATTTGATGGGCAACCTCCAACGGTAGCAGTCCCTAGCAGAGGCGAATTCGGTTGCTCTGGTATGGCATCTTACCATTGACGTTAGGGGCACGCAGATCAGCGGGTGTGCAAGGTAATAACAAAGGTCAATTGGCAGTTGTTAGTTTGCAAGGGATGGTATGCCTTGTCGCTCTGGGCTCCAAGGGCTGAATCTGCCTACCCTTTATGTGTCAGGCTTGCATGCAACTTTACCGTGATCACACCCACACTTATTGTAGATCATCTGGTTGCGAATGACAGCATTATGTTCCGGCTAGGCTAACAGTAACTGCAGCCCTTTGCCAGTAACCACTGGGAAAGACACGAGATAATGGATGATCCGCTCTAATCGTCCATTGCCAAGGTCTGCTCAACCACTGGACGCGGGCAAGCACGGCCCTGGCTCGAGCTGAAACTAGTGATGCATGCTAAGACGAGAACCGTCAAGCCCATGTGTGTTCAAAGACATAATCGTCGACTCGTTGTTTCACGGGAAGAGCCGACGAACGACAAAGTCGAAACCACTATGGACCCATCGCAGCATTGGCCTCGCTGAAAATTAGATACAGTACATGGAAGTCTTGAACGATTCCCTTCCGTCGAAGCAGAGAAACCACTGTCCACATGTTCGTGAAAAAAAGCTTCGAACCCACACGCACCTCGCCAAGAGGGCCGCTATTAGCCTGGGCCATAAGACGCTGCCCCTGTCGATAGTCCTCTAGCAGGGATTTTCCCACGTGATGGTAGCATGGGCTTCCAGATCTGGCTGCGAGATGCAGGTAGTTGCGGTGGCCCAGCGCGAGGGAAATTGAGTGATTACCGGAGCTGCAGCCCGGGCGCTGGTGCCAATCTTCCCCCTGGGGAGAGAAGCCGGACCCTCCTGAATCGTGATCGTCGCTTTCCTCCTCCTTTGGTTTCTTTCGTTTGTTTTTCTTTGTTCGGGAACAGATTCATTCGACTAAGTCAAGCCACGTCGCCGTTGCGATCTCGAACAAAAGTCGCTTCAGGCATAGCGCTGCGGCGCCAGCGACGCAGCTTTTTGTCTTTCAATTCGGCACAGGCGACGAGAGCTCTTTGAACGGCGTAAAAGGGGAAGTAATGGAGGGAGGTGGTCACAGTGGTAGCGATGGCGGTGGCGCATACGGACAGAGGGGACATGAAAGAGGGCGAACGGGATCACAACGACCATACGTGCCCAGTGCGATTGGCTCGAGCGACATTCTTTCAACCGGCGATGGAGGGCCAACATACGCGGGAGGTGATGGAAGCGAAGGGTCACAAACGCAATCGTCACGGACGAGCCACAACAATACCACGAGCACGAGCAAGAAGAGCAAGCGACTGAGTTTCGGGCGCAAGCCGCGAGCTGAGGTCTCCTGGGCAGACAAGAAGTCTCTCGACGCAGACAAGTACACATTCTTTCGCGATCCAACGCCGCCACCGCCTGAGGAGAAGGCATTCACTCGAGGAACTGCTGAGACGTCATACGACTACCGATACGACCATGTTGCTCCACCAGCACCGCTGCCACATGAATCCAGCAGGAGATGCGGCCTGAGGAAGAGGACGCTGTGGATCATTCTGGCTGCAATCCTGGTCGCGATCGCCGTGGCTGTTGGTGTTGGGGTTGGAGTCGGTGCATCGGGTGGCAGTTCTTCATCGGACGACGATAGAGCCGAATCAAGCAACAGGTTAGTCTCAACGCTGAGAGGATTGATGTACAAACACGGCACTAATGCAATTCAGTGATACCAAAAGCGACGCTACGACTGCGACGAGCTCTTCAGAAACGACATCCACCGAGCCTGCACGAACAACCACAACATCTCGTGCTTCATGTCCTGCAGCCAACAACACCATCTACTCCGTTCCTGGATCTGACAAGTCATTCCTCCGAATCTGTGGCATCGATTACAGCGGCGAGTTTGGAGGCGACGCTCGCGCAAAGGACATCGGCGTGGTCATTACCAAGAATATGGAAGACTGTATCGTCAACTGTGCAGGCTACCCCGGATGTACTGGCTGCGGCTGGGGCATCATCCAAGGCGACGAAGGAGATGAGCATAGATGCTGGCTCAAGTCACGGCTGGGCAAGTCGCATGTTGCGAGGCCTGGGTGGGACTTTGCGATCTTGCAATAAAAAGCTGAAGGTTGATGAGTTTTGTTTGTTCTCTTGTACGAGCATTGCGCTTCTTTTGGGTTGAGCCGGCGTTGCTGGAAGATATCATTCTTTTTATTTCCTGGGTGTATATGATGAGGAACTGAGCGACGTTTGACAGGCCATAGATCTTGAATTGTGCATACAGTAGAAAGTATATATTAATGGGGATCGTGATCTCGTCCGCCAAGTTCCGTTCTAGGATTATGTGCATGACAAGTCGACAATCATCCCGCGTGTATCGGACGAAACTCCCGCATAGGCAGCGACGCGGAGAAGTGAGTCAGGCATCGATCGACGTAGGCAGTGATATCCCTCGATATGCCGGTAGCCGCTCGCCAGCTTCCCCTCGTCTGACTGGCACAGTCGTTGGGATGTCCATCCGTATTCATCTGCGTGACATAACCTCGGACAAATATCAGCTGTCATCAAAGAATAGACGTCAAAATGGTAGACCAAGTCAATGTCTACACCAATCTTCCCTTGCCGGGCACGATCATGCAGCTCCTGGAGAGCCGCCTGCCTTCTTCGCTCCCTCTATTACGGAGACTTCAATCTGGGTTGAAACAGGAAGATGACTCGAAATACTATCGTATTGTTCTCATCGCAGGGAAGACATCAAAAGTTGCCGATCACCCGAAGATCCATCAGTACAATCGCAATAGAGACGATACGGACCCCCATCTGGAGTCGCTAGACATACCATTGACGATAGCTTTTGTCGAGTTCGGGGCGAGACCGGACACCCAGCTATGGATATACTCAACTTTCGAAGATGTACCGGATGATGAGGTCCAAGGCCAGGTCGACCTCTATCGCTTCCAAATGCGAAACATGGTTGGAGAGCTCAAGCAACTGCGTCAAGAGTATCCAGGTGAGAGTGCCTTTGGGCAGTCTGTTTTACTGGGCAGCGCGCATAGCCCAAGAGTCATGGGATTACTCCAGGGATACAAACGGTACAAGCCTGAGAACGTAGGGACCTATGACAAATGGCTCTTCCGGGTTGAAGATTTGCCGGAGCAGACAGAGTTACCAGCAGGACTTGTCTGGGACAACGCAAGCGAGGACGATTGTCAGGTTGCCATCTCCCATGCCACGGTTCCCCTGCCACTGTAAGGATCACGCGACTCACTCTAGCTGCATGGCACTGACGATGTCGGACAGAGAGACCTTGGCTCATGCTCCAAGCCTTTTCATCAAGTCGGAGGATGGCGCTCCCATCTGCTGGGGCTTCCTAGGTAAGTCACACTTCATGTGGCTTTCTGCCTACGGCTGATCAAATGCAGCCCCTGATGGATCGTTGGTATATCTCCACTGCAAAGTACGTTCTAGTCGCCTTCTTCTCTGATCACTATTTCCTGCACAGTCGATCACTCGATCGTGATCTTGTTCTTGATCTCGACCGCGTCAAGCCTCAGTTTAACTTCATATAGGAATCCCACCGGAAGAAAGGTCTGGCGAAGTCCCTAGTCGCGAAGCTCTTCCGTGAGAGAGTCTCAGATTTTGGTAGCGACGGATGGGCATCTGCCGATGTCCATCCTGAGAATACAGCCAGCCGCACCCTCTGCGAAAGTCTCGGAGGGGAGAGGTACTGGCGCTCTTCATGGTAAGCTATCCCAGGGGTGACTCCGAGCAACTTCGGGTGTAGGCTTGCGACAGGGTTGACAGAACCCGGTTCTTCAGATCATACGTTGACTCTAACGCCGTTTAGGGTGTTGTTCGATTTGAGTATGGATTAGCCGAGAAAAGAAACATAAGCATGTCCTGTAGAGTTATGGCTTTAGCGTTCGCTATCAAGGATATCGGGGAGCTTCCACCCGTGAGTCTCTCGCTATACTATGAGCCCATCTCCTTCCATAGTCGATCACTGCCTGGAGAGGCAAAGCCTTCGCGCCGATGTCACGCTTGTCGATTGCCAGGATCCGGCTGGGCATGTCAGGCAGCTCGGCTTGAGCCGGATAATCAGGATGCGGACCAGTTGAGACACCATGGCGTCTCCTTTTCCAGCTCACTGGTGCCCTCATTTACAGGTTTCTCAGATTCCGGTCCAAGGTTACATGATGGTGGTCGCCAGTTTCTGCATCAGAATCTTCCTCGTTTGCGTTCTATAGATCAATATATTTTCGTTAACACGGCGGCAGCTCGTGACTGGGGATGAGGAGTCCTCGGATGACCCATCACGCCTGCCGGTCCATCGCCTCCCGTTGATTGAGTAGCACCGCAGCGGTCCGTTTTATATATAGCCTGAAATGGCTTGGGGAACCGGGGGTATGGACTCGTAGGTACGAGAAATCATCTTGGCAGATGGGCAAGACTGTTCATCCGGGCTGACAACCGATCATGGCAGACGGGAGCGAGATTTGGAGGGTGAAGTCTTGAATTCAACACGAGATCGACCTTGGTATTCCCGTGTTCAGGAACCATGCATGGTTTTGCCTACTTCTTTTGGCTGGTGATCTCTTGACAGGGAGACAGATCGGGTTTATGCATCAGCCTTAGTCTTTGGACCTTGAGCATGACTGAAGCTGTCAACTATGCCAAGCAGTCACAACGACCTGACAGCTCCAAAGCTTCAGGCACCACAAGACCCAGCAAACGCGACTCATGATTAAAGCCACTGGTGCATTCATCCAAAGTACCTACGGCATTGCGTGTGAGCCACTGCATACCCCGCATAGCCAGGCCTGGTTCGTCGCCTCGATTGCCGAAATCCTGACTGTCTGTAGACTCCTCTGCCTATCAAGGACAGACCTGGAATCCCCCTTTCACTTCCACCCAATATATAGTTCCCGTACTAAGCAGCATCCCCATTGGAAACACCCAGAACAGTCCAGCCCGTCGATGGTCTTGAATGTTTTGACTTTAGCCGCGATCCCTCGAAATTGCCCGACACCCCTGGATTGATGCACAATCTGCAGCCACAATACAGCGCTCTCGACCACTCCCGAGTCGTCCCTGGCGCCTCCTCCGCACAAAGTAACGTCGAGAATCTTGCCATGGCCTAGACAGCATCCCTTTTGGGTAGCCGGCAGTGCAGATCGTGCCTCCGATAGCTGCCGAAAGGAGGCTGCCGAACGCGGGCGAGTAGCCTCCGTGGCTCCACAGGGCGTCGACTCCCCCACGGGGGGACGCTGCATCCACCTTTGTGAGTTGTATTGCAGGAGTGGTGGTCGTGGTAATATTGCTGCTCTGGTATTTCTTACACGCTGTTGGGCGGTTGAATACCCGTGGCTGTGCTCTATAGCACCTTGACCCTCCAATCTCGATAGCCGCTTGTCACTCGAGCCCATCGTTGGTTCCCTAGTATGTTTGTTTCTAAGCGTATTAAGCCTATCTTTGGACGGACCGCGGGTGGTGAGGACCCGAACCCGAGGTCTAGACTTGGTTTAGACCTCTCGACATATACAACGTGGCAATGACCAAGCCCTTCTCAGCGGTGTGCACCGGGTGGTTTCTCGCGATCCTAGTCTCGTAATCCTTGTCAGCCACGGTCAGCGGACTCTTCTTGGGGTAATGCTCCTGATGCAGAGCCCGGCAAAGGATTGTGGAATATGGCCCGGCAGCCAGGGCAGGAGAGGGAAAACGATGGCTTGAGAGCAGTATGGCCTGTCCTGACATCTTGGCGAGACTGGACCGTTGGTACGCCTTTCTATATCTGCTTCTGTCTGCCGACTTATAAACAAAGCCGCATCCCCAGCTTTCCAAACCTTTCTTTCCTCCTTCCTTCTCTCACCCATCTCTTACCAAGCCTCCTTGACACAGGCCTAGCTTGACCACTAAGGAAGACATGGTTACCTTCACCTCGCTCCTGGCCGGCGCTGCCGCCGTTGCCGGAGTCTTTGCTGCTCCTACCACTGAGCTCGCAAAGCGTCAGTCTACACCTAGCAGCACCGGCACTCACAACGGATACTACTACTCCTGGTGGACCGATGGTGGCTCTCAGGTGACCTACACCAACGGTGCTGGAGGCTCCTACAGTGTCAACTGGCAGAGCGGTGGCAACTTCGTCGGTGGAAAGGGTTGGAACCCCGGTAGCGCCAGGTAAGACCTGTTACGATAACTTCTTTCGTGATCTTTCGCTAATCAGAAAGCAGGACCATCGAGTACTCTGGTACCTACAACCCCAACGGCAACAGCTACCTTGCTATTTACGGCTGGACCCGCAATCCTCTCATCGAGTACTACGTCGTTGAGGTAAGATTAAAAAGCTGAAATGTTCAGTCTCAGTCACTAATGGCGAACAGAACTTCGGTACCTACAACCCCTCAACCGGTGCCCAGAACAAGGGCTCCGTCACCACCGATGGCGGCACCTACGACATCCTCGTCTCTACTCGCACCAATGCCCCTTCGATTGAAGGAACCTCAACCTTCCAGCAGTTCTGGTCCGTTCGTCGCACCAAGCGCACTGGCGGTACCGTCACCATGGCCAACCACTTCAATGCTTGGAGTGCGGCCAACATGCGCCTCGGTAGCCACGACTACCAGATTGTTGCTGTTGAGGGTTACTTCAGCTCTGGCTCTGCTTCTATCACTGTTGGTGCTTCTTCTGGTGGTGGTGGCGGCGGCGGTGATGGTGGTAGCGGCGGAGGCGGCGGCGGCGGCGGCGGCGGTGGTGGTGGTGGTGGTGGTGGTGGCAGCGTAAGTTGACTCTATCCTCTTGCAAGTGATCGAATGGAAGCTGACCATAAAACTCAGTGCTCTGCTGTCTGGGGACAGTGCGGTGGTAATGGCTGGAGCGGTGCGACTTGCTGCTCCAGCGGCACCTGCAAGAAGCAGAACGACTGGTACTCCCAGTGCACGCCTTAAGAAAGTTGGCTCAGTCCATATCGCACCTGTTTGGGTGATATTATTTCATGGGCAGTTTGGTTCGGTGTCTAGTAACACTGAGAAACTCCAGTCTCGGACGTCTTGGAAAGATGGCTTTGACTGCTTGTCTTCTTGTAAATATGTGGTAGCAAAAGCAATGCAAGCGATGCATTCGTGAATGCCTAACTTCAATGCTCGATAACCCGCTCCCTTTCGCCACGCGAAACAAGATTTCTCTGGAGTTCAGATAGTTTCGGAGTGATTCTTGAACTCTGCGTCATTCTGTATAAGTTAGAGTTTGAGACTCCAACTAATGCCTTATACTCAAAACCCCGATGCCGACTTACATGGAATTAAGTAGACTCCGTTCCGGCCGCCCTCCGCCTCTCGGAGCAAGCTCCGCTCGTTGGCCGATGCGCCCCCCCCCCCCCCCCCCCCCCCCCCCGGAAGCCGCCTCCTCCTCCGCCGGGACAAATGCTCCGATGAGCTCACTCCATGCTGCAGTGACGGAACCACTTTGATAAGGCACGCGTCAGTATTAAGTAAGTCTACGGAGCTGTTAGACCGCAAGTGACATGTTTTCTGGAGCTCAATGGGGCAGCGGTGAATGGGCCAACGCCTTATAAATGCTGCACATCGGCGATCTATCTGTTGACGTCAACGAAATTATATCATGATATATGACTTCGAGGTCCACCATTGCCATGTCGCGCGTGGCTTGTAGCAATCTTTTGTGACCACATTCAACAAGTTCAGGCAGCGTTGAGAATCACAGACGCAGTCATGGCAACACCACTGGAACCCTTCTACCAGCTCAAATGCAGCTGCAACTCCTACCCATGGGGCAAGATAGGCTCCAAGTCCCTCGCAGCTACTCTCTGTGCAAAGACTCCAGGATGGACTCGCGATGGACCATCCAAAGTGTTCCAGATCGACGAGAGCAAACCCTACTCTGAGATGTGGATGGGTACCTACCCAGAGATGCCCTCCTATGTTATCAGCACCGGGGAAGACCTCCAGAAAGTCCTCGATCGATACCCGAAGCAGCTTATCGGGGAAAAGGTCACCTACAAGTTCGGCAACACACTTCTGCCGTTCTTACCCAAGGTCTTGTCTATCGCGAAGGCGCTGCCACTGCAGATTCATCCGAATAAGGACTTCGCCAGCAAGATGCACAAAGCGAAGCCCGATGACTTCACTGATCCTAATCACAAACCTGAGATTGCCCTGGCGCTGGGTGAGTTTGAGGCGTTCTGCGGATTCAAGCCTCTTGCCGATATTGCCCATCTGCTGAATCTTGAGCCGCTTCACCATTTGCGTGAGGTGGGCACCGCCGCAAGCTCAAAGTTCATGGACGAGGATCTCCGAGCGGTGGTTCAGAAGATCCTCGAGTCTGACGATGAGGTCATTCGTCGCACTTACAAGGCTCTGATGTCACTCCCTGAATCATCTTTTGGCTCTCCGGCAAATTCCCATATTCCCAAACTTGCACCTCGACTCGCAGACCAATTCTCTGAAGCCGACCCTGGAGTCCTAGTCGGACTTCTAACAATGAACTATCTCAAGCTCCAAGCTGGTGATGCTGTCTACATCCCTGCAGATGGAATTCACGCATATATCTCCGGCGACATCATCGAATGCATGGCGCGCTCCAACAACGTCCTCAACACTGGTCTTTGCCCCAAGGCGGAGCGCAGCAACGCGAAACAGTTCTGCGACTTGCTGACATTCAACCCGCACGATGTGCAGCAGTGCATTCTTCGCGCCAAGGGATATCCCCGCAGCGAAAAGAACAAGACCAAGATGTACAAGCCTCCATTGAGCGAGTTCAACGTGCTGCAGACTGAACTTGCGGCGGGAGAGCAAGAGCTGCTCGGTAAGGGAGGAGCAAGTATCTTGATCGCAACAAAGGGCAGCGCGACCGTGGACTGCGGGGAAAAGTCATTTAATCTGGGGGAAGGACACATCTACTTTGTAGCTCAGGGCGTTCGCATGGATATTACTGCGGGTGACAAAGGGCTGCTCATGCACACAGCTTATGTAGACTAATGAAGGGTGAACTCAAGAGAATTTTAAAGACAAAAGATGTCCAATCATTGCCGTCAGTCTTGACTTGCCATTGAAATGGTAGCTTGCCAGTACTGCACTAAACTATATACATGAAGTGATCTGTCTCGCTACGAAGCCCCTCGCCGAGCCTTTGATCTAGGAGTCGGGGTAGCATTGAGCGTAATAAGGGTTGAGGGTCTTGCAGTGGAATCCCTTGCCGCACTGCATGTTGCCAGTCCATTCGAGACCACCGCACTGCTGGTATTGACCCTGAGCTCTCGAGACAGGAAGCTTGAGGATGGCATCACTGGCCCTCTCGGCGGCGGTGACAAAGTAGGCGCTGGGGTTGGTGGTCACCATGCCGGGGAAGATTGAGGCATCAGTGACGAAGAGGTTATCCGTGCCGTAGACCTTGGTGTTGAGGTCAACGACAGCAGTACCACCCGTGCGGCCATCATCCTTGCCGAGCTTGTTAGTGCCAATCCAGTGGTTGGCACGACGGTTGCTCCAGGAAACGACCATCTGCAATTAACGGTCAGTTTTGGTGTTTTCTCCTCATCGCTTCATGGACTGCTTACATCGTTGACGTATTGGCGAGAGGTAACGCCGGGAGCGGGCTGAAGCCACTCAACGCCGTCGACGCCAGAGAGGGCCGCACGGAGGTTGTCAAGTGCTGTAATGACGGCCTCGACATCATTTTCATTGTTAAGGTAAGGGTTTCCAGATACAACGGTGTTGAGGGCAGTGGTGAGAGTCATGCGACCACGGGAAACGGCGCCACGACCAAGGTACTGGCTAATGGTAATGGACTCTGCCTCACGCATCAGTGCTCAGGCCTTGGATCAAGTGCCGAAAGAACTTACTGTTGCTGGTCTCACCGAGACTTGGCTCGACACGTGCGGTCCACTGCATGGAGCGGACACGGCCATCCTTACCGGTGATTTCATCAAAGATGACGGGTCCAATGTTGGGAGCAGCCTGGGCGAGAATGCCAGAGCGCTTGTCTGTTGCGTGTTAGTTCTGAGCCGCAATGTCTCTTCAGATCGATTGGAGGAACTGACCAAGATACTTCTGCTCGTCCGCCGGTGGCGGGTCATCATACGCCTTATAAAAGTCGTAGAAGACAACGTCGGGATGTTTGATGACTGTATCAGTCTGCAGAAGATATTAGCGCTATAAGCGACTACTACAGCAGTCGCACTCACGTTGGTGTGGTCCTCAAGGTTGTAGCCAACAGGCAGGTTGATCCATTGGTCCTTGGAGATCATAGAGCCACCATCTCGGCTGGAGTTTGAGACAACGTTCAGTTGATCCTCGGGGCCGATACCACCTAGGGGCTGTCAGTTACAAGGAACAGTTAATATTACACTTTCAGGTCTGAGCTTACTGCGAAGGAGAATCTTAGCACTACCGAAAGTTCCAGCAGCGAGAACGACGCGGCCAGTCTCCGGGGTAAGCTTAACGGTGCCGACGTAGCCATTACCAGCAAAAGGTTCGACTTCGAGACCAGTGACATGGCCACCAGTACGGACAAGGCGCCTGACCTGGGTGTTGGTCCAGTACTTGAAGTTGCTACGGGCATTTGCTGACACAAGATAGGTAGCCATGGGCCCACCACGCTCACCGCCAGAGAACATGTAAGGGGTGTGAGTGAATGTGCGGTTCTTCGCTGCAGGCTTCTCGAGAGCATTGACTTGCTGCCATCCGGCCGATTTTAGACCATTGGCCACGACCTGGAAACCCTGGTCAAGGTATCGCACGCCATCCATGGACGAGAAGAGGGTACCGGGAATGCGGCTGAAGACGCGCTGCTCGTACTTGGCCATGTCGCTTGCCTTCCAACCGTCGGGGAAGTTGAAGTCCCAGTCCTTAGGGTTGGGGCGCCACCAAAGTCCAGCATTGATAGCAGTGCCTCCACCGAGGACACAGCCAGCCATCTGATCAGTGTCGGGGCAAGCAATGCCGGAGGAATCAGCCCAGATCTGGTTGCAGAGACCGGGAACATCGAAGCGAGTCAGGTTGGTGCCCTCAAGCCATTCCGGCTTGCGGGTACCGCCCCAACGCCCAGAAGATGGAGGTCCCTTCTCAATGAGGAGGACCTTCTTGCCAGCCTCGCTCAGTCGATCAGCGACGGGAATGCCACCTGCACCTGCACCAACAATGACGTAGTCGTAGGTCTCATCGGGAACAGGTGTGCCAGTGGGCGCTGCGGTGGTGGTGGTGGCCTCACCAGTGGTGGTGGTAGAGGGTGGCTCGCCATCGCAGTTGCCCTCAACAACTTCAGTAGCAAGCTCGACCCATTGGTCGTACTCGTCATTGAATGCGTTGGAAGTAAGCTGGGCACCGAAGATGCTCTGTGTCTCGTGCTGGACCATCACAGCCTCAAGAGGGCACTCGGGGTTAGTTGGGTTTGTGCGGCCGTGGCACCAACCAAGCACAGCGATTGGTGAGGTAGTTGCTAGTTGTCCGGAGTTACCATCTTGAGACCAGGAAGTGCATCCCTGGCAACGGTAGATCAGAGTGAAGCCGTCCTCATCGATGGTGGAAGAGATCTGGGTCAAGGTGGCGTCGCCCTCGTAAAGACCAGGCTCGACCTGAGCAGTAGCCCAAAGGAAGGAAGTGAGGATTTCTCCGTCATGGGGATACGCAAACAGAAGAAGATTGTTTGACATGGGTCCACCGTAAGAGAGGCCGCACCATCCAGTGCCCTCACCATTGGGAGAGGCGCAGGACTGAGAACACATCAGCAAAGATCACCAATTTTTACTCGGAGCGCCTTACGATGTAACCAATGAACTCGTCGGCGTTCGTGGTTTGTCCATCTCCGGGGAAACTGAAACCAAAGGTTATGCTGGCGGCGCTCCATGTGTCAAACACGATTCCAGTGTCGGGATCAGTGTAAGGAGTGGGTGCGGACTGCTGGGCAGCCACGTATTGGGCAACTTTCTGAGGTCAGTACTCTGAGAGCCTGGCAGCACTCGGTGAGCAGACTTACGCGGCGCGAGGGCCAGTAGCCACGAAGAGCGGAAGGAAACCATGATGACGAATCCCCAGTCAACAATTGGTGAAGGCCGTGGGTAAAAGCTCCGGGACCGTGGCCTAGGAAGAGAAGGCAGAAGGGCATTCATATACCAATGAGGACTTGGACAGCCAAGACGCAGCCCATGAAGGCGCAGGACCGACGGGTAGCTTGGGTGCTACATTGGGCTCTCTGGATGAAAGTGACTGGGGTATGACTTGCAGGGATCGATGTCGGACGGAACGAGCCTTGTCCGTTTCCCTTCTAGATGACGGAGACCGGGGGGATGTTTGTAAGTCGTATGTAAGTCAGTCGCCGAATGCTTACCATCAATCCGCGACGAGAGGCCCTCTTTCCCCCGTGCAGATCCCTCCATCCCAAACAACATCGTGGTCCTTCATATCAAAAGCCGAGCGAGGCGTTTTGAGAGCCGTATTGCGATCATGTTGGCTCCAACGCTCAAGCTTTTTCCATGTGCTCGGTGAGTCTCGTTTCGATGCATTTCCTTCACCTGGGCTTGCTGTGTTGCCCAATGTGCGTTCTCGGGTGTTCCAGAAACGGAAGACGGAACGATAGCCTCCTGTCTCCCCCACACACTTGATAGTGGTTGAGCGGCACGGCGCTCCGGGGGTGGGCTCCCCTGCTCAGGCACCGCCGGTTAGATGAGCGGTACCTCCACACCCCGCTGCATGCACTGTGCTTCGTTCGCGCCAATCATGTTTTCCACCTTGTGAGAAGGATCTCACGGGTGTCTGCGTCCAGGAAAGGCCCAGTACATATGTGACAGCCACAGCGCCGAGTGGTCGGAGAATCTGTCGATGACCTTCTTGTAGCCACTTTTTCGACACTATAACCGCCTAGGCGTCTCCATCAAGATTGCCCAGGCTCAGATAGACCTGCAAGAAGCTTGGAACGGGGCGTTGATCCAGTTCGCTTGGGATGATTCACGGAAAGCCCGCCGCTTGCTCTCAGGCTTTTGCAGGATTCCAAGGTATACCTTCCAAGCTCTGGCTTTACCCCGACGCCCGTCTATGGATAAGGGAAGCAATCGACCCAATCGGGTTCACGTGGTTCGTAATGAGGGAAATTCGCCTCCGCAACTTGTTCTAGAACGGTTCAGTAGGAGCCATGGCAACATTTGCTTGCTTGATGGTGGCGTCAATATACTTGTAAAGTGTAAAGGATGAGCTGCCCTAAAGAGGTTCGCGCTGATGATGAGAGATTCCTGACGTGAGCTTAGGGTGGTAATGGGCACCTGCAGCTGTGCATTGCACCGTAGTATGGCTTAGTAGTTCGCAGATGAGGACGGTGTTTCGTTTCCTCATACATGAATCGGTGTACCAGAGTCGGTGAAGCCGGGAATTCGAAGAGGCAGTCGAGGGGAGCTGGGGATGGCACCGACGCGACTTGACGCTGTCGACACCGTGAAGAAAAGCACTCACACTGTATTGAGCCACTTCATAGGTAGCAACGCACAGATTCAGCCACACAGTGTGGCGGCCTGCCTTTACCTCTACACCTTCTCGATTCATGGTCGCCAACGAGTTGCATGGACATGACCGCCAACCTCAACTGCATTCTTCTCTAATGCCGAGCCGATGGCCGCTCTATACTGTCTGACTATACTCCGCGGAATGACGGCGGGTGGCTGTCAATAGTCCACCAACATCCGTCTTACCTGCAGCCTCGCGCTTCAATAGCCGACTTGATTACTGACCCAACTTGCGAGGCGCACCGGCGCACATGCTTCCCCACGGGGACCGGCCGCTGCTGCACCATGTCAACCTTCATGGGTCGTCTTGAGGAGTTTCCAGACATCCAGAGTAATTTCTCTTCGTGCCGTGTGCCCAGCAAAGGTGGCTGACCACACTGTCAATAGTCGACTACTTTCGGCGTGACAACGCGTCTTCCGCGCTCGCCTGCTTCCTTAGCCACGTCCACAGTGACCATCTTTCTGGTCTGGCAACTTTAAGGTCACCTTTGTGAGTGTATAAACTGGCGAATGGGTTCTTGTTTATGGCCGTACTTGTTGTCTCTAACTAGTTCTAGTGTTTACTGCTCTGCAGCGACAAAGGAGATCTTGTTGCGACTAGAAACATACGCTTGTCGAGTCAACTATGCCAAGGGCATTCTTGAGGCGCAGCAGCAAACATACAGACACCTCAAGAAGATCCTTGTAAGACCTCTGAGCTCCACTCATGTGTAGGCTGCATAATTGACCAAAGGCAGAAACCCCTGCCCCTCAACACACCTACGGTGCTGGACTTACGGCCAGGCCTACAGATCCAGGTCACACTTTTCGACGCCAATCATTGCCCTGGAGCGGTAATGTTTTGTTGGTTCTCTCCCCAGGAACGGCAGTAGCGTATAGGCCACTAATAGACAAAGTGATTGAGAACTCCAGCAAAGCTATCCTCTACACCGGCGACATCCGTAGCGAACCATGGTTCGTCAACTCTCTTGTCCGCAATCCAAGCCTAATTGAATACGCGAGCGGGATAAAAAGGCTCGACACAATTTATCTGGATACGTCTTTTACCCAGGACACGCAGTTCCAGACAAAGGCAGAGGGTATTGAGGAGCTCCTGCGCAAAGTATCGCAGTACCCAAGTGATACCATTTTTCACTTCCAAGCATGGACCTATGGCTACGAAGAAGTCTGGATAGCTCTATCCAGGGCCTTAAAGAGTCGTGTAAGTCGCGCACGGGGACAGTGCTGTGTCCTTTGCCACCTTTTCTTCCCATCAGTTCATCCTCCCAGTGCCTGTGATTTGATAGCTAAACGACACCAGATCCATGTCGATGACTATAAATTCCGGATTTATAACTCACTGAAGATTCGAAAGTCAGATGATCGCTTCAGCTCGGATGTGCACCTATCCCCTGAGGCCCCCGCTCTTGTCGGCTATATGTCAGGAAACACCCCACAACCAGGCTGCTTGACATCTGATTGCAACGTCCGCTTACATAGCTGCGAGAGGGGCAACATGTGCGACGTTGCGCGAGGGCCATATGTGGTACGCATACAACCGATCATAGCCCACCTGCCGAGTGGTGCCGACTTGGCTGAGATAGGAGCTGGTGGTGGAGGTGGTGATCTGGAACGCGAGGCTGAGTTGGACTTGGGTATGATACAGGATGTCAAGGCTTTGACCGCAATGTTCGTATTCTTCACAGTATTCCGTTCCAAGCTGAGCTAACCGTGTCTCAAGGATTGACCAGCTTGCAGCTACTGGGGGTGATGCAAGCTACACGTCCGAGGCCCAACGCAAGATCCTAGAATTGGCCCTTGAATCCGTCAACAGGCGCTCTAACATCCCTTTAAGCCTTGACGCTGCCTCTCTGCATGACAATCAATCCACCTTGTTGCAAAAAGCAGTTCAGGCTCTCGCGCAACGCGACAGCAGTCCAATCATAGGGTCTGACGAAAAAGCAAGCCTCGCCACAACCAAACTACCCCGAATACTTCGTTTTCCGTATTCACGGCACTCGTCTTACCCAGAACTGTGCCATCTGCTCAAATCATTTCGGCCTGCAGATGTCTGGCCTTGCACGGTGAGTGTGCGCGAGTGGCGCGAACATGGTAAGTTGAAGCCTGGTCCAATAATTAAAGTCATCATTTTGACCAGATTGTCAGGCTTGTCTATCTCATCCTTGTTTGGTGAATACTGTAGCGGGGACTCGTTCTCCTTTGACGAGACGGTTTTGAAGCCAGTCGATTTGGAAGCCGAAGAAAAAGAGCTGCAGGAAGCAACTCAGGCTACGCAGGCTTCCCTTGCCGTAAGTGAGCATAACAGCAAGCCGGGCAGGCAAGCTGGCGACGACCATGACATCGAGGCTGGTAAAATGAGATTCTCCAGTGACATGGAGGTCGATGGGAAAGGCCATGACGTCGCGTCTACCGATTCACTGGCAACAAGCGATGAACAGCCTGTCCAATGCTTCAAGCGCGGATATGGAGACTACATATCTGATGACGATGCAATGGACGATGGCAACGACGAATATTACGATGACAAACAACACAATGGCCGTGAGTTTACCTCCAGTTTGTCCATGCGCCACTCCGTCACACAACGAGAAGCGTACTACAACATGCTGGAGTACATGAATAATGATATCTGGACACCTATTGGGCTCATATCAACTGGACACAATCACACGAAGCCGGACAAGGAACTCTGAGATGAAATTAGGTGTTACTGAGAGTCGCCTTCTTTGAGGATAGATGATATAGATCAAGCTCCAATGAGAGTGTCAACATTCTGAAGACTTCGCCTACAAATCCAGACCCAAGCCCTCTCCGCCTAAGAATAACCCGCCAACTGTGGCATTCTCCCTTTCCCGCAATAAGGCTGCGACATCTACTCTTCCTCCCGTGATATATTTTTCGCTCACTCCCAGATTCACCCTCTTGGACATTTCCTCTCTGAGTTGCGCTCTCAATGCACCCATCTCTGCCTTTGTGAGGTTTCTCGCCTCCTTCTCTTTCTTCTTCCTGCCGCCTCCTCTTCCACCGTGGCCCAGCTCAGCGCCCTCAAACTCCTCTGGATCATATTCGACACCGAGATCCTCGGCTGCGTTGCGAAGCCATGCGTCGTCTCCGTGACCTTTCTCCTTGGCTAGAACAGCATCTGCCAGCTTCTTGGCTAGATCAACGCGAGGTTTGAGACGGGTGAGAATGGTGCGATTGAGGGGAAGGGTCTGGATAAGATGATCTTTCGTACCGCCGTTGGATTGCTGGGCGTGGACCTTTGCAGCAAGCCGGCGTGTTGGAATGACCTCATCTGGCGCGCAAAGGAGGATGCTGGCGCCACTGCTTTCACCACGAGCTGTACGACCGGAACGGTGGATGTAGGTATCTGCTGCACGAGGGACATGGTAGTGAACAACCTGCTCAACGTCCTTGATATCCAATCCTCGAGCAGCAACGTCAGTGGCCACAAGCACGGTACTACGGGCGGAAGCGAAGCGCTCAATAGACCTGAGACGGGCCTTTTGTGGCATCTGCGAGTGAAGTGGCAGAGCTGGTAGCGCAAGATTTTGCAGCAACGGTGTGAGGCGACGGACGGCTGAGATAGAGTTGGTAAAGACAAGCGTCCGGCGGTTCGGGTTCAACACCATGGCGGCGTAGAGATGCAGATCCTTCTCCATGGCACCACACTCAATGAGCCCTTCACGCAACCCAGAGGCCATCTGACTCACGGGGTTCACATCGATGAACTTGGGCTGGCGGCGGAATTTGAGACACTTGAGGAGGTATTCCATGGAGTTCTCGTCCTTGTTGCCACTGAACTTGAGCTTTCCTGTGAGCTTTGTCTGTAGGTTCTTGTCGAAGGTTGCTGAGAACACGAGTGTCTGTCTTGCTGGCTTATCATCGTCATCTTCCTCATCGTCGTCTTCGCTGGTGTCATCATCGGCCTCGGGATCCTTCTTGTCCAACGCGCCAAGGATGTCTTCGACTTCTTTGAATTGTCCAGCTTTGAATATTCTATCCGCCTCATCAACAACGAGGAACTGGAGTCGGGTGAAAGCATCTTGCAGCTTCATGTCGCCTTCGAGAACCTCCCATAAGCGACCTGGTGTACCAACGACAATATCTGCCTTTTCAAGCTGACGCTGTTGTTTCTGGATGCTCAGGCCACCGGTTACAACGCAAATGTACGGTGTGTTTCCAGGAAGACCATTGCAGAGTGCCCTCATGTGATCACCCAGTTGCTTTGCCAGCTCTCGGGTGGGACTCAGGACCACTGCCAGAGGCCCTTTCCTCTCGTATGACGGGTCTTCACGAAGCTCCAACCATTTCTCCACCATAGGAATACCGAATGCGAGCGTCTTTCCGGAACCAGTTTGAGCTTTGCCGATGACATCCTCCCCAGCCATAATTTCTGGCACTGCCTCAGCCTGGATCTTGGTCGGCTTTGCAAACTTGAGCGCTGCCACGGCAGACAGCATAGGTTGGGAGAGCGTCAGGGAAGCCCATGCCTTCATATCCACTGCCGGCCCCTCGTCTTCTGACCCGTTGCTTTCATCCACGGCCGCGAGCGCGTCGAAGGCGTTGCCCTGTGAAGTGGACTTTTGTACGCCTTTCTTGGAGGCATCCAGCCGCTGGTCTTCCCGCGCCTTGTCGGCCACCTTGTTTTTCCCGGCTTTCTTCTGCTCCAGCTTTTGCTTTTGCTTTTCTTTTCGCCTGTGATCCACCTCCTCACTGATCTCGCTCTCCAGACCAGCCTTCCGATCGCTAGGCTCGCTGGAATCGCCAGCTTGGCCTTCCAAATCGTTATCGCCAAACCCTTCAAAAGACTCGCTTTCGTCATGATCCCCGTTGGTTTCGGTAGTCGGCTTCTTGGTCTCGTCGCTGGTGTCGTCTTCTGCTACTGTGAATTGCACTCGATCGCCATTGCGGACGACGTCGACGTTGCGAATGACCTCGAGGCCGCCGAACTCTTCCCCGAGAGACTCCCAGGCAAGGGCGCTGACGTCAACAACCTTGCGTGGAACCGGTTTCGCAGTCGATTGAGGCTTCTTCGCCGACGTTTTCGTAGGCTTCGACTGGTTCTTAGGTCGCTTGGAGGAGGGAGTGTTGGTGGCTTGAAGCTTTCGCTTCTTCGCTTCGGGTGCCATAGAAGCTGGTATTGTGATGGCAATGCGTCCTTTTCTGTGCTCTAAGCTGCGAGATTCTTTGGGTCTGCGGCAGGAGAGAACGAGTTGATTTGTTGGTGTGATGGTTGTATCGAATAGATTGTCCTGCAGTTTGTTGACTTGCATCTTAACTTTTTTTTAGATGGTGGGGCCATGTTGGTTGAGGCGCTGTCACTAAAGCGGGTTACAGTGCACCGTGTACATCGATATGCCCAAACGAGACCCTTTGAATAGGTTGAATTGAAGTATGGGCTGTTTTCCATCCAAGTTACCGCTTTTTATGTCTACGATATATCATAATTAGACTCTATCTCCTCCTATTCAGTTGCGACCGGTGCTGACTAGCACTATTAATATGGAGGCTGATTACGAAACACATTTTCGATTGTCAATTGGACGCCTGGCTCTGATGCTACGTAACGCTTAGAAGTGTTAAGTTGTGACAGAATATCTTGAATTGAACTGTTCAGTTAAAGTGAAGGAAGATGACTGAAATCCAGGTAATGCCTGCCTCAGACCTGACTGCTTCACTGGGCTGTTTGGAATCTGCCGTCATGAGGAGGTTTTGGTATGCCCAAGGGTGCAGGGTAGGACGCATTGCAGGATGACCCGTGCACGTTACTCCCGTGAATCAGAGGGAACAAAGAAGCACCAATCAGAAGCTGGAGAGCCGACCTCATGTGGGCCTTTGGCAGACCCAAAACACTGGCAGGTGCAACCGACCAACAGCAGCTGCCGCGCTATTGTCGAAGCGCCTGTTGCCTTTGCGTGTGGGTGCGTTTGGTGCTGTTCTTTCATTTCCATTCAACTCACCGTTCCCTCCCCGAGTGCGAGTCGACAACTTCCTTCATCGTCGCCGCAAGACTGGATCGAGGAGATTCCACGGCGCGTCCAGCTGCCATCTCTTTTCGCACTTTTCGAACACTGTCGCAGTTCACTACCGAAGCTGAACTCGTGCACCGCGCTTTCAGAACCATCATCGCGATACCTCTGTCTGCCCCGCGCGATCATTCAACTGCGACTCTTCGCTTGATTTGAGGTGATGCGTCCTGCGTGTCGCTAGTGATCCCGACATCATGGCGGCCGCAGAGGTGGACGTCGGCTTCGTTGCTGGTAATCTCGGTCTCGATTTGCCTGCCCTTCAAGCCGTCACGACAAACCCTACAGCTGAGCTTGTCGCTACCCTGCTGCAGGCCGTGCAGAAGAAGCTCCACGAATACGATGAGCTGTATTCAAGCAAGCTCCAGGTCGACATCGAATATGAAGCAGCGGTCCGTAGCGCCGAAAGTCGATCGCAAACTTCGAAATCCACAGTCGACAAGGCTTTGAAGGACACCGAAGAGGCACGCCAAAAGCTGAAAGAAGAGGGTAGGACCACAACGGAAAATTTTGCGAACCGACGAATTGGGACGGCTGACATGTGTATAGAGGACAAGCGACAAGCCTTGGAGAATGAGCTCCGTACGGCCAAGGCAAAAGAGACAGAGCATGATGGCGAAGTCAAGTCATTGCATGACAAGATTGAGACTCTTGAAGCTTCCAACCGGACAAACCTCAGTATCATCGATTCCCACAACAAGAGAGACGAATCTTTGACGGAGGAATTGACGAAACAGCACCAGCGCAATGTCGAGCTTTCGCGTGAGCTGACTGCCTCTCAACAGGCCGAACAGAACGCCAAGGGACAGCTCACTAGTGCAAAGTACCGTATGGACTCGCTCCAGCAGCAACTCGACCACAAGACTCGCAATGAAGAATGGCTCGAGCAAGAACTCAAAACCAAGAGCGAAGAGGCACTCAAGACTCGCAAGGAAAAGGGTGCAAAGATCGCAGAACTTCAGCGTCAGAATGAAGATGCTAAGGCGGCTGTTGATGCTGCAAAGCGAACTGAAGAACAACTCCGAAGCCGCGTCAACATTGCTCAAGCCAAGGCTGATGAATACATGGTCAAACTTCAGACGCAGGAAGGCCAATTCGCTTCTACAATCGAGAGCTACAAGGCTGAACTGGAATCTCAGAGGCGACTTGTTGATATGTCGGACCAGCTCAGCAAGAAGCATCAAGAACGGGTTCGGGAGCTCGATGCGGAGAAAGAGAGGCTACGAGACAACTACGAATCAGAGCTTCACCGAGTCCGCGTTGAGTTGGAGCAGGAACGGGAAGCTAATAAGGTTTTAGAGGAGAAGATTCGCGAACTGGAATCCCGAATCGAAGAACTCCAAAGCCGGACCGACGAAATGCCCCCGCCAGGATCAGCGCCACAGACACCCAGAGCAAATGGATCTTTCGCCGCTCGTGCAGCTTCACCTTTCGGCACTCCTGGATCTGTCCGCAGCAAATCCAGCATCAGCGCTACACAGGCCATCGAGCAGCTTCACCAGACCAAGCTGCAACTTGCCAATGAGAAGCGCCGTACCCGTCAATTGTCGGAAGAACTGGACAGCATGATGTCCGCCCTCGAAGCGAAGGCACCTGAGATCCAAGAACTTCGCACCGAGTCTGTCACCCTGCAGACAGAGATTGCACGCATGTCGGAGCTGTCCCAGCAAAGCTTCGAGGAGCGAGACATGGCGAAGCGCGCAGCACGTAAAGCTGAGGCCGCGCTAGCCACGGCACAGTCTGAGGGCAAGATCTTGCGCAGCCAGCTTCGTGACCTAGGCACCCAGATCCAGATGCTTGTTTTCAACATCTACGCCTTGGAGAAGGGGACTGATCAGCTAACCGAGGAGGAAACCTTCCGCCTGAAGCAGCTTGAGAAGGGCGAGATCACTGAGGAGGCACTTCAAGACATGTCGGATACTCATCAATTCATAACCCGAAAGCTTGTTGTTTTCAAGGATGTCAAGAGCTTGCAAGCCAAGAACGAAGAGTTACTGCGCATTACCAGGGAGCTCGCCGAGCAGCTAGAAAGCGACGAGGCCCTTGCCGCGAAACACCAGGCTAAGGAGGATCATGACCAAGTCGAGAAACTCCAGCAAGAGCTTCTGCATATGACGGACGAGGCAAGGTCTATCAAAAACACGATGGAAAGCTACAAGACGGAGCGCGACATGTTCCGCCGCCTCCTGTCACAACGTGGAGCCGGGGGCGACGAGAGTATGATGCGCATGTCATTGGACGGCCGCCTGCCACTCGCTAGCATTGAGTCTGGAGAGCAGACTGAAGCCCTGAATGAAGCTCTGTGCAAGGTGCAAAGCGAATTTGATGGCTTCCGAGAAGCTCAAGATGGTGTCCGCAAAGACATGCGCGATCAGATTGATCGACTCACTACGGACAGAAACTCGCTTCAGACCGAGAACATCAAACTCCAGGGCGAAGTTCGCCTTGAGTCTGAGCGGCGAGAGATGCTGCAAACAAACTACGTGGCTCTGCAAAACGAGAATGCTGAACTACAAAAGCGCAGCCAGGCGCTGTCTGAGAGCGCAGCGAGACAAGACATCAAGACGCAGCAGATCGCGGAGGAACTCATCGAGGCAAAGGGCCTTCTCCAGAGCGTTAGCAACGAAAACGCGAATCTCAAAGCCGAGAAGAAATTGTGGAAAGACATTCAGGATCGCCAGAGCAAGGACAATGAGAGCTTAATTGAGGAGAAGAACAGGCTTAACAACCTCGTTGCTACCCAGCAATCTCTCGAGAACGAGCGGAATCTGGCAGATGCTGAGGCTCGACGAAAGGCACAAGCCCGCATCGAGACCCTTGAACAGGAACTCAGCGATGTTCAGAGGAAGCTCTCCGCAGAAGTTGAAGAGAACAAGAAGCTCCAGCTGCGCAAGGAATACGAGGCCAAGGAGTCTCAGAAGCGTATTGACGATCTCATGGCTAGCCTGAGCCAGATTCGCGAGGATCATGTCAGCGCGAAGACAACGCGTGATCACCTGCAGGCTCGTGTCGACGAGCTGACTGTTGAGTTACGCAACACCGAGGAGCGCGTCGGCAGACTGCAACCCCGCCCAACGCCTCGACCCGGTACCACCGAGAATGCTCAGCAGCAGCAGCTCGAGACCGAAATCGCCGAGCTCAACGAGGAGGTTATGGAGCTGAAGCGTGAACTTGATCTCGCCAACACCCATCTCGACAGCGCGAAGCAACAGGCTGAGCAGTATAAGGAACTTAGCCAAGGCAATGAGGAGACTCTCGAGGACCTTCGTGCTGCCCAGGAGCAGTACAGGCAGGAAATGGAATCGCTCATTGAGGAGAAGGATAACAAGATCCGCCAACTCACGCAGAGCATGGAAGACATGTCTAGCGAACTCAGCCGCACAAACACGGAACTTTCGACCCTAAGAGACTCGCAAGGTGACATCGCTCGGAAATACCAAGACGAAAAAGCAATCCTTGAGGAGGAGGTTAACCGGCTGAAGGAGGACTCGGCTCGCCACCTAGAGGCTGCTCGATACCACCAGCAAGATCTCCGCGCACAAGCTGAGATCGCTTCCAAGGCCCAGCAAGACTACGAACAAGAACTGGTCAAGCATGCGGATGCCGCCAAGCTTCTGCAACAATTGCGCACAGAACACAACACGGTCAAGAGCGAAATAGCCACGCTCCGAGCCGAAGCTGAGTCTGCCAAGGTTGCTCTGGCTCAAGGTGAGGGTTCCTGGGAGGATCGTCGTCAACAGCTGGAGCAAGAAGTGGCTGAGCTCAAGACTCGTCGGGAGGACGTCAATGCGCAGAACAAATTGCTGCACCAGCAGTTAGAGGGCCTGAGTGCACAAGTGACAGCACTGCAGCAGAGCCGTAACACACAAACGGAGGACCGGGATGAAGCGATGTCGCCTGTCGCGTTCGGTGATGCATCGGACGGCTTGCGAGAACTCAACAACTACTTGCGTCGCGAAAAGGAGATCCTCGAAGTGCAGTACGATCTCAAGACACAGGAAGCAAAGCGCCTGCAGCAGCAGCTTGAGTATACTCAATCGCAATTGGATGACGCGCGACTGAAGCTCGACCAGGAGCGGTCACAATCCTCCCAAAACAGCAAGGGGTCTATGACGCACCAGGATCTTATGGAGAAGCTGAACGAACTCAACCTTTACCGCGAGAGCAGTATGACGCTTCGCAACGAGAACGCACATCTCAAGGATCAAATCGCCGAGAGCAACAGGAAGGTTGAGGAGATGCAGAAGCGCGTGCAGCCCCTCGAGGCTGAGATCGACAACCTCAAGACTCAGAAATCTTTCCTTGAGGAAGAAATGAAGCAGATCCAAGAAGACCGCGATCGTTGGCAAAAGAGGACGGAGAGCATCTTGACAAAGTACGGCCGAGTTGACCCTGCGGAGATGGAAGAGTTGAAGAAGAAGGTCACGGACCTGGAGACTGAGCGCGACACTCTCAAGCAAGAAGAGCAACCTCTGAAGGACAAGGTGACAGAGCTTGAGTCGACCTTGGAGACGGAACGCAACAACTGGCAAGCTTCTCGGCAGAAAATTATCGAGCAGGCCAAGGAACGTTCACGAAAGCAGACCGTTGAGAAGAACGAGCTACAACAGCAGCTTACGTCCGCCAATGGTGAATTAGAAGCAGAGCGCACGAAGTCTGAAGAGTCGAGCAAACAAATCTCGGAGCTAGAGGCGCAGGTCCAAAACTTCAGGAAGCAGGTAGAAGAACTCCAACAACAAGCGCCGTTGGCCAATCCTGAGCCCGCTGCAGTTGCTTCCGCACCATCTGGCGACGCAGCGATCTCCGCTGAGGTCGTTGCACAACTTGAGCAGCAGCTTGTCGATGTTCGCAAGGAGCTGGAGGCCGTCAACGCACAGAAGCTTGGCGCCGAACAACAAGTTGCCAACCTTCGATCAGAAATGGAAGCAGCCATCGCAGAACGCGATTCGCAGATTCAGGAGCTTCAGACGAGATTGGCTGCCGCTAACAACGGTCAACCCACAGAGCAGCAACCCGATTCTCAGACCCCTGATGCCGGCAAGACTCCCGCTCTCACAGACGAGGCCAAGGCAGCCTTGGAAGCGAGGATTGCGGCAGCAGAGGAGAAGGCAGCAGAGTATGAGAAGAAGGCAACAGAGATCGAGGAGAATATGGCCGCCACCCTCAAGCAGCGTAGTGATAAGATGAAGGCCCAGATGAACCAGAGGTTGAAGGAGGGCAAGGACGAGCTAGCAGAGGAGAAGCTCAAGTTTGAGCAAGAGAAAGCCATCTGGAACGCAGAGAATGGCATGAACAACACGGGTGCTGCTGCGGCTCCAACCGAAGGCCAAGCACCACCGCCAACTCCCAGTACTCCAGCGAAACCCGAAAATGCTGTGACGCCCGCAACGCCGAATGCTGCTGGGCTGCCGGATCTTACCCAGTTCGACGATGCTACTATTCGCCAGCTTCTTGCGTCTAACCAAACGGTCAAGAGCATCATGTCAACAAATATCAAGAAGCGGGTCGACACGGAGAGCGCCAAACTCAAGACGGAGTGGGAAGCTAAGGTCACTGCGGCCAGGGATCAAGCGCAGCAGCTCGAGGCTAAGAAGTCCGCTTTGCGCATCAACATGGCGGAGGCTAAGTCTCGTGGCGCAAACGCAAAGCTCGGGGTTGTCGAGACAGCGGCGAAGGAGACTCCAGAGAAACCAGTAGGCGAAGTCTGGGAGATCGCCAAGAAAACACCAACGCCACCAGCGCCCAGTGCCAACGCGGCAGCTGGTGCAAAGAGCACTGCTGCGACACCGGTGAAGCCGGCACCCGCAGCACCAGTTGCATCGACGCCAGTGCAGCAGTCGACTGCCCCAGCATCTCAGAATGCCACCGCGACACCGGCAGCAAATGGAACAACACCAGCCCCACAAGCTGCCCCGGCCACCGAAACAACAGTGGATGGTACTCCCAACGTTCAGCCTAATCCTTTTGCTCCGACAGCAAGCTCAGCTCCTACGGATACCCCAGCGAACCCCTTCGCAGTCACTAAGACCGAGGCATCATCCCTTCCTGCCAAGCCGCAACAGCCTCAGCAAGCCGGCCAGCAGGGTCAACAAGCCCGGTCAGGGATTCCAATGCCTCGTGGAGGCGGAGGGGGTCGTGGACGCGGAGGACACTATGTCGCTCCCGGACAACGTGCAGCCAGTGGCGCTCAAGAAGGCGCCGCAGCATCGGGTAGGGGTGGACGAGGTGGCGCAAGAGGTGGACGTGGGGGGATGAACCCCGGTGCACAGGACTTCCAGCCAGGTGCGAAGAGACCTCGTGGCGATTCTGAAGTTGGCGGTGGCGCGAAGAGAGCCAGAGGCGCGCACTGAGAATATCTGAGTGTGGACCGACAAGCATGATGAGACGGCAACATGCTATTTGGAAGAAATCTCTTGCAAAAAAAAAGGCAGATCTGCTGGTGGGGTCTTGATTGTACATTACGCTGTATTGTTAATGTTTCTTCTTTGTTTTGTTTGCGGGGAGAAGGCCTTTTGGAAGTCGTATTTGGCAATCATGTGAAGGACATTGATAGTCTGAAGGGAGATACATGGGTCGAGGTAGATACTTGATCTGCACACTGGACGTGGCAGATGTAAACTTGGGACACTTATTTTCTTTGTTCACTTTTATGTGCCAAGTTCACAGCCTTGATGTGTTACATTATGTGCAGGACATGCAGTCAGGAAATCAAAACGCCACGCTCATACATGTCGCCGAAAACATGCCCGTCTCTTCTCTCCTCCCCTTCTATCTCCGCATATTTGAGTCCAACTCGTAACTTTGTACCGGTCCCGACTGCCAGCCCATGCCCTGGTTATCCGGCGGTGTCATAGGGCTTACAGACGATGACTGCGGATGCTGCTGATGCTGTGTCCATGCCTGATGTTGCTGTTGTTGCTGCTGGCTGTATTCAAAGCCGCCACCAGCCGCCAATTCCCTTGGAATCTGCTGCTGTGATGGCAATTCTGTCGGCGGCGAAGTTTGTGCTCCGGTGGGGAGTTCTGCTCCGTGCACTGGCGATGCAGAGGTGAACTGCGGTGAGAGCTCTTTACTACCGTAGTAGCCCCCTGCCTTTTGAGTGCCGCCGAGCTCAGGTGTGCCGGGAGGGTTGTCGTTGCCGTGGGCGGGACCAAGGGGTTGGCCGTTTTTCTTGTTTTGACGGCGGCGCCAGAACCAATAGCCTCCACCTACAAGGGCGATTGCGACGACGCCGCCGAGGACGCTGGCGGCGATGGTGGCGGTTTGATTCTTGCTGTCTCCGCCGTCAGACTCGCCTTCGGAATTATTGTTGTCTGAACCGCTGTCGTTGCTGTTGTCGCTGTCACCATTGGTGGCACCGCCGGTTGAGGTTGGGCTAGAGGGCTTGGGTCCCGTGCCGGTCATGGGGATAGTCTCGGAAATTGATTCGTCGACGCTGATGGAGGTTTCGTCGGCGGCGGCGCTGCAGTACACGTCTAGAACCTCGAGGGCGGAGGTGACCTGGGCTGTTGCAGTGTTGTCACAGTACCACTTGACCTCGCTGGTCAGGGTGCTGGAGACTTTGCTGCGAACACCAGACTTGAGGCAGGCGCACGAGGCGAGGGCTTGGGGCCCAGAGCCGCAGAGCCAGTTGGTTTGCTGGTACCTGTCAGAGGGGGCTTAACTTTGTGGTTTGTGAGAAGACATACGACATCCAATGCGCTTGAGACAGCGGACTGAGCGCAGTTGTTCAAGGACTTGAAGTGAGGTAGGGCGGTGATGTAGTACGACACTGTGGCGTAAGGTCAATGATCTGCTGCCTTTACGGCTATTTAGTGAAGGGTAATGTCATACTATCGCCTGGAGGCCCAGTGGGTGCTGCAAAGGAGGTCGTGCCGTTGTTCATTGCGCAGTATTCGTGGTAGAAGTTCTGAGCGGCTGTGATGTCCTCGTTGTTGGAACATGAGTATTTGACTGATCTACTCAGGACGTCGCTGACGCGCGACGTGACGATGTCTTTGGTACAGACACACGGGGCGTACAAAGACGCGTCTGAAGGACAGTAAGTTCCAGCCTAGAGAAGTCATGTTAGTAACCCCCCTGGATCCGTATCAAAGGTTGTATCTTGGGCTTTCTTACTCCCATGACCGCTTCAGACAGAGCCGATCGCGCACATGGCGGGAGATACTCCATTTCAGACACTTCGGTGATGTATGCCTGGACGATGTTCTCTGTGGGTGTCGGGAAGGTGTATGTACTTTTGGGATTGCAATATTGTGACATGACTACATCGACGCTCGATCGGTCCTCGAGGGCGGAGGTGCCGCAGCTGGACGTAACATCGGTGAGCACTCGGGACTCGACCTCGCTGAAAACTGGGCTTGAGGAGCAAATGCAAGATTGGAGTGCGGCCTCATCGGTACCACACCGAGTGCTCATCGTCTGGACCGCGATGACATATGAGAGGGCGTCGGCGGCGCATGGTGCCTGCGATGCAGTTGGTGAGTCTTCATGTCGTCCGAGCACGAGGGCCCCTAAGAGTGGCTTTTGGGTTATCCGCGACGTACCAGCAGAGTGTAAATCTCAAGATCAGTCACGTAGACAGCATCGACGGCGAGAGCAACATGTGCTGCGGAAGCCAGCCAGAGGAGGCTGGCGCGAGCCGGGAACTGCATTTTGCCAGGTCCGTCGAGCCTGTGGCGCTCAGTCCGAGTACAGAGAGCGATGTGGACGGCTCAACTCAGCGCAAAGTGAGAGGCCAAGAAGTTCGCTGAGGATTCACGATACGATGAAGGAGGCATTTCCTGACGAAAATCGGACTCCTGCGCCAGCTAACCGAGAAAATGGCCTCCTTACCACAAGGAAGGCGGAAGACCCATCATCCATCGCGTCCCGCATTCCCCTCGAATTCACGCCCATCTCACAAGCTCCATGAGCGCCCCAACTGCCGCCCATCATGTCGACATTGGATCCTCCTCGTCTAAGCCGTATGCGGGTGTTTGAGGCAGTGAACGGGTCCCAATCTGGCGGCTTGGCGGGAAACTGGTGTGAGTATCGCAGAGTGCAGCGAATCCCGAGGCAGACGGCTGATGGACCCTTGTGGGTTGACCCCTGGCAGCTGAAAAACTGGCGTGCATTAGTCGACGATGCAGAGCAAGGGAAGGGTGCGGAAGAGTCAGTTGTTGTGAAGACTCAAGGCCATGGGGGATGCAGGACTTACAGAATGCAGGAATTTGACCACTCTAGCCTCTGGGGCACCGTTTGTACAAGAAGCTCAATTACTCAGACTATTGGAGATCAAAGGGCATTTGCTGGCAATGAGTCGGATCAAGCTGATCGTGACAGGGCTAAAGTGGGTGGAGCATCGTAGACTCCGTCGCCATGACGGTTCCTCTCCTTAAATTGTTAGCGCCACTGGTAAATTGGTGGCGCCCACGTGATGCACCTCCATCTCAGGCACAGACACCATCATCATGCGAAGTGCTTTCTTTTGCTTGTACAGCGATGTGTTCATTGTGACGAGATTCACTCTACTAGGGCGAATACACAGCTCGCTCCCATCTAGCTATGCACCCGTAGCGTGCTTACTGTAGAGCCTGTACCTTTGCCTCGATCACCTTCTCGCTATCAATTTCCTTCTCGTGGTTCTCGATCTTCGAAACCTGCGCGCCATATCCGACTGTCTCGTACCGAGAGAACTGCCAGACACCTACCTTCTCTCTGAAGAGCTCGTCGAGCTCCTCGAGACTGCGATGGCCGGTCTCCGGCAAAAAGAACAGCGACCACAGAAGGGCGAAGATGGAGAAGCCTCCATATACGAAGCCAACCTTGCCTTCCAAACCGCCCTCCCCTGGATTCTGCATGTAGGGGTTGACGAATGTGATGAGGATCGAGACGCTGAATCCGACGAACGTGCCAATGGTGATGGTCTTCTCTCGCAGTTGAAGTGTTGGAGTTTCAGCCGTAACAATCCAGACGCTGTGCGACAGTGTAAGCTATTACTGACTTGATGACGATCAAAAATAGGTGGAAAAGCATGCTTACCAGCTGCTCCATCCGATATTGATAGCAAACTGCCAAATGAAGAGCAATGCCATAGCACCCTTGATGGCCTGTTTGTTGTCCTTCAGTCCGAACCCCGTGATGCCTGCTACAGTAAACATACAGACAGCCATGATTGCTGCACAGATGATCATGACCCAGCGTCGGCCGAATCGGTCAGGAAGGTAGAAGGCAAATGCACTGCCGACTGGCATCGTCAGGAGAAACAGGATCATGATCTCGTATACGTTTTGCACGCCGATCATTTGGAAGAACACGACAATATATGTCGCTGAGAAGGAGCTTCCTTGTGCTTGTTGTAGACATTGGACACCGATGACAATCAGTGTGCGGCGCAGATTTGTACCACTTGATCAATCGAAGGTTAGCAAACGCAGTCCACCAAGACGATTCTGTTAAGAATCATGGCTCACCGGAAACAGTCCAGCCACGAGCTGCCAAACTGTGCCTTATTGTCATCCTCAGCCGCCATGATGAGCTGGATCTCGACGTCAATTTCCTCAGCAGAGGCCCCAGCGCCAGTGCGAAGCATCATCAGAACCCGGCGAGCTTCCTCCGAGCGGCCCTTGCTCAATAGCCACCGCGGGCTTTCAGGCAGGAAGAAGCAAGCCACCAGGAAGAAGATCGGGATCACGGCTTGGATGAGAATAGACAAGCGATACGCCCACTGGTCGGTTCTGGTATGCATACCCCAAGTAGCTGTGTTGATCAGGACGGCTCCTACACCTATGGAAAACTGATAACAGTTGACCATCGTGCCACGAATGCTCAGCGGGGCCATCTCAGCTAGAAACATCGGGACTGTGTTGGCAAGCAGACCGAGAGCAAGGGCGGTGACGATACGTCCAACGGCGATTTGCCAGTAAGAGCTGATAGCGGACGACTGGATCGCAATACCGATGAGGCAGATCACGGTTGATATCTTTAGGACCGGAATGCGTCCAAGTCGGTTGCCGAACAAGCCGGAGATAACGGCACCGAATGCCAAACCGGCCACGGGGGCTCCGCTACCTGCTGACTGCCAGCTGGATGGGATCGTATATTCACCCAGTTGATCGTCCCAGACCCCGAAGTCTTCTTTAAACTTTGGCAGCCCGAGCATACCTGACCAGTAGCCATAATCTGGGGAACAGCATTAGATCGATCTTCTCCCCTTCACAAGGGGTGGAGGGCTGTTAGATAAAGAAGTCACGTACCAATCCCAAATGATATGCCGCCGAACTTAGACTGACTGTTAGCAAAGTAGTGCAGCGATCGCCACCATCTTCTCGATGACTCGGCAGGTATCAACGTACAGAGCAGAAGACAGCCACCCAGAAGAGCGGAAAGGTCATTTCCTGGACCACTGTCCATTCTTTGAAGCTGGTCAAGATAGCCATGACGAACAGAAGGCACCGGACGATGCAAAAGCCTTCAAGAGAGCAAAATTGATGGAGAGAGAAGGGAAACAATTGATCAGCTGCGATGACTTGGCCCTGCTCCTGGCTTACCCCAAGAGCTCGCGACGAGGGAAGCTTTATACGTTTGTCGCCAATCAGCGATATCGTGAAAGGGATTGATAGGCGTCGGTCATCATCAGGGCTACCGAGGATCCGGCTAGGTGGACATTCGTCGTATCTGGGGGCCAGAACCCCGGAGTGGAGAGAGAATTTGCTGGTCCCCCAGATCTGAAGCTAGTAGTGAGTGGCTTTGGATTGTCGGGTTGTGTACGTCGCTTAGTTCGCTTATTTAGGCGGATGAGGCTATCTCCTCGACTAAGTCGGACTGTCGTAGTCTGGGGTAAACCCGTAGCTAGTGAAGCGCTCCGCATCCGTGAGGCTACGGTTATCTCAGCATACCTGATTCATTCACACACCTTATCTCTTATGTATATCTGTTCGGGTAAATCCAATCCCTATGTTACGGTACCGTATCCGCGACCGGCGGATCTGTTCCTCCATACGAAGTGATGCCCTGGACACAGATCCGAATGGTCCTGTACGTTGTCAAACTGCCTCCTTAGTTCCGACGGCAAAATCCATGGGGTGAAGCCCCTTGTTGTCAGACCGCTAAGCTACGGCCATATCGCTTAGAAGTTCGAAATCTTTGATGCATCCCGAGGAAGCCCTGTCCGGCTCAGCGGCATATGGCAACACTGTCTGGAAATGCCCGTTGGTAGATAAGAGTTGCTCCAGTGATTGCGAAATATGGGAAGGTAGGATTCGTTGGTCCCAGTTAATCGCTGACCTTGAAGTATCGATCTTCTGATCTTACCTCACGTCTATCTTGCACTGAGTGGTGGTTATGTCAAGAATTAAAGCCACAGATGATCCAAACACATGTATTTGTCGTGGCTCTCAACATTGAGTATGTTCTAGAAGCTCTCCCTTCCAAGGAGCCAGCCGTAGCCTCGCCGGGTGTCTTCTACATACTTCGAAGCCACGGAATGTGTTGGGAAGTTGTACCAGAACACATGAGGCAGACCTTGATATACGATAGCTTTGGTCTTGATTCCACACTCGACCCTCAGCGTCCTCTCATAGATAAGAGCCTCATCTCTCAGCAAATCTGCGCCACAAATTTGGAAGAACGTGGGCGGTAGGTTTGAGTGCCCAGTCTGCCACAGCAATGGGCTCCATAATGGAGATGTCATGTCAGGCTCAACAGCCTCGTCGTATAGTTTTGTAGATTCGGCAGTCAATGTCATTCCTTTGGCAAGTTGCTCACGACTCTTGTATAATGGCTTATACTTGTCCGTCAGGGCCTGCGGCATGAGACTGGGTGTCACGCCGAGATAGACCCCAGTAAGAGGAGGGCTGAGCCCTTCGTCTCTGGCTTTGTGAGACAATGGTATAGAGATATGCCCTCCGGCGGACACTCCACCAAGAATGAAGCCCTTCTGCAGATCTGCTCCCCATGCTGGCGCTGCATTCTTCGACAACTGTGTTCATGGTCAGAATACTCTTCATCATAGGGCAGATTTCGTGCCTTACCCAGACTATCGCATCCCAGCAATCATTATAAGCAACAGGAAACTTGACTTCTGGTGATAGCCTGTACTCGAGGCTGATGCAGATGCAGTCATATGCTTTTGCCACAGCAATGCATGGTGGCGTCTCCATATCCGCTGTGCCGACAATGAAGCCTCCACCATGAATAAAGGTAGCAAGAGGACGGCCACCAACAGTCGTATGGGTTGGTTGGTAGAGTAAGGCCCTGATACGTGTTCCATCCCGTGTAGGGATGAAGATTTCCTCTTCCTTCACTGCATCGCCAGCCCTTTCACGGGCCGCAGCTGCATCCTGATGAAATATGGCATTGAACTCTTCACGATGCTTCGACAGCCCGGCTAGGCCATCGCTGCCAGTAAACCGTGGCTTAATGCCAGCGTCGAGCATCTTGAGATAAGAAGTCAGTTCATCCCGTCTCTTGAAGCTTCGCCATAGCGGCAGAATGTACGCGCTCGATTTCAAGCTGCATCTCGCAATTGCGGACTGATGACTTACCTGTTGAAGCTCTGCATCTGGTTCAGCATATTCTAGCCATGACTCTGGGTTGTCAATTGAAGGGGCCATAGTGACTGTGTGTTGCGCAGACTGACACGTTTGGGCTGAAGTGTTGACGGTCGTTAAACACTTATCAAGGCCAATTCTAAGCGCCAATTCAATCGACGCAATGTTGTAATTGTACATGCCACTAGATTCAGCTTCCGACCAGGATCCGTAACCTGACTCAGGTGGGTTGTTATCGCCTGAGACGACCCACAGGACAAATAGCCGACGCTAATTTGGCGTCGCCGTTCTAATGGTCGTCGGACTCCGTAAACTTAATGCTGGAAACTATTGAAGCTTGTTAGCGGTGGTAATCTCGAGCTTCCAGGCTTTATCTATATGGCAACCCTTCGGAGCCGACCTAGGCGTGGGCAGGATCGCCCAAGACCTTCCAGGCCTACTCTGCTTCTTACATAGCAACAGAAGACGCGACAGGGAAGTTCCAGCCGTCGCCAGAACGCGCTTTCCAAAGACTCGTGTGCGTGTTATCCGATGGAGTCACACGATGTGGCAACGTCGATGAATAAGCGGAAACTCCGTCGCTCACACAGAGGATGCCAGAAGTGCCGACAAACAAAGGTCAAATGCGACGAGACACAACCGCAATGCGGAAGATGTTTCCGACTCAGGCACGAGTGCGACTACAGTCCGCGCCCCAGGAAGAAGTACACGCGAAAGCCGAAGCTGCCGGATGCCCACGCGGTCTCTCAGCACGATAGCCCTGCAAGCGGAACGTCTCATGCCCCCCAGTTTGTCAATACTGGACTTAGCGACGCACCTTCACGGTCAAGCAGATCTCACACCTTGGATCTATCATCAGTCTCCCCGGAAGCTGCAAGCATCTTGGATCCACTCGATCATGCAGCCCTTCACTACTTTCGATTCGTGTTGCCTACCTCAGTTGATGGGAAGTACTTGAGATATAGCGGACCTGCGATCATCTGGGCTCTTGCTGAGCAGAATGTCATGGTCATGCACTCAGTCTGTGCCTTGGCGGGTCGGAAAATGTCCGAGACGCGAGAACCGTCGCTGGAGGAGGCACATGCGCGCAGATGCTTGGCCGTGGAGCATTGTGCTGAGGCGTTGAGAATGCTGAACATGGCTCTCGAGGGGCATGGCCGAGCACAGGATCTGAACTGCATCCTTGGCGCACTCTGGATGATGATCAACTACGAACAGAACTTTGGCGATGGCAGTGGGCATGGCTTCCGTGCTCATCTCAGGGGAGCGGCAGCGATGTACAACGGCAGAATCGGCAACATAGCTGACGTCTTCTCACCAGCCACTCCGACAGGAAGAGGCGAGACTGGCAGTGACGGGTTTGTTCCATCACCGTTGACATGTCAACTAATGGTATGGATCGGCTTTGTCGATGGAGGTGCAGCTATCAATGGCCTCGGAGGTGCCTTTTGCCGCCTGCTTGGAGAGTCTCGCCAGCATCCGGGGCGGATAGTGCCCTCAGCTCAACTAGAGATCTTCCGCGCAATACAGAAGCGTGCTGACATGGCTCCTTTCGAGCTTTGGGGATCGTCGTACCCACAGGACGAGATGGTGGATGACCTGCAGAATAGCCAGCTGATGGGTCTCCAGGCTGAGATCGCGCAGCTTCGCTACTTGCTCAGCTACCTGACCGAAGACCCTTTTCCCGACGTCAATCCTGGCTTGAGTCCGGGGGCAGACCCTCGCTTGGCGTTCGAGACCGAGCTTCAGAGCGTCGTCCGAGATATTTCTATGCAATATGGGGCTATATTCCGTATAGCTAGCTCTCTAGATACGCGCAAGATGGCATCACCAAGTCAGAAGCGATTTGCTCTCAGCGCGCGACACATTTGCGCCTTCTTTTATGCTTCGGTCTTGTGCTTCCGAAGGCTGATCCGGGGATCTCAACCTTTGAACGAGGAACAGCGACAAGCTCTGCGTGAGATCATGACATTGGCATCACTGGCGCATCAAGACAATGGAGAGGACGGAATGGTGCAGTTTGCCTGGGCGCTCTTTGTGGCAGCCCTGGAGTCGGACGACTTCATCCACAGAACTTGGCTACTTGAGAGGATGGAGTCACTGGCAAGAAGAGGGGAGAATTTCCGTCGCGCTCATAATGCCCTTCGTGTGGCTTTGGCGGAACAGGATCCAGGTGATCGGCGGCTTGACTATGCCAGGCTTGTTCGAAGAAACGATATCGAGAGGTTCGTGCTCACATAGGCCGCTTTGATGGATAACCCATAGTTTATTGATTGGGTGGCGCTATCAGCAGCCAAACGCGATATCTAGAAATGTTGAGAATATATGGAGAATTCGACAATTCTGCGGGCAAAGGCGAATTAAGCGATCGCGTAGTTCGGGAATTCCGGCAAGCTGGGGTCATACCTTACCTTCTCCAGACGCTAATATCGGTCGACGGCGTCTTAAACATCGGATCTGAATGCTCTATAGATAAAGGAAATCTGGCCGAGCTATGTGGCCTGGACACAGGAGTCACACGAGCAATCAAGGGTTCTTCGTTTCTCCCAGCCACAGATATACCCTCACCGAAAGCAACATGAGCGAGCTATTGCTTCAACAAGAAACGTGCGTTGCTTCAACGCTTGTTGACAACCCGACACAAGTACTGACAGCCTTTCTAGCTTTGATCCGCCACTCCTGGATCAGAGGTTCGCGGCGTTGAAGAAGAAGTTGGTCCGTCCAGAGCACAAGCAGAAGGTTATTGAATCCTATCGCCGGCTTTGCAAGCTTCTCGAATTGGAGGTTCAGAGGATAGAAAGACATGGTTCTGCTCTCGTTCCCGAAGTTGACTTCTCCGTAATCCGTCAGAATGGTAAGCGTTATCCATAGTTCTGCCTTACTGGATGTTGTAATCGTGTATACTGACTCAGTTGCTGCAAAGGGGGCTTGCTTCCTGAAGGTCTCGCCGATACCGTTCGCGAGCGTGGCTGTGTCATACTCAGAGGAGTCGTACCCGAAGACCAAGCTACCGCATGGGAGGCTGATCTCAAGGACTACGTAAAGAGACATCCTGGTGTGGGAGGTCACCCAGTACAGCAGCCGGCCGCTTGGAATATCTACTGGACCAAAGCTCAAGTCGAGATGCGATCTCACCCGCGAGTTCTTGAAGCCATGCGCAGTGTTTCTAGATTATGGCACGTCTCTAATCCGAGTACACCGATAGACCTGGATAGTCAAGTCGTCTACGCCGATCGCATACGCATTCGATATCCGACTACGAAGCCTGGCCAATTCCCGCTGGCCCCTCATCTCGACAGTGGCGCTATCGAGCGTTGGGAAGATGAGAAGAACAGGAGGAATTTTCAGAAGATCTTCGAGGGCAATTGGCAGGACTGGGATGCCTGGGAGGCCGACAACCGCGTCGATGCGAACAGTGACCTTTACCAGATGGGTATCTCATGCTCGGCGTGGCGAAGCCTGCAGGGCTGGCTGTCGCTATCTCATACAGGAACTGGCGAAGGCACGTTGAGGCTACTGCCCAACTTAAAGCTTTCAATGGCGTACATTATGCTCCGTCCGCTATTTCACACGGGAGAGTTCGACGACTCTATGCCGACTTTCCCCGGTGCCACTCCTGGGTCTACACAGTTCTTCCCAACAAACGAGGGACATCCTCACCTGGATATCGACAAGGCCATCATTGGCATTCCACCGGTGAGGCCTGGCGACTACGTCTTCTGGCACTGCGACCTGGTTCACGGAGTTGACGAACTGAACCCAGGCAAGAACGATTCGAGTGTCTTCTACAACGCGTGCACGCCTTTGACACCTTATAATGTGGACTCACTTTTGGCTACACGGGCTGCTTTTGAGACTGGGGATGTGCCGCCGGACTTCGCGAGGATTGAGGGGGAGAGGGAGTATACGCATGCTGACTGCGGCGCAAGGCGGGAAAATGTCCTTAGCGAGAGTGGTTTACAGGCTTTGGGCTTGAAGCGGCTCGATGATGAGGAAGAAGGGCTGGAGCCTGGGCAGCGACAAGTTCGACAACTCGCGAATGAAGTGCTGGGCCTGTGAAAGAGGCAGGTTCACTATCAGCCGAAACTATACGCTACTATTCATGCTTGGTGGTTATAACAAAAATTACAATTGTAGCTCTATCCTGAAATCTATGCCCAAAGTCTCATCATCTATAGTTTACTCTTGACACGTTCATCCTTCTTAACAATAACATCGTTGTCTGGGTATGGGTCCCAAACCACCTTATTCAGAGGGTTCAGCTCACTCGCCCTGTGGAACAAGTCCTCATAGACGTTGCCGTCGTACCGTCCCAGGCTCGAGTCCAGCTGCCAGTCGGGGAAGCTCCAAGAGTCGACCAATCGCACAGCATGAGGGCGGATCTCCTCCAGCAGCTTCATAACCGCCTTCCGTGAGAGCTGGATCTGGCGAACAGTGGTAGCACTGCTTGAGAAGAACTCAGAGGCCTCCTTCTCCAAGGTGTGCAGAGCGAAGAGGCGGAAGAGCTTGTGTAGAACTGAGGTGGTCTGTCTCTCGAGTGATGCCTTGGCTGAGTCCTCGGCGAGAGCGTCGGAGAAGGACTTGACCACCATGTACTGCGCAAAGGCCGTGCTGAGGCGGTTGAAGTCTACGAGCAGGCTGTTCCATGACTGCTTCTCGACATCACGGTGCTGCAAGGCCTCGAAGGTCAGGTAGGCTACCCGCCATGCGAAGGCATTGACGAGGTCCTCGTCGGAAGCCAAGATGTCAAAGGCGGCACCAGTGTCTCGGCGAGCGAGGAAAGTCTTGAGAATGCGGGCTGTGTCGTTGTCGCCGGCAGTTCCGGCCAGGACTGCACGTGCGGTCTTCAGCAGGTATCGGCAGACTTGCTGGGTCAACATGTAGTTGTCACCCTCCCAGGTCAGAGTTGGCAGGTAGTCTGCGAACCATGTGCCGATACCGGAGAAGTTGCTGTATCCGTGACCACCGCAGGCGCGACGACAGACCTCAAGACCTTCACCAGCCACGGTGCTGCCATAGGACTTGAGCGCACACGAGGTGGCGTGCAGGTTGGCGAGGAGGTCGGTGCCGGGGTTGAGCTCCTCGGGGCCAGGACGACGGTTTGTGTCACTGAGCTGGCCGACATCGTGCTTTGATGCCATGCGGGCCTGGTTCTCCTCATACATGTTGATCATGCTGCGCCCAGTGAAGTGCAGAGCGAATGTGGCAGCCAACAGGGGGAGTAGTCTGTACTGAACCATGGTGTAGTTGAGCACCTGGTTCTCACCAACGGTTCCCTTTGCATCAAGGTCCTGGAACTGACGACGGACTGCGCAGTAACGGGTAGCAATTGTGACACCGCGGGCCAGAACTGAGCCTGACTGGAGAACAATGTTGCTACGGACCCATGTGAGGGTACCGTAGACAACAGCTGGGTTGGCAGGCTTCTCGTACTTGCCAGATTCGGGGTTGATACGAGAGAATCTGGCCAACATGTTGGCATGGGGGATTTTGACGTTGTTGAAGAGGAGGAAGCCGTTGTCCATGGTGTTGTAGCCGAACTTGGGACCGATGTCGCCGACTTGCACGTTGGGAAGAGGCTCGTGTGTCTTGAGATCCCTGATCGGGACAACGAAAGGGTGAGGTCCGTAATGCTTGCCGTTGATGATGAGTTGAGCCATCACCACGGCGTGGTTGGCAACCTTGCCTAGGGAGCCGATCCACCATTTCGACGAAGTGAGATGAGGAGAGTGAATAGTGAAGCTCTTGTCACTCTGATTCCAAGTTGCGGTGGTCTCAAGACCACGGACGTTGGAGCCGTGTCCCAGCTCTGTCTGTGCATAACAGCCAATGATCTGGTACTTCTCAGCCTTCTGGAGGAAGAGCTTGTGCTGCTCCGGTGTGCCCTGATCACGCAGAGTCTTCAGGAACATGGAAGCATGAAGACCATAGGGAGTAGGTTCGCTCAAGAGGTCGTTGGCAACAGCATATTGCTCGTCGGACCAGTTGTGCTGGACCTGGAGTTGGCGCAGACGCTTGCCCTTGGCAAGGGAGGCTTCAATGCGAGCCTCACGGCCTTGAAAGTAGTTCTGGGACTTGTCGAAGACGGGATCCTTGCTGAGGATATCAAGAATCTGGTCGCGAGTCTCCAGCGCCTTCTTGCCGTGGAGGTATTCGGACAGCTGGTTGACGTCGATGTTGCTCTGGGCGCGCTCCTGAGTGAGCAGCTCACTGCCCTTGGGTGCTGCCACGGCGAGCTTCTTCACCCAGTCTGGATTTGGGGCCATTGTGACTTGTACAGCGCAACGCGTGGATTGATACGTGAGCGATGCGTCTGAGCGAAGATAATTCGGGAGAAACTGGGTTGGAATGAAGAGCAGCTGATGAATTCGCGTGGGAGCTCTTGTAGTCGGCGTCATCAAGACTGAGCCGAGGCACGTCGCTAGCTTCGGGGCTAGTTTCAGGGTCTGGGGCTCCGCCTCGGCATCCAGGTCACCCTGGACCGATCGATAAGATACTTTATTCCGAGAGTGCGTTTATTCTATGGAAATGCCAGAAAAATGAAGATCAGCCAGCCGACTGTCTCTTGTCTGCAACTACACGTGCTTGCGTTGTACTTAAGGCTGCCCGTTCGGCACATTCGGCTGTGCGCTGACACCACCACCACTGACACCGCCGTTGCTGACGGCAACAGAACTGACGCCTCTCGCCCCAAAAGCCTTTCCAACGGTAATCACATTGCCTGCATCCCTCTTCTCGCTCGCATCTTCCCGGAATCTCAGTCTCAGCTGCTCACTGTCGCTCTTCTCCCCATCCGCCCCCACAACATCCGAATCCTCCACCCAAGCCACCTGCCTCGGCGTCCTCCACCTCCAGATCCCCGCGCAACTATTTGCTAGCACTTGGCCCTCCGGCACCGGCGAGTTCTGTGCCAACGCTAGCATTTCTGGGATTGTCTCCCAAGCCTCGCTCGTGGTTGGGGAGATGAGAGACGTGTAGAGCGTGTAGCCCAGGGCCATGGAGGCATGCAGCAACAGCACAGCCACGCAGAGGTAGTCGAACCAGCCTTGGCAGGCCATGATGTAGCCCCATAAGGTCACCTCCATCTTGACCTGTGCTGGACTCTCATCGCCGATGTTGGGCCTGTTGAAGTGGTTTTCTGAGTCTGGCTTCCCTGCGAAGACAAAGTCACCAACGAGGGATTTCGACCATGGAGCCGGCACTGACAGAACGGGTTCCAGCATGGCGCTGTAGTTGGTCGTCATATGCACCGAGGCCCGCGATACGCCGTCGACCAGCGTGAGAGCGATGGCATGCTGCAGGATGCCCATGTTCTCGAGGAAACCCATGTGCTGTCGGCGAAAAATGCTAGTCAGTATGCTGTCCAGAGTGTTGGAGTAGTTCATCGCTCCATTCAAGTCATTCGCTCGCTCTGGTCCCAGGACAGGGAATGCGACATCGAACCAGGAAGAGGTCAGATTTATTCTTCGCCACTCCTTTGGTGACAGGAACTCGCGGTAACCCCAAGTTGGCCAAGGAGGCATCGTCACCTCCGCTCGCTGAAATCCTTGGTCATTCCAGTGATCGTAAGTCTGTCCACTAGACAGCTGGGTGAGAGACGTGGTTGCGTCACCCCAGTGAGCGGCAAAGGCGCATCCCACGGTCAGCCAGCTGCCATTCTCAACAGTTCCATTATTGTATACGGGGCTCATCAGGATCATGGTTTGCCCATTGATCTCATCGTGCCAGTCGCCAAAGTACGTTACGATCTGCTCCATTGGAGCATTTTGGAACATTGCTGTCCTATTCAAGAGCTTTTGCATCACGTCTTTCGGTACCAGCGGATCCCAAGTGATCGGCTCTCCTGGAAGGGGCGAAAGCCGTGGATAACGGATGGGAAGGTCCGGAACGGCAGGGTTCAGAATGTAGAATACCTCTGGCGTGGCACAGGCAACACGAACAGCCGGTATTTCTCCTTTGACCTTGAACTTCTGTTCCCGAGGATACGACGCTATCCATGCGTAGGGCTTGATTCGACGGTGGATGGGTTTAATAGTAGCTGCTCGGGTCGGGTACCAGAGAGCGCCCGTCCACATGCCTCTGGCTGCGACTGTTTGTCCTCCAAGCATACCGTGAGGAGTCGTCATCAGTGTCTGATCCTGGGCTTCAAACGCATAAACTGCTTTCCAGAGTCTGCTATCCTGGATGTTGATATCGAAGAGTCCTTTGCCAGGCCATCGTCTCAAAGTGCTGATGTAGGTTGAGATCTGTCGGTATCCTGCTGATGGACAACTTGGGTCGTCCCGCCAGGAATCACCCAGTGAGCACTCATGACCACCAAGAGAGCTCACAGAAAGCTCGCCTGGCCAGAGCTTATCCTCTGAGCCATTAAGCCAGAGGTTCATTCCACCAATGGGCCAGTCTGCTTGTCGAGGGATCATCAAGACGGCTGTTGCTGGACCAGCAAGAAGGGCAAGGACCCCTGAGACAAGAAGCAGACTGATGAGGAGCCATTTTCGATACCAAAACGCATCTCTGTAGCCGATCGAGCCGAGGAAGTCGGGAGACCAAAAGAAGCTTGAGAAAATCATTGTCAGTATGCGACATCTGAATTACGGTACAACATGACGACCTACCTTATTTGCGTGAAGCTGAACCCAGAGCCAAGCAAGCCTAAAGGAACCCCAGATGGTCCTACAAGATTCCCACGAAGAACATGAAAGATCATGGTCCCCAAGCTGCCGACGATAAATAGCTCCTGGACCTTTGCACAAACTTGCAACACGCCCAGTTTGAGACTATCCTGCCCAGATTCGCCGACAAGCTCCACGCCGATGTATAGTTGACACAGATTCACGACGATAACGACCATGGAGACAGCCGATGGAATTATGTGCACGCCACATCGCGCGAGCGCTGTCCATCGCGATCGTTTGAGAAGGACTTTAGGTTCTTCAGCGCCGGTGGTGAGGGTGGTGAAGGCGAGGCCAACAGAGCGGAGGAACGCGCGACATTTCGTTCGGGTTGTAGTAGCGAAGCCAAGGACTGGCGAGGCGAGGTGTTGTGCGGTATGCTTGAGTCGACTGGGTGTCAGTCGAGGGGGTTTGGCACGGGTGTTGGACATAGGTGTAGTTGTGTGAATTTTGTCCTGGCTAGGACCAGCCGGCAGCACCGCATTCGAAGGTCATCGTTATCGTCTTAATAGAAGAAGCTGAAGGCCTCCTCGGATCCGAGAGGCAGCCGCCTCGTATGCGAAAGTAAGGCTGCATGTCCGCCAGTCCCAAAGCGTTTCGCCCCCGTCGGCGATAGTCCGTGATTGCGTCTTCGACGTGCAGCAAGAGGTGCGTGGCTTGAGGCTGTACACCATCCAGTAGCCTCAACCTGAAAGACCAGGCTGGGCGCGCGCGCCTAATCTGCAGTAGGTACGTACGTATTGCGGCAGGCAGTCTTCGGAGGTCGGGGTTTTGCTATCGGAGGGCGGGTGGTGGTTGTTGCCAGCCCCTGCATGCAGCTCGTCGTGGGGGCTATTGCTCATGGCGGTTGCTGGGATTAGATTCCTACACTTCTTGAGACACATTGGGCTTAATAGGGTCATTTGGCAAGGGAAATAAATGGTGCTGAAGTCGGTCATGGATTGAAATCAGCCGATAGGGTCGTATTTGGGGATTTAGTCGGTTAGTGGTTACTGCGTCGACCGCAATCTCACAGGTCATGAAAGCGGTAATGGAATAAGTAAAGCAATCGCTGTATTCAACGCCAAATGCTCCAGCTGATAACACACATTGATAATGTTGAGTCAACATCCCACGGAGGCACGCCTCTTCTCGTGGTGTCCCGGCTTTCCTCGGTGATCGTGCAAGGCCTCGAATGTCCGTCTCACTGCGTTCGCGCAGTTTTGTGATAGCTTCCTTGGGATCGTCGCTGCTGCCTTGAGGGTTGCCTCGCCACTTCCATGTTCGCGGCTTTGGTTTGATGACCATTCGCTTTGTAGTCTTGGCCCTGGATCTGTAGCCCTTCTTTGACAATCGTGATTAAAGTCGTCGGTGCATTCGCAGTCCGTTTGTAGACTTCTTCTTGATCTGCGCGATACTGGAACTGAGGAGCTGCGTCGGGTGACTGGGGGAGGGCGTGAAGAGGTGGTAGAGGTGGTGTGTTGCGTGCCGTGGCGGTCGCCAGAAATGGTATTCGACATACTGGACTTGCGGCCACGTGAAAACGATGAGGCGAGGGAGGTCAAAGACGGACGCCGCATGCGCTGTGGTTCGCTAGGCTGTTCCATGATGATTGAGAGTCCCTGCAGCTCGCGGCTCGCAGTGGCACGGTGGTGGCTTTGCCGCCGAGGCGCATCTGCTGGTTGCTGACCACCAGGCAGGTTTGCCCCCATCTCTGCGTCATTGTTAATGGCTTTGTCGACTTTGTTGTCTTTGTGTGCATCGTTGCGTAGTCTCTCCCATAACGAGTGGCCGACTTGCTCCCACACAACTACGGCTTTGAACATCCTGCGACAAGCCCTCGTGCCATCTGCCTCATCTAAGGTCCCGTAGGCCTCCAATTCCTCCATAGTCGGCACTGCCTCATCGATGATTCCTATCCGATCTACATGATCTTGCCATTCCGAAGTCTCGAGGAACCGTTCCAGGTACTCTCGTGCTAGACTGCGGGACGCTTGCTCGGCTTGACCCCTTGCCCTGTGATTCTTGGCCGCTTCAAGGTTGGCCTGCTCGAGGAGAGAATTCTCTCGGGCTATGCTGGAGGCATTGTGACGCGAGGTATACTTTTGGCGGCGGTGATGGTTGGGTCGGTCGAGGAAGTTACTGAAGCTATGGACTGGCGCGAAGAAGGAGGAATTGGAATCGCTGCGGGCTTCGAATTGCTGCCGTTGGGACGGGAGGATTTCAGTAGACAGCATGGTCGCTGATTTTGTTAGGTTTATTCCTCGTGATTTCTATCAATCGAGCAAAGTCGTTCGTCATGTGATGATCGTAGACGAGGCCATTGGCCTAATTCGTGAGAATCGTCGGTTAGGATTCATAAAAAGTTGAATAATTGTATACATGAAGCAGAATGAGTGACGAGAAGATTCAAATTTCCCCGGTGGCCCGGCCTGAGAAGAGAATGTAGCTGCCTTGGCCCTTTACGTCTCCCTCCTACGGGTGAAGGATTCGCCAGGGTCCCGAAGTGGACGCCATCGAGCCGGTCCCTTGACGTAGTTCACCTTAGTTGCCGATGTCAAGATGGGGCCCAGACGGTCCAACCAGCAGAGAATGCCAATGTCACCTTAGGCCACTTGCTAGCCGACCCAAGGAGAACGAAGCCACACGTAACCGTTGCGTCTGCCGGTCCCAGGCCCAGGGACAAGGCAAGCTGGGCGCGGCGCGGCGGAACCTGAATCAGGGCAACGGCGCCAGCTCAGGTGCGTGTGCCACCATCCTTAGGGAGCGGAGCCGTGCGAATGTGGGATGGGGATGGGGTTGGAAGGGTGTTGGTGGTGGAGATTGGAGGAGTGGAAATGGGAGGATCGTCGCTGGGCATGACGTTCTGCGGGGCACAGCGTAACCAGCGGCGCAGAACTTGGTGCCGCCTTGCAAATTAGGTTCGCTGTAGATTCACGAGATGGCGCATTTAGTAGGTTTGCAAATCACCTTATGTCTGTCACGTCGAGCCCAAAGAGAGTTGGGACCTGAAGTGTGTATACCATAGCTTGTTGTAATGTGGTCTTGACTGACATTAGCGCTGTCCTACTGAATCATCAGTTAACTCCATTCCGGCCAGCAGCGGAGGATCTTGGAGAGTCCCTTTGGTCTTTGGACAATAACGGGTGTAAGGGTGCCGATCACCTTCAAAGCAGGTCTTCACTGGGAGACCCTTTGTGCAGCTTACGTTGCTTGGCAAGGTCCCATGAGTCTGTGGGGTGTTTGGATCTCCACGCAAGTATCATGGATTGCAAGATTTGATCGGGAAATCCAGAGTTTACCAATTGGCCAGGTCATTGGCGTTCAAGTTGGTGAGAAGTGTGACCATCGTTGCTGGTTGACGATGGTGCTTAAAGAGTAGCATCAGAATCGAGGGCAGTTGACTTGCCAATCGAGATGCTCCAAACTTTGGCTGAAAATTTCAGTCGAGCCCCTGCTGAAAGCTAGCAGACTCTTTGACAAACCCGCGAGTGCTGCACTGGCCTTATCTGTGCGTCGCCGATCGCAATCCTCGAGCTTCGACCTCAAGAGCTCCTCTAACTTTGGTGAGCTATCGTGCTAGTACATGAGAACAGTCGACCCGCGACACTCGAGTGTGACTTGTGGACCAGGCGAAAGCTGGAGAAGGTCGTCCTCGCCCACATCCGATCAGTTTGGGACGCTATTACGCCATCCCATCGTGGTGATTCTACCTCGACTTCATTACAGTATCTACTGTACTGGCATTGGCTCTTACTTGATGACTGACCCTTATCCTCGCAAAATGAGATGGAAATGGCGACTCGGGTGTTGCTTGTATTCAGTGGCTGCTTTGTGATGTACAAAGGGCGTCGACTATGTCTTTGACAGATGGACTCTGATCGGTGAGCTTTCGGACTCAAACACAAAATGCCAAAGGCGAGAGTATGAGGCACACAGAAGACTTTTTCGAAAAGACACTCTTCGTTTCAAAGACGCCATACTTATCTATGACCCTCGCTGCACCTCGTTCGGGGGAGGGAGGTTTCAAGATGCATCAACGATACTCATGCTTAACAGTAATATTCTACTATCACAACAAACCAGCAGCAACAAAAGCAATTAGAAACGAACAAAAACCCACACCAAACGACTGAAGACTTGGTTCAACACTAGCCAACGATTGTAAGCGACTTTGCGAAAATCTAGTAAGTATGGATCCCTGCTGTGTGGGAGATACTTTCACTGCCGCAGGCGACGTACTCCATGACCGATTTTGGGACTGCCTCTACGCAAACTGCAGCGAACCTGTAGTTGAACCATCAAACATTACAAATACTCTTGGCTTTCAAGTACCCCAGACTGGACCTTCGACATCACGGATCTTCGATTTGATTCGGTATGCAGTTACTGGCAACACCATTAGCAGCGCACAGTCGGGATCGCGCCTGACCGAAGCATTGCGGCCTTCATTTTCGAGAACACGGCTACGACCTCGGAAAAGGGGATTGTCGAGGCGCTCTTCCGATGGCAACTTTGGATCGTCACCGTCTCCCAGAGAGAGCTCTTCTGGCTCCTTGTGATGTCGATTGCCGTCAACCTTGGACTTCTCGCACGCTGGAGCGGCGTTCACAAGCATAGGAGAGTAATCGGAGCTGTGACTCTTGCCACCAAGGTGTCACAGGCAGTCTTCGAGTTCTTCTTCTTAGATCCCTCTTACCGTCTGCTTGAAGCGGCTGAGTTGCTTCAAACTCAGCCTCCCCAGCCGACGCCCGTTGAGAAGAAATATGTCGACATCACTCCTTCAGCTCAAGCGTATGCAAGGACAGATGCTGCATTCGTGGAGAAAGACGTGAGCAAAAAGGTAACCAAAGAGCCGATCGAGGTAAGGGAAAGGAATTATTGGGAGAAGATCGCAGAGTGCCAGGCCTTGGAAGAAGAGTGTGCGTTCCTTCGCAAAGGTGAGTCTTCCAATCTTACTTCCCTACGGAATGAAGTGATGAGGCTGCGTCGCGTGATCGACCAGTGCAGAGGCAGGTTAAGAGCGGACTGGGATAAGCCACATACCATCCGCAGCGATCCCAATCGGAAGATCAAGAGAGAGCGCGGAATTCTGCAACAGATTAGAGAAGTCGCCGCCCGAATCCAACTCGAGAAAGACCAACGAGGTTCTCCACGAGCCGGTGTTTGAGCTTTTTGACACAGCAAGCAGACTGTCAGGCCAACCGTATCTGCCAACTCTCGAGGCGACCCTGCGAGGTAGAACTCTTCTGGAGACGAATATCCTCCTCAAGTCAGCTGTGAGAGACGTGGAGAGGGAGGTAGCCAGGTTGCAAACGCAGTTCAAGGCGACAAGTAATTTTGCTACCTCTGGCAAAGCGAAGTCCCCTCTGCCTACGAGAGGAATTCTGAAAAACAAAGGAAAGAAGACATTCGGGCCTCAAGCGCAGCCTAAACGCAAACCAAAAGCCATGTCTCTTGAGGAAGAGAGAGAGAGTCTGGTTCCAAAGAGAGCGCAGAGAGGCACAGCGGGTTCTGAGAACAGACTCAATGCTCTCGCTCTTGAGGCCAAGAGACTGATTGAAACACATATACCATATGCATTGGAGGAGCTGAACGAGCTTTCAAGTGGGAGCTGTGGCATTTCCGATATCTTGGAAGATGACTTAGCATCAGCGGCAACCCTGGAGGATAAGGTCAGTATTCTGGAAACGGTTCTGCTGGAAATTCAGGATGTGTGTATGAGCCTGGAATCGGAGTCAGACTCGCAACTTTCGGGCAGCTCGGAGGAACAGGATTCGTCGCAGTCCAGCATCGAACCAGAGACCGAACGCCAGACGCACCAGCAGACGAGAGATGGGCAAGTTGATCGTCCTTCTAGGTCAGAACGTCCATCGCCCTACGACCTCGAGTCGCAAACCGAAACCGATACGCCACAAGACGCTGTAGCAGACTTACGATTACCCATTGTCTCGCAGCCACAATCTTCTTCACAATCCGAGTCCGAAGCCCTGATATTCCTCTATCACCCGAAGTTACAACATGAGGAAGAGAGTAAGAAGTCGAGCCCGCAAGGAGACCATAAAAAGAGTCCCGAGTCAGATCCGCCCAAAGATGTTCCCGAGGACAAAGTCTGTTATTGGCAGCGAGAGATTATCAGCCACGAGTTAGCGACCAGACACGATGTGGTATTTTAACACGAAGGGCTGGAGCGAGCATGGGCGATGGAGTTGGCTAAGGAAGTGGAAAAGGAGCAGGCTTTGTTGATCCAACAGCGTAGCATCATTCCGTCTCCTGGCGAGTCCCAGCTGACGCCCAGGAACATCTGGGTGACGCTAAATCGCGACGCTCGCTTTCGACTTTACGACGAGGATTTGGAAAAGGAGTGGATCCGGCACGTTGAACCTGAGTGGTTGCGAGTGTTAGGTCTGCTGAAGCAACAGCGGTCAGTGATTCCCTTCCGTGGCCAGACACTTCCAGCACTCAAGGATATCTGGATCAGATTATATCTTCACGAAGCAAGGTTGGTGAAGAAGTGGGCAAAGAAGGTGGACTTCACGATGGCGTGGTAGTTGGCTTTCCCGGATGAAGAGCAAGTAGACCCTAAGCCCGACGGGTCATTGCCATCTCTCAAGGATGTGTGGATGAAACTGCACCCTGAGACCATTTTAGAGTCCTACTTGGAGGAGCTGGCCGACAAAGTTCATAAAGAGGTCGGCCACTTCACGCCTTGGTGATAAGGTATGTGGTGCGCTTCACCCCAAGGGCGAGTCCTGCGGCGTAAGTTACTGCGAAGAGGTAAGTGCGGTCAGGTATTTCGGCCCTGTAAATTGACTAGGTTATCGTTATTCACTTAGAGCTCCTTTTCATTCGCAAGTACAAGATTAATCTGTTTGGAAGTCTGTCTGTTAGCATCATTTTGAGACTCCGTCCAAGGAATTCGGCAGACGAAGCATGTCAATGGGAGAACACCCCTGACAGAGGAATGAACCTAAAATTGGCAGATGTAGATCCAAATCATAGAGGTTATGCTCAAAACGAAAGAGAAGGAGGAAATGCGAAGGACGGGAGGATGCTTGGGAGCGGTGATGCTGGCGGGAAGAGAAGTGTACACATGCGCAGGGCGCAGAGTGCGTGTCCAGGTGACAGCACACAGACATTGAAGCATTGGCAATATTGAGCGTGGGACTCTTTTCGCATACCAGCTATATTTTACTAGGTTCTGAGCCGAATTGATCCAACACGAGGTGTCTGTTGGTGGAATTTCCATGGCGCGGCCAGGTGATCTCCGCAAGTCCGCTGTTCCTGATACTACTTAAATGTTGCGCCTGGTAGCTCAAAACGTAAGATACTTGCTAATTACCTTTTGAAGTAAGCTTCTCATAAGAGCAAGCATTCTGTTGTGAAACCAGGCTTTTGTCATGACCAATAATTGAATCGCAGTGCATCAGTTGTTGTGAATTTAGCACAGTATGAAGATCCTCGTCACAGGCGCAACAGGCAGGATTGGGTCTCGTGTGGTGGCACACTGCCTTGCTCGACCCGAAATCACGTGTATTGTCGCACTTTCTAGACGCGAGTTGGAATACAAGGACAAGAAACTTATCACTGTCATAGTGAAGGACTTTTTGAACCTACCGGAGGATGTGCTTCGAGAGCACGGCGATGCGGAATGCATGCTCTGGTACGTTGCTCTCACTGGAAGAACGGTGCAGGTATGGGTCGAAACAGCGCAGCTGACATGCAATGAGCAGGTGTATGGGTGCACTTATCTGCAGTATTGAGACAGACTTCGAAATGCCAGTCGCATTCATCAGGACGATGAGCAAAGTTGTCGCTGGCGAGCCTCGAAAACGACCCTTTCGATTTGTCCTCCTGAGCGGCGTCTTCGTGGAGCAGGACGAAGGGCGATGGCTGTGGTTCCTTGAGCATGCACGCAAGACAAAAGTAAGTCATGTTTTCAAACATGGCTGGGAAATAACACCGGGGGAGTGGCTTCGCTGATACTGATTTCACACAATAGGGACGAACAGAAGCCTTTACGCTGAAGTACGGTGAAGAGCACTCTGAGCACTGGCAGTCGCAGGTAGTCAGGGCTGGTATTGTTGTTGCCAATGAATGGTACCAAGGCCTAGTCTGCTGGGCGCTTGGTGAGAATTATGGTGTCCGAGCGGAAGACTTTGCAGCGTATGCAGCGTGGCTTGCTGTTGAGGGCAAGGATGAGGGTCCTTTGGTGGTTGGAGCAAGAAGCGTGAGGAAAGGCAGGGAGGTGATGTCCCAAAGGCCAATAAGCTGAGTACGGATATCTCTATGATAAAGGCAAGATCGATTGGGGACGAAAAGAGCTTCTGGCCAAAATGATCTTAGCAGTCGTTAATGAAGCAAAGACAAGAAAAGGTATGAGGTTGTCGAAAGCACACGAGAAGGAGGATATGATTGCACTGAGACCGACATCCTGGTCATCTTGCGTAGAGGCTAAGATCAGTAGAGCCTAAGATCGGTAGAGCCTAAGATTCGAGACCGAAATAAGTGAGCACGCTCGCCTTGTTGAGCAAATGTTTCCAGTTTTCGATCTTCAAAATGTTCGCCCCTGTGAAGAGTGACTCGCCTTAACACCTTCTTTGTCAAAAACGTAGAACCGATGAACAGTGACTTTCTTGCGGCAATCCATTACAGGGCTAGCGGTTTCCACCTGGCCTGGCACCAATCAGAGAGGGTAAGAGACCCGCATGACGCAGGGTTCTCCACCAATTCCCAGCCTGCCAACCGCTACCTAATCAGGGTTGGCGTCCTTGTCGTACCGCGGTGTCAATGCCTGGCGCCTCTTGTCACCTTGGTCTTTTCCTGGTCTTCAATGTTGGCACTGGTAGAATTGGCAAAATGCATTGGATTGGATGGGCTCTTGACTCGGCAATTGGTTGCTACCGACCACATGACGATGCATCAATGCTGGCATGGATGCCTGTGGCTCCAAGGTCCCAGCCATCCATCCGTACCTCGTCTGCGAGGCCCAGTCGATCGATCCCACTATGATACGCTACGCGACTCTCTCGTTCAATGACCTCCCTACATATCGTAACAGCCAACACAGTCTCCGCGTATCGATGCGTTCAAATGATAAGGCTCTCGGCAGGACGCCGACATCCCGCGTCAGCTGTATGAGATCCATTCCAGCCTCTCCGTGATCCCGGATTCGATCACCGACTCGACCTGCGAACCATGGCCTGACCTGACCGTCCATTGGGTCCCCTCTTCCCAGGCATGGATGGCTCGCCTCCTCACCGGGTGGGGGTTGCACCGCGCTTGGCCCGCTACCCCGATCCCAAGCATCGCGCTCTCGGGTTGTCCCCAGTGTGCCCACCCGCCAAACGTCACTGGCCGTGGTGAACATTGAGCAAGGCCGACAGAGACCGAGCCTAGTTGTCACCGAGGGAGCTACTACATCAGCTGAAGGGTCTGGTTGCAGAAGTCACAGGCAGAGACATCATCGTCACCGCTTCTACCGCTTCGCCGTCTACTCAGCATTCTCTGTCACGCTCACCTCTACTTTCTCAGCGAAGGCGTCGCTGTGTAGCGGTATTACGCTCCCGAAAGTTCGATACCCATCCGACCTGCAACTCACTGTTCTCCGTTTCTCGCACGACTTATGGTAGTCTTTCGTTGCGGACCTTTGTCTACACATAAGTGACTGAAACGGGAATCGCCGCCATGACACAAGATACACACAGGCATCCAGGCGGGATCGTCAAGCGGCTCGTTGGTCGCGTGCGCACTGGAGGCACTAATACACCAGCAACTTCCAACGAATCCTCGCCTGCGCCGGAGCATCGCTTACCGCGCCGAAGAACGACGTTCAAGCTCGGGACTTCTTCTACCAAGTCTTCGACAATTGACGTTCCAGGCAAGTCGCGGCGTAGAGACGATACAGTGTGTCTGTCTCTCTGGGACGAAGCATACGATTCTCTCCGACTCAAGCCGAAGACGACAAGCCTGGTCACAACGTACGAGTCCATAATCGCACAAGAACTTCCAGACAACCTGAAAACAAGCGTCAACTCGAATCTCAGTTCAGATGATCCTAGTAGACGCCTCGAGCTGTTGGAGATTATTGCGACAAATGGTCTGAAGAAGCGCAGGGGTTCCAATAACAGCAGTGTCAACGAATCAGTGAAGGTCTTTGTGAACGAGTTCAAAGAGCTGATCGAGGAAGCCTGGGAGCGGTATCACGCAACACCACTCGCCTGGGCAGGTATTTGCACGATGACGCCGGTATGTGACTCAACCTAGCAAACTGACTATCAGCATTTCACTGACCGGCCATAGCTCTTGGTAGAAACTATTCTCAGCAAGGAGTGCATCAAAGAGGGTCTTTTGCACACCACCGGCCGCATGTCATGGTACATGCATCTCTCCCTCCTGCTTCTTGGCGACAACTGGCAGGATCTTCAACTATTCACTGAGAGGCAAGAAGCAACGCGAAGTGCCATCGTCGACCTCTACGCTCGACTTCTCGAGTTTGAGATGAACTGCATTTGCGCCAGCGCGAGCTCGTGGAACAATGCTGCAAAGCACGTCGTCCCGTGGCAAGGGTTACCTGAGCTGGTCCGGGAACTCGAGGAGGCAAATACACAGATGGTTAAGCTTGTGGAAGAGAATGCGGCGGAGAAGATCAGGGAAGATCTTTTGAGGAAGAATAGGAGCCTGGAGCTTGTCGTGCCGCAGAGGAAAGAGAGTATGGCGGCGTTATCGCAGACGGATTCGAATCCTCAGACGCAGCGTGGAGTCTCGACGGGTTAAAGGCTCTCTTCCCTGAAATGACCAGGAGTTGCATTGTCTCGGCGTTGGTGATTATGTATCCACAAAGAAAAGTCAATATTACAGTCATGATTCGTTTTCAAGAAGTTGGACTACGGATGTTGCGTGAGGCGCGATGGCGTAGGGCTTGTGACTGTGAGAAGTCTTGTGCCCATCCGCAATGACTTTCTCTTTCCACTTTTAATCCTGAGACGAGCTACCAAGCAGTACTTTTAACGGAACGGATGTCGGATGTTCATCGTCGTAGTGTGATACACGATGCGGAGCAGCCCCGGAATTCGACATCCGCCACCGACCATTAGATCCAGCCAGAGCTTCACCCCACACCCGCAACCCGTGTAAGTAACACAGACTCATCCGCTTGCTCATCAGTGGCATCGTTGTTTCTACATAGTTCTGCATCTCGAGATCTAAGTAGAAGAACAATAGCGGAGAATGCATGCCTCTGGTTTGCCAAAATGGAAGGATATGCCCCCAGTCGAGGGCATGCCCCACGGTTGTGCCTGGGGGCTCTTCGACAAGGACGGCGTGAAGGATGAGCTGGGGACTCTGAATCTACTCACCCCTGAGGTGGTCCTTCGTGCCAAAGAGGAGATCAAGATTGGTCGGAGTGTTGCATTGAACTGGGGGTTGCATAACCTGGCCGACGAGACATTTGGGAGGTCGATTTTGAGGCATGAGTTTGTGAATTGGAGGGAGAAGCCGGGATTCTCGTTTTACTCTTGGGATGATGAGATTTCGATCAACACACAGACTGGTACGTGTTGCGTCTCTAAATGGGTTGGAGTGGGGTGCTGACGAGTCCTAAGGGAGTCAATGGGATGGGCTAAGTGAGTGAAGGTCGGTATGCGATGTCGATGCAGAATACTGACTGCAGTAGGGCATTGGGGACATTCTGCAAGTGGTCTTTACTACAACGGCCACAAGCATGATGAGGTTACAAAGGGGAACAACCTAGGAGTTGAGAGTAAGTGCTGTCCATCTGAGCTTGCGCGTGTCAATATCCAACCAACGGCAGACTGGACCAAGAGAGGAGGTATCGTCGGTCGAGGGGTTCTGCTCGACTATGTCGCCTACGCCGCCCGTAACAACATCTCATACAGCCCCATGTCCAGTCACGCCATCACTGTCCCCGAGCTGGAAGCCATGGCCCGCGACGCACACCTCACCTTCCTCCCTGGCGACATCCTCATGGTCCGGACTGGTTGGACGAAGTGGTACGACGCGGCCTCCAACGCAGACCGCGCGAAGTACGTCACTAACGCATACGAATGGTGCGGCGTCAAGGGATGCGAGGAGACCATGGCCTGGGTCTGGGATAACAGATTCTCGGCCTGTGCGAGTGACAACAACGGATTTGAGGTCGTGCCGATGGATAAGGATTGGAGGATGCATGATTTCTTGTTGCCATTGTGGGGGATGCCGATTGGGGAGATGTGGGATTTGGAGGAGTTGGCGAAGATGTGTGAGGCGGAAGGGAGATGGAGTTTCTTCGTGACGAGTGCGCCGTTGAACTTGAAAGGAGGGTGTGCGAGTCCGCCAAATGCATTGGCGATCTTCTAGAGTCGCGGAACTAGAAGAGGCTAGACGCTGAAACAAGGTGCGGTCAAGCAGAAGCGTAAATGAAGTCTATTCATCTGATGTGAAAGAAGGTTATGTTGCCCTCTATCAAGTGTTATGTAGAATAATTATGGAGAATACACGCAACGTGCTGAGACGACTCGTCCTTGTCACATTCTCTTCATATTTGTAGTTTTTGTCTACATATGCCACTGTTATATCCTTCCTCTCTCCAGAAACTTGTTGGGAATGTCGACGTGTTTTGCCCTCAAGAACTCACATAAGTTCTTACCCAGTGAATCCAAGGATGAGGTGGAGTTGAATCCGCCATCGAGATGATCCCGAATCAAGAAATGGACCACTCCGATATTTGGCATCTCAAATCTCTCTATCCCGTGACCAAGATACTCTTCACCTAGGAGCCCAATCATCTTTTTCGTCGAGAGAAGACTTCGGAGCCAATCCCATTCATCAGGATGACGACAGAAGAATCCGACGTTGGCATTCGAGGCCTTGTCTCCTGAGCGACCCATAACAACCCAACCCAAGGGTCCTGTTGTGGTCGGTCCAAATGTTGAGAGATCGACAGGGTTCTCAGTGTCATAACTCTTCTGTGTTCGGATGAATGGCTCCGTCTTCGTTGGAGGCGGGACTGGAATCGTCTCGCCACTCCACCCCAGAACAGCCTGGTGCTTCAGCACCGACTGCGGCAGTATCGTCGGCCAGTACTCATTGATGGGTCTCCCTGAAGCTTGTCTACTATCCGGAACGACGCTGGCGCCGGGGGCTGACTGCAGGAAGTTCTGCATGCACCAACGGGTGAATGATTCAGAACCGCCGAGAGAGGCCCAGTTGGCAGCGCCAAGGATCTCGGGGTTCTTAGTTTGGACGAAGACGCGGAAGTCAACAGTGGCAGAGTCTTGAGTCTTGGGGTCGGAAGCAGATGAGCCGACGAGATGAAATTTGAGCTTGGAGAATTTGTCGATGTGGTTGCGCATGGAGTAGCGGATTTGACGCTCAGTCCACTCAGCCTGGACAGTTGTCAGTACTGCTTAAAGTTCCAGTACGGGATTAAGGCTGACTCACCTTCTTCTCGACATCGAGACCACAGAATAGGTAGTGGAACTCAGCCTGGTAGCCAGCCTGACCGGAGATACCCAGCTTCGTGGTAGGAGGGGGGAGAGCTCCCTTGACACCAGTCATGCGGACCTGGTTCTTTCCAATCTGCTCAAGCTGAATGCCCTCAAGCTTGGCTGTCACATCACTGTTGTAGTAGAGAGGACCTTGGATCTCGTAGACTAGCTGAGAGGTGACAGTGCCTACACTCATCTCGCCACCAGTGCCACGCTCCTCCTTCGTGTAGACCGTATCGCCATTCGCCTCAATGGCAGCGATCGGGAAACCGAGGTTCTCGCAGTTATCGAAGAGGTCCTTGAAGCCGGAGTAGTAGCCTCCGCAAGCGTAGGATGAGCACTCGATAACATGCCCGGCGATGAGGGCGCTGGCGAGCTCGTCGAGATTATCGCGAGTCCAGCCGTGCCACCAGGCTGCGGCACCAATAGCTGGAGCGGCATCTGAGACACGACCACAAATGACGATGTCTGCGCCGTTGCGAAGGGCTTCTGCGATGCCGAGGCCACCAAGGTAGCATCTATGAGGTGGTGAACGATTAGAAACAGCTCCAGACACAGCTCACCCCACCGCAAAGCAGCATGCCTTCGCATGTCAAGGCCAACTTACTGGGCAGCAGTAGGTGTTAAATCCCACTCACTCAGCTTCTTGCCGTTATCGACGTTGATGAACTCCTCGCCCTGCTTTTGCAACTCAGGCACCAAGTCCGACACATCATCGCCCTCGACCCATGCAACCTTGAGAGTCAGTCCTTGCCTGGCTACCTCTTCCATGACAAGCTTTCCCACACCTGCAGCATCGCTCGCACCGGCATTGACGGCGAGCTTCACGTTGTTCTGCTGGAGATATGGAAGGGAGGGACTGATGGTGCTGACGAAGGAAGGGTCGAAGAGGGGAGCGTTTGTGCCATTGCGCTTGTTGAGGACTTTGTTGGTCTGGTTAATTGTGATGGTACATTCTGACATGTGATCTATGAAGTCACCTGTCAGTATCAAGCTATACAGAGCTATGTGTGTGGCCTGAGGAATGATCGCTGGGGTCGAGGACTCACCACCCATGATCAAATCGGCCTCACTGTACTTGGCCAGGTCATGGTATGACCGTTGGCGATCTGAGAAACCGCCAGAGGCTCCGGCGATTCGAACCGCTCTCTTTTGTGAAGGCATCTTGTGCGTCATGGGGTGTCGAGGTAGAAGCTTGGTGTCACGGTGTGAGTCAATTGGGACACTGGTGTTTACCCTTGACAATAGCATTCAGCGGACTGATCCAGAGTCAATGCAGAGTGTTACAAGTGCAAGAACGGCAATTGTTATATCTTCGAAACTTTTCTAGCTCCCGCTCGTCGGATATCCTTTATCCCCTCCCCTCCATTACCCAGGTCCTAGCCGTGAGAGACAAAAAGCGAGCTTCACCCCCACCTTGACGCCGCTTACAGTTACCCGCCATGACAATGACCCCAACTTCTGAGGCTACCGGGGAGCGTGGCGTTCCTGTGATATGCTCTAGTGCTGTGGGGAAGCAGTTTTTCCGGGTCACAGGAACTAAAATACTTGGTGAGAGATGGGCTGAGTTGGAGAGGGGATACCATCTCCCGGGATGGTAGATGGTGGATGGTCTTGTTCGCGTCGCAAAAGCTACAGTTTTCGGACCGGAGTGAAGCGGGACTTAGACTTTGGCAAATCATGGATTCTTCACATTAAGGCAGCAGGGGGTACAGTATGGCCAAGATCTAAACTCGAACGCACGGGTCATGGAAGTCAAATCAACCTGCGCAAGCATCCTCGCTCTCCTACCGCCACAGATGACACTCTTGATGGAATTGAGCTGCATCACCTTGTGAAGCCCCTTGCTAGAATAATGAACCACTGGCTTGCATCATCGAAGTATAACAGAGCGCGTTAGCACGATTCTTCTTGGGCCAGCAGAGTCTTGCGGACAGATTCGCTAGTGCGTCTCCCCTTGGTGACGATGAGATGGGCGGCACAGACTTGGACTCAAGCTATAGGAGCAGTCCTACTGTAATCGTCTCTTAGCATGGCAGTTGTCCAGTCTGTTTGTTTCGTAGGACTAAACTCTAGACAATTGGATCGAACTTAGAGCATGCAGCAGCATTGCTAATTATGACTCAGAGTGCCATCCGAATTTTGTGTTCTTCATTAGCTAACATAATGGCATCAGAGCGAGCTCAATTCCGAGCTAGACTTGTGTTGCAAACCTAAGTCTAGTAGAACTTTATGCTTGTTTGCGCCTTGAAGGGTAGAGTTTTGTTAGCAGCCAAGCTGTTTGAAGTGCGCAGACAAAAACAAAAGTGACTCTTACAGGTTGAGTTCCTCCCCCAATACGTATGTAGAATCTTCCCATGCTTCTATAAAGGGGCGGTCTCTTGCCAGCTTTCGTCTCTGTAACGCCATTAGAAGGACAACTTCAAGCGCTTTCATGACAATATGGAACGTCAATCGATTTCTGCATCGCGTGGTCTAGGTACGTGTTCCCGTCTGAGAATGCTTTCGATGGAGAGAGCTATTGACGCCTCTATTCGATCAGCTCCACCACGGGATTTACGACCCCTCGTGCTCGGCGGACTTTCGATCTTGGAGAAAGATGCTCTCATACGCAAGCTGTGGCACATCTTCCCGAATTGCTTTACCATCGCTCACCAGCACACTACGGTAAGACCTCCCTATGGCCTGCCCCAAACACACAGTCACTTTTACGTATCCTCTACAGAGTTCCAGAACATGGCCTCTGCTGACGATTTCCTCCTTAAACGTACATATGGCCCGTATTCCTCGGGTATATCGAAGCACACTATGCTTGCTGGGGCACTAGAAGGACGCATAGTTGTCATAGACGCTAGGATGCAAGACATTCAGCAGCTCAAAGCTCTTCCTGATTTCAATGCTCGATACATATATATTGCATCGCCGAGTCCTGAGGTCTCGAACTTTCGCTTGAGCACAGGCAAGCTGGACTTTGAGACGGTCTGTGTCGACGAGTCTTGGAGGCGATCACTGGTGGAAATGGACGGCTTGCAATTCCCAGTGGAGCAGGAGGAGGCCGAGCTCGCATATACTCAAGTCCCAGGGGTATATGAATTGTGTATTACAACTGAGAACCTCGACGAGGCTCTTAATACTCTCACTGCGTTCATCCATAGATCATACTCTCAGGACGAGTCCGCAGCTTAGCAGAGGCTGATGAATTCTCGCGGGACTCTTTTATTATTATTTTATCCTTAATCAATGCGATTCACAGAAATACCTGAGATACGATTTACTAAACTTGACGACGATTCACAGCCGCCTGTTCTAGTCTAAATGATAACGCATTACCTCAGTACGCGCAGCTTGGAAACAATGTGGAAATAAGTGCAAGACATGGAGATTTCCTCGGAAGCTAATGGTATCCAGAAGTTTCCAGAATATAAGCCATCTATGGAAACAGCACAGCAGCTCTCCTGGCCAGGGGGTTGGTATCCCCTTCCCTCGTAGTCCGAGATTTATGCCAATACTATCGTTGTAGCACTTGCTTCACTGTCTTGGCTCTTGTTCTGGGTACTTGCACGATCTTCATTGTTATTGACATCACTCGCATTAGTTATTATGGGTGGTTTCCTCAAATACATTAGACTTTTCGCAATCGCTAAACCTGAAACATGGCCGTCTTTATGCCGTCTTGTTCTTCCTGCTCAACCACGTTCGGAAGTCTTGGATTTCAGGAAGTACCGCCTTTGACCTTTCCATATCCACATAAAAACCTTCCCTCTCAAAGAAGTTGAACATGAGCTTGAGCTCACTGACCATCCAGAAAATTATTGTTGTGACGAACCCGAATGTGGTCGGCACCTTGGTCCCGGTCACCTCCTTGTAGATCTGAGCCATCTGATCGAAGGTCAACTCATCACCGGCGAGATCAATGGCCTGTCCAGCGTATTGTTGGCTGTTCAGAAGAGCCTTCGCACCCACTAGACCAATATCTGCGGTCGCGATGATTTGAAGGCCTCGGGATTTGACGTTGTTCTGCCAGCTCGTGGCGAAGACCTTCCCGAGAAACCCTTCGTCCAGGTTCTCCATAAACCCAGCTGGTCGCAAGATGGTCCAGGTCATGGGAGTGTCACGGGCGCTGTCGATGAGATGGTGTTCGACATTGTGCTTGCTGATGAAATGGGGCACATCGGTTGGCTGGTCACCGCCGCGGGCGCAAGATGCGTAGACGAAGTGCTTGACGCCATGCTTGAGAGCTGAGTCGACAAAGTCCTTGCCTTGTCTCTCCTCCACAATGGAGCCTTCTCCGCCCATATTGACGGTCTGTATACATGTGTTAGCTGTGGATGCCCATGGAGATAGGGCGTCAGAGTTTACTTACCAGTACGCTGAAGACACCCCAGATGGAAGGTGAAATTTTTTGAGCTTCAGTGAATACGGCCTCTGTATCGTCTAGGTTGCCTTGCACGAGATATACTTTTGAAGACTTGGAAGCCAGGCGTTGCGCGGATGCTGAGGAGGCATCACGTGTAAGTGCGAGGATACGGAAGTCGGCATCCTGGTCGATGAGTGATTGGATCAGAGCACCACCTTGCTTGCCAGTAGCACCTGAAACTAGGATGGCACGAGACATCGTAGTACCTGTTATGTTGAGACAATTGGGAGAGGGTGTTTCTGAGATGTTGCAAGATGAGTTGTGGTAGTGTGTGTGAATGCTATGCGGTGGACGGTGTGTAATGCAGGGATGCTGTATATGAATGCTGTAGTTTGTGTGATTGCTAATGCTGAATGAAGTTGAATTGAAGTCGGATGTAGGCTTGCTTTATATACATGAGTGTCTAGTAACTGGTGTCTCTATAGATTACATATATACAGTAATAACATCTCCCATTCAATGACCATGATGTTGTGGTGTTGCAGCAATGGAGACGTGCGGAGTTTGGTTGCGAGGAGGGACCTGGGGCGCGAGGCGCGAACTCGACGCGGTACTTCGCGCGCGTGCCATTTAATTAGCAGCGGGATGTACCCCCTGTCGTCGGACAGTGAAGTGTCCGCTGTCCGAGATGGGGCAGCGGCACCGACTGCACCCGCTCACCATTGCTCCGCTTACCAACATCCACTTTACGAAATCGTCCAGCTCGACTCTGAAGTCACATCGAGATCTACCGTAAGTATCTATCGGGATTCAGGGGTCTTCGTGTCTACAGATAGGTAGCCTATCTTGGGTATCCAGTCTTTGCGGACTCATTCCAACTGCGACGAGGGACTAGCGCGATAACACAGACATGAGCTCATAGACTTTGTCAAAGTCCGCCCTTTCAAGAGGCACAGCAGGATAGAAATCAATACTTCCCCGTCTCAAATTTGAAGCGAAAGAAACAATCGCTCTTCTTGGCGTCATTACGTGGCCGTCCATGTCGGTGGCCGGAGACTACTTTTCCGAGTGCAAGTATTGTGAGTTACCTTGGTGGCACACCTCCATGGATCCTCGGTGTCCGACGTGGGGCTGCGATGTTGCCAAGCTGGGTAATTGGAAGAAGATGACAAACAACTGAGTCCATGCAGGAACTCACTGGCCGAAGAACTATTTTTCACCATTGACAGGGTATCAGGTTCTCGGACCATTCTCGGAACAGACGAATAGATGGAGATCTCCGATCAATAAAAGATTCGCAAGCAACCCTTGATCCAGTCCATGTGCCCGGCACTACCTTACCTTAGCCTCTTCATCGCAACCTCGAACGAACGCAACATCAGCGTGGCCATCCTCTTTATAATCCTTTATGTATCAGGGCCACGGAAATCAACAGGGGTTTCCTCAAATTTCATTACTTGACAGTTTTGATTGTCTTTATTTCTCACATGATCCCAGGGAAATGCGTCGTCCATCCGTGGTCCGTGATAATGGGTTGTGTTCAGGGAAAGATAAAGGCTGGCGGTCTGTCCCAAATCCATTGATATCTGCATTTGCGATGATTTGAAGGCCTAGGAGAGTCACCACTCTCAGGATTAGTGTCCTGGTTCTTTTGGGGGTTTCTGCCTTGAGAGTGAGGCCGTCTCTTGAGACGTTGTTAATTTACGAACAACTCTGATATAAAAAGGACTATCCTTAAAAGGTCTGATATCGTCTCTTCCAGTAGAGGTGATGTCGTTGATACGGCGGCCGCCTCTATCGCTCTCACAGCACACAGCCCACTTTTGAACTCGTCCTCGCGAGGGTAAATGGAGCACAGCTGACGGTCAACAAATCAGAGAGCACCGTGGTTAGGATCCCCTATGTTAGAAGTACACATTAGCTCAGTTATTAGGGGAAAACATTCACTCGATTCGATCGCGAATAGGCAGGGAAGAGAACTTACGCTACGTGCCAATCTCTACAGCATGCCAAATTGTAGATACTTCTCATTCTATTAGGTTTCGGTGCAGAGGGCTACGTCAGCGGCGTCACTACTGTGCGGTGCGCCTTGAAGAGGGAGAGTGGCAGCATAGCCCTCTGTTGCGATCTGATCTTAAAGAAGGCTTGTAGCAGCAATAGATGCGAGAAGAGGGGTAGCGAAAGAAGATATCTCATCTTAGCTTGTTTAAGCCTCAAGGCCATGCAGTCAATACTCACCCATAAAGAAACAAATAGCCCCTTATTATAGCAATGCGCATTTCTTTCTCTAATATGGTGGGCTACGTGCTATTGCTAAAAACGCATATCTTGCTTAAAGACAAAGCCAGTCTTTGGAGAGAAGGGCGCCAGTAGAGTGGCCGCGAGTCTACCATCAAAGAGCCTTCCTATAAGGAAATCTTCCATGTTACCATTTCTACAACTTTGGCCAACCCTTACTGCAGAGCAACAGAATACACATTTTCGATCCAGCTAGCCCGATCTGTGCACGTGCTTGCCTCACTCTAATTACATTAAGTTTCTCCAGCAAGAGCAGCATTTCCGTCTCATTGATGGTTACGCAGAAGAGCTTGTGTAAGAGAATAGAGTTGGTAGAATCAGTAGGGAAAGATGACCCTGACTAGGTTGCCTACGTGAACGGAGTAGGTGGCAATGTTGGAATGTCAGGCCATTCTTTCCGTTTATTGCCAGCATCTCATTGTAGAGCTATTTCAAGTTCAGAATCTTACCTGTTCTATGTATTTGTATAAATAAATAACATCTATAATGTGATACTAAAGTATTTTGTAAGACCAACCTATGGTTAGATTGACACCAGTCCTAGTATGTTGATAAGCGTGGAGCGGCAGCCGAACAGATGAGGTGTGGGTCTCTGGTGCCCCCCCCCCCCTTCTACGCTCGTCAGATTGAGTATATTTTTTTAGTCAGGTGCAGTCCTCCACTGTCATCCCTCCTCTTTCATCCATCCCCTATGTGGCTACTACCTCAGATCATTAACCAACGAGACAGCGCCCTACCTGTCTAGATCTCGAGGTTTCGGGGCCATAATGCCATTGGCGTCAAGTCCACAATCGCCTCTATTCAACTGTCTAATTCGCACACACCATATTACCTCCCGCAAAAAGCTACAGCGTGTCCGCCGCGCTGCATCGCAGCTCCGCGTGGATTGGGTCCTCGTGCGCAGTGGCGGATGCCCGGGCATCATGTTCGCGGAGGCAAGTGATGAACAAGCCCTCAGGGAGTGGGTGGCTTCCGTTCAGGCATTGCGGTACAAGGACTTCCGGTGTATTGCTAAGCCATCGCCGTCAGTCGGTGCGCTCGCTATCGCGACGATGAGAGATGGCGAGTTCATGGAAACTACATCGATGAAGACCTTTGCGGAAAAGTTAGAGACTAGAGGCTTGGGTTTGTGGTTTAGAAAGCTAATGTTCACATGACTAAGTCTACCCTGGGCAGCTCCGGTCGGTAGCACTTGTTGGCTGTAACTCTCTTTATCGTACTGCAACATGAATAGCGAAAGGCGTACAAGATGACAAAAGCTAGTATAAGTAGCCCCAGAAGAATAACTTGAAAATAGGCCAAAATACTTGAAGAGAAAGCATATATCGCTGAGGAGATTAGTATTGTAGTGTAGGCTCTTGGCATTCTTGATCTTTCCATGTAGTAGATTGCCAACTCATTCTACCCAAGTTGTATTAACAACGTGATTGTTCACCCACATAGGGACATAGTCGGATACAGCATACCATGCCGCTTTCTCCATACCAGACCATATGAGCTTGCCCCTGATCTTTAGTCCTTCAAAACTGACAAACTCAATCCGCCCGTTCGCATCATAGCCATCCATAACCGAAATATTCTCTCCTGTGCCGTTGTACTCCAAGTTACGGACAGTAATATTTCGTAAGGTGCCGCCCGCGACTTGATCGTATTTTGGATTATAGGCCACTTTGAAGCTGATCAACATGCCTAAACGGATATTCTCGACCCGAATGTTGTTGAACAACACTCTTTCCACCGTATTTCCGTTAGCACCTGTCATAGCCAAACAGCCCTGGTAGAACACTTGTGGCTCGTGCTGATCCAAAATATCGATGTTGTCGAATGTCACATCAGACATGGTGTCGTTGCCTCCAAAACCGCCGACGTTAATGGGGTGCGCCACGTCCGCCCAGAAAGCCGAGTCGCGGACAGTGATATTCTTGCTGTTGCCCTTGTAAGGCGCCTGCGAGAGATAGAAGGCTACGGAGTCGTCCGCGGTTCTCAAGAACAACTTCTCGTACAAAATATTGGTGCTGGACCATGTATCGATGCCATCACCCCACTGACCACTAGTAATGGCCCGATAACTGCGGATGACAACATTGTTGCTAGACCCAACGGCAGCAGCGTTGTGTAGAGGGCTCAGAGCAGTCGGTCCGTCGACGAGAATGTTGTCCGAGTACCCGATGGTGATGGGAGAAATGCTGCTGCGGTAAATAATGCCGTGTCCGGTAACGGAAACGCCGGTAGCGTTCGTAATATTGAATGCACCCTCAACTACAGCCCCAGGGGCGATATACACGGCCTCTCCAGATGAAGGACGGTAGCTTTCTTTGAACTTATGGTAGCCTGGACCGAACGTGGTCACTTTCTTGTGGTCTTTTTTCGAAGGAGGACCTGCGTCAATATTGTTGAGGAAGAGGTTCAAGGTTTGGAAAACGTCGCCGTTTACTTCGACCATCAGGTTCGTAGGTTCGGGTAAGGTAAGAAGAATGCGACGGCCTTTGACTTCATATGGAATGTCATAGGACAGCGGCCTAACTCTCACAGAGTCCACCTTCGCAAACAACTTGCGACTAGGCTCAATGCTTACTTCAACGGATCCGTCGAAGTCAAAGAGTCCCACTGAGGAGTTGTGATAAATTGCTGCGCCGGTCGTCACGTTCGCCACCATGACTCGAGCCCAGTAGAGTTCGACTGGTTGCCAATGTCTGTCACCAACACTGCGAACCTTGACCGTGTAGTTTTTAGACTGGGTGAGAGGTGCTGGTACCGAAGGAATTAACAATCTGTCGGTTTTGTAGGCTTCAGTAGCTGCCGCATTGGCTCCAATCGTGCTTGTAGGAAGAAAGTGAGCAAGACTAAGGAAGGCAGTGGCCGCCTGAGCCAAGAACTTGAGTGATCTAACCATCGTGACAAAGTCTTAAAACAACATGGAATTGACGATCAGTGTTTCTTCAAGCACCTACTTTCAAGTTTATGCTCGGTCTTTATATGAACTGACGAACATAGTATCAAAGCGAGGACAAATAACATGGATCTCACATGAATTGAGTTCAGTGAATGACGGAATGATCCTCGGGCCGTACTTATTATAGGAATAAGTTTCGGTCCGTAACCCGCTCAGGACCAGGCATTTCTCTGTTTTCTTTCACTGCGATTCGAGCGGATATTAGCGCGCTTGAACTTTTCGTTGGACAGTTGGTTACAACAGAACTAATTGTTGGCCGCATTTCTTGCAGGGAAAAGTTTCGGGCCGTAGCCCGCTAAGACACAGAGGTCTCTTTGGACTCTGGCTACAGTTCGAACACACAACAGCGCTTGTGAAGTTGATCAAAGGATGGCATGAATATTCAAGCAGTGTCGCTGTTACGCAAAGGACCGTGGTAAAGGTGCACGATTATTAGGTGATTGTTAGGCGTAAAGTCATTTAGTCACCCGAGGCTTGTGTAGTCTAGCAGTTTGGTATAATTTCAAAATGTAGTCTGCCTCGCCTTAACTTTATGCAGGACTCCTAATTCCAGCGGCAAAGCGTTTGCCTTTGACGGTAACGTAGAAGATGAACGCCTTTGCTGTATAGACTGTAGACAAGTTTACTAAACGGTATCAGATCTTGAAAATATCAATGCGACATATGATACCCCCGCATTTTCAAACTCAATTCCTAGCTTGGAGAATGCCCCATCGGGCGGGCTGTGTCCAGACACATCTCGAACCGGAGCCGAACCCCGACCCAAACCCGGAACATGTCTCGGAATGCTGCGTGAATCGCCTTATTCTCATTACGGCCTATCTTATCTTAGCTATAAGAAGCATGAAAGCTAATGAGGTACTGGACTAATACTAGTTGACCCGGTGGTAGATTGTGTAGCTTTATAACATATTGATCCTGGACTTGGAAGATTTCTCACTCAGCCAATCGATAAAGATGCCGTAATTAAGGTGATCATATCTTCTGCTCGTTGAACCATGATCCCCGCCGCTCACTTTGACACCACCAGCATCCTCAGTAACACGATTACGGTATCATTCTTGCGACTCGGTATCAGCCAGCATCGTCATGACCTCCCAAATATGCCCGTCCACGTCCGCAAAACTGCGGCTGTACATTCCCATGTCCTTGCCATGATCCTTCATTGTGAAAGGATCCAGGCTTCCGCCCGCTTCAACGGCCTTCTCAAGCCATTGATCAACCTGCTCGCGGCCCTGGAGCTGGATAGAAAAGAGAGCCTCGGTGGATGTCTTTGCGTCCACGATTACGCTGCCAGGTCGGATAAACTCCTTGAACCGGCTAGCACCATGGACCATGAGGCAGATGTTATCATTAGGCTTAGGGAGGAGGAAGGTCTTCGAGGTCTCATCGGACCAAGCCAGGTTTGGGGAGAAGCCTAGGGCTTGGAAGAAGGCACCGGCTGCGGCGGCGTCGTTGGTGGAGATATTGAGGAAGAAGCTCGGCATGGCCTTCGGAGCGTCCGACGATGACATCTTCTCAGGTATTAGGAGTTGGAATGGTATAGGAAAGGGCACGGGATGAAAATGATCTGTGTGGACTGAGGTGTGATAACCTAGTACTGTACCAGTCAATATGCTGAGAGAGAGTTAAGGTTGAACTGCAAGGTCCCCCGCCCCCGGACCTCTTTTTATATGTTTGGCTACAAGATAAGGTTTTTACCCTAATGCTCCCTTTGCGTGCAAGAGAACGATCGTGAAGTTTATGGTGCTGTCAAGTGTGGATCATCACGGCCGAGTCACGTAGTTGCCAAGGCACGACTGCCATGGGGCGGGGAGCTGAATGCCTCCTGGGTGTCTGGATTGTGAAGATTATAGTGCTGTTCCAGTGCAGCCCATCACGGCCGACTCGTGTGGCTACCTAAGCCCCGACCGCCATGGCGCGGGGAGCTGAACGCCTCCCGAACACATACCTCCCACTTGAACCACATGTGTATGCTCTCGACACGTAGTTTCGCAATGCACAGTATTGTGCCAATCTCGGTGCAACTGGGGTAAGCTTAGCTACTGTGTGCAAACCTTCCCACCAGCAAATCGCAAGTTGTTAGGGGTTCTGGGTCGATCGAAACCTTAAGTATAAAGACGAACACTCATATAACAGCAATAACACAAAGCAGAGCATCATCATTACTATAAACTTTTAAGCACCATATGAAGACGACAAAAGCAAATACAAGACAAGCCGTCTGAACTGTAGAGTAAGACATACATCTCCCGTATACACACATACTCGTACTGAGTGCCGTTGCCTATGACATAGGAGACGAGCTGAATAATGAGGACTCAGCGGGCCCCTAGAGCGTTCCTCAATCTTGCACAAGGACCCTCCAACGGCGTCGTGACAATCGGCTGTACTCAAAACCTGATAGGGGCTGGCAGTGTCCCAAAACCATTGGGAGCCAAATGGGCATATCACTCCTGTTCTGTTTTCGCAGTTCAAGAAGCCAAATTTTCAATCAAAGACTTGAGTCCAATATGAACCATCTCGTTCAATAATTCATAGAAAGCATGGACAGAGAATCAGACAACATCAGCTGGCGAGGTGGGAGGCCGATCTGCAGGGTAGCTCGTCGCGGTTGGCGTCGCGACAATCTTCCAAGCTTCGCGCGTCGTCGCCAACACCAATCTAGCTCATTCACTTCACATCCATCCGCCCTTCCATCGATCTCGCGCGATTGATGATCGCCGAACCACGCGCCGCACTGCCACTATCAAGTAATCGATACGCATCCTCCCGCGACCGCGATTGCGATCCTTTCGACCTTTCGAGATCTGCGCGAGCAGCGCTGATGCGGTGCTCGACACCTCGCGTCTCCCGGCATGCGCATCATCAAGCCAACATGGCTGAGCCATAGTGGCGAGCAAAAAGACTTCGAAGTGTACAGCTGTCACGTTTCTCCTGATGGCAAGCGACTTGCCACTGCTGGTGGTGATGGCCACGTCCGCATCTGGTCGACTGAGGCCATCTATAATGCAGATAACCCGGCATACACAGAACCGCGCCAGCTATGCCACATGAGCCATCATCTCGGCACCATTCACTCAGTTCGCTGGTCTCCCAATGGCCGATATCTTGCCAGTGGTGCAGATGACAAACTGATCTGTGTGTATCACCTCGACAAGGGCCCGCCGACAGCGACATTCGGAAACAACGAGCCACCCCCGGTCGAGAATTGGAAGACCTACAAGCGGCTCATTGGACACGACAATGACGTGCAGGACCTTGCCTGGTCCTACGACTCCTCTATCCTCGTGTCTGTCGGACTCGATTCGAAAGTGGTCGTTTGGTCAGGCTACACGTTCGAGAAGCTCAAGGCTCTGCCTGCCCACCAGAGTCACGTCAAGGGCATCTGCTTCGACCCAGCCAATAAGTTTTTTGCCACGGCAAGCGACGACCGGACCATCAAGATCTTTAGGTTCACTTCACCTGGCCCGAATGCGACCCAGCACGACATGGCTAGCAACTTCGTGCTCGAGACCACGATCAGCTCGCCCTTCAAGAGCTCACCCCTTACGACATACTTCCGTCGCTGCTCCTGGTCTCCTGATGGCAATCATATTTCCGCTGCAAACGCGGTGAACGGACCTGTCAGCTCAGTCGCCATCATCGAACGAACACTATGGGACAGCGAGATCAACCTCATTGGACACGAAGGTCCAACAGAGGTGTGCATGTTCTCGCCAAGACTATTTCACACAGAAAAGCCGAAAGATAATGGCGAGGAAGGGGATGGTGGCGCACTCGTAACCGTGCTTGCTTCAGCAGGGCAAGACAAGACCCTTGGTATCTGGAATACGAACACATCACGACCTGTAGTGATCATGCAAGATCTGGCTGGCAAATCCATCTCTGATCTGGCGTGGACTCCCGATGGACAGACCATCTTCGCATCCAGTCTGGACGGCTCAATAGTTGTGTGCAAGTTTGACGAGGGCGAGTTGGGCTGGGTTGCACCGGCGGAGGAGAACATCAAAGCACTGCAGAAGTATGGGGCGTCACGCAAGGGCATGGGTGTTGCAGAGGACGTACAAGGCTTAATGTTGGAGAGCCACAGCAAGGCTGGAGAGTCGAGGGCAGTCGAGTCCAGGATGGGGGCACTCATGGGAGACATGCAAGCAGATGCACCGAAGGAGTCAACACCAATGACAAACGGTTCGAAGCCTGCAGCATCGACGCCCACCCCTGCGGCGACCAACGGCGATGCGACGCCTGAGAAGGCACCGGAAGAGGTCGACAAGTCAGCAGAGCGCGTCAAGGAGCTTAAGTCGCGTGTGACTATCGGAAAGGATGGGAAGAAGCGCGTTGCCCCGTTGCTCGTCTCTTCGTCAGGGACTGGCCAATCATCACTACCACAGACACAGCTTGTCGGATCGAACTCGACGGTATCTAAAGCTGCTCGCGACGATACCCCAACAACAATCCTTGATCTGAGCAAGCCGTTTGACGGACTTCCCAAGGGTGGCATCGCATCCATGCTCCTCGGCAACAAGCGAAAGCTGAATGGTACAGAATTTGAGGACGAAGATGACCCAACAGCGAAGCGTGCTCAGTCGGGGCCACTTCCAATTGTCACAAATGGCACAGACGGTTCCATCGAGCCAGCAGCACTGACTGCTGTCCAACACGGTGTCGTGCCAACCCCTGAGTTTTTACGGCCTGCTGTACTGAACCCAGCGATTTCGTACGCGCAGGTACGCCTGGCTGTTCCTCGCGTACGATCACATATCTTGAGACCGCTTGAGCGTGGCATTTTGCAACCCGAGACCACTCTTGAAGATGCTTCGAAGGTTCCCGAGAACATCATCTTAGAGGCCAAAAATGATGCAAACCCACGCGATCCTTCTCATGTCACAGTGACGAAGCGTGGTGCCCTCGTCTGGCATGAATTCCTCCCCAGGGCGGTTATTCTTGTCGCTGCAAGCAAGCAATTTTGGGCAGTGGCTTGTGAGGACGGATCAATACACACCTGGACCTCGGCTGGACGACGTCTACTTAACCCGATGATCCTGGAATCTCAACCTGTCATTCTCGAGTGCCGGGATCATTGGCTTCTGTGCATAACCGCGGTTGGCATGGCGTACGTCTGGGACATTAGGTCCCAGACTGCCGCTCATCCCCCAGTCTCTCTGGGCCCTATCCTTGATGTTGCAACAACCTCTTTCAATCAACACACAGCAACCCCGGGACCTGGTGTCACGTCAGCGCACCTCAACTCGACTGGCCACATAGTGGTCACCCTGACGAACGGTGACGGATTTTACTACGCACGGGAAATGTACACCTGGCAAAGACTCAGCGAAGCCTGGTGGGCTGTTGGATCTCAGTACTGGAACTCAACAGACTCGTCTATCTCCGCCCTGCAATCCACAGCTGTTGGTCCCAACTCGAAGGGCGGAAAGGAGGGTGAAGGCGCCCCGCCTGCAGTGGCAGCAGTATCCTCAGGAGTCATTCCTTTCCTCGAGCGCCATACCACAAACGAGTTCTTGCTCAAGGGTCGTGCTTATGCACTGCAGCGTATCATCAAGACAGTGATCCAACGTAGCGAGGGAGAGGGCCTTGAGAGTAGTGTCAGCATCGCCCACCTCGAGAACAGGATCGCTGGTGCGCTGCAATTAGGTGCCAAGGATGAGTTCAGGCTTTACCTCTTCATGTATGCCAAACGTCTCGGAGCAGAGGGAGCAAAGGGTAAGGTGGAAGAGTTGCTCACCGCACTACTGGGTGGTGTTCTCAAGGAAAAAGACGCCGTGCAAGGCAAGGGGTGGTTCAGCACTGAGGGTGACATCTGCGGATGGGATCGGACCGAGTTGTTGAAGGGAGTGGTGATGATTCTCGGTATGTTGCTCTTCCAGTACAGACATTCCCCTAACAAAGTCGCTAACCTGTGGCACAGGCAAGTACCGAGAGCTGCAAAGGCTCACTGTACAATACGCCAAGGTGCTGGACCTGAACCTTGAAGATGGGGCAGCAGACGTGGAAGCGATGGATGTTGAAGCATAGGGGTCGTCGCCGTTATCGTCACCGTTATCGTCAGGGCAGCTATCCAATTAGAGGTCTTGTGTAAGAACATGACGCGCGTTGGATGTATGCGCGTCTATTGTATCGCAGGCGTTTGGGCTCGAGGTCAGATATGGATCTCAAGCTTTGATTTGGTCTGGTCTTCGCCAAGAGGGGCTTTCATGGTGATTGTGCTTTGTGCACCTTTGGCGTCTGGCGGGAGGATGTGATATTCTTTAGAGGTTAGTGCTTGATCAAGAAGGAACTAAAAATATCATCCTGTGCGCTGTATTGGTTATTGTCGTCCCCTACGTGAATGATGCCCAGATCCCAGCTACACCAGCGAAATCCAATTTCACCCATGATACAGCCGACTCAGTCGTGCTTGGCTGAGCACCATCTCTGCCGCCTCCATGCCCCATGGCCCAGAGCCGCATTAGTTGTGGGGACCCCAGGATTTGGTGATCAGTGGTTGCCAACAGCTCGGTCTGAATCACAGGTGGTGGCGGCAGCTTCAGCCAGCTGCTGGCTCACCGAGTGGAGTTCTCGCCCTGTTGATGGCTTGACTTCTGCCTCAATCTGCAGTAATGATGAAGGTCCCGTGACTTGCTCGTTGTTTGACAACCTTTCGTTCTTGCCGTTGCAAAGCGAGGTTGTTCTTGCCTCTACGTAAGGCATTGTGCAGGCAGGAACCTCCCACGCGCCTTCCCTTCCCCCTTTTCACTTCCCTCCTTCCTGTCAAAATATCTCGTCTCAATTCACATGTTCTTTGGCCCCCGGGCCACTTTTCAGGATTCCCCTCTTTCTTCTTCACCTTCTTCCTCTACCTTGATTTGTTTCCACCACTTGGTCGTTTCGTGGCTTCACTTCTATCACTCGCACTCCTTTAAGCCCCAGGCTGCTTCCAACTGCCAATCCTCACTTCTGGTGGCCTGGCTTCACGCTCCTTTGCCCCTTTTCTATACTTTCCGGGGTTGTCTTCTTTGCCGACCTCACCTGCTCCTCCGCTTTCAATCCGACACTCTACTCGATTCGGCGACTCGTACACTATACCGCCAATGCCAACTGTCCCCCTCAAGTAACGACTTGGACTGCCAAATATCGAGGCCAGGTATCTTGTCAAACGTACAGATTGCTTGACGACGAGAACGGGGCGGCTGTTTCTACGCTACATTCTCCTCACCACACGCTACGCGCCGGCGCAATCCTCATCTTCTCTGTGAGAACAATGATTTCATCTTTTTTCCGCGTTTCTGCAGCTGGATCCGATCACGCACTTCGCAGGTGGTTCTTGATTGCCTGTCTTTTACTTCTCCCATCTCTCATTTTCGCCGCAAGTGCATCTCAGGGCCAATTGGACCGTCCGCCACGCGCTGCCTTGGTCTCACTGGCCAGCGAACATGAGCTCGACGCAATTCTTCAGTCTATCCAACAGCTGGAGGAATCTTTCAATTCAAGATACCTCTATCATTGGGTCTTCTTCAGCACCAAGCCGTTGAGCGAAAACTTTCATCGTCTCACGTCCAATGCGACTAATGCGACCTGCATCTATGAGCAAATTCCCGAGGCTGCAAATGCCATTGAACCGCGAATCGTCCTCAACTGGACGTCACACGCGTTCTTTGGGCCTCATAAAAGGCCCACGAGGTCCGAGGTGAAGAGTTCCGTCAAGTGGCAGAGACGGTCGCCTCGCTGGGACTGGGCTTCCATCGCAAAGGCCGATCGACTCAGGGATTATGACTGGTTCTGGCGAATTGAGCCTGGAGTGAGTCCCATATGGAGAGCGGGATGCCGAAATACAGTGACGAGCTCATCGCTGACTTGCAACCCAGGCAGAATTCCCCCATAACCTGAGCTTCGATGTCTTTCGGTTCATGCGAGATCACGATATCGCCTACGGCTTCACTGAGATGCACATTGACAAGTCGAACCTGAACCCGCTTTCCAAGCAGGTCAAATCAATCATGGACTCCCATCCTGACCTGCTCCATGAGGAAGTCAATGTCTCCTGGCTCTTGGACCATCCGGATACTTGGGATAAATCATCACAGACTGAAGGTATTGGTGAAAACCACGCTACCCTCGGACAACTGGGCGAGGGGTCTTAGGAAATTCCCGTTCTCACTGTCCCACGGAAGTCGTCGAACACAGATCGCTTCGCTGCTGTCGAGGTTGAGATCGGAGATGCAAATGATGTGGAAGAGACCTCAGCTGTGGATGACTTTATTTCTTGGCTTGCAGGCATATACGATGCCAGTTTGACAACAACTTTCGAGATTGGATCCTTGGCTTTCTTCCGGAGTTCTGCTCACGAGGCTATGATGAAGGACTTGGACAAGCAGGGTGAGGAACTCGAGATGGAGGTCGCCGTGGACTTCAGCCCAATTGAGGACATACCAGTGCGCACACTGAGTGCCAGCATGTTGCTGCCGAAACAAAGCGTGAACAACTTTCGAAAAGAGATTCGACGCCGAACCAGTGCGCCTCGCCCGACATCGATGCCCCGCGCGAGGTTCGAACGCTCTGTGCATGGATTTGAGTCAAGAAAGTTGAGCCGTCGGGAGACCATTGGTCCACACCGAGAGGGCTTATGGCGAGCGATGAAGGAGCAATTTGCCCTATGGGATACCATCTCCAGAGATCTTTGCCGTCAAGGAATGGGGCCGGCCCTCATGTCTGGCAATACAGTGGTTGATGAAAGAAACTTTGCTATGATGTAAGCTCTCCGCAGGCACCTGTCTGGCTGACTTTCTATGAGGCCATGGACAATATTCAGGAGACATCAAGCAAGGCGGAAGGAGCCGGTATTGCGCATGTTCAAGAAGGACAGTGATTTATCAGAATCGGCCAAGGCTTGAACGGAGAGCAATTGTGTTGTTGACACTGAATATAGATCATGAAATAAAACAACGTATTCCGACGATGCTCCTAACGAAGTGATTCGTCAGAGCTACTGGTCTACAGTCAAAGAGCGGGGGGAAGGTTTGACCATGCTCATCCAGGAGTCATGACTCTGGAGGTTGCCGAGCTACGGCACCATCTGTCGAGACACCGATTGGTCTCCGATTGAGTCATGGGAGAGAGTCTTGGGAATCATGTAAGAATAAAGGTCAAAGTGATTCTCAAAGCCTTTCACGTTTACGAGAGTATCCCATCACGTTAGCGTCTGCGTAAGGTATGAATGCAGGTGGCAAAGCGATGGCGGTTGTACCTTTGGGACGTGCCGGAGCAGACCTGCGTGAGTTTTCGGAAGTGACACAGACAATAGTTGAAGGTAGTGTGATCTTGAGAACAGATACAGTCAACCTGCGCTGGACTTTTGGGTTCTACGACAAGTGGAAGCCTTGACCTGGCTGGGTCAGACGACCACGATGGCCACATACCTGGAAACATGGGCTTTGAACCTATTGGCATCTCTTTGCTCCAGACACAAGATCTCAACAATAGACTCTACTCTGCCATACCGCCTCACCTCAAAATACTCAGCCCTTCATCATTCGATCCCACCACTGAGTTGTTGGGGATCCGAGCTTATGACAATCGATTCTCCTTTGGCAGACATAGGTCAGTCCCTCTCGAGAGACTGGAAGAGTGTCTGAGGGAGCTTTTGGAGAGGAAATAGCCCTTGATACTCGTCGCGCACGGAGCTTCTCGAGAGCTTAAATTGCTCAGGCAGCTCAAGATCGATCTCAAACCCCTCCATATCATCGACACAGCTCATACGTGCCGATGGCCTCGTCAGATGGTGAAGAAACCTTCGCTCAAGAACTACTTCAGGAGTATGAAGTTCCCTTCACGAACGATCGGTGGCATATTGCGGGGAACTACGCGCACTTTGTCTTGAGAGCATTGCTCAAGATCGGCATGCACAGTTCGAGACGAGAGCTAGGGGAGAATCCGGCCTGGGCTGGGATGTTTGAGGGGATCGCGAGGGCAGCTTTGCCTCATTTCCCACTACAGAGGACGCAGAAGATCGTAATGAAGAAAAAAGCGAAGAGGAGGCTGAGGGCGAGGCAGCAGCTCCTCGTCGTAGCGACAGACTGAGCAAGCTGCAAAGTTGGCCTTCCATTGTAGCATCACGCACGGAAGTGCTTTCTGGAGTCCAGAATGTTGGGACAGGAGGAAATCGGGGGAAGATGAACTTGGCTGCCTCTTAGTGTCGTGACGTGTCGATCTCCCGATGATGGAGTTCTTGGGTGTGAGTGGGTTATTGGGAGGGAACTTGGATGATTTCCGCTAGTCAAGGGAGATGGACTGGACTATTGGGTGCTATTGCGCTCGGAGCTGCTGCTTCATGCGATTTTGGCGGTGGCTGTGATTTTCTGCTGCGTATTTGCCAGATGAGTGCCTTGGTGGAGTTGATGAAAGCTTCAGGGGTAATGGTATAGTGGCAGACGCGTCGCTGTGGCACGGTTCGGCGATGGAGGATGATGTTGCTGTTGATGAAGCTTTTTGGAAGTCGGCTGGTTCCAATCCGGGCAATGGTCGTACAATACTTTTTCCTGTTTCTTGATTTATTATTGGCGAGTGATCACTCTGGACTAGCTTGCCTTACTTCTGCCATTCGCTTCCATTTTTTACTCGTGCCCTAGCTTATTGTCTCCCATCGATCCCCGGTGACGGCTCGCTGGCTTTCGGCCGGAGGTGAGGGTGGTGTCGTCACCACCCAATCGCCAGGAACGGTGACCACCACCACCAAATCGCAGATGCAGCTACAGATGCGCCTCCTTGAATTTTCACAAGCTTAAACCTTTCCCGACCTACCCAAACGTCAGCACCATTCTTTCTTCTTCCTCATTGTCCTTTCTTCCCTTCTTCTCCGTCTCTTTCCAATCTTCTATTGTTTGCCTGCCCCCATTTCTTGGCTCTGCTACTGCGTTACATTAACCAGCTGCTGTTTCATTGTCAGGCGTCCAACACCCTGACACCGAATCGAGAAACGGATTCCACTGGGTCGCGTGCCGTTTCGAATCGTCGCGCACGGCTTCGGCGACGGGTTCCGCGACGACGGAAGAGGGGCTTCAAGGGGTGCGATATCGACTGCAAACCTCGTCTCTTCTCTACAATTCAGCATCGTTCTTCCCAGATCCCGACGATCCATCGATACCCGACGACTTGGTTCAGGTTGCGACACTCGGTGGATGCACGACACACCACAGTGCCACCGAAAGCTACGAGAATAGCGACCACGAGAGCAGCAGGAATAGCATCCAGAATAGCAACAGTAGTAGGGACGGCAATAGCAACGTTGACCTTTGAGCGTCGCGCTCAGTCCCGTTGCTAGAGAATTGAGACTTCCACTTTATTCCACCGACCTTAGCGAACGAAGGCGACGTCCCGCAATCCCACAACTCGCCACGTCGCGATGGCGGTCCTAAAGGCCACCCCTGGCGGTGGGAGTGGCCGGCCATCTGCAGGAGGAGGAGCAACAATGAATCTCGGCAGGAATCTCGCGCTGGTCACGGTATGTGGCCTCTGATTCTGGGCAATACGTTAGGCAGCAACTGACAGACAACCTACAGCTAACCTTTCAAAACTCCCTCCTCATCCTCATCATGCACTACTCCCGCGTCATGCCCACTGACGGCGACCACCGCTACTTCCCTTCCACAGCCGTCTTTCTCACTGAAGTCCTCAAGCTTGCCGTTTGTCTGGCTATCTTACTCAAGGAAACGGCTGCGACGCTTGCGCCCGATACGCCACCGAACGTACTGGTCGAACAGGTGTATAATGCGGTGTTTGCTGGGGACGGATGGAAATTGGCGGTGCCGGCGGCGTTTTATACTTTGCAGAATTTGTTGCAGTATGTCGCGATTGGGAATCTGGATGCGGTGCAGTTCCAGGTTCTGTACCAGTTCAAGGTATGTCCATGTGCTTAATGCCACTGGGTCGGTAAGGATCGTGAGAACTGACTGTAGTAGATTCTCACAACTGCGCTTTTCAGCGTCTATCTCCTTCGCCGCTCTCTCGGTATCAAGCGCTGGCTAGCTCTCCTCCTCCTCACAGTTGGCGTCTCGATTGTCTCTCTCCCTCCCTCCAGCTCGACACCTCAGTTCCACCTCCACGACATCTCCGACCACTTCTTCCCTCGATCTCTCTCGCAAAACCCTCGAGCCATTTCTCCCGACCTCGAAGACCTCATCGTTCCACCCCCTTCCGCACCGAGGCTCATGCGCCGTAATGAGGCTATAGATGTCAGTCTGGACGACGATATCGATGCCACTGCCGCTGCAGCTGCTGCTGCCGCGCAGCTCCTCGATCAGCCTATGAATTACTCCCTGGGTGTCACATCCATCCTCATCGCCGCTGCCGTATCCGGTCTCACGAGTGTCTACTTCGAGAAGATTCTCAAGGACAGCGCTGCAACAGTCAGCATATGGGTGCGCAACACACAAATGGCCTTCTACTCGCTCATTGCGGCTCTGCTTGGTGGCGTTCTCTGGCAGGACGGCGCAGACATTGCGGTGCATGGCTTCTTCGAGGGGTATAATTGGGTGGTGTGGACAGCCGTGCTGCTCCAGGCTTTTGGAGGAATCGTGGCGAGCTTGGTGATTCGAGATACGGATAACATTGTCAAGACTTTTGCGACGAGCATTAGTATTGTCATCAGTTTCTTGATCAGTGTGTATCTGTTTGATGACTTTTCCTTTGGACTAACGGTAAGTTCCCATCCGACACCGACAGCAACCATCAGGGCTAACGCAAGAGAAACAGTTCCTCCTCGGCACGTCGCTCGTCCTGTTCGCGACATACCTTTACAGCATGCAAGATCGCATGCGCGGGGCAGGCATGCGTGGCCGTGTCCCTCCCCCAATCAAGATCGCAAACTTCGAAAAGCCGGCCATCGAGAAGGTCTTCACCCCTGGTCGCGGTAGGACTGCTACACCGGATCCGTTGGCGAGATGGGGTGGTGGACTGGGTGTTTCGACAAGTAGGCCGAGTAGCCCTATGTTACCGAGGCAGGGGAGTAGACGAGATCTGAAGAGGGAGGAGTAGAGAAGAGAGGCGGTGTTGTGTATATGTTCGAGCGGGAGAAGGTGACCTGCGGATAGATATGTCATTGCGAAAAGGGTGATAGATGAGAAATTCCCTGGAAAGACATCAAGCATAGAGGACGCAGGAAAGTGTGGGAGGCAATGGAGTAAAAAGATGCATAGATTCAAAGCGTGACAAAGACAATTATTGTACATTTTCTGTTCAACTTTTCGTTCATTCATTTCTACGACTGAGGAGTCTGGTGGGACAGAAGGGAGACCAAGGCGCTTTTTTCGTTCGTTTTGTCTATGACCACCTCCGCCATGTCGCACATTACATCGCAGTATTCTGCCTAGCCGTGTTGGCCGTCTCGTCTCTTGACTCTTCTAGATTTTCAGTCCCTGGAGATCTCAATCGATTCAATCTGCTTGCGGCTGCTCGCGACGCCAAGCTTTGGCTTGCTTCTGGGGTTTCCCCGTATTTTCCGTACTCAGTGGGCTGTTGTGCGTTTACATGATGACCTCGTTGGCGACGTCCTGTTCAGTCACAAATTAGTATCTGATCTTATTATAGCATTGGAAGGCAAGTAACCTACCCGCTTGAGCTCCTTGTATGGAAGGCAGACGCAGTTCTGCACGCGGACCTCGTCACCGACGCCACAGTCCTTGCCGAGGATGGTACAGCTCTGGACCTTGACGCCGTTCTTGATAATGCTCGTCGAGTGGCTGCCGACGGGAGTGGGTGTGCCTTCAACACGCGCCCAGGCGCCGACGCGGCTACCCCAGCCGATGATGGAATAGAGAACGCAAGCATCATGTTTGATCTCTGAGTCCTCGAGGACGACACTCTCCTTCACACGGGCGCCAGCGCCAACCACAACGCGAGGTCCAATGCTAACATTGGGGCCGAGTTTCGCGGTAGGGTGTATTTGGGCGGTCGGGTGAATGAAGACGGGAGGGACGATGTTGGCGCTGGGCTGAGCAAGCTCGTCGCTTCCAGCTTGCCAGGCACGCTGAAGGTAGAGGGCGTTGGCAGGAACAGCAGACCCTGCGGTTTTGATCTGGCGCCAAAAGTCCTTGGTCTCGTACACGAAGAACTGCTTGCTGTCGGCCATGTCGCCGAGAATGTCCTGCTCAAGGCGAATAACCTCATTCTTCTTCTCCTCGTCGTCATCGTCATCGTTGGTGGAGGCAATGTAGCTGTTCTCAAGGTTGTCGGAGGAGGGGTAGGAGACGAGGCGGGAGGGGCGGTCGGTTCGACGCTTGATAGCAGTCTTGATGGAGGGGAAGATGGCCTCGGTGGCAAAGAGATAGACACCGCAGTTAATAAGGTTGCTGATGTGGGATTCGGGTTTCTCGACGTAGTGAAGAACGCGCTTGGTGTGAGTGTCGGAGACGATGCAACCGAAGTTCTTCGCGGCCTCTTCGCTGACACGGGTGCCGAGAATGACAGCTTCAGCATCCTTGTCGGCAAAGAGCTTCAGCATGTCGTTGAGGGGGAATGAGCAGCAGACATCGGCGTTGAGAACGAAGAGGCGGTCAGGGCGGCCCTTGAGGATGGCATCGCGGAAGTGGTAGAGACCGCCAGCTGTGCCAAGTGCCTGATACTCGCGCAGGTACTTGATTGTGATGCCAGGGAACTCCTTGGCAGAGTCCTTAATGAAGTCGCGGAAAACAGACTCGTCGTAGTAGCCGATGATGCAGACTTCTTGGATCTGTTTGTCGGGAACGCGAGCGATAGCTGAGAGACAGTGCCAGATGATGGGATGGCCAGCGACTTCGAAGAGGGGTTTGGGGACGTCGAGGGAGAGAGGGCGGAAGCGAGTGCCACGAGAAGGACCTCCGACCTGAGTAACAAGATGTTAGTTCTGCCGAAGATGCTATGGTCGAAGGAAGGTGAAGCTCACCAGGATGACGGCCTTGGTCGAGCCGCTCGTCTCCTTAGCTCGATGCGGGACCTGGAGCGACATGACAGGCAATTGTGCAGAGAAGGCAAAAGAGAGCGAGTTGCTTTGCTGATGAGACAGTGTCGCCCTGAAATGCGCTCTCTTGATGTGGACGAAAAGAGCGAGGTTTGGCAGGAGAATGGTTGGGGTTGACGTGGAGGGCTCGTCGAAAGGAGAGCGAGGGGGTAGCTCAGGGTCGCACAGGGTGATGCGCAGTGAGGGGCAACCACGTTCCAACCAACCCAAGTCCAACCACTGACGATCGCCAATCCTTGCCAGCCCAAATCAATGCTAAGGCTGGGGGCGGTGTGGCAATCAACGACGAGCCATGGCAGACATCAGGGTCCTTATACCTGGTATATAACCGCTGATGGGAGATAATAAGAGCGTTCCCTCCCTCCCTAGAAAAGGACGTTCCTTTGTGATGCCACATTTGTCCTTGGAACGGGTGGCACCCGTCATGACAGACCTGACGCGGCTTCCACGCCCACGCTACCTCACGCACTCTCAGACTATCAATATACTGGCACACATGCTGATTCGCATGGCAGTATCTCGAAACGCTGGCCTAGTAAATGGCCGTCGACAGAGTTGACTGTTCATATCACTCTGGGCCGGGCACAGGGTTTTCGGCAGGTTAGGAGATTGACTGGTACTGCATGCCCATCACAGGATCATCATCCTTGGTCGATTTGAACACATCGGATAGAAGTACGGGCAACCAGAGGTGGATTCGCACAATATGAAGAGCTATCCCATCGTAGAAGTGTGGCCTCTTTCGAGATCGAGCCTCCCCCGGTGGTCGAATTACGGCGTAGAGTCATCACGCGGCCTGCGAAAGCCACTGGTTCTCTCTGGACTTTGCGAGCCCAAGCAGACATCTTCTAATGTAATAAAAGTGCGTGGGATCAGTCACGCCGAGCACCTGGCCCTTATTGTTCATAAGAGTGAAGTAAGCCCACACCACAACTGAATGACCGGACTCAGGAGGCATCCGATGCTTTGGGCTACCAAGATACTACGAACTGGAGGGCGAACCTCATTCGTCAGCCTTGAAACATTTTCTCATGAGCATGACGACTTCGACGCGTCCTGTCTTTCATAATAGCTACAAGAAACCAAAGCTGTGACAGCGCATTGTCAGCCGCAACGCCACCAAGCCATCAACACCTGAGGGTGATTTCAAGGGTGCAATCCTACCAAACGCTGACCCTGTGTGGTTCGCGGCCCATGAGGCAGAGCGGATCGAGATTCGTTAACGTGAGCGCCTGCAGGAAACTGGTCTTCAGATGGCGGAGGCAGCCCGGCAGTTCTATATGGATGATTGCTCTTAGGAAGACGAAATCAATGTCGTTGGGTGGACTGGCTCACTTGCAGCCTTTTACTCTGCCGCTCATGGCACTTTGCTAACACACCCCGGCTCGAAGCTGCCTGCACTACTTGCATGCATCTATGGGCAAATTGGCGCTTGCGCTCCCGAGTATAAGGGCGACGTCCTGTCCTCACCATCGGTCAGCTTCCTAGAGTGAGGTTGACCAAGACGACGGCCGCCGTGCTCGTGATTTCACCATGGCAGATAAAGGCAAAGCCGTTGCGTATTCCCCTCTCAGTTCCGACTTCAACAAGGATACAGGGTCCTTGGAGAGAAAGGAGGAAGGACGAGAGGTTTTGACATTCTCATTTCTCGTATCTATGTGTTACGCAGCCACATCGTATCCCCATCCAATCGACGTGCAGAGCGCAAAAACGAGAATGAGTCACGAGCCATGGCAGTGTGAGTATGAGAAGTACTTTTCGTGATCACAATTTGCTTTCTGACAGCACATAGGAGCAAAAGTATTCCTTCGTCTTTGTTCAAAGAAGAAATAGAAGGGCAAATTGATCGATATGATGGCCCAGCTAACCCCAAAAACCACTACTTCGTGCTTCGGCCTGGGTGCTTCTTTATGCACATAACTTGCTGGCAGCCTGACATCAAGGAAGATTTTGATAAGAGCAGTGACGGTATCTGGCTCGTCTATTCTTGGACGAAGGAGCCGGGTCTTAAGGGGGGGGGGGGCAATACACGGATGGAGGCGCAATCATAACCCTGCTAACTCCAGCAACACTGCGCATCCGGCCCTTGGTCGGTACCTGACGCATCTTGGCGATCACGCCAAAGGACGGGTCAGAATTTTAGCGCTAGGTCGGTCCTCTTCCTCATTCTTCATACGGTTCTCGGCTGGCGACAGGAATTGGCACGATCGGTTCCGCGGCCTCCATGAAGATTGCCAGCTGGCTGTGCAGGAATCCATGACAGCTGGCATGATTCGTGATATGAGGTGTCGCCCTGGACATCCGGAGCATCAACACTGTACCTACGGCTTGCAACACTGTAAACATGGACGACTACGTGGCGTTACTCTGGGCCAGGGTGGAGGATGGATCGTTTATCGCGAGGAGACATCAAATGTCGATTTCGATGCTGACCGGCTACCGGCCCAACTCGTCAAAGCCCTTCAGGAAGGACGGGACCAAGGATGGATCATCAACGTATGTACTTTTCTCCTTCCAACGGGCCAGCGGCGGCAGAACAAGACTCAATTGACCTACCTCGATGACTAGCAAGCCATGCTGAACCCTCATCATGCCCTCGAATACGTCCTAGCCTACAACAACGGCCGTGTATACTATTTTTTCCATTGGAGCTTTGGGAAGGACTTCCAGCGGATCGCACAGCAATGGGCCGACAGCAAAAGGGTACCTCTCAACCCCCAGTATCAGGAACTCACTGACGAATTCTACCCACACATTCTTCCCGCTGATGATGTGGCACCACCGACTCCCCATTCTACACCAGTAAGCGATAGTAAGCCACGTCTGCCAAGGGATGATGATTCGAAATACACGCAAGATCAGCAAATCCCCGGCAACTATATGCCTCTGGCCGCTTCAGGGGAAATGGGATACACGCCTGGGCCAATACCACGCCACTTGACCAGGTCTGAGACGGAGGCAATTGCTTTCTCGCCAGCTCTCCCAATGTCGCAGCCAGTTCCCAATCCATATATGCAACCGTCTATATCCCAAACACAGCAGCTGGCCATGCAACAGCAACAGATGCAGAACTTACAGAACCAGATTCAAGGGCTGCAGACACAGCTAATGCAGACACAGTTCCAGGGCCAGGGTCAGCTCATCCCTCAGCTTCAGGCGCTACTACAGCAGCAGGCGGTTCCAACTCACTATCAGGGTCCCTATGGTTCTTTCCAACGGCAGCGTCCGGAGTTAGGCGCATCAAGGCAGGACGATATGCAGGAAGACGTCGAGTCTGGGTCAAGCGGTAGAAAGCATGCCAGAAACAGAAGCGGAACGCAGATATATTCCGATGAGGAGCGTGGACAAACCCTGAAGAAGGAGAAGAAGCGTTCATGGTTTCAGGGGAAGCGGTAGGAGTGATTGGAGGTTGATGTAAGCTTGGGCGTGAAATACGTGTGGCGCATCAGTCGTGATGCTAACCTATGCATTCTTTTAGTGTGTGAAAGTATAGTGACATAGCTTGCGAGCTCTTCATGAAATCTTTTTCCTTTTCTCAAGAAGGGATAGAAGATCTCCGCATCTTCACATCCAAGACCAAGCCTTCGGTTCGTTGTCGCTACCCTGAAGCAGGCTTTCCATCTGCGAATTTGGGAAAGTCACCGTGATGCTGAACGTGGGCTGTTGCTTGTACATCAGACCATGTGATCATCTTGACTGGCAAGATTCTGATAAACATATCTTAGAAAAACATCCCTGGTCTGATGCATGACAATTTACTGCATCTTCCAGTAGCCGTGCATGGCCATCTTCAGGAACCAGAACTCAGTCCTGGTTCAGTCACAACAATTGTTTTAAGTATGAGTGGAGAAGAGCTCACAAATTAAGACGAGATGAGCTCGAACTGACAGCCAACCGTTTTTCGAAAACCCATTATGTCCTAAGTGCAGCTCGATCGAGTCGTGGAGTCCCTGGCAACCTGAGGTACCTAAGCAAAAGCAGCTCCACCCGAATCTGATAGCGTTTAACGGCGCTAGGCAAGGCCCGTTCCAGCGACTGGACCTCCAGGTACGGCCGCAAGCCACAGTGAACGGCGTCGCCTATTTTGGTCACCGTCTCTCCGTCCAGGGGCAACCCCAGCCACCCGTTTTCTCAGGAAACGCTTGCACTGACACAACTCCGGCTTCCATTCATTTATGTTAGCTCATGCGATGGAGATATCGAATTTGAGCTCACAAATGGGATGAAAAAGAATCACATTGCCACTGACAGGTCTATTGAGTGCAAAGCCACTATCTGGATTTCAGCAGACTCGTCCACACTGTTGCAGGTGGCTGCAGGAGGCTCCAGCACCTGCGACCCTTAGCAGCTGTTATCACCAGCTGGTGTTGGCTCGGAGCCGCCCGCCAAACCCTGACAAAGGCTCAGCCTTGCCTTCACCTTCACGTTCCGCTCCATTGAGCCTTGTCGTTCACTTACTCTGCATTCACTCTTCCTATCCTGAGCTCCCTTCGACCTCACCTTCCCTGCGAGTTTGTCTGTTTATTTATACCTCCCCGACCTTGTATCAACACCGAAAGTCTTTCATCGGCTTGTTTACCCGCTTGCTTCGTCACGTCCACTTATCTCGCCTGGCTTAACATCTCCTGTCTCAAATGAGCTCCTGTGGAAGTCTTCTTGGACGCAGAGATGACTCCCGGGCGGCAGAATCGTGCTGGCCGTCCGCTCAACCGATCTGGTACCGTTAAGACGGAGCCAGGTCTGAACGCATCGGCCACAATTGCACCATCAGTGGCTTCACATGCCGGATTCAGCGCATCTCACCAGGATGAGATGAGCAGGGCAATCTCAGTTGATCAGTCATTCATTCAGCGCGGTGATCGATCCAATGCTCGTGAGTCTCTTAAACATGCATTTGATGCTAACTTGAAGACTGACAGCTCACTTTAGCTCCCCCAAGCAGCGACCGTACAGACAAGAATACGGAATCTGAGGCGCCTCTCCTTAGGGAAGTGAGGACTCGCCCGGTCGTTCCTGTCGCTACTCCGCCGCATGTGGAGGAAAGCTTCCTCAACAACTCTTTCCGCGACATCGGCAAGGAGTTGAAGGCCTGCAACGACACACTCGGCGAGCTTCAGCAACTCGGTGTTTCGCATAAGGTCAAATTGCCAGAACTTGTCCTCGTTGGAGATCAGTCCGCCGGCAAGTCGACACTGATGTCGGGACTTGCCAATCTAGAGTTGCCTCGAAGCGAAGGAACCTGCACGCGATGTCCTCTGCATATCAGAGTGTCTCGACGTTCCGAATGGTCATGTAAGGTTTCTCTCAGGCGAGAGTATACCTATCGGCCACCAGAGGATCGCGACATCAGAGACACGGATGTCACGGATGATGATCCTTTCTTTCCGTGGAAGAAGCTGCCTACTACCACAGTGGTCGAGTTCAAAACGATGAGCGACCAGAGCCACATCGAGGATGTTCTTCGTTGGGCTCAAGTCGCGATCCTCAATGATCATCAGAACCCGGAGTTGTTCATCCCTGGGTCCGGGCCCATCGCATCAAGCACCTCCATCGACTCTGCAGCAGCGTCGACTATGGCGAAGTTCTCCCCAAACATTGTGGCTCTGGAAATAATGGGCCCGGACCTGCCTGACCTGTCATTCTACGACATGCCGGGCATTTTCCAGAATCCAGCCGATGCTCGTGATGATTACCTCGTCAGCGTGGTGCGAAATCTGTCAAAAGAGTATATCAACCACCCGTCGGCCATCATTCTTTGTGGCGTCGCTATGAATAACGATGCTGAGAACTCGTGCACGATGAACCTCCTTCGTCGCCTCGGCGCGTCAAATCGCACAATAGGCGTTCTGACCAAGGCAGACTTGCTCGCCAGCGCTGGTCACGAGCAATGGCTCAAGATCATGCAAGGCGACGATCACCGCACAGGCCTAGGATACTTCATCACTTCACGCCCTCCAGACAGGGATCTTGAAGAGCTCAAGAAGTGGGAGGAGTCTTTTTTCGACTTCCAAAGGTCGGAGAGCTGGCCTGCATCATTCGAACCCTTCGCTGATCGCTGTGGCATCGAAAAGCTGAAGGCGTCACTGTCGGAGCGGCTGGCTCAAGAATTTGCAAAGAGGTAAGTTACTGGACTTGAATTGAGCTTGACTAAACTAACTTGACAAGCCTCCCTAAAATTAAGCGAACGATTACCCAGCTTCTCGACAACACGAGGAGACAGCTTGGTAATCTTCCAGAGATGCCCGACAACGTAGAGAAGGAGATTTCGGTCTCTCTTGGCACGTTCGACGATCGAGCCCGGTCCCGAATCGAAACGTTCTCCAAGTGCTTCAATGAGGTCCCGAACAACTTCCGTGAATGCCTCCTTCACATGAAGCCAAAGTTCGTGCTGCGGGATAGCAGCGACCAGCCGTCGATCATCATCTCGGACGATGAGTCTGATGGCGGTAGCATCGCTTCAGCTGTCACACCATCCAAACGACGTGCAAATGGACATCCACCAGGTCTACCCAAACGACCTCGGCCCGATACTCAGAGCAGCAACAATGGGGCGTCATTCAACCTGAGCAACGGACGTGGCAGTCATTCGGTCAAGCCAGAAGATGATCAGGTGCAAGGATTCCCACCAGCTCCGTCGAGTCCCATGAAGCGCTTCACACTTCCAGCACCATTCGCGAGGTACACGGGATTTGGCAGCGGCTTTCGAACACTGGCCCAAGTTCGCGAGGAGAAACTGGCCAAGACGAAGGCTGGTATGCCCGATCGCCTGCTCGACGAGATGTACGAGGATCTCGCCAAAGCAGCAATCAAGCCGTGGATCGAACCCGCTGTTGACTTTCTTGACTACACAATGGCTCAATTGCAGAAAGAGCTCGACCACGTAGCCGCTGAGTCATTCAGCGGCCTCAAGAAGCGTTTGATATTCCAGGAAGTCAGAAAGCACTTGAGAGCCTGTTTGAGTGAGCACAGCGCTATGGCCAAGGGACAAATTCGACTCCTTTACGAGGATGAAAGCTCAGGGATTCTGACTTTCAACAATGAGGCTTTCAGTCAGTACGAGGCTGAAGAACTCGCGATCCTGACTCATTTCCGTCATTTTCAGCGAATGCAGCATCATGCGCCGCCATCTGGACCGTTCCAGCAGTGGAACGAACTAAACGACGACAAGCGAGCACAAGCGTTGAAGCGGCGCGAGACAGATATTGCCCGAATCGGAGTCGATAGTTTCAAGGAAGAAATCGGCGTCATAGGATACATTAGGGCGTATTACAAGCTCGCCGCACTTCGCTACGCTGACTCCGTGTCACAAATCATCATCCGTCGCCTGATCCCGGGCATCAGACAGCAGTTATCGCGATTCATTGACCAAAGGCTTGGCTTACGAGTGGAAAATCCGCAGCCTGTGTATGAGAGGCTAATGGAAGAGGACGCCCGAATTGCAACAAAGCGCCAGGAACTTAAGTCTGAGGGCGAAAAGTTCATGAAGGCTCTTCAGAGTATTCAGAATCTCGAGTCGGGCGTCGCGGGAGAGGAAGTGACCGAAGAGGAGGACCAAGACACCGTAATGGCGATGGACGATATGCATGGCTCGGAAGTGTGAACTTCAAGACTGATGCACTTACGTTGCCCCCTTAGGTATTGTCATACCATGATGGCTCGTTCTTGATTACTTCGAATGTTGGTAATGTTGGTTCAAGAGCCACTTGCTCACCCGAGGCTGACCGACCCGAGCTTTGATTCTGCTCTTGTATCGTTCGTGTGTACGGCATAGAGAGGCTTTGAGCTTTTCATATGATCGAGGAGAAGGTCCTACGGTACAACGAGATGCATGGGTGCGTTTGCTTAGTGCTTGCCAGGCGAGACCGGATCATCACCATTGCCAAGAGCTGGTTGGAAGGGTGGAAAAGCCACAAGCAGTGCCCGTTCCCCATCTGTCAAAGAATGTGCTGATTGATTGCCAAGGTCGGGCCGTCTGGTAGTACGAGTCTAGATAGACATATGAAGAATTGTGACGGATATTACCCACTGTGGTCCATTCAGGAGACTGATAGATTTTGACGGCACCGACCTGAGCCTGACACAGAGACACTTGAGATGACCGAGATCCCGAACCACAGAAATTGCCATGCAAAGGCGTCTAAATAAATTACGTGCGTTCATGAAGGCGTCTAAGCGGCAAGGGGGCCAGTGGGAGGGTGTTCGTGTTCATCTCACGGCTAATTTGCCAAAGTGGGTGAAGCCTTGAGCCGAGGGGTTCCTGAGGTGACGGACCGGAGGCAATCATCTGAAAGAGGAACTTCCAATAGTCTTCCTTCGTCATTTGTACTCATCTGGGGTGAAGAATTGCGGAGTGAATCGGCGAGCGGCTGGAGAGAAGCTGTTTGATCAAAACCCCGGAACAGTTGTTTTCAGGGGCCCACGACTGCCCAGAGTCTTGGAAACTGTGTCATGGTCGTGGTATGGCCTCTTCTGGAGCTGTTAATCCAGTGGTCCGGGTCGAACGGGTAAATTGGCCAAGCGACGAGGCTGTATCGAGGCGACCGAGGAGAACGGGTTCGCCGCCCACCTCGGCCCATTGGCGCGTGACGGGCTCCTCTTCTAGATCCCGGAGGCTGGAACGGCGACGGCATACGATCAGCCTCAGACTAGAATGGCTGTCAGGCGTGATGCTGCACAGTCAAGGACAGAAGGAGAGAAGATCGGAGGGTCCAGAAGGGTCTGCTGGACACATGATCTGGGTCTGTCAGTTGGGTTGGGTGGATTGACATTCCTGGTAGCCACTTGGAGGGGAGGAACGCCTTACTGAATGGCAAACTTTGACTTTTGCCTCCTGGAGATGGTGCCATGATCGACCGTATTGTGGTGCTGCAGTGGTGTTGGGTGGCCTTCAAGTTGGCGATAGCTTCAGGAGGGCCAGACTCGAAAGGCAATGGACAGATTCGTACCTCTACCAACACAAGGCGACATTGATGTTACTGGAACGGCCAGTGGCTGCAGTTGTCAATACATGGGACAGGATACTGTACCCAGGGGACTGGTTCAAATTGAGGACGTAGCTTTTGCCTGTGTGCGTGGTGCCAGTGATGATTTTCGGTGGTGGGCATGCTAGACTGCAGCACTGATCTCCAAGCCTCCATCTTGCATCCACCACTACTGCACCACAATCAACTAACACCAACACCAGCCCAATGTCGCACCACAGCCGCATCAACACTCACTCCTTCGCAATCTATCATGCCCTCGCATTGCATTGTCAATCTGCGAGCCGTGCTCACATCCCGCAGCCACCTAACATTCTGGAGCACGCGATCGACCCAATCCAATCAATTGCTGCCAGCCAAACCCAGCTCCGAAGCACCTCCGCGGCGAGTCCTGACCCAACGACGAGTCAGAAATACCTAATCGTTTCGTCTGACAGACTGATTGATACAATTGGGTTGGCTCAACAGATTCCTTCCGGGGTGCAATTCCTGGGTCTTTCTGAGCTATTGGGTACTGCTGGGAGGGGTCCCAGCCTAGCACCTTTCACCCCTTTGGCTGTCGGCGACGTTCCCGTCTCTCCGAGTAGCACAGACGCCTCCACGAAGGGCACTTGGTGCGCCACAGCCCCTATTTTGGTTCATGGCCTGGAACTTGGAGGATTCAGCTCGCGTGTCATGTGCCGTCGAAGATGCCAGGCGAGAGTATCGCGAGACATGCTGAGTTGGACATTTGCCCAGTAGGGCGATCAAAGTTACGGCAAGAAGTGGGTTTCCCCAAGCTTCATCCTTGCTTGTGTGGGCCAGCGAGCACAGGCCGTGTTCTGGGGCAGGCTCCTTTCCAGACGGTCGTAATCTTTCCCGTAATGCAGCTGTATCTGTCATTTCACAGTCCTGGAACATTGGCTAATCCTCGACCTCGTGGGCTACTAGGATCTATTCCGCCTGTGCTGTCGTGACTTGCGAACCATGATCGGTGACATGCATCGCCAATCAACGGATCGCGGAAGATTTTGAACGACAAGACGGGAAGAGGTCTGGGCGAATACTGGGCTTTGTCTGCCGGTTGCTGGGCGCGGTAGTTGGTTTCAACGGCGATGCATTGTCACTGAATGTCGCTGGACATTCCATTATCCTAAACGGGACATTCAGCAGCTCTTCCACTCCTCGGCAGCTTTTCCATTCTGCAGAAACTTGCATCTTTTCACCCTCGAGGCTTGCGGGATACGGGGAGTGAGTCCAAGCGAGACATAAGCTGTGCTACCGGCCAGCATCATGGCTGATCCGACACGCTGCCAACTGCTCCCTGGACAGCGTGGTGGTATAGATGGACTTTCACGATCGGGTCAGCCCAGGCTTCGTGCAGCCAAGAAGCCCAAGGATATTCTGGTGGTGCGCCAAGGACGAGAACATGTGTTTCTACGTGCCGTTTGCCGCGCGAAGAAGCAGCATTTGACAATGTGCTGACATGGACATCCTTCACAAGACAAATTGTCCTGTGTCATTCGCTCTTTGGAAAGTGAAGCATGTTCGTGGCGCGGTCAGCTGTTTGCCGGTGTGGCACAGGGCCCCTTTGAGTGCCTCCATTTATGGGGCGCCCGGCAGAACAGCCGCGTGAAGGGAGACGGCATGTTGTCGGGCCTCAGTTCCGGAGCGACTATCCGCCAGAGTCGAGAGCCCTCGAGTCAGGGATGCCTAGCTTGGCAACATATAGGCGAAATGTTGCACTGGTGGGCCTGACTCCTGCGCGGCGCGTGGGTGCGCCCGTCTATCACCACCGTGAAGGCTGCTCAACGTGTTCCGCGTTTATTGTTGCGTTGCTGAGCGGGGAAACGTAGCAACATACACTGCCGAGCAGCATGATTGGCAGGTTCGCGAGAGAAATGATCTCCTCAATATTGACTACGCTTTGAGCTTCGAGGCATGCTGAATCGCAATACCTTCAGAAGGTCAATGGCTGTTGAGCGGCTCGCTGGGTCATCTATACAAAAAGCCACATAGCTGGGGGTTGAAGGGATTGTGAGAAGGGCAGACAGCACGATCGCCAGATGCAGGGCCTGTCATCATCATAGATCTCTTGACCTTCGATGCCGAGATTCCAAGGCCGCCACAGCTTCGTTCGACACTTCTCATGCCCTTCTGTAGCGTGGCAGCCAGTAACCCGGGGAAGCTCACCTGGCGGCTGTTGAGAGACCACGCCCACCCACCACACCTGAGCAACGATGTGTACCTCAAACGAGCTGGGCACACTCACAGCGGCTGCATGTACAGTACCTGCAGAAACACTGCGCTGCCGTACCTCGTGGTCGCAAATGAAAGGAACACTTTAGGTGTAAGATTGGCAGGATGGTGGCGCTGGATGGCGACACAACTCTGTGGGCTGTGACCCAACACGAGCAAGGTCTTAGTCTGCCCTTCGTCAGACTCTGATCCCTGTTTACGGCTGCGGCGCGCGCCAATGGTAAAGCATCAGTAAAGGAAGCATTCGACATCATGTTGAGTCGCAGTCTGAGCTATCGACACGGATCTTTTCTCAGGTGACGGGAAAGGGTATTTCGATAATTCGATTCATTTGGAGGTTCGCATAGGCGAGGAGAAGACCCAACTTGGCTTGCCCAGTCGTACCATACTGTTGGCCTTCGAGAACCACACGACCCCCAGGGGCGCGAGGCGGCGGCGCGTTGCTATTGGATGGGGTTAAAATGCCATCCTTTTTTCCGGATTCTTCCAGAGACGGGCCTTCTCTATGCGCATGGCGCGATTCCATATCTGGCGAAGATTTCAGATTCGATATCGTCTGGGGCATACCTTTACTTGATGGGGGTGTGCGGGCGAGGAGTGGCCGCCACCACCGCTATCCATAGCACTGACTTGGAGGTGAATAGAACCCATCGTGGGGTTCTAGAGCAGCAGCAGCAGCAGCAGCTACGAATAGCGATCGGATCGCTAGAGCGGGATCACGAGGTCGGGCATCCTGCCTCCGACTCTCCGGGGCCGGGGCCCATGGGGCTAGCTGGGTTATCATGATGACACTGTTGAGTGTATCGACCCAGCAAGTCCCGGAGCTGCAATGGCGAGGATCCCGCCGTCGTTTGGTCGTCACATCAGAGCCGGTGGCTATTCTGCAGCCTTCGTAGTCACTCACTAGGCTATAATACCCCAGACTCGCGAGAAGCTGGGCTCCGCAGACGAGTGATCACTAAGTTAAAGCATCAAGTGGGATGCCGGAGCGCCGTGACGGAGGGAACCGACTTGGGTTGGTGCTGTCTCTAGTGTCCTGTGGGGATAAGCTACTTGGCACGTCCACCAGTCTGGGGATCGATGATTGGCACTGGCACACCCACAGCGCATGAAAGGCCAGGAAGCTACTAGGCCGGAGAGGGTTCGACGGAGGAGCATGGCATTCTCTGGGCTGTTTCACATTTGGTGCCCATCTACAGTGGTCTCTATAGAGGGCATTCAGTAACTCGCAGAGTCTGCATCTAGGCGTCGGATGCTAGAAAGAGATGTCTAACAACAGGAGTTGTTTGCAAATTGGTCATGGGGAGATGCTGCTGCGGAGTCCTATGCGCAGGCTCATGACTGAAGTAGACAAGCCGGAGGAAACCGACGGACCGGCTTTGCCATGGGCTGGCAATGAGCTGACACTGGGTGGTGGCCCCCAAAGTGGGAGTCAGCCTCTGGGGGCCCAGGGCGTGATTTGCTGAGGTACAGAAGAAATGGGCGATGACCGAGGATCGAGGTCATCAAGGCTCTGGGGGGTACTGGATGCAGCGACTCTTAGCGGAAGCCTGTGCCTGACAAGGCTCGCTGAAGGCACGCCGTCCGGATCGCTGCCGTCTTGGATTCTTGGTAAACCCGACAGCTTGAACGAAGGGGGACGTTTCTGTGGACACTTGGCCCGCTTGTTTGCGCCCAGCATTCCAGATTGGTGGTCAATGCATTGTTCATCTTCAATGCTCTTTTCGTCTTGTTCAATACACACAGTCTCGACATCGACACAGCCGAGAATGAGGTTAGCATGGACAAACAGGGAAGTGAAGCGAGAGGAAGAGCCACGCCAAAACTGTCCATCAACTGAGGTCCAGCCTGGTCGAAGCATACAGCCTCCAGGCTCAAACGGCGCGCATTGGACTCGACCCGGGGCCGCACGAGGACAGGTAGAAAACGAGTCTTTGCCTTGTTTGGCAGCGTCGCATCGCGAGCCGAGGAGGGTGCTGTCCACCCCCATGGGCGATGGGCCACAATGCCCATGTTGTTTGTCTGGTCATGCCCCCCTTTTCTGTGCCGCCCCCGGTCGACGAATCCACACCCTCCTGGTATGGGTGGCTTGGGAATTGGGGTCTGTGTTCCGGAACTCGAGACCAACAACAGATTGGACCCCTGTTCCCCTTCCTCTTCTTTCTCAACTCAGCAATGGTCGGCAGCGCGTGAACGACATGGACAGCATATTGGGGAAAGGGAGGGGGTAGGTTTGGCTAGTTCCGACTCGAACTTACCCGCAATTCCGGCCTGCTTTGCCAGGAAGTCCAGACGGGTCAGGACCAGGGCCAGCTCCCGATATTCGGCCAACAGCTGAAGTTCTTCACTATGTTCTGGTGCTTTTTATGGTTCTCACCGTAGCCTCTCACACCCCGCCCTGTGTGTGAGTTTGGGTTGGAAGATGAGATCTGCTCTGTCCGTGTACGACGAACGGGCCATACACGCCCACACCCACACCCACGCCACGCACTACTCATTCATCCCGGGTCGATGTCAATCCCAGCCGAGATGCAGATCCGGGACCAGTCCCTCACACGATGCCAGAAGTGCGAGACGGAGCAAGCATGAGAGTCCGTTGTCTGTGTGACTGGTGAACCTTGCACACATCCCAGGAAACATATAAGTGGAACTATGCCCTCCCATCTCTTCCTTGCCTTCCTCTCTTCTTTTGGTTCTCATCCGCAATCAAGACAGTCAAGTCTGAATCCCCGCCGCTTGGGTGACTAACTGCGCTCCTTGAAGTTAGACGTTGTCTCTACTTCTTGTTCTTTCTTTCTTCGTTTCGATTCAGAAACGCCGTTCTCTCCATACCTCTTTTCAAGAACCCTAACTTTTTGAACACCAAAGAACAGAGCGTCACTGTGTGATACTCACCAAACAATCGTCGAGATGGCAGTCTTCAGCAGTGTTAGCAAGCCTAAGAGCGAGAGCGTTGCCCTCGCTCAGGCTGAAGCTCCTCGCTTCGAGAAGGTGACCTGGTACAAGGAGCCCCATTTGCGCAAGCTGTACTTCCTGTCCCTGTTCCTCCTCATTGCCTCCGCTACCACCGGTTACGATGGCATGATGGTCAACACCTCTCAGCAAATGGATAGGTGGAAGGAGTACTTCCCCGAGATCCAGGACGCCAACAAGCTCGGTATTCTCATCAACATGTACAACATCGGTTCCATTGTCTCATTCTTCATCGTACCCTACATGGCTGATTTGCTCGGCCGTAAGCCCACCATCATGATTGGCTGCGTCATCATGATTGCTGGTGCTATGGTCTCTGCTTTCTGCAACGGTTACGGAAGTAAGTCTAGAGCAATTATCCCCTACAGGAAGACAAATCTTGCAATGTAGAATGAGGGAACTAACCGTACTTGCTTCGCTCTAGTGTACATGGGCGGTCGTTTCGTCCTCGGTTTCGGCAACTCCCTCGCTCAGATGTGTTCCCCCATGCTTCTGACTGAGATCTGCCACCCTCAGCACCGTGGCCCCCTTACCACCGTCTACAACTGTCTCTGGAACTTGGGTTCCCTCATCGTTTCCGTTGTCGGTTGGGGCACTGCTTCCATCAACAGCGACTGGTCGTGGCGCTCCATTACCTTCATCCAGGCTGTTCCCTCCATGCTTCAGCTCTGCGGTATCTGGTTCATCCCCGAGTCTCCCCGTTTCCTCGTCAACAAGGACAAGTCCGAGGAGGCCCTCCAAGTTCTCGCCAAGCACCACGGTGGCGGTGATGTCAACAACGCTACCGTCCAATTCCAATACCGCGAGATCAAGGAGACCATTCAGGCCGACCGTAACGCCGGCAAGGCCACCACCTACCTCGACTTCCTCCGCACCAAGGGTAACCGCTGGAGGCTCGCCATCATCATCTCCCTCGGTATCATCTCCCAGTACTCCGGTAACGCTCTTTTCTCCAACTACATGGACATCATCTACGAGGGTGCCGGTATCAAGAGCCAGAACAAGAAGCTTGCGCTCTCTGCCGGTAAGACCATCATGGATCTCTCCATCTCCATCGCCGCTGCCTTGTCTGTCGACAAGGTCGGTCGTCGCCCTCTGTTCCTCGTCGCCATCTCTGGTATGGTTTTCGCCTTCGTCCTGTGGACCATCTCTGGAGGTGTCTACGAGAACTCTGAGTACGAGTGTGAGAACGATGCTGGTGAGCCCGCCACTTGCTACAGCAATACCGGTGCTGGATACGCCCAGATCGCCTTCGTCTGGCTCTTCGGTGTCTTCTACGATATTGGTTTCTCTGGTCTCCTCGTTGCCTACGCCCTTGAGGTCCTGCCTTTCCACCTTCGTGCTAAGGGTATGATGATCATGAACATCACTGTCCAGGCTATCCTCGCCATCGGAAAGTAAGTTACTTCCAACCTGTCTCCATTTCGGAAGGTTTCATTTGCTAACCCACCACCCACAGCCAGACAAACAAGCTCGCCTGGGACAACCTCCCCAACCACTGGAACTTCATGTTGTTCTACACCCTCTGGGACACCGTCGAGCTTGTCTTCGTCTACTTCTTCTACGTCGAGACCAAGGGACCCACCCTTGAGGAGATTGCCCGTATCTTCGACGGTGAGGATGCCGTTGCTCACATCGATCTTGAGCAGGTCGAGAAGGAGACCCAAATTGCCCACCACGAGGAGCACATTGCTGGCGAGAAGACCATTGCTTAGATTGCTTTCTCCAAAGCGTGTCTGGCAAAGTCTTTCTGCTTGCGAACTTTCCTCTGGGCATCTTTGTGATGTCTTCGTCTTTTGTTCTGCTTGAAGTTCTTCACTCCTTATGTGTGCTACGGATTGGTTCTTGCGTCAGGTTTTCAAATCTGGCATAAGAGGCTATCCTCTTTAATGGAAGATGATACCTGTGGACTTGATGGACCTATGCTTTATCCTAAAAAATTCAATGTCCTTCATTACATTTACAGACTCATAATTTGTGCGTAAATCTCTCCTCGTTCAGTAGCTTGATCTTCTCTGGTCCGCTCTGAACAAAAGTCCTGGGATCTGCTGGAGCGTTAAGATCAGCCAGCACGCGTTGAGGGGTGGGCAGCTGCCCTTTCCTTCAGGCCTTGTCCCCCCTCCCACTTTACCTGCATGGATCGACGACCTCAACCAGTCATGATTTACCATAGGATATGCTATCTTATTTACGCAAGCGTCCAAGGTAGCCAATCAGAACCACGAACGTTGGTAGTCGGGTTCACTTCGAACAACGGCTTGAAGCGAGATGCAAGTCACATTGGTCGCGACGCGAATCCCATACAGAGCCGATGGAACTGTCGACGTGTCCAAAACTTGGCACAAGCTGAGGGGCTGTTGAATGGTGTCAGGCTGTAGGTGAACCTGTGTGTTCACTACATATTCGTTCTAGATCGGCCCAGTGCATGGCTTCACTTCGATCATGTGCGGAAGTGGCGAAGTGTGAGTGGGCATTAGATCCATGTCCATGCTGGGTGGCGGAATTGATTGTCTCGCGCTCATCGGGTTCATCATTTGGTCTAGATGCGATGTCGACCAGTCACTTCGCACACGACTTGGCCGCTGCCGGTCATTATCAGACTCGGCACCTCAATCTCTCGCATAAGAACAGAAGCTGAAAGTGATACGAATTTCAGCTGAGCATGTGACATTACGGGATAATAGGGGGGCTGAAAGTAGGCTTCCTTGACCAGTAGTGTGGTGGGATTTAGCCGGAGGGAAAGGGGCTAGCTTTACGGAGTACACCGTGGAGGATTCAGGCAACTCCAGAGATAGGACCTATTCCCAAGAAGAAGAACATTGGATAATTGCTTGGTTATGAGAACGGTGCATGCTTTAGCGGATGCTTATACTGAAGCAGTGATGCATCCAAGACCTGCGTCGATTCCAAGCTCAAAGGCCAGAGGGAGGCATGTCAAGCTTATTTTGGCTTGATTAAGTACTTTGTGCCTTAGTAGGATACTGGAAGAGATTACGTTCTGAGAGAGACTTTTACGGCATTTGACCTGGTCATATGGCCCAAGCCAACGGCACAACGGTATAACGGGGCTAAGGTAGGCGCCTCGTCATCTTCCTCCAGTAAGACCACGCCAGAGTGGAAAGGAATACTGTTGCCACGAGTTTCCAATTGGCTACGTCTTTTCGGTGTGGTAGAGGCTCGGATTACAAGGATTTGCTGAAGTGATGAAGACCACTACGTCTGGCCTATGTTGCACATGAACAATCAGAAGAAGATGGATACAGATCCGCTGAAGACTTGGCGAAGGGATCCTGCCTATATTCTTGTCAAGAAAGACTGACAATTTATTATATTCAATCCAGAGCAGCACATTCGCTCAGTTTGACGGAATCCTGGGATGTCGAGAGTCTTTCATTGACAGTATGCTTTTGAACCACTTGCTCCTGTTGGCACTTTGAGGATGAGTAGAACCATGCGAATGGCAAGATAGTGAAACCTAACCAAATAAATATTGGCATTATTGAAATTCACTGGGGCGTTCATTCTTTTAGCGAAACCAGAATATCACAGTGCGGATGTCAAGATATCCTGACTAAGGCGTGGCAAGTGGGTGAGGGTTAGATGAGCGGGGTCTGCCAACATGGAGTGGATCATGAACGAAGTTTGTTGTCATCGCAAGCTTCAAGGGTTTGCCATTGCATCGACTAACAACGTTCACCATCAGCAGCAATGTCTCAAAAAGTTTGGAAACGAAAGGGCAGCGTCGGCACTGGCGTCGAGCACAGCCTTGCTGCCCTGCGTGAACCCCAGGAGGCCAGGCCATTCACAATGCCCTCGAAGAATGTGAGAATCCCCAATTCCCAAGGTTTTACCAGTCAATGACTAACACATCTATGTTAAGGTGGATGAGCTCAAAGCCGATGGCGACTCATTCACACTAGAGTCCTTCACCACCGAGGATGCTTGGGATTTGGGCCATCTCCTGTATGCCCGCCTCAAGCCTCTCGCGCCAGAGAAGTCAACCGTGATCTCCATCGCTCTCGCCAACAGCTCTCAGATCCTCTTCCAGTGTGCAACAGGCTCTGGCACGACACCAGACAACGAGATGTGGGTGCAGAGGAAGCGCAATTCCGTCCTACGGTTTGGCTGTAGCACGTGGATGTTGCACTGCAAGTTTGCAGGCGACGAGGCTGCATTCGCGAGTAAGATGGGCATGGGCCCGGAACAGGCTGGTAAATATGCTATTCATGGAGGAGGAGTACCCATCAAGGTCAAGGGTGTGGAGGGCATTGTGGCTGTTGTGGTGGTCAGCGGGTTGAAACAATGGGATGATCACGGGGCGATTGTCGATGTCATTAAGGAGAACTGGGAGTGACGACAAGTCCACGAGCTGAGTGGCATTGGCCGTTGATCCTCCGCCAGTCGATGAAAAACAGAGAGAAAACACACTGGTATTCAAGTTTCAATGAGATATTAGGTATTAGGAACTACCGTAAGTAGAGAAGTATACAAATGTCATCGACAGAAAAAAGAAACCATTACCAAACCCATAAACGCCTCCCGTGAATGATCAATATCGTATGTTAGGCCTTGCTGGGGATGAACCACCATGATCTCTTCGCCTTGTTGCTTCGAGCGCTGATTTCCGTGTCGTTGATTACTGGCGTTGGTGTAGGCGCAGCAGCAACCTTCGCCCGAGGGGTTCCATCCACAGTCACAACGATTGTGTTGTATACAGTCGCAACGCTGGTGGAAGCAGCCACATCGTCGCACAGAATCTCAGTCGGTTCCGGGTTAGCAAGCGCGTCTTCGTCGGCATCTTCACCAGCTGCGTTGTTGCCAGCGCCGGGACTATCAGTGGCGGCTGTAGGATCTTGGGCTGCGGAGTTCTCAGGCACTGGCTGAACCGTGACGGTCTCAATAAGTCCATCTTGAGCATCCTCACCAGCTGCACCAGGAGCGGCCGCGTTGCCAAGTTCATCACTATCTCCAGCAGCAGCGCCGCCTCCTGCCCCTGAGGAGGGTTGACCGGCCGCAGCGGTGACGGTGACCGTCTTGGGACCGGCATTGCCGTAAACCGTCTTAGTCAAGAGGCCGCCATCTTCTCCGACACCGTCTGCGCCATTGTTGCCAAGGCCATCGGCGCCTGGGCCGGCACTGTCGCTTCCGAGACCGTTGGATCCAGCACCGGGGCCGTCGTTGCCGAGAGCATCAGAGCCAGTGGCACCGTTCGCAGGATTTGTGGCGCCGTTGCCGGTATTTCCAAGGTTGCCCGCTCCGCCGGCTGCAGGGTCGTTTCCAAGGCCATCAGCAACGGTACCATCATCACCAAGGCCTCCCGCGCCTCCACTTGCAGGGTCATTGCTAAGAGCGTCAGTACCCGTGGCGCCATTTCCAGGACCTGCGGCACCGTTGCCAGCACCTCCAAGGCCATCAGTGCCTGAGCCAGCACCAGTGCTAGAGGGGTCGTTACCAAGAGCATCCGCGCCCGTGGCGTCTGTAGGATCATTGCCGAGGGCATTGGTGCCCGTGGCATTGGGCCCAGCGCCGGCGCCATCTGCGTCACTGCAGTCGTCACCGAGACCGTCAGCTCCAGTGCCTGTTCCGGCAGGGTTGTTGCCAATGGCATCGGTGCCCATGCCATTGTTTCCGAGGCCGTTGTTGTCGGCGCCGGTGCCGGTAGGATCGTTTCCAAGGGCGTCTGTGCCCATGCCATCGGCGCCAGGTCCATTGTCGCCAGCACCGGCGGAATCATTACCGAGAGCGTCGGTGCCGGCGGCATTTCCTCCAGGACCAGGACCAGCACCAGCACCATTGGTGACATTTTCAGCGCCATTGACGCCGGTACCGCCATTTCCATTGCCGTTTCCTGCACCTGCCAGATTGGCATCGTCCATATCGACATCGCCGTCACCATCAACGTCACCAACGCTGTCTGCAAGATCGGCGTCGTCTTTGTCCACATCGCCGTCGCCATCAATATCACCAATGCTGTCTGCGAGGTCGGCATCGTCTTTGTCCACGTCTCCGTCTCCATCGACATCGCCGATGGCAGGACCGCCGCCTGGCGGCTGGTAGAGGGTGACTGTCTCCTGTGCTGGGTTCGCTGCAGGTACCGAGTCCATAGTAATGGTCACTGTTGGGAGTGCGTCGCCTTTGGTGACGTAGACTGTCACAGTCCCACCAGGTGCTTGGTTATCGGCAGCACCGGGACACGGACAACACATCTGACCATCAGCCATGCGCGGGTACTGCTTGCGCCGGCTGAGTTCCGCTGCACTCACAAGCGGCAGAGCCGCCAGGAGCAAGTTTCGAAGCATCTCGGAGGTGCTGATAAGCCAGTAGGGAACGAGATGAAGAATCTAGGAAATAAATGGAAGTGCGAGTCTAGAAGGTAATAAGAGGGCTGTTGTTTGAGTTCGTCGAGAGAAGTGATTAGTTTGTTCGAAGTGGCCAGGCAATCAGATTTTATAGACTTCCTGTGATTCTTTGGCTTGCTTTGCTTTTCACTTGAAAGGCACACTGAAGGGCTGTTGTGAAGGGGTCCAGCCCAGGGCAGGCCAAGAGAATGAGCTTGCAATGTCGTAAGCCATCTCGTGCCCTGACGGAGACCCTTCACGGACCTTTCGAACCGGGAAAGAGTTACCAAGGGCCTCAAGGAAAGTCTAAATATTCGTAATGGCTAGAACTGTGCTGCAAGTCAGGCAAGGGAAAAAGGGGAACCTAGGGATGGATAGCCGTGATTTGAAGGGAGGCATCGGCTGCTGGGACGAAGAGAGAATCACGGATGTCTTCGACTACACGAATAGTTCCGATGAAGAATCTCCTTGTCGACGAGGGATGATGGAAGGGTAGACATATATGAAGACGCAGCCCAGGGAGACTAAGACCGACGACTTGCAGGGCATTGTTGTGTCATGCAGCATGGAGTCTCACAGTCAACCGAAATGAGATGAGTCAGCATATCGGGTCCCCAGTTTTTCCGACCCGGACGATCTTTGGCTGGTGGTGGATGGGACCCACCCGCCGCTTCTGTAACTGGTCGTAATCTCGCGAGCTTCAGTATCAACATCTATCCAGCTATTGTGGTTGTGCGTGTATACACGGACGCCGTTGCGCATTTCAGTTGTCTCGCACTTTCAAGGCCCTTGATATGAAGTAGAGGTCATAGATCCTCCGACCAGCCCCAGATGCAAACGCCTCTCCAAGAGTAATGGGACTTTGGGACCTGTTCGCGAATATGGGTGCATGCTCATCTTGCCTTGGTCAGCGCGACAAAGATGCATACGACGAGGTACGTGCGACTTTTTCTCTATTTCCCACCGCAGCGCTGACAAGTCGACACTGCAGGACGAGGAGAACCGCCTTCTTTATGACGATGCGAACGGTGTTCAATACGGCAGCTTTGGCGAGCCGGCCATGAGCGGCGATGATACCGTTGAGGCACAACGTGAAAGCGAGGCTCTGCAGCGTGTTGTAGCTAAAACATCTAAGTCGGTGTTCCTTCTGTGTCTATAGCTGTACAGTGCGCGCATGCTAACCGACTTAGCAACATGGTGGACATCTTCGAAATCACACCAGGCGAAACGTCCACTCGCACGAACACGAATGCGTTTGCATACGCCGGCCAAGGTGCTCGAGTCGCGAGATATCAACATCTGATATCGAAATTGGAGTCACAAGATAATGACCAGTCTACAGCTGGGGTGAAGGTTGACTGGATGGGAGAGGAAGATACTGCAGAGGCATCAGCCGATAGCCCTTCGACAACACTTCGAGCCCCGCCTGCCGATGAAGGTCCTCTGGTTGGGACATTTGCAGATGCCGCCGCTGCGATGCGGTAGCGGCAACGCCAATATTGCCGGAAAGCAACGAGGATGATGTCAAGATTCTGTTCGACGCCTCTCTCTTTTGTTCCAGATATTGCTTCATGTCAATACTTCGCAGCCCTTTCTCCTATGTCATGGCTGGGACATAGTAACGATCTCATTCGGCCGGCTTCGATGCTCAACGGACGTTCTGAACACTTGCTGATTCCGGCTTCATTGAATTTGAGCATGGAACAGTGGGGGCACTTGTACAAAACTGGCAAACCAAAATGAATATTTCTCTCTGCAGCTTGATTGGCGACCCCGCTGGCTCGCTGTCTGTCAATGTCCTCACCGTCATTTCACCCTCGGCTTCCACACCACTCGCTCCAGGTACACCAGCCTGCCCAACCCCTCCCACATATCAATCTCGCGACACGTACAGCTAGACTTGAGCACAGCCCCAGAAGATCGCACAAAAAGCGCTGGGATGACGGTCTGAATGCGCCCATTGAGCACTAGACACGTGCGCATGGTCACCAGTGGAGAGCATTAGCACCCATTTCGACTCTCTAGCATGACGCTGGTCTCCATTTTAGCTGGCGGGCCCCCGGCCACGGCTCGCACCGTCTTCATGGCTGCATAGCTCAAGAGGGGAGGGGTGGATTGACAAGGATGATGGGGGCTTCCCGCTCCTTTTTACCAAATTATCGGGTTCAGCGACTCATCAGCGTCGTCTTGCTCTCCAATGCCAGCAGCAGTAAGATGATGCACGGCACACCCTCTTTATTTGCTTTTAGAGGTAGATCGTGTGGCCACCAGCATATAACTTTGCATGAGTGGAGGCGACCCCTGAACATGTGGTTGTGACAGGTCAGAATGGCTGGCACGGTCGAGGAGATCCCAACATGTCCCTCAGACGCGTCCGTCTCCACACATTGTACGGCCGTCAGTCGAACCGCTGTTTGACTCGTGTCCCTGAGTTGTTCATTGAAAATTGCCACGATGTGTGGTGGCATCCAGATTGATAAGCCTATTGTCTCATCCCCAGCAAGGTACTGAGGGTCAGGTATTGTGTCCAGGCAACTAGAATACTTACGCTGAGCTTCCAGGAGCCTTCATTGAGACCCCTCCTTGCTGACTGGATACGATGGTAACGACTGGGCGACGTCTCACCCACATGAACTCCTCTAGGCCGTCATCCTTCTTCGCCGAAGGCACTCGATGCAAGACCGCAGCCCATGGTAGTCTCCGACACCGGCTACGTGGACAGCTACCGCGTTTGAATACACGGAAAGCTTACGGTCACATGGTGTTTGGAAACCGATCAAATCAAGGAGGGTGCTCCAATGGCTACCCTCCCCACACCGTGGGGTTCATCGTCATCATGCCTCGCGGACGTTGCAGCAACAGGCTGTGCGTAAAGATTGACCCCCGCTTCAAACACCTCGTTACCATCAGTAGCGGCGGCAGTCGTGGCCAAGCGCGAATCATTTTGATTCTCATGATGCTTACAGACTAGATGACATGGCAAGATGCCCTTTCAAAATGACTGACTGTGTCCCGATTCCTGCGGCCAAGTCCAGCCAGCACTTTCCACAACTCGACTGGCCAATGGCCGAGGCCGTTTATGGCAGAGCCCTCGCCGAAGCCCTGTTCCCTGATACCCAGAGTAATACTGACGAAATTTTACAACGGAAAGCCGGCCAATGCCGGCCCATCCCAAACAGAGGCCTCTGCGGACCCTAGGGTCAACAATCCTTCCACTGCTCACAGGCTCCGCCCCTGTGCTATTCGAAAGTTGCCTTCAGTCAAGAGCCTCCGATGAGCTCTCTTTTATTCTTCACAAATTGTCGCCCGAGCTTTGCGTCCTCGGCGGACATTACTATGACTGAGTGGTCAGCATCACATAGCCCTCTGGGTCAGCCAGCTCATCTCGCTTTCGACTGCTCCGCTCGACATGCTTACCTGGGTGCTATTCTCCCTGTTTGAGTGCTCGGCCCGCATGCGTCCAATTTGGCCGCCCACTTCTTCCATCTCGGAGGTCGTTCGTTCGATGGTAGCGCTCCTGTTCCCCTCTCGTTGCCATCGGTGGATATCCCGCTGCATCTTCTCGTACCGTCGAACTTTCTTTTCGATGTCGTGGCATAGACGACACATTTCCGACTCGTATCTTGTCTCGTAGACGAGCTTGAGACCACAGGTCTCGCCCATTCTGTATTCCTTGTTGCATTGCTGACGGAAGTGGCCCCATCGCCAGTACCCACACGACCACAGAGTCTGGTCGAAATAGCACATGTTGGTCCTCAGTGCGTCGATTTGGACACTGTACTCTCGAGTTGTTTGGGTTTTCTTCCTTCAACGGCGGTTAGTGTCTGTATCCTGCAATGTCATACACTTCAGCCACAATCCGCGGCATGCTCTCGCACTTACTCTCAGCGGCGTAGAAGGCAAATTTCTCGATGCCCTTCCCGGGTGTTGGTCAACAGCACGACCTCTGCTTTCTTCGAGTTATTGAGTCAACCTTCAACGGAGTAAACGAGGATGTAAGGTATCCAGGTGCGTTGTGGTGTTCTCCTGAAGCATCGGGACATTCGGTCCAGGCTTTGGGGATGCGGAAGGTAACTTATACCTGCCCAACCCGTAGGAGGTTGTTTCGATCACCGACTGGGCTCGCTCTATGCGACTGTAGACATCCCAATTGATGGTGGGACCTGGGTAGCCAACACGCCCTGTGTCGAGACAGGCCAACAGGAACTCAAGTGGTGGTGATTCCTGCAGATGAAAGGGAACCTCGAGTGCCTGGATTGGGTATCCTTACATCGGGCCTTGCCCCTTCATGTATGCCTGTTGTCTACACGCCCCTCCTCATCAGAATCACGCCCCGTATGTGGCCCTCAACGCGGCCCCAGCCGCCCCCCTGGTCGCCGTCACCGCCGTTGCAAGGAACAACAGTCCGCCTGAGCCTCAATTCTTAGCGGGAGATTGATACAAACTTTCATCCTACATCTCTTATCACCTTCTGGCGTCTGCAACAAGGTCGAAGCGGACGGCGCAATTGCGTTTGACCTCCTGCTCTCGAGGTTGGAAATGACGACGTTGCGCAGACTGGGCCTCCCACAACAAGGCTCACGGCTATCAGTGCGACACGGGCCCTTTATATGTCATTTGGCTCATCTTCTTGATGTTTTATTGAACAACAACATGAACGAGCCATGGGCGTGGGAGCGGCACGCCCCTTCGCCCCCCCGGATGAGGGATCGTTGGTCTTAACTTCCAGACTTGAACAGCGCAGCGAAACATGATTCGGGACTACGCGTGCGCGAGATCGTACACAGATCATCCATAACATGACCAGGTAGGTCTGTACCCGTCTTCCTCCCGCTGCAGGTCTGGACTATACCGACCTCAACGCAGGTGGACGGTCCCCTTGACTGCGGCCACGGTGGGGCGCCATGGTTCGAACCGACAACAACACATCCGACTTGCAACAACAAAGCACTTCCAACCCGTCGAGGTGACAGTCGACGCTTGTCATTCTCGGTGTGACCAGGGCCTGTGGTTCGCCTTCGCACATGCCGCGCTATGGGGCTCTGCCGAGACGGATGGCTAATTCCTGAACGGCAAGGGCTGGAGGCGGAGCCCAACCTCTATACGTCAAACGTTCGGAGGGCTGACACATTCCTGTTTCAACTGGGAGATCTCATGAAAGCACCATGTCATGAAGTCATTCCCCAGCCGGCCCCTTCACAGTTGTCATCCGGTTCCCTTCCGGACGGCTTGCGGCTGAGGTCATCCGAACAATGCTTCTCCATGAGTCCTCGAGATAAGCACTCAAGTCAAGAAATGAGGCCCACTGTTCGAAACTCTTCAGGTAATCTTTATACAAAGGCCTTCTCTGGTGCGCGATGTCGTGTCCCTAAGGCCTGGGGATCGAGGGACATCTTCCGGGGACCTCATCCGCTGGTGCCCAACGAGAAACGCATGAGCCACATCATCCGCTGTCCCCGCGTGTCACCATTGGATGGGAGAGGCTTCTCAGCCTACGCCTACATGCAGTGGCAAGGGGCTTACGGGCGTTGACCAAGTCCCGGCCACATAGCAGGTGCATCCAGGCAGAAGCCCACCATCTGCGGATAAGCTATTCGTTCTGGACTTTTGTCGGGAGGCTCTGAGATGTACTTCATTACATCAATGCAACCTGGCCATGGCTGCGATCTCTGCAGACTCACCGGGTTGAGTTCAAGGGCTTCATGTCAAATGGTTGGCACGGGCGGCATGGGAACCTGTAAGAGGGAATAGCACTCTGCCCAGCAGCGGCACGACGTGGCATAGATTGTGTGGCTCCAATGTGCCGAAAGATGGGTTCTAAGGAGACGCGGGGCGGCCCGACGTTCTTTCGTTCGCGGCTTCCAATCCCCCGTCTACCTCCGATTGTGGTCCTGATTCAGCTCTGTGCCGTGTCGTTTGTCACTTCTCACTTGTGACTGGGCACGACATACACTGCTCTCGTCCGTTCTCGAGGATGGATGACTTATATGACTGTCGCCTAGCGCACTCTGAGAAATTCGAGGATCTCTCTGTATTCTCAACTTGTCAACAACGCTAAACGACCGTCTCACAACACTCTGGTCCGCCGCAACGGATACCGCTCTCGGAGAGCCTAGAGTCTGGGTTCCTCAAGTACAGACAGAATTGCGATCATGCTGTGTCACCGAACATTGAGCCTAACAGGGCACATGGCAGCCGACCTCCCCTGGTCCCTGACAATGGAATGATGAGTTCGTATCTCTGGCCAAGTCACAACCCAAGGCTACTCAGCCTTCGCATGCCCACTGGCTCAGGCTCTGCATCAAAATCGGCATTGACGAAACAAGCATCGTTCTTGTTGCGCGCACACCCACAAGGTTGGGCGTCACAGGATGATCCTTGCGATACGTCAGATGGGGTAACGAAGTCGGACGGAGGGAGCGTGGCGACGCTGGCCGCCCAATATGGCCGCCATCATAGTCCGACAGCAACGAGCGACACAGCGCACATTGGAGTCAGATATGGAAATACAGAGTGACCGGGATTGCAGTGGGCACAGATGTTGGCCCAAGCGAGCACGCGAGACAGCGTGTCATCTGGCTACATGTTGTTCCCGCTGCCAGAAGCAACTGTCTCGTCTGTTTCCCGTTGAAGTCACAGCTGAACCCATGAGCGTCGGATTCAAAGTGCCGGCCCGCATATATCTGGATTAGGCACTGAAGGGCGCGTGCGAGCAGCGTTGTTGCACGAAATCGGCATCTAGTGTGAGATGTTGCGGCCGTGGAAGTGCGACGGCGAAACCAGGATCCGGCTGCCCGCGTTACTTCGCGCCAGAGAAAAACACAAGACCTGTCGATGTGCCCAACGGGCTGTGTGGATCGCCTAACGCAAGATATCGTGGCAATGGACACTACCCCAAGGGCTAGCATCTTTGAGCCATATCGTCATTAGACTATACAACTTGTCGTCATCATCTTACAGCCTGGCCTTGCTGAGCGCTCACGTCAACAGCTCACCTAAGGCGTCGTGTTGATCAATTCTAGATCCGCTGGGCAAGGTTGCGCCGGTGTCTCCGCTACGGGCCGCGAAAGTCACCGGGCCGGGCCGTTCAAGGGAATCAGGCAAATGGAAGTGGATTGACAACAACCCAGTGCTACGGCCCTTTCGACAACTCGCTCACCAACAATCTACTCTAATGTTTACAACACCAATGAAGGTGCAAATAGATCTCGGATTGCCTCGAATTCCTCCATGTACGAGATTTGCTTTGGCAATAGCCTCTGTCATACACAGACGCTATGGCCCATGAGTCAGGCTTAAAGAGCCTTCCCCAGCAATACCTCTTATGAACCAAGGAAATGAACACTCGGCATCCCTTGTAGCGTCCCAGAGCAGTTTCGTCCAAAATGATTGGTCAAAAAGTAGGGAACTTTGGTTCATGCGAGACACGAATAGGTTCCTGAAGAAAGCGCCTTGGCCACAGGACTGGTCAGGGAGCCACACACCATGTGGCCAATGATGCTCGGATTCATCCGATCGGGAGGCTCAGATGAATCGAAAAGCGTTCGCGAGCTGCAGCCAATGCCATGCACAGGTCAGGTGTGTTCAGGGCCGTGATTCGTTCGTGTCTGACTCGCTCTAGGAACAGGGGTCAGGGTCCGGCCGGAAGTGTGCCAGGGGTCAAGGATTGACAGTACGTGCTGCCCAAAAGCTCCTGCAAGTCTGCCCGGGACTTTCAAGCAAGTCTGCCCGACTGGACGACGGCACTACGGACAGGTTTCTACAAACCATGACCCATATATCACCGAGGTGTTATGGACGAAGTGGACTGCATTCGGAAGAGAAGTCCGGGCTATTCTGAGCCATAAGGATGTTCGGTGAGTGGCAGGGGTAAGCCAACAACGCACAGGCAAACGCACCCTGCAGTGCATCGTGCATCCGTTGTGGGGAGCCTGGCCGAGTCGCAGCCATATGGGTTGCTTGCTGGGGTGCATCAGTGCGTACCTTCATCATCTGCATTGCCCAAACCGGTGCGTTGGTGCCCAATTATCAGCACCGTTTATCTACAACGTGGCATGGACTCAAGTCGGATTTATTAGCGTCGTCTGGAGCAGAGTCAGTCCCGCAATCGTCTTATAGATCTTACTACGGGTCTATGCGGATGCTCTGCCACTCAGCGGATTCTTTGGGTCGTCGTCTACACGAATGTACACCTGTGCGAGGCTCCAGACCTGGTCAAAAGGGAGACTCAGACTGCACGAGGCCGTTCCAAAGCACCCTGAGGCCAATATGGCGATGACGGCAGCACGCTCAGGCAAACGCTGGACAGGGCTCCGTGAACACAATTGAACTGGTTGAGGATTGCTTGTGGACTAGGCTTTAGAGTATTGCCAATTGCTGCGTGAACTCATGATGCCTTCTGAGTCCGATGCAGCTCTTGCGTGGGGGTTCTTCAGGTGAATCGTCTTTTCAAGCCAGCGCCCAACGGGACTGCGGTGGTTCGAAAGGCTTGCAAGAGGTTGACCGCGCGGGCCCATATGGTCACTTTTTGGCTACGATCGCGTGAGCGCGCGCACAGAGTCCTCTCTGTATGTGTGACCACTGCATCTGGGGCCAGTTTTATCTGTGATGAGCCAAGGAGTGGTCGCATGAGTTGGCCGGAAAGCCGCCTCCTGCATGCGCCGCATGAACTGGCACAGGTCATTGAGGCGGGGATCCGAACACGTCACAAGGATATGAGCCTAACAAATCGTATATCTGAGATGAGAAGGATTTCCGCGGCTCGAACAGAGGAGCTCCTCCAGGGTTTGGGTGGTGCTGTCCTACAAACGTCTGAAGCCAATGGTTCTGCACCGCTGTGTTATCGGGTACGAGGGTAAGCCCTTCCGGACGAGCACGGCAGAGTCTCTTGTGCTACACTTCCTTTAGCTTCTCTCCTCTTGGGCCGCAATCTCTCTTCTCTGTCAGTAGCTGTTCCAGTGTCACAAGGGCTTCTTTACGAAGTTTTCCAAGACTTCGATGCTCTTGCTGATCCCCAGGGTTACACGCGGAAGTAGTAATAAAGCCGACCCACGTACCTGATCACAGCATTGATAAATGCTCGATGAGACGAACTTTGTAGCCATGCCCCAACAGTCTTGCGGAATTGGCATGAGAACGATGAATTGCGTTGACACAGGCCAACATGTTGGAGAGGAATAGGGCCAATGACACGCCAGCACTGAAGCATTGAGGCCATACTGGTTCTCGTAGAAGCTCCTTGTGAATTTGCCACGCAACATTGGCTAAAACAAGCCAACTTCTCATTGTGTCCACGCGATGCTTTAGCTTCCGGTAGGTGGCTGATGATGGTCCCGGGACATTTGAGTACCTACGACAGGGACTAGACGCTGATCGACCAAGGCACCACTTGATGTCAGTTCGTAGGCTAGACTGGTCACCACGGCTTACCCGCTTCTGCATCGCATTTCATTTCGGCTTCTAAGTAAGGGCGAATCCCGTGTTCCAGGCATGGGAGGCTCGGGAACAGGCACGTGAACCGCTGCGTGATCGGCACAGTGCAAGTATGTCCACAGGCTTGTGGAGAGGGGTTGCTGAAACATGCCTCAGCCCCGCTGTGACAGTGCTTGCAGCACCCCGCTCACTTGGCTGTGGGGGGGCTGTCGAGCGATCACAGTGTCATGACGCACGGTGTACGCGGGTCCCCCCCCCCCCCCCCCCTTCCCTCTCCCCCCGTGTAGTCATCAGGCTGGCCCAGGTACCTTAGTGAACACCAACGACGTCCGCATCATCCTGAAGCATCTCCAACATCCTCCAGCAGCCATTCATGCCATTCAAAGTCTGTGTAATACCGTGTACTCATCCCTAGTCTGCCCTTCTTTTGCTTTTTCCACCTCATCAAGCGCGGGACTCGCGGCTTCAATCTTCTCGTATCCTGTGACCTAGCATCTATTTGCGTCATCACCACTCGGCCGCATATCGCGACCTATCCGCGCGTGCCCCTGACCGACCTCTCAGCCTAAAGCCTCAAGCTCTTGTTTTGATGTCTCACAGTACCCTCAACTACGCATGAGTGGATCGCTCTTTGCAGACCACAGGCCGTCATCACAAGTATCAGTTCCGCTGGGGTGTGTACTCGGCTTACACAACAACGCGCGAGCGGCGTTCGGGACAAGGCAGCAACCCATTCAATATCCACTGTCTGCCAGCTCAAGCGCTATTCACCGGTTGGGGCTCGCTCTTAAGAGATCCTCCTATACTCCACACACTTCAGAATCCGTCGCTGCCGCCAAGGTACGGCGGCTCCTACGACCCAGAGCTGGCCCCAGCCTCGTCTATCTTCGGTGCCCCAATGCATTACAATGCTAGTCTCCACGACAGCCAGCACATTGCGCATATGCAAGGCGTTACTCCTCCTTCAGTAGGCTTAGCACAGCTACCGCCACATCGCCTCGACACAGTGGGCCACAATGATGATGCCACCCCCAGCCATAAACTGGAACTAGGTCTCGATGGACCTGCCTACAGCCACTCCAGATCCGCGGAAGGAGACATTGAGATGGGGCTCTGTGATTCCGCACCTCAGATTCAAGAAGGTCATATTGAAGAAGCTGGGCAGGCCACATATACTGGCCATGTGATATCACCGAATGACACTTCGGCATCCGACGTTAACTTTGTAACTGAGGAGGACAATGTGAGGCAGGTCCCTGCAGACCAAGGAGGCCTCCCCCAAGCTGTGTTCGGTCTTCTTCCCAATGAGATTCTCTTCCATATCCTCAGCTTTCTGGACGTTTATGACCTTCTTTCTACCTCCAGGGTAAGTTCTTCATTTCATTGTGTGAACTCGGCCTCACTCCCTCCACCTCGTTCACTTGTCATTTTTGTTGACGCCTCGACGTCCTGTCTAATATGATAATTCAGGTCAACCGCCTTCTCCGTCGACTTTCTCTGACACCGCTCCTTCACCGCTATCGCCTTCAACGAAACCGCATTCTGCTTCCTCCTCTCCTCGCCTCTCCTTCCCGTCCCTCCCTGGCCGAACTCATTGCCCGGTCCATTTTTCTTACCAGGACCTCCGTGGTTTCGCGGCGACTCGCCCGATCTCTTGTATCCATTCGTCTTTCAAGGCGATTAGCTGCACGTCCCTCTGTCGAAGCTCTGGTCGACCGAGCGGTTTTGCCCAAGGAATGTGTGCCTGGTCTCTCTACAGTGCATGTGGCGCCAGCATTGGTCGCGAAGAGGAAGGCTATTGAAAAGGAGAGAACGAAAGATGCCTTGAGGAGATGGGTCGGTGCAAAGTGGAGAGGAGAAGTGAGGGAGAGGGAGGAGGATATGAGGCGGATGGAAGAGAGTCGTGGAGTTGGAAGAGTATGGCGGCTCAGGAGGTTTTGGGAAAGAGTTAGTCGTGGAGACATCGTGGTATAATTCCGTTGAGCCTTTGCTCAGGCCGAAGAGGGAAGTACACGTCGCCGCTGGACGGTGCAAGTCAGACAAACATTTGGTCAGCAGGCGTTTCATGATTTTGTAGCATTCCTTACGAATGGATTGTCCTCTGTTTTTGAGCAACAAGGCGGTTAGGTTACTATTTGGGTATTGAATTTCCGACACATGTTATACACTATGTACATTTAGGGCCACAATACAGACAATGAACAACGGCAGTGGTCCTGAGATCTGTCCTGCATGCATCAGGACTACACCAACACTTTACCGCCCGCGAAGCCGGAAGCTGTCCCAATCATCGTCTTCCTCCTCCTCCTCATCTTCCTCGTCCACAGCAGTAGCCTCGGCAACAGTTCCTTGGATGTTCTCCTTGCCCACTCCGTTCAGTTTCGCTGGCACCGCTGCTGTAGCTTGTCCCTGACTCTCACTCCTCTTGCGCCGAATATCCTCTCTCTTGTCTCTCAAACGCTGAACTCGGGCTTCGAGCTCCTCCATCTCCTCAAACTCGTCTTCCAAGGCCCGTGTAGCCTCCTCCTTTTCATCTTCGAGGTCAACTTCAGCTTTCGTTTTGCGCTTATTACCATCGGTATCCTCGCTGTTTTGCGTCAACTGTGCTACTGCGGCAGATTCTTCGGCCGTCATTGCTGGGGCTGATATGGTGGCATCTTCTGCATAGGGGACGGAGGTGGCAGCGATGTCGGCTTCGAAGGCAGCCCACTCGGATTCGTCTACTTGCGCAGCAGACGGAGTATTGGAAGATTCGCCGTTTCCAGCAGCTTGGCCTGCAGCTGAGTCCTTTGCAGGTCGCGCTGTCTGCTGGCCATTGGCAACGCCCACTGAGGCAGCAGCACCTGGCGTGGAGCCCGAGGACCCATCACGGTGGGAGGGCGTAGCTGGTCGAGAAGGGATTTGCAGCTCGACGCCTTGAGATGGGGTAGTAGACGCTCGTCGAGCCAGGCTAGGCGGGGTCAGCGTCTCGGAGTTGGAGCGGTGTTGCCGGGTTTCTTTGTCGTAGTCGCTTCGTGCGGAGGCCTCTGAGATGTCGGGTCGGCTTCTTTTCCTCCTCACCGCATCGTCCATGATGTCGTCGCCATCCTCATCACGACTGTGCTTGCGCTTCGGGTGTGACGCCATGGTTGACTCGGTACCCACGGCAGGGTCTCTCTCTTCGATAGTGTTGTTCTCAGTGGCTGATCCGCGGCGGAAGTTGGAACTAGTCTCAGCATGGTCCTTTCTTTCAATGCCATTTGCTTGTGATTCTTGTGCTGCGCGGAGTCGCTGAACATTCTGGCGGTGAACAGCGCTTTGCAGGTGCCCATCCCATAGCGCCTCAGTCTTGACCTGGTCGCGACACAGAGTACAGAGAAGCTTTCCGGCGTCGGAGTATGCGGCATGTGGGTGATCGATACGTCGAGCTTCGCGCTGCTGCCGAAGCAGTGATCGGACGTCGGACATGGCAGTGATGTAAGATGTGGTCTGGTATGTGATGATGGAAGGATGGCGCGGGGCAGTAATTGGACTGCAAGTAGTCGAAAAGGCTTCTATCGTGGCTTGGGAAAGCCAATTGCTGGATAAATGGGATTATGGCATGGGCCCTCGTCGTTGCGCACGTCGAGAACAATGTGTGATGCGACAATACGACTTGGTCAAGTCTGCAAATCAAAGATTCACCAAGTAGTCAAGAAGAGCAGAACCATGTCCAGCTTCGGCTGGGACCCTAGCAACCGAGACCCTGGATCTCTACTATTCTCAGCTAACCCTGGCGCTGACCGCGGTTTTGCCGGCGCAAGTGTCGGCGCATCATCTCATTGACTTGGGTCCATCACAACCACGAACTCAGCCGCGAGGTTCATTAACGCAACACCAAACGACCAGAAGGCGCTTCTTATCCTAACAGATGCATCACTTTTTCTCGCCTGGATCTTCCATGAGCTGAAGATTCAACGCCATCGGCTGGATATGGCCGACCAAGACCAAAACTCGCTCGCCTCAACCTTTCCAGACCCGCCGCCCTTCTGGAAGGACTTCACCCCAGATCGCCTTGCTAAGATCGCGGAGCTTCGGGCAGCATATGCCGAGAAGCTCGACGGCGATGATGAAGTACCTGCTCGCATACCCAATGTCCCACATGATTTGATGTTGCTTCAGCCACCAGCCGAACCAACCGATGGACGATGGAGGATCTTTGGCGACCAATACATGGTGCGCGCATCTTACCTCAAGCTAAAGGAAGTCGGGGCGATTGACTGACATGTTCACTGCGGAATAGCTCGACGATAAGCTCCCCACGCTCGAGGATCAAGGCATCACCAACCTTCCCACCAACAGCTTACCAGACAGCAAAGACGCGAAGCACTACGACCGCGCCTTCGAACTCAAGCGCCTCGCAAAGTCGCTGCTCTTGAACTTTCTCGAGCTGACGGGAATATTGTCACAGTCACCCAGCGATGCTGAGGCTAAGATTCAGGACCTTCGTACTCTCTTCATTAACGTTCACCACATCCTGAACGAATACCGGCCACACCAGGCGCGTGAGTCAGCTATCGAGCTCATGCAAGATCATCTTGACAGGACTCGAACAGAGACTGTCGCCATCAGGACGCAGGTCGATAAGGCGAGACGCGTTCTAGAAGGACTAGGCAGCTTGGGGATCATGGATACGGCGGTTGCTGTCGGCAAAGGCGAGGCTGAAAGGAAAGCGGACGAGGAGCGGAGCTCAGAGATGTTGAGAATAGAGAGAGAGGCCGAGGTATGGGCTATTGCTGATGCCGCTTGCGCCTAGCGTCTGGAACCGCTTGCAGAATTTCATTATGGCAGATACCCCTGGAATATTTTCCCATCAGGAGCAGGCCTTGATTCAACGAAAGCAGCTTCAGTATCACGAATGAAGGGATGTAGTAGTCTACATCGCGCCGGGGGGGAAAGCACGTACAGCGCGCATTGATACGATTTGGGTACTTAGCTCAATCACAAACTAGCGACCTGCTACAATTAAGCCTGTCTGTAGTAGCTATGAACTTCCGAACGAGGTATTTGAATGATCATGTGCTCCAGTACTGCTACATTCCTTTTCCTTCCTCTCCAACAATCAACCCTTATTCTCTACGCTCGACTTCTCGAGTAGCTGTCCGAGATACTGCAGGTCGTCCCTTGCCTTGGGATCGCGTTCGTAAATGTCCTTGATGACCTCCCACTCGCGTCGCGTCATCTGAAACGCCTGCGGAAGAAGGAACTGTACTGTAGGCACGCTGATGAACGGCCCAAGCACTTCTTTCGCCTCAGCCTGGCCCCGTTGCTGTGCCTGGTATTTCTCGGCTTCCGAGGTGTGGGTCGGCAACACCGCTGGCGGTGGGTGGCTGACAACAGCTGGTGGTGATGCTGAGGGAGGTGCTGCTGGACGTGCATGTGGTGGCTGAGGGATAGGAACTGGTGTTTGAGATTGGACCCGGCCACTGAATCCCGGAAGAGGACCAGACGTCGCCTGGGGAGTAGCCGGCGAGAATGCTGGTCCTGACACGGAAGTTCTCTGACCAGAAGCTGCTGGAGTAGGAGTATTGGTGGCAGCATGCGATGCAGGTGGGGACATGGCCGTCTCGGACACTTTGACAGACTCGGGATCGTTACGGTAAACGAACACAGCCAGAAGCAATGGTTCAGTCCTGGATTTCGGTATCGAGTTGTCCACCAGGTTGAGCATAAATTCGGGATGGTTGTCATCCCCAGGGGGTACCGGAACGAGATAGGTGTCGCGGACATTACCTGCAACCTTGTCACCCACGACACCGTACCGCTGCTTGCTGATAAAATAGTCGATGAGCCGGTTGAAATCAGGTGATGCAGTGGGTGACGTTGGAGTGAGGCTAACGACGATAATGTCGGTCAGGTTGCTGTACCGCAGACTGCATAGATACTCAATAGCACTCTGCTGCGGAATCCGACCGGCAACCGTCATCCGCTTGGGTATCAACTTAGACCAAGGCCCGATGGATGCGAAATTGGCACCGCCAACATGCTTAGCATTTGCCTGGAAGTCAGCGATGGAGCTCATAGCTAGCGAACCTCGCCAAACAACATCCGGGTCCAGCGCTTCTTCAGACGGCGAATAAGGCGGTGAATCGTTCTCGTCCTCTAGCATGCGATCAACATCTGCATCGACCCCGGGTCCATGTGAGGCAGTCGGCGCTGATGGTCGCCGTTGAATAGGGCCGGTCGGGGATTTGACGCTAGAGAAGACCTTGGAAATGTCAAAGTTGGGGTTACTGGGCGAATGTTGTTCGCCCTCAGCTTGTGAAGGCGATCGAGACGGGGCGACGCCGTGATCGTTCGAGCCTGGCTCACGTTTGACTTGCCGGCGACCACCGCCGGGCAATGGTGGCGGAGCCTCTCCCTGCACACCCTGATCATCTTCGATGAACTCCTCCCCCTTGTGAGTGCGCCTTACGCGTGGACCGGCATCCTGCGTGTACAGAATAGATTGTTTCTCTGCCCGAGCACGCATTTCTGCGGTTTGGCGCTGCTGTTCTGATGACGCCAGTTCGTCTGAGGTCATCACTGCTAGAGTGTTGGGCGAATGCAGCCCTTCGATCAAACCCTGACACAGCTCCGGGTTCTTTTTCAGGTTGAAGTTCAGGGATTTTATCTGCTGACCATACTCCTTCTGACCCGGGTGCGTGTCATACACTGCTCGCTCGATCTGGATCGCATACTGCTCAGCCATCTCATCCATGCTCGTATCCTCAGACACAGTGATGCTGCCGTTCTTTGCCAGACCAGCGATACTGGACAATATTGATTTCTTCAGAGCTTTTGCAGGTCCAGAGCGTATGGCGGGAAGATCCGTGAGTGACTTGGGTAGGTCTTTGGGCGGAGTGTACTGAGGTCGTGATGGCTCAGACCCATCGTCTGATACACGACGCATCTTCGACGACTTGTGCTAACGTCAGCCATGCGCTTTGGATGGCAAAACTCGTGGACAGTGAACTTACCTTGTCATCTGTATCATGAGAATCCTCGCGACTCTTCCTTTTCCCTTTGCTTGAAGCATCCTTGGAGGCGGGTTCAGGCTGCTTAGATCTTGAGCGGGCTCGATCCTTGTCAAGCTCGTCCTTGGGGTCGCTATTGCGTTTGCCCTTGCTTTTACGGCCTCCTTTTCTCTTCCTCTTTTGCTCTTCCTCCTCGTGAGCTGCGCGTCGGGCCTCCCAGGGCTTTTCTCCTTTTGCGATTCCATCCAGCAATTCCTTATGATCATGCGGTCTACACTGTTCGCACCAGTAGTGATCCGGAATCTCGTCGTCAAATGAGCTCACGCCCATGCAGACGTTGTGCTGCCACACAGAACAGGTATCGCACATGATCCATGCTTCGCCGGAGTCGTCATCCTGTTCTGTCGCGCCGCAGACGCAGCGGATGACCTCCTCAGGCTCGGTCTCCTGCTCTTGCTCTTGCTCTTGTTCCTGTTCCTGAGCCTTCTTGCTCTTCTTCGTTTGTCGACGCTTCGGGGTGTTTGCGGTCTCTAGGTCGTCAAATGATTTCGTATGCTGTCCTTTGGTGGCACGCACCGAACGTCGTGGTTCGACTTCTGTGGACGTTGCTGTCAGTCTCTGTCAGATCCAAGGTTCCTGGCGCAGCAAGCCAGCGCCCAACGGTCGCTCCGGGGGCCAGTCTATACTTACCAGACATGATTACGGTATATGTTCTTTACAGCGGGGGAAGCTGAGATGTGGGCGACCAAACCCAACTTATGGCTACAGCGAGTCCGTGGCGTCCTATTGCGCAACGGTGCTCAGGAACATTTGGTTTTACGACCAGACAACTACCTCGACAAGGAGGGATATTCACGGCTTTTCACAAAAAGAACCCTTTCCAGCCTGATACAAATGATATGATGCAGGCGCACAATGGGAGAGGATGGACTGCGTGATAAGCACACTGGAGAGATGCTGCTGCTGCTGGAAATGGACACGAGCGCCGAGTGTAAGCTGCGTGCGATGAAGCGAGTAGTGGTCAAGATGTCGCCGAGAACACGTCAAACAGTTTCGGAAAGCGTGAACAGAACCTGTAGGTGGCGTTGCGAAAGAAGATGCGTGTCGCGTGGGATTGGGGCGCACTGCGAGGTGGCGCAAACTGCGTTGCGCGATTCTATGACCCGGTAGGAACTGGACGCGACCGACCGAGACCTCGTGCGCAAATACTCGCTGGGTACCGGAATAGGATGGCGATCGTGGTGCGGCTTTCCGGAGCAGGCAAGAAGGGCTGGGGAAGCGGGAGGGTGAAGATGGTGTTTGGGAGAAAAAGAAAGTGGCAGCACCCAAAGGTCTTTCGCTCCAGGTGTTTGCGGTGACGCTGGGTGCGGGTGAAGGAAGGCCCGCCCATGCGGCAAAGAGCAGGAAGGTACGGAGGTACTTTAGTACCATCCCTAATACTGGGACGCTGATGACACACACTGCTGTGAAGGCAAGGTTGGGCAAACATGCTTAGGTAATGGGCCGATTATCCTAGTCACGCAGGTTATGCACCCGCTGATGCACTAATCGTTCACATAAGCATCGCATACCAGTGTTAGCTAGGCACCTCTGAACTCCCACCATGCTCGGCTGATCTCCGGTTCATTGAAGCTCCAACGGCCCCCGACCCTTTGGTTGCCCGAGACCCAAGCTGCTACGCGGCGACCGTGCCTGGAGCTCCATCATCATCGAATCGACCTCCATTCGCTCTCAGCTTGCAAGACTCCCTTCTCAGAAACCACTTCGCACCTCGCCAAGCACACGGCTACTACGAATCTTCTGTCCTTCTCTACACAAAAATTTGTTCACCCCACGTCTGACGGCCATCATGTCTCGCCGTTACGACTCCAGAGTACGCATGCTTGCGAAACCCCATATCCCAGTCAAATTGAAGCTTAGCGAGCTAACGCAACAACCAGACAACCATCTTCTCGCCCGAGGGACGCCTATACCAGGTCGAGTACGCCCTTGAAGCTATTTCCCATGCCGGTACTGCGATCGGCATCCTCGCCAAAGACGGCATTGTTCTTGCTGCTGAGCGCAAGGTCACATCAAAGCTCCTTGAACAAGATACATCGGCAGAGAAGCTGTATATCGTCAACGAGTAAGTTCCAATTCCTCTGCATCTTCTGCCTCTTGCGCGAATTCATTTACTCATGTCGGCTGCTCCAGTAACATGATCTGCGGTGTGGCTGGCATGACCGCGGACGCCAACATTCTCGTAAACTATGCTCGTCAAGCCGCACAGCGCTACCTCCTCACCTACAACGAAGACATTCCATGCGAGCAACTCGTCCGCCGCGTTTGCGATCTGAAGCAGGGATACACTCAACATGGTGGTCTGCGGCCCTTCGGCGTGTCATTCATCTACGCCGGCTGGGACCCCCGAAGGCAGTTCCAACTCTACCTAAGCAACCCATCAGGAAACTACGGCGGCTGGAAGGCCACCAGCGCTGGTGCCAACAATGCCAGCGCGCAGAGCCTACTCAAACAGGATTACAAGGAGGATTGCACACTGAAGGAGGCTTGTGGCATGGCGGTCAAGGTTCTTAGCAAGACTATGGACTCAACCAAGCTCAGCAGTGAGAAGAGTAAGTCCACTAGCTCTGCTTCAGTTTCCCCGTCACTTTATTCAGGCAACTGACATGACTCCAGTTGAATTCGCGACAGTTGGCCAGACGGAGGACGGCAAGATCTATCACAGGCTGTGGAGCGCAGATGAGATTACGGCGTTGCTTAAGGAACATGATTTGGCGAAGAGCGAGGATGTCGAGGATAAATAAATCAGGAAACTCGGGGCAGAAGAAGTCGTTGGTTGCGAAGTGCGACACGGAAAGACATAGATTACGCAGTCCATGTAAGATTACAATAATCTGACGATCAGGCATCAGGGTCAAATGCCACAACCGGAGACTGGCTGTTGTATCGTACACACCCAATTCTATGTGCTAAAGTTACATGAGGAATGATAGTCCTGGAGGTGGCTTCTCGCGTGGAAGCTTATGGACGACCCAAGAGCCTACGCACCTCGAACTTGACGCAGCTCGTATCCGTCAGCGCCAGCTTCTTCGGTATCCCTCACACGATTCCATTGGTGCGGCGCGTCATGGCCAGGTGGAGGGTAGGGCTCGTCAGAGTTAGAGCTTGATAGAGCTGGCCAGTGTCGTCGGTAGCTCCAGTAGGCAACCGTCATGCCAAGTACGGATCCTGTGCAGACATCGTAGACATCGTGACGGTAATCCTCGCAACGCGAAATGGCGATCACAACAGCTCCTATGAGAGGAGCAAGGAAAGCTAAGGTTCTGCTTAGGTCTCGTCCGCCGGTAGAGTAACGAAACACGTGCAGTTGGCCGGCAAGGAAGAGGCTGAGGAAGCCTAAGCCAGCGAAAGCGAAGGAGGAGTGACCCGACGGGAAAGATCGCCATCCATCCTGCAGCATGAAGCCATCTTCTCGCGTGCATACATCGATGGTGACAAGGGCATCAGGCTTCGTTTCCTCGGCAGGCTGACAACGAGAAAGTAGGTCAGGTCGCGGACGCCCAACGGCATTCTTGACGATGTCTGTGATGACGCCCGAGAGAACTATGGATATGCCAAATGACAGGTAGGTGACCTCATGTTTGGTGACTGGAGAGTGAAAGACGACGTTGTAGGCAACGAGTATGGCCAAAGGGATAAGTAATGAGTAGACAAAACTCATGGCTGTCAGGTGTTGTGAGTAGAGGCCGCATTAAGGAGATTCAGAGCCGACATACTGACTGTCACCCTCTCATTCTCCGCATAAGGGAAAGCGATCGCCATGTCATTGATGAAGAACATGCGATGGAAGGGTTTGATGAAGAGGAAGGTCTGTCGTTTCGTAAGTAAGGTAAGGTGATTAGTCCAGGGGCCTGTGGCAAAAGATCAAGGTGAGGTTAGGTAAATATGGGCGGTCAACCTACCATGACCCAAACGACCAGTAACACAACGAACCCTACGTACTCTGGGGCATGCGTGGTCTGTGATACAAATGAGCAAAGATAGATCATGCACTCGATGTTTAATCGTGGATCTTACCGTCCAATACCGCGTCAGGGCCGACGGGGAGATTGATCTCGCATTCGTAGCCCGGTTTGGTGCCATAGTGTCCTTCGTTCGAGCGGTGATACAACGAAAGGCAGAAACGTGAGGCAGCGTGAAGAGAGCACGCGCAATTTGAAGCCATACACGTTGAATTGCTCAATTTCAACAGTTGGAGCGCAGGGTGCGTAGTCGCCTCAGGCACGGGTGAGCCAGAATCCAGATGATGTTGATGACACTGGCCACGTTCAGGAAGACGAAGTACGCCGTAACGGTTCCATCAGCAGTGGACGGGTTGCCAAGTCAGAAGACACTCCAGTACGTGCACCGCCTACCCGAGTGGTCAGTCATGACCTGGATGAAGTAGAGATGTCAAGGCATACATGAAGAAAAAGATTCCTAAACAAAGTTATTGCCATTAGCAGTTTGAGTCTTCCTTGACATTCTGTACGATTTATTTCTTGTGATGAGCTGGAATGAATTGGGATTGTAGGGTAAGGTTATCCTACCGAACCTTTCGATGGCTCGACCTCAAATTGGACGGCCTACCTTAGTCGCGGAGCATGCGGCGTCATCGCAAAACTTCCCACCACCTCACCAACGTCGTCAAGAAGTTTCTCCTGCGTCACGACCCAACGACCCGTGCGCCAACGGGCCGGAGAGCAAGGAACTTCCATGATGCTCTAAAGCCGCCGAAACTTGCACACCAACATCAATGCTCAAGTCAACGTATAAACCAGCAGCTGCATCCGCAGGCCCTGCACCACTTCCTCCCGGATGGTCAGAGCACACTGCACCAACAGGTCACAAGTACTACTATAATGAGTCTACAAAGGAATCAACATACCAAAGACCCGAGATAGCTCCTCATCAGTTACCTCAACCCCAGGTTCCATCCCTTGCCGACCCAAAAGTCGCCAACGCCTACCGTGCACAGTTCAGACAGTCACCCAACCAGCCATCCCATAATCGACATGGTGGACATGATGGCAGGCCACGACCACAACCGATCGACCGACCGAAAAAGAGAGAACCAATCCCAGGTTGCGAGCCATGGGTATTAGTCTATACCAAGTACTCAAGAAGATTTGTTTACAACCCAGAAAAGGGCACCAGCTTTTGGCGTATACCCGAGAAGCTGATGCCGGGTATTTTGGAGCTGGATAAAGCGCGCCTTCAAGGCAAAGCGGGTGCGAATGAGGCAGATTCAAAAGAGGTCGCTTCCGAACCCAACCCGCGCATCCAGCGGGAAGGCACAGCTCAGGCGACGGATATTCCTGAGCACGATTACGACAGCTCTGAATACGAGGAAGTTGAAGTAACAGATGACGAAGATTCAGGAGGCGTGGAAGATGGTCGTGATGGCCCCTCTACCAAGCGTCAAAAGACCGACGAGCAGGCTGAGAAGGGGCCTGTGGAGTTCACGGAGGCCGATATCGCACTGCAACTTCAAGCTATGAATGAAGAGTACGGCTTGGACCCCGATGACATCGATGGCGGTGAAGATTATGACTGGCCAGACGGCGACGCTGCTGAGGACTTCTCTGAAGAAGATGCCAAGCTCTTGTTCAAGGATCTGCTCGACGACTATCGGATCAACCCTTACAGCCCGTGGGAGAAGCTGATGGAGGACGGCGTCATTATCGATGATCCACGGTATACCGCACTTTCAACAACCAAAGCTCGCAAGGAATGTTGGAGTGAATGGTCGCGAGAGCGTATCGCAGAGCTCAAAGAGCAAAGAGCGCGGGAAGAGAAGAAAGACCCGAAGATTGCCTATATGGCACTTTTGCAAGAGAAGGCTACTCCAAAGCTCTACTGGCCTGAATTCAAGAGGAAGTATAAAAAGGAAGCTCCAATGAAGGATCTGCACATCACAGACAAGGATCGCGAAAAAGCATATCGGGAACACATCAATCGACTGAAGCTGCCTCAGTCGACCCTCAAGTCTGATCTCACAGCTCTGATGAAAGCGCAACCCATCCATCTCCTTAACAACATGTCAACACCAAACAACTTGCCGCCCCAAGTTCTGACGGACCTGCGTTACATCTCTTTGGACCCCAAGACTCGCGATTCATTGATTGCGGCATATATCCAGACCCTCCCACCACCGCCTGAGGATCCAGGTGCGGCACTGGATGATGAGGCGGCACGAAAAGCCAGCGAGGCAAGACAACGGCGCGAGAAGGCTCTCGAGAATAGGAACAGGCATTTTGAAGAGCAGCGGCGCCAACGCGAAAGAGAAATCGCGGCAAGCAAGGCCAGATTACGTGATGGGGAGAGAGAGATCGAAAACGCGATGCGAGTTGGTAAGCGTGGGCTGCAAAGCCAGTTGGCGGATATGCGAATGCAGGATGCTCCAGCTGAAAAGACAGAGCAATAGAACGCTCTACGAAGCGTAGTGACGACTACGAAACCAGCACCGATCCAGACGACCAAGGCTTATGGGTTCAACAGCCAATCCACTAAGCGCTATGTTATCTGTCTATTGACGAGGGAAAACACTATCTGCCTCTGCTTACTAGTGCCAAGCGTGCTAGTTTTACTCATCGAAATGATGGGCTCAGTGGATTGTCTGTCATGGGAGCCGTGGCGTACTTATGTGCATACCCTTGTTGAGCGTTCACAAAAGATGATACCCCTGGCGACACGAGGCCAGGCGAATTTGGGATGGACATACGTTGCTGCACAGTGGGCGACCATGGTGATGGCGGCTTAGGAAATCCAGGCGTTGCTGGTGAGCTTGCCAGACCAGTATTTGATCTTGAGATACCCCGCGCGCTCAGCTCCTTGTCGTATGAATGCAACAGACTTAGCCATGGAAGCCACCCGACCAGGTAGCGCAACAACCACGAACGGGCTTGCTGGTTCTTCTCCATATCGGTCGTAGAACGCAAGACGGAGGGACCAAAGCCATGATACGCTTCGGGCGCATCGTGAAAATCTTTCTGAAAGACTTTCTCCTTGAGAACTTTGTAGAGAGTCTCTACGAACCCGAATCCGCCTACAAGGAAAGGGAGGAGCTGGCCTGGCTTTGACAACTCATTGTCTTCTCCACCGAGTACACCTTTGAGATTGTTGAAGTTGAGAGTGCACTCAATTGTAATTATTGACCAGACGAGCCAAACCGGGTTGAGAATTCGAAGAACCTTGTACATCATCGCCAATCTGGGACCATGTCAGCATTTGTCAGTTTTCGCGCATTTCCACATATCGCACTCCGGCTTACTCTTTTTCCGAGAAGCCCGTCGCGTATCTTGGCCTCATCATGGTGTCGACGTGAGCAGAATGCGCCCATCGGTCACCGGCAATTCCCAGGAGTCTCTCAATTGAGAACCACAAAGCGAGGGAGGAGGCGAACAGCATGGCTCCGAAATAGAGAGTACATCCTGCGCAAATAACAATATAGTAAAAACGGATCCCCTGATCGGCGCGAATTTTGGTGAAGAAGAAGGTGTACAGCTCGCTGCAACTCTCTGAATTCTTGCCGGATTTCATCTTGTCGCCAGGGCCGAGCGGTTCGAGACCGCCCACCACACCATAAGCCCAGAACCACAGTCCGTATGCGCTGATGGCGAAGCTGATGAAGACACGAATATGCGTGCCGTAGCTGCCGAAGAACCCAACGGCCTTAGGGCCCTTATCGATATATAGGCGGGTTCTATATCCCCATATGCTGATGATGCCAAATGTCGCGCCACCGCAAAGATGCATCAGCACGAGAGCATCGACTTGCGAGAGGTGATCGCGCATGCTGTCCTTCGCCAACGCAGCAAACAGCGTCAACAGGAAGACGGTGTTGGCGCTCGCAGCGGACCCGATTCCGGAGGGAAGCAGGATGTGACAGAGGTAGGCATTGATCCAGGCGAAGTAGACGCCCATGCGAATACCGAGGCCATAGTAATCGCCAGCGCGGTCACTGTGGCACTCGAGGTTGGCCGAACGTTCCTCGAGGCTATCAACGAGGACATCAGCCGAAGAGAAACCGTTCATGGTGATGTCGAGAACCCGGAATATGAGATGGGAACACAGCGCTATCGACTTGACCAGACGGCGCAAGAAGCAAGAGCCAGGCAATAGATACCTTCAGGATGTCGACTCAAATATGAGGGCAGAGACAAAGTGAATAAACATTATGGAAACGGAACAAGAGGAGGGAAATGTCAACGTTTTCAAGTTCAAGATTCGCCTCCACAGGTCACCATACGCTCACCCACCCCTGGACTGCAAACTCAATGCCTGCACTTCAGCCCGGTATACGGAGTAGCATGACAAGACACCTACGCTGCATAGAAGCTGGCGAGTGTTGGCAGCCCTTTTTGGTTGCATTGGCACACCTTCTGGCACCCTTTCAGGAAAATGGAGGCAGAACACGGACAGGGATCTCTGCTGTGCCCCAGCTCGTGATAGCACCAACATCCCCTTCAGGTAACCAGGGGACCTAGTTGGTCGTCAGCCCTAGGGCGACTAAATGAAAGCAGGATGTGCTGGTGGGCCGCGCTCTGCTCCGTATATGCATATACGTGTGCCTAGTTGAGGCTCTCTGTCGCTGCGCCCGCTGCGGCGCTTGTCGAAGACGACTCGGATTCCTTTGCCTCCTACGTGCGGATCTCTAGGTCGATCGTTGCACCAGCATCTGATCCGGCATCATAGGGGTTGTGACTTTGGGGCAGAAATGGCTCGATAAAGCCTTGGTTTGACTTTTCATTGAGGTTCCCTGCGCTTCGGATTCAAAACCATTTGGGGGAGTGTCCAGCGCTGCCCCAGGTATTCTTTACCTCACCCACAATCGAATGAGAGAATCAACGATGGCTCGTGAACGGCCACGAACACAATACTCAGTCATTATCGCACTAATACGGAGTCGTCCATGCTTGATCAGAATGAGGAGGGTCTTCCTCACGGGCGGATGTTCAACTTCCCCCACATCCCCAGCCCGGAGATCGATAACCGCCCAGTCTGCAGGGGGGGGTTGGATGTTGAATTTCCGGAGTGACAATGTATATCAGAATGACCTCGATGCCGCCAAACGCATTCTTTTCTGAAATAGCAAGCTGGTATCGGGTTCTCTATTGGCAGGCTTTTCGCGCCACAAAGGAGGCATTGTTAGGTTCTGACCCAGATTCATTGGGTTGCCTCGGCGCGATTCTGCAATGTCTTCAAGAGCATCAGCATTGAGAAGACAAGCAGCCATTGCCATCGGAGGTATTGCCGCACTGGCTGCTGGGACGGCTGTCGTCTCTCGCATCTCACGAAGCAACTCTCGGCTCAAACAAACACCAGAGGACAATGCTGCTCAACTACCTGTCTCAGGCGACGGAGTGGTTCATACAGATGTACTCGTCGTTGGAACAGGTGGTGCAGCTCTCACCGCAGCGTTGAGGGCGAAGTCACTTGGCCTGACGACCTTGGTCATTGACAAAAGCGCAAAGATTGGCGGAACCTCTTGCTACTCAGGCTCCGGCTGCTGGATTCCGAACACCCACCTGCACAATGACAAGCGAGACAGCGTGGAGAAGGCCTTGATGTATATGGAAAACATCATTGGCGACGCTGGCCCAGCCTCTTCTCTCGAGAGAAAGCGTACATTCTTGGAAACTGGTCCTGAGATGGTCAGGTGGTTGGAAAAGAACGGGTATCGATGGCACTTTACCCCTGGCTATCCAGATTATTTCCCCGACCAGCCAGGCTGGCAGCTGGGTGGTCGCAGTATTGAGGCAGACATGTTTGACTCGAAGCAGATTGGCGAGTGGAGACACAAGCTCAACATCAATCCAGCTCGAGCACCACTGCCACTTTTCACTCATGAGCTGACTCAAATCGTCAGAGCCAATTGCTCTTGGGACGGAAGGCTCACCGCAGCCAAGATATGGGGCGCTAGACTCTGGCCGCAGCGGTTGCTTGGTGGTGAGCCGGTTTGTCTCGGTGTCTCCATGATCAGTCAACTCATCTACCTCAATGTCAGGAGTGGAACAACGATCTGGACCAACGCTCCACTCAAGGAACTCAAGGTACAGGATGGAAAGGTCACGGGAGCTCTGATAGAGAAGGACGGCAAACCTGTCACGGTCGAAGTATCACGGGGTGTCATTCTCGCTGCGGGAGGCTTTGCGAAGAACCCTGAGATGCGCAAGCAGCATCAGTCGGCACCCATCACTACTGATTGGACCTCTGCCTGCCCGACCGACCAAGGCGATGCCATTACTGCAGCCGTCAAGATTGGTGCCGCCACCGCACTTATGGATTCAGCATGGTGGGGGGCATCTGTTGTTGACCCTGCAAGCAAAGTCGCCATATGGTGTCTTTATGATCGTGGTCTCCCTCATTCGATGATTGTCAACCAGAAAGGCGAGCGCTTCCTGAACGAATCCCAAAATTATAACGCTCTCGGGACGGCTCTTTGGGAGGCTCACAAGAAGGCGCCTTCAATTCCGTCTTATATCATCATCGATTCAACGCATCGCTCCCGTTATCTACTTGCTGGTCGCTTCCTTGCGGGCAAGCCTATCCCTCAAGACGCCCTCGATTCTGGCTTCGTGTACAAGGCAAATTCTATCACTGATCTGGCCAAGACTCTCAGTATTGACGCTCAGAGCTTGGAGAAGTCAATTGAGAGGTTCAACAAATTTGCTGACCAAGGTCTTGATGAGGATTTCAAGCGTGGAAGTAACCAGTACGATGCGTACATTGGTGATCCTGACTACAAGAAGAATCACTGTCTCGGCAGGGTGGAGAAAGGACCATTTTATGCCCTGAAGATCTGGCCGGGTGATCTCGGTACTAAGGGGGGAGTTCTGACAGATGAGCGAGCTAGAGCTCTGAAGGAAATCGCACCAGGCAAATACGAGGCTATCCCTGGCCTATACGCAATCGGTAACAACTCGGCCAGTGTCATGGGCCGGACGTATGCCGGCGCGGGGTCGACTTTGGGACCTGGCCTCACTTTTGGTTACATTGCTGCAACGGATTGCGCCCAGGGTGTCTTGACGTAGATATATTCATCAGATTGAGGATTAAGCATATACTAAGCGGTAGGCTCTATGTCGCGGCCTTCATCAAAGGGAGAATGTCCGTTGCTGCAAGGCCGCCAGAATCACATCTGCCACGCAATCTCTGCACCCCTCCCAGCTTCTCTCAGTGTTCTCCTGTTGCCAAGCGCACTTCCTGTAGTCTTTTTAGGGCAGATCGTATTAGTCGGAGAACTTAGAAGCCGCCAGTGGAGATGTTCTCGTAGCGTGATGCGGGGAACCAAGAGCCGGTATTGCATGTCCACTTCACCTTGCCTCCTTATGGGCTGAACTCACGCCGACAATCAGAGATCAGCGACCTTAGAACGATTTCAGAGAACAATTGGTTCTACTGCCGAAGGTTCACAGACAGCTGGCTTAAGCATCCCAGCCTGAGCAGTCATCCATCAACCAACTGGGACAGACCATAGATTGCAAAATCAGAATGACATCCCAAGACGAGCTTCGTGGCAAACTGGCCCTCATCACGGGCGCCTCTGGAGGGTAAGTTTAAGCCCGGAATGTTGAATGGTCACACCCCCAACAGTTGATGGGTTTGCTAACGCGTTGGTATCAAACAGCATTGGGAGTGCTTGTGCTAAGGACTTGTACCGCTGTGGTGTCTCACTTGCGCTGACATACTCCTCCAACAAGGGCAACATAGAGGCATTGATTGCAGAGCTTCAAGCCTCGCCGCACCAGGCGAACGACCCCAGGATTTCCATGCACCAGGTCGATGTTGGCAAAACGGAAGACCTGTTTCGCCTTTTCAAAGAAATGATCGCAGAGCAGGGCCAGCACCCAGACATAATTGTTTCTAATGCGGGATATGGCAAACGCATCCCCAAAATCGAGGATATTGAGATTGAGGAGTGGGACTATACCCTGCGGGTGAATCTTACAGCTTCGTTCATACTTTGCAAGCTAGGTATTCCACATATGACGGAGAAGAAATGGGGACGTATCATCCTCATGGGAAGTATTGCAGGCTATGGAGGAGGTATCAATGGTTGTCACTACGCTGCTTCGAAGGCCGGTTTGATGGGCATGGTTAAAAACCTAGCGCAGAAGCACGCCGTGGATGGCATCTCCATCAATGACGTCGCGCCGGCCATGATTGGGAATACAGGGATGATCCCTAACGAAGAGTTTCTTGTGGGAACTCCAGGCGATGTGCATAATATTCCTGTCAGGAGGCTAGGCATGCCAGAGGAGGTAGCCAACGTAGTGACCATGCTCTGTAAGACGGGGTACCTCACTGGACAAAGCATTCTTCTCAGTGGTGGACTGAAGTAAGACGTGCCTCATCCCAGGTTGAGGTTTCTCAGAATTAAACGAGATAGCAGACCAGCAGTGTGCCATTCATAACAATTTTTTCACATTGATGCTTGTTCACAGCTTGGCAAAGACACCCTTGCACGCATCGCGACCCAGCTGCACCAGAGTACTCTTGGTCCTCATGTATGCTCTGATGCCTTCCTCACCGTTCTCGAGACCGATGCCACTCATTTTCCAGCCTCCAACAGGCATCTCGGCGGGCGACTCGCCCCAAGTATTGACCCATGTGATGCCAGCATGAAGTTGGCGAACTACGTCCTGTGCAAGGCCAACCTCTGTTGATACAACGCCGGCGGCAAGGCCCATGGGAGTATCGTTGGCTCGACGAACGAGGTCGGGAAGCCACTGGTCTTGAGAAAGACCTTGAGTCTTATATGGCAAAATGCACATCACAGGCCCAAAAATCTCCTCCCTAGCCACCTTCATATCGTCTGTGCAATTAGTGAAGATGACTGGAGGGACCCAGTAGCCGTCGCTTGTAGGCAGCTTCTTCTGCGCATCAGATGCACCGTCGTAGAGGACCTTGGCCTTGTCCACGTTGCGGCCGTGTTGAATGTATCCAAGGACCTTCTCTTGGTGCGGCTTGCTGACTACCGGACCGAAGTTGGTCTTCTCATCCTGTGGCATTCCCATGCGAACACCTTCACGGCAGCGCTGCACGAGGGCAGTCTCTACACGATTGAGAAGGGTGTCGGGAACAAAGACACGAGTGCCGTTCGTGCACACTTGCCCAGTGGAGAAGAAGTTGGCGACCATGGCAACGTCGGCGGCCTCATCGACATTGGCATCTGGCAGCACGATCAACGGACTCTTGCCGCCCAGCTCCATCGTGATACCCTTCATGTCCTTGGCCGCCTGGGAAGCGACCTTGCTTCCTGTGCTGACCTGGCCGGTGAAGCTGACCTTTGCGATATCGGGATGTGCCACGAGAGGAACACCAACGCTGGGGCCATCGCCGTACACGACGTTGAATACACCAGCGGGCACACCAGCCTCAATGTAGATCTCTGCGAGAGTGTTTGCGTGCAGAGGCGTAACCTCGCTCGGCTTGTACACCATGCAGTTTCCAGCAGCGAGGCATGGTGCCGATTTCCAAAGCGCGATCTGAATTGGGTAGTTCCACGCACCAATGCCGGCGCAGACGCCGAGAGGCTCGTGTGTGGTCAGGACGAATGCATCATGGCGCAGGCGGGTGTGCTGGCCAGGCTGGCTGCCGGCGATGAGGTGAGCATAGTACTCAAGAACATCGACGCCAGTAATGACATCGACCGTAGAGGTCTCGGAAAAAGCCTTGCCAGTGTCGAATGTCTCGGTCAACGCCAGGGCATCGTTGCGTTCGCGAAGGATGGCTGCGGCGCGCAACAAGATTGCAGAGCGACGAGGTGCTGGAGTTTGCGACCACTCGTTGAACGCAGCTTGAGCCGATGCGATGGCCTTGTCGAGCTGCTCGCGAGTGGTGGTGTGGATGGTTGCGAGAGGTTTGGCGGTAGCGGGATCAATGGAGGAGAAGGTATCGGAGGATGAGGACGTCGCGGGCTGTGGCTTGCCGTCGTAGAAGGTGTGGATGGATGATTTGAACGTCATGATATAAACGTTTGTGATGGAGTCGAGAAGGGTTATCGTGGAGGTTGTATTCAGTCGCTGTTGGAGCTGCGAAAGGTGATGGCAGATCTCGTCGTAGTGATTACCCGGGAGACATGAGTTGTTGATGGTAAAGTTACCCAAAGGCGGCCGGAATCAGAGGCGGACCAAACAACAGGCTGGAGCAACAATTTCCCCTCCGAGCTGTTGGGATCGACTTGGAGACGAAGCTAGTGAAACAAGACAGGAGGCGATGGAAGTTAAGATAACAAGAGTAAATGACTCGTGATGTACCTTGACTGGCTGTATCTGGCCAGGCCGGTTCGCGACGTGCAGCTCGTAACCAACCAGTGGACTCGTCTCGTTGAAGCTGGGGTTTCTTCGATACAACGCTGGGTAACACTGTCAAGGGATCGGGACAATTACGTCTTGACGGGCTTTTCAAGGTTATTCTATCTTTCTCAGAAGCCCGTCCGCCTTTGCGTGTGCCTGCCTAGGCATGCCACCAAAACCTTCGTCCTCGGTTGCATGAGTAGCTACCACAACGGGAGCTTGGACGTCGACGTCATCCCCCATCGCCTGAAAAAAAATCACTGAAGAAAACAGTGGAAACGGGTGGTTTGGTGGGTACAGGGGGACAGTGCGAACAAGGGGGGCTGGATCCAGACTGTGCCACTAGCACTTGTCAGTGCAGGCCATGCCAGGCGGAGGTGTGGGTGTAAGCTGGCAGGCAGGGCACCTCGGTGAGAGGGACATCCATGGACATCCATCCGCAAGATAGCCACAATACGCAGATGGCATGATACACACGGAGTTCATCTATCTGTTGCCGTGTTGACCCGAGCATCCAAGGCATGGACCAACTAGGCGCAGGCAGCCTCCACTCGTCACAAAGTTTTCCTGATAAGAAGCAGGCCTATCTTCGGGACAATGCTGAGTCCTCCATGTGGTGCATGCAATCGATTGCCTGAATAGCGGCAAGCGCATGACTACAAGGAACTGCATCCAAGCCTCAGCTGCTCAGCTGATCGGACTCCTTCGCAATTGGTGGCCGTGTCCAGCCGGGATGGGCGAACTCTGGGCGGAACCAGCACCGAGCCCCGGCCCCGGCCCCGCCGAGCACAGTGCACACACTGTATGTCGTATCGGCCGCCAGTGCCGAGTGTTAGTGTTAGTGCTGCTATGGTGATTACGCGGGAGATCCTAACATGCAAGGCACCTGAAGTCGTTGACGAAACGCCCAAATCCTTTCATTCCTCTGTTTAGATCCAGCCACTCGCGCCATATTGTGCAGCTTCGCAAACACAGTCCCTCTCCTTGGTTGGCGCAAGTCGTCTCAGAGTTCGACCAAGCCCAAAGCCTCTCCCCACACGCGGCCGTCTCGGGCATGGCTTCGATGCCGACGACCCATGTTTGTGGCCTTGACTCGTGAGCTAGACCCAGCCACCGCTTGCATGTTGGTGGTGCAACGGTGTGAGAAGCTTGAACAAGTTAGCTTTTTTCGCGTCTTTGCGCCCGTCGTCATAAGCAAGACTGCTCGACTTCCTCATCTTTGAACTTTCTTTCGTTGTCGACCATTCCTCTCTTAACATCTTGTTTCGCCTGACACCTTTGCACTACACCGCTGCCTTCCAAGGTGACCAGGTTCGTTCACGTACTTGACACGACACAGGTGAGTCGACATTCATACTCTTAGAGCTCTGCAAGATATTGCCTGTTTGTCTGCCTCTTGCCTTGCCAGCTCTATCGCCACTTTGCCCAGTCTAGACCCGTTATCTTTTCTAAATGTCGCACGCGATGGGTGGGAAAGGCAATTGCCAGCCGTATTTCCATCTTGTCCTACGTTTCGTTGACATCCAAGGCGGGCCTCATGCGCCTTCTGAGCTCTATCTTCCAAGTCATCTTCGTGAAGCTCATTACGTCCAAGGATCTAGTGCTGACGAATCTTCGCAGCCTTTGACCAGCAATCATGGCTGCTACTCAGACCCTCCCCTCTAATGCGACCACCGCATACGACTACATCATTGTCGGCGGCGGTACCGCAGGCTGCGTCCTCGCCGCTCGTCTCAGCTCCTACCTCCCTGAGCGCAAGGTCCTCATGATTGAGGCTGGTCCTAACGACCTTGACCTGAGCCATGTGATCGACCTCCGCCAGTGGCTGTCCCTCCTCGGAGGTGATCTTGACTACGATTACGGTACCACGGAGCAGCCCATGGGCAACAGCAACATCCGTCACTCGCGAGCAAAGGTTCTCGGTGGCTGCTCCTCACACAATACCCTTATCTCTTTCCGCCCATTCAAGCAGGACATGGACCGTTGGGTCGCCATGGGCTGCAAAGGCTGGGAGTGGGATCAGGTCATGCGCAACGTTGACAACCTCAAGAACACCTTCCAACCCGTCCACGCCCGTCACCGTAACCAACTTTGCAAAGACTGGGTGCTCTCTTGCTCCGACGCGCTGGGCATTCCCGTCATCCCTGACTTCAATGCTGAGATTGCCGAGAAGGGCCACTTGAAGGAAGGCGCTGGCTTCTTTTCCGTCTCCTACAACCCCGACACTGGCCACCGTAGCAGCGCCTCTGTTGCCTATATCCACCCCATTTTCCGTGGCGAGGAGCGTCGACCCAACCTCACCGTCCTCACCGAGGCTCACGTCTCCAAGCTAATCGTCGAAAACGATGTTGCATCCGCCATTCACGTGACTCTAAAGTCTGGCCAGAAAGTCACTCTTAAACCAGGCAAGGAGATCATTCTCTGCGCAGGCGCTGTCGACACTCCTCGATTGATGCTTCACTCTGGTCTTGGCCCTCGCGGCCAGCTGGAGGATCTTGGCATTCCCGTTGTCAAGGACATTCCTGGTGTCGGTGAGAACCTCCAGGATCACCCTGAGACCATCATCATGTGGGAGCTGAAGAAGCCCGTCCCTGCCAATCAAACTACGATGGACTCGGATGCTGGTGTCTTCCTGCGCCGCGAGGCGAAGAACAAGTATGGCAACGATGGTGAGGCTGCCGATATCATGATGCACTGCTACCAGATCCCTTTCACGCTCAACACTGAGCGCCTGGGCTACCCTGTCGTCCGCGATCAGTACGCTTTCTGTATGACACCCAACATCCCGCGGTCTCGATCACGTGGAAAGATTTACCTCACCTCCGCCGATCCCTCCGTCAAGCCGGCCCTTGACTTCCGCTACTTTACCGATCCCGACGGCTATGATGCCGCCATCCTTGTTGAGGGCATTCGTGCAGCCCGCAAGATCGCTGACCAGAGTCCCTTCAAGGACTGGCTCAAGCAGGAGGTTGCGCCAGGCCCCAAGTGTCAGACAGACGAGGAGATTAGCGAGTACGCTCGCCGCGTAGCCCACACGGTCTACCACCCGGCTGGCACGACCAAGATGGGTGATGTAACAAAGGATGAGCTGGCTGTGGTTGATCCCCAGCTCAAGGTTCGTGGCATTAAGAAGCTGCGCATCGCCGATGCCGGTGTCTTCCCCGATATGCCATCGATCAACCCCATGATTACGGTCTTGGCCATTGGTGAGCGTGCTGCTGAGCTGATCGCTATGGATGAAGGTTGGAAGCCGGATACCAAGCCCCGCCTGTAGGCATCGATGCCACGGTATCGCTGGACGATGATGTACGAAGTCGGGGGTTGTTGTCTGTGCTGGGACATGACGAAACGAAATTGAAATCGCTGGGCGAAGCACATACTGGCCTTTGGGTCATGATGATTTTGCCATACGAAGTTTATACCACCAAGCTGTGTTAACTCAATCTAAATACTGATGTGAAGGTGATAATACATATGTTTCCCCTCGCCTGATGCTATACTTGAGGGAGGGACCTGTAACCTAAACTACCAATTTGTCTCGTTGAAACCTATAGGGTAAGGTATTTCCCAGCCGACGTCTCGCGGCTGGTCCCAGGATAGCTTCATTTCACAATAGCCAAGGGGTAACTTGACTTTGATGACTCAGATGATACTTTTGAAGTAACGTGGCATTGCCTGTATCAATAAACCCAAGAATGATGGTAACCAAGACTCCGGCTGATCAAGCATACGCCGAACCAAACCCAGCGTTTCTACCCTTACCTGGTCGGTTTGAGCTTGATTGATTGATGGAAGATCTTGGTGTCTTATTTAATTCTAGCACAGACCAGACCGAACTGGGACATGATAAATCCAGAGCAAGGGAGTCGGAAAAGCAGTTGGAACAAGACTTGCCTGACCATATCAAAACCTCAGCAAGCAATTATGGGTTCGGGGCATTCCTGTCGGTGAAGCCCACTTCTAGCGAGCCGTAAGCAGAGTGTTTCATTGCTGATTCATGTGCTGGACGATGTTATTGGAGCGAGCAATCATCAGATAGAATCTGCTCGGGGCCGCAGACTCCGCTGCCCCAGATAGTGTGGCTTCGTTGATTCGGCGATTGAGCCAGACGCAACGCAGACCCTGGCCTCTATCGGACACGGCCAGCTGGGGCTGCACCAGCCCTGGAACCCGACTGGGCAGAACCCGGTCCTCCGTACGATCTGGACGATTCGCCTGCCCATCGTCGCCTCGGAGCATTAAGCCGCAGCGCCAGAGCATGCCACCGTGGAAACGCGACGACGTGCAGGCATGCACTCGCAATGCAGCGCATGTTTGATCGCATGTGGCAAACGCGATGCCGGTCGCGAAGAAAGACCCGCGAACAACGATAGAACATAAGCACGGCATTTCAGCTTTCACGGAGCCGTCGGGCACAACAAACAGGTGGCAAATAATCACGGGAAGGGCTGCGGCAGAGAGGTGTCAGCCATGAGGTTCCAGACAAAACGATCTGCAACCTCCTGCCAAGCGAGCATGGGAATAAAGGTTCGTACAGTACAGTAGCGGTAGCTGCAGGCGTATCTGTGTGGCATCTGGCACATAACAGCTGTGTCAGCTCAAAGGTGTGCTCCCAATCACGCCAGGCAGGCAGGCAAGCAGGCAGATGGTACACGGCAGCACGGCTATCGTGACATGATGAGACGAGGATGTGCCATCGACCGCATTACTTCTTGCTGCTTGTCAATTTTGATTTCTCGTTGCAATGTGACCCCGGGGCGCGGTACAGCTTCTCCGCGACGCATCAAGGCCGTTTCTGGAATATATTGGTCTCGCTTGCGGTGCGAGCGTCGCATTTCATCTCACATGACCAGGCTCCAGAACCATGGAAGCGCACATGTTGTGAGCGTGTAAGCGGTACCCATGGTTAAGACTGAAGGTGAGGCTATTGCGCCTTCGCTCCTCTGGTGGTCAGGAATGATCACACAGATGATATGCGATTGTCCCGTTGACAATCTTCCTAGGCCAAGGCTTGGAGAGCGGCCACCAGCTACCTATCGGCCTATATCTGGAGGTCGATTTGGTCCGTGCTGCGCGCGCGGGGAGGGGAAGAAGGTAGAGCTGGCCGTCGAGCCGGCAAACTGGAGACATGCCAATCCTTACCTAATCGGCCTCGGGGCACGAGGCTTCTACCTGGCATGCATCGCGCCACGGTGATGGACGTTTACGATGCGAGAAGCATAAAATGACGAGCAGAATCTCTTCGGTGGGTGAGCCGAGGGACAGGGCTTGTGTCATGTGCTCACAATTCGTCCATGTTCGAGACTTGGCTGGTAGGAGGTGGACGACGCCCGGGGTCCGATCGTGACTCGGTTCGCGTGCGCCGTGAAGGAACGCGCTCGCTCGCAGGTGGGGGAGGTGTTAGCTGGCTAAACAGGTCGTCTATCGCACGCGTAATGCGCAATCGCCTTGTCTATTCTGCACTGCCGCCACAGAAGCTTAGACACGCTGAAGCTGTGAATTATTGCGCTTGCATACGTGTGGACCTTGTACGTGTTGTACGTGCTCGGGAAAACATGTCTTCAGGGTACTCTGAAGATGGGAAACCTCAGAACCCGACTCCAGGTCAATCAAGAACAGTCCAAGGGCCAAGGACAGGCTTGCTTCTTCTGGTGCTGAGGGGTTACGCCAGGGTACGCCATGGCACGTTACTAAGCCAGACACGGACAGACCTGATCTTTGATTGCACCACGAGGGTGGATCATGATCAATCTGGTGTACATGACCATCTGCTACGAGAAGGGACAGGCGATTGGGATCCAAGGCGTCTCAAAAGCACCGACGGCTCACTCTCCCATCGAACATCCGAGTGCGTGGAGGAGTGGGATGGGATGGGCGAGTGTGGGTGGGGGCCGGGAATTCGGGGCGGGAGGACAGGGACCCAACGCTTGGCGGAGTTGAGGCCCGAACAGTTGATTGTGGACGGGGGGTGGGGGAACTGGAGTTGGGGTTGGCAGTGCGAGACCTGAAAGACGGAGAGACAGAGTGAGAACAGGGAGAAGAGGGTGCTGGTCCCCTGCTTCGGCGCCTTGGAGCCGGCGAGACGGGGGTTGCTGTTGGCTGCATGCATGCACACGCACACCAGCTACGGAGGTTGTCAAGGTTGTCAAATTGACTGGTTGAAGAGAAGGCCCCGTCAGGATGGAAGCCCGGGAATACCTAACCTGAGGGTCTGGCCCTTCAATCGTTTACAGGGCGTGTGTGGGCGTCAGTTGCGGTGGCCCACGGCCCTGATCTGATGGTGACACCATAGATGGGTGTGTGATGGAGCGTCTGTGCTGCTTTCTGTCCCATTTATCTTGGGAAGAGGAACAAATTACCGATCAGCAATAAAGTAAGGTCCCGCCTATTCTGGGTTTTCAAAAGCCTGGGGAGATATTGTATGCCTGGAGCCACGGAGCCTGAGGAGGGCGTACGCCGCGCACCCCAGCAGCAGGCCGCCTCTCACGGCTCCTTTTGCCTAAACATGTTGGCGAGGGTCTCCATAGTCACTTTATTGACCCCTTCATCGGGTCTGCGGACAGAAGAGCAGCTTGCGTGACAAGACAGAAACCGTCTCTTCAGTTGCCAAGGGGGCGTTTGGCAGACGAAAGAAGACGGAGATCCAGGGAGTCGAGATCGCTTGTTAATATTACTATTGCTCCTGCCTTTTCCTTCCCTTGACTGACTGACTCGTCGCCTGCTCTGTCCCGGATCTTGAAGTTGTGGCTATCTCTGTCTCATTCTTCCGCTGCCGTCCGATTATTGCAGTTTATATTCCCCTGTCACCCTCTTTCCTTGTTCACAGGCTATTCGATCCCCGTGTCCCGATTTGTTTGGCAAGTATATGTAGCAGCAGAGGTCCGTTCGCGTTCAACCTCTTGCAGCCTTCGTGTCCAACCTATCCCGACCAGAGCAACATCTGCCAGTCACTATTTCATTACAGCTTCATTACAGCCCAGACCGCTCAAAATCACCAGAACCTGGAGCAAAAACCCAAACGTTGAGGAGAAGATCCGCCGAGATATACCAAAGAGGGATAAAAAGACAAAGAAGGGGCAGGAAACAGCAATCAAGCAGCATTTGAGAGAGATGGGATCGCGTTCTGAGCACCAACGACGATCAATACTCGACCTGACAGACGACATTAGCAGCATTGGCTGATCACCGAAACAAAGACGAGGCTATTCACAGCAGGTAAACTGTTTGGTTTTATTTGTCTTTAGACAATACCTCCCCTGTTGGCTTTGTTCCTTGTTGCATTTGCCTTGCTTGGGGGCTTCTTGCTGTTCTTCAGCCAAACATCTGCCCTCACCACTTATACATCCTCACGGCCCCTTCACCTTCACCTCCACGTCCCCCTTCCTGCAGCCTGTGATCGCATCTTCGTTGCGGAATAGCTCCTCATTGGATTATCATCAGATCTACTCTTCCCTGGTCTTATCATATTCTTCGACATGGCAACCACATCGGTAGCCATGCCACCGCAACCAGGCGGCGACGAGGACACGGTACCGGCCATGTTGGACCGTGTCAGGGGCCTCGCCGCTGGTGCAACTCGGACACAAGCGACGCAGACACACCAGTCCCAGGCCCAGACCCAGACAACAGCAGACTTTGGCGGCAACGGTATTAGTGGAGTGGGTGGAGGACCAGGAGGGTTGGCAGCGGAGGGTGGCGGCGGAGGGCTGGTTGGAGGGGGATCGTCAGTTACGACGACAGGGTCCAGCGCCCGATTGGACGCCGGAACAGCGGCCCTCCAGGGCAGAGGAGGGAGCATGAACGGCAATGCTGCTGGCAATTCTGGTATTAATGCTGCCAATGCTGGGAATTCTGCTGTTTCCGTTCCTGTTTCCGTCTCTGCTGGTTCTGGTTCTGGTTCTGGTTCTGGAAGCGCCTCTTCTTTATTATCATCATCGTTGTCATCGTCAACGTCAAGATCCTCCAGACCTGCGCACCGTCTCACCCAGGCTGGTCGCATCACCAAGGCTGCAAGACCCCGGCCAACTCCCACTCCCTCTGCCTCCTCTTCTGCCTCGTCCGCCTCGTCGCTGGCCACCCAAGCCAGCCTGGCCTCTTCTTCGGGCGGACTATCTTCTGCCTCATCTACCTCCTCGCTCGGTTCCGCCTCTTCCTCGCCTCCGCTCCCGGCGCATCCCTCGTCAGCCACGTCCGCCGCCTCGTGCTCCCGTCCTCCGACAAGGGCCAGGCATACTCGCGGTGCAGCGTCATACTCCTCTATTGGCGGTGCGATGCCTTCAGCGACAGCTACGGCAACGGCTACGGCCACGTCGCGGAATGCGACAGCGACCCCGATGCCTGACGTTGAACCACCAGTTCTTTCTTTCTGGGGGCCCGACCCAGTTCCGTTGCCGTCACGGTTCGCACGCATCAAGCGCAACTTGATCAAGGGTCACGAAGCCGAGCTCGAGGCCAGTTGGAAGCGCATAATTCGTGCTTTGCGCGCCGAGGTCGAGCACATCGAAGGCCTGGGCGCACACCTCATCCCCTCGATCGAGTTCTCCGACATTGAAGACCCGGCCCAAAACACACGTTTTGGCCGTGACCTGCGTCGCTATGGTGTCGGTGTTGTGCGAAAGGTCATGCCCAAGGCCGACGCCGACAACCTCGTTCACAAGACAGTCAATTATCTGGAGGATCGACATGGTATCAAACCTCTCGAGCAGGATCCCACATGTTACGACTTCTTCTGGACGCCGGCTCAGGTCCTGTCGCGCGCCAACCCAAATGTGCTTCGCGCTCAGAAATACATGATGAGTCTCTGGGAGACGAACCCTGAGGACCGCCTTGCCAGCAAGCTACCCATTACATACGTCGACCGTATCCGTATCCACGGTGCTACAGACCAAGAGACGCAAGGTCTTCAATCTGCTCCTGCAGCACCGCCACAGTCTGCTGACGACTGGATCACACAACTTCAGTCTTCGGCTGGCATTATAGCCCAGGTCGACAACGGTTCTCTGGAGAGATGGGAGCCGGATGGGTACCAGCGAGGAGGTACCTACAACCGGGTATTTCACGGCCAGTGGGAGGACTACGACCCCTGGGAGTGTACGAGCCGTGTATCCTCGACTACGGATCTCTACAACGGCTACGCAGCATGCACCATCTTCCGTATGTTCCAGGGTGTCCTCGCTCTGTCCACAATTGAACCGGGCATGATTCGTCTGCTGCCATCTCCGAAGTTGGCGACAGCTTATTATCTGCTGCGCCCGTTCTTCAGCCCCAAGACTCCCATGCCGCAAACACGTTCTGGTCCCGCGTGGGAATCTTATCTCGCGCCTGACAACTGGAAGCTCGAACGAGACCCTGACACTATCATCCATGGTGCCGTGCCCGGTCACGCCCAGCGTATCACGGAGAACTGGCATCCTCATCTGTATCTGCGCAGTAGCATGATCACCCTCCCAACCTTGCAGCCCGGCGACTACATCTTCTGGCATCCGGATCTACCCTACCATATCTCCAGCAACAACCCTGGCTTGAAGACACCGAGCAGCATCGATGACATCAGCATGCTTGTGTACATCCCCGCTGCTCCATTGACCCAGACGAACGCTTTGTACCTTGCACGTCAAAGGAGAGCGTTTCAACGTGGTCATCCCGGACCGGATTTTGACTCTTCAGTGCGCAGTCTCATCGTCGAGGACAAGGAATCAGAATTCCGAATCAGCGAGAAGGACATCGCGGAGGTGGGCGGAGTCGCTGGGCTCCAAGCTATGGGCCTCGCACCTTGGGAGACTGCGAGCACGCGCGCCGGAACACCGCCTCCGAACGACAAGACCAAGGCGAAAGACGGCAAGGAAGATGAGAATAGAGATGAAGAAATGGAGACAGAGAACGAGACGAAGAGTCAGTCAAGTTCATCGTCCTCTTCGCATGCTGAAGCTGAGGTCGTGCGGCTGTCCAACATCATTCTGTTCCCTGACCGCTCGATGATGGGCTACTCGGTCTAGTTTGGCCCGAGAGAGGTGGCGTGGGATTGAAGAGGTACCGGAGCCGGGACCGTGGTAAAGCAGGTCTATGATTGAGTACATCTAGGGGCGTCATGGTGTTGTGTGTGGGTTTGCATCTCGGGCTGCGAAGGGCTTCCGTGACGCTCGGCTGAACCCCAATGGGATCATGACATCGTGACCAAGGCGGGGGTTCTTCGCCAGGATCAAGCATATCGGCGTTGTGGGACTTAGAGACCCTTGAGAGAAAGGGAAACACGAAACATTTGCATCTCGTTCAACTAAATCTATTGGCTAAGTGTGATCGCGCGACGCTGTTAGACAATCCCTTGCAGCAACGTCGATGACAGCTTAGAAACCATGTCCACGGCCTCTTGCCTTGTGACAAGTGCCCGAGGCCCGAAAACTCCCACCGTGAGCACTTCTTCGTCTAATGAGGCCTCAACTTCGATTGTTGCCTTAAAGACGACGGTTAGTTGACTTGCACAAATTTTGCCCAGGCAAACTTACAGGATATGCAGGCGTGAGTGAGGCCATATTCACCTCCCCGAGCAGCGTTGGAGCCGCAACGCTTTTCACCTGCTCGTCGAAACTCCTCGCAGGAAGCCATTGGAGTCCTTGCCCCTCCCCATCGCCGGTTTCCTTCGCAATGAAATTGACGATCTTGTGGACTGTAATCCCAGTCCAGCGCCAGATCTCCCATAGACCGACCTCTGCCATACCTCGACTGACGATTGTATTGAGATCAGCCTGGATCGCCTGCGCAGAAGAGAGCAGATGCCGACCAGGTTCAACTTTGACCTTGATGGGAATGATGCACAGCGTTGGGAAACCTGGTGGCAATGTGTCTGCCCGGTCCCTATACGCAACGTACACGCCTAACACGATTGAGCCATTGTGGCTTCCACCATAAGTCTCGACTGCGGTCGATTTGGCGAATGCAGCAAGGAATAGTGCTTGGATACTGATTCCAGACATCGCAGCTGTGCGGCGAAGGACTGATGCCTGACAATTGGTATGCGAATCAACGTAAGATGTCCTTTCCATAGAAAACGGTGCACTGGCCATAGAAGCAGCTTGAGAATCCGGGATGTGAATGCCGAGATAGTCGGTCCAAAACTGTCGTCGTGCTGCCTGGTTCTCCTCCAGCCTTGGCCTCATCGTGTAATCAACCCAGGTGGAAAGAGGACAGTAGCCAACTGCAGAGCTTGGGTCCGAGGAAAGAGATACTAGTCTCTCCAAGAGAAAAGATAAACTGAACGCGTCATACAGCGCGTGGTGAATCTTCAGGACGAGGATTACCTCGCCATCGCTATTGGTCTCAGACCAGCAGTCTGACCACGCGTTGAACGCACTCGCAGAGTCGGGCTTCACGATGGCCTGGATCAGGGGAACATCTTCAGAGTTGGTGAGACAGAAGAAGGTCCTGAGGAGCGGCATCTCATCTCGGACAATTTTCCAGGCATGGGAAATCTGTACCGATTGCGTATCGGATGGCAGTTTGATCCGGAATTCGGGAAAAAAGATTCTGCCACCGCTGGCATACCATGAGCACATCATGTACACCTGCATTGGCAGCGCTGGCAACGTTGCCTCCAGGTCAGTTTGCAAAAGACCAAGGTCAGTAAGCATTGATGATACATCAACGGATGATGGAGGTATCCATGACGAAACACCTGACGGAGCATTCGGCGCTGCAGGAAGATCAACACCGCCGTGAGGACCTGGACGACCTGCTGCCATGAGGGCCATTTCGGCTATGTCGAAAGCTTGAAGCAGGTCTCGGGGCCCAAGCATGATATCCTTTTGCTTGAGAAGTGCAGACACCTTGATGACGGTGATAGAGTCAAGCCCCAGATGATAAATGGAGTTCCAGATCTTGATATCCTTCAAATCAACATGAGAGACAGCGCTGAGTACTTTGGCGATGGTGAGTGCGTGCGGTGACCATGCAATCTGGTTATCATTCTCGTTGTCGAGTAGTGTTGCGGGTTCAACGTGAAGATTGTGCAAGAGCGACGGCTTGAATCCACAAATAGATACCTTTTCGCCATGCATATCAAGCATATTGCGCTCAGGCGAAGTGGTCAGATGCTCCAGAGCTGTTTCAAGCTCTTCCAATAACTGTGTTACTTCGCGCGCTCGGTACGATGAACTGGTGGATGCAATACGCCAGACGAGGTGATCGCCAGTGAGTTCCGATTCAGCACAGATCGGATATTCTGTTTGTGAATTACCCATGACAGGCTTGCACAAGGGCTGCGGTGTCGCCTCTTGGGCTCCAAAGCTTTTCTGCACCATGAATATCGTGTCAAAGAGAGGTCGACCGCCAGTTGCTGTGCCGATTGCCTTGCGCAATGGAAACGATTGTCGAGGCCGTATGTCGCGCATGTTCTGTTCCAAATAAAACAGAAAAGATGCACAAGTCCCGCTCAAGATACAGCGCTGGGCAACTGTATTCATCGTGGGGAACATGAGCTCTTCGGAGCCTTCGAAATCCCTACCCGCAAGGACTGCGCCGAAAGAGACGTCAAGTTGGCCAGATCGACGAGCAAGGGCTACGGCCCAACAGGCGTAACACAGCACTTGGAAACTCACACCCTGTTCCTTGCAGAATCTCACAAGATCCTGCATCGATATCTTGGAGACCACTTCTTGTTGGTAAACATCAACAACCTTCATATTTGACTCTGATTTTACATCCGGGCAGAGGAACGTCGGACTTGCTGCATGTAGAAAGCTTTGCCAGAATGAGCAAGCTTCACTGTCGTCGCTGTTGAGACTGCGCGAAAGATATTCTTCAGGAGCAGGACGCCTTGTCGTACGGCCGTCATAGGCTTTCCAAAGATCCTGATAGACCAGGCGGAGGGACCATCCGTCGTACAAAGCGTGAGCGATAGAGACGATCATGTATCTCTTCGAACCGGTGAATGCGAACCTGACCTGAAACATTCCATCCCATCCCATGGACTGCCCAGCGAAGTCTCGGGCAATATCGCACAGGGACATCGTCTCAGAGAAAGTGCTTGTTCCGTGGTGACTAAATTGTAGAGGCTTGAAAGCATGGATAACTTGGCAATATGACATGTCGAGATTTTCGTCAGGGATTTCCGCGAACCCAGTTCTCAGTATAGGATTTGAGTCGACAACATGATCCCAGGCCGTTTGAAGCATTTGCAAGTCCACCTCTGAGTCCAGTTGGAAGACCTCGTGATTGAAGTATTGTCTTAATTCCGAATCAAGCATGGCCACGATCATCCCCTCCTGCAGAGGAGTTGTGGGTAAAAATGATTCGACCGTAGAGAGGTCTCGGTCCGTTGCAAAGAAGCATGCCCTCAGTCTCTTTTGCAGCTCCGCTAAGTTCAGGCTGCCGTTGGGTTCGTCGTCAGATGGGACTTCCGCGGATGTGTTTGGAATGAGAGCTGCGACTGTCTGGAAACGCATAATTGCCGAGGGAGACACATATATATCGCTATCGCGCAACTTGCTGGCAAGCCGAAGGACATCGATGCTATCCAAGCCCAGCTCAAGCATGGTAGTGTGAGGTCCGACAGACTCTAAGTGACAGTTTGCCATTGTGGCGACGATTTGCCTTATGACAGCCGCTCTTTCCGACCAAACAAAAGCGCGACTTGATTTGCTCTCTGGTGAGGTGCTCGGGCCAGTTAGGATACTTGCGAGCGATGTGTCCTCGGCCAAGTCGTGTCTCCATGAACTACCTGGGTCGTCAAGGGAAGTGAGTGCGGCATTCTCAATGTAGCGTAGTATTTGCCCCAGTACATCTTGGGTTGCAACCTGGTCATCTGCAACTAAATGAAGCTGGACATCGCCGTTCACCTGAATCGTTGCCTCCAAAGCGAGAGGGTAGTCCATGACCGCTGTCGACTCTGTCATGGTCCACAATATCTTATCATTCTTCTGAGGGCTCTCTTGTTGAACGGTGAGCAAGTTGTCCAGAATGTGTTGACCCATACTGCACCACTTCTGGATTTTCCGGAGAGGCACATGCTGAAAGTCCAAAATGGAAGACGAGAAATGATGGCAATGAGCTATGATATCTTTCCACCTTTGGCCGGCGCAAGAACCCGAATAGAAAGGAAGGGTGTTGAATAACGGTCCCACCGTTTCATCAACCCCAGCGAGGTCAAGGGACCTTCCTCCAATGACGAGGCCAGTTGTCGGAATAACGTGGAAAATTTGAGACAAGGCTGATGTCCACAACGCCAACAGCAGCGATTGGTGTGTAACTCTGTAGTGTCTCAGCTGGGTCTCGATAGTTGCGTGATGAAGAGACATGTTGGCTGAGACTATCGTGGTTGTCTCCTGTCGCGCTTTGGCTGGCAGATCCACGAGCCTTGACGATTTCCAGCCTTCAAGATGGTTCATCCAGAACTCCTTGCATTGGTCGAAGTTCCATAATGGTCCATAGGACATGGAATGGATGAAAGTGGGCGCCTCGTAAGCTGACGGCCTCTGTTCGTATATGTCTGTGACCTGTCGCAACAAAATCTGAAGACTCGTTCCGTCGTAAATGCCATGAAAGATGTCCAGGCACAGAAGCATTCCCTTCTCAGAGGAGTGGACGATGGTAAACTGAATGGGTCTCAAGATATGATCTTTGTTTGCCTCCAGCCACTTCTGCTTGCGTACAGTCCTTTCTGAGGCCGTTGCTTGCCCAGCCCAGTCCATTGATGCGTCACGGGAAGCGACTTGCACGCAGCCTTCGGAAGTTCGAAGAAAAGCCGTTCGCAGAATAGCATGCCGCTGGATGAGTGAGTGCCATGCATATCTCAGGATCTCCAAGTCCACGTTCTGGGAAAGGTGAAAGTCGAAAGACACGAAATATGCAGCCCGCGAACACGTTGTGAGTGCTGACGTGACCATTCCCTCCTGAAGTGGCGTACATGGAGCAATGTACTCAATCATCGCAGGTTGCCAGCCCAAGACCAGGCGGACTGTCTGAATATTCCGATGGAACGAAGCTTTGATAGCTAGCCGGGATTCCTGCACCTTAGAGCCTACAGCCTCAGGCTCGCGAGCAATAAGAGCCTCTGCCATATCCGCCACAATGGGGTTCTGTAGCACGAGCGCGGCTGAGCAGTGAACCCCCCGCCGTCGAAGGGCGGCAACGAAAAGGATTACATTGATCGAATCAATACCAGCATCAAATATTGAGGAAGATGGCTGGAGCTGTAATCCATGAGTAGGGTTGAAATCGGAGAGAGCTTGGAACACTTTGTCAACCATCAATTGACCGCTCTTGCTTGTCGAGACTGCCTCCGACGATGTCAAGTCCACGAGCTCATCCGTTGACAGGTCTTCAAAGACCCTCCTCAGCGTCTTGTGCTCCGCTTTGTTATTTATAGACAGCGGAATATAAGGTACTTCAAGGAAGTAGGTCGGCACCATGTAGGACGGTAGTTGGGAGCGGCACGCTGCCTTTGCTTGACGGCCAAGTCCAGCATCACCCGTCATAGGCCGCAGTTGATGACCTTTACCCTTCCCGTTGCTCAGAAAGCAGACCAGAACACTTCTATCCGGCGATTTTTGAGTGACGACAATCGTAGCGAGGTCCTCGATATCAGGTATCGCACCGCGTATGACGTGATCAATCTCACCAAGCTCTAGTCGCTGCCCACGCAGCTTGACTTGGTCGTCCGCACGACCTAGGAAGTCAAATGACCCATCCGATAGGAGACGAACAAGATCTCCTGTACGATACACCCTCTCAGAGAACCTCGAAAGCCAAGGGAACCGCTCGAGCGTGATCTCCTCACGGTTGATGTAACCCTTCCCGACAAGCCTGCCAGAGATACATAACTCTCCAACGGCGCCGCGCACGACTGGCAAATCAGTGCCAGCGTGCAGCACGTATGTGCCAACATTCAGGAATTGCCTTCCAATGTTGCTAGGCCGACCATTCTGCGGCACTTGAGAATATGTGGTGACGCCAATGGTAGCTTCTGTTGGTCCGTAGGCGTTGAAGATCACGCCCTTTGGGCCCCAGACGTCTAATATCTCTTGCCTCAGTTGCTCTCCACCAGTTATGAAGACACCATTCCATAGAGATGGAACATCCTTGGGATCCAACAGCCTCGCGAGGCTAGGTGTGAGATCGAGGTGTGTGATTCTGAGTCTGGCAAGAGTTCCAGCCAGATCATCCAGTATCACATCGCGGGGTGTCACAACAAGAGTCATGCCGACAGACCAAGTCCAGTACTGTTCGAGGATGGAAACGTCGAAATGAAGGGCTGCGAACTGTAGCCAGCGAGAGTCCGTAGTCCACCGCCCTCGGAAAAGATGACGGAATGCCATCATGGCCTGTACCGCGTTGTCGTGCGTAATCTCGCACCCCTTCGGAGTTCCAGTCGTGCCTGAAGTGTACAAGCAGTAGCATGTGTTCGAGGGGTCGAGCCTTGTCGGAGGCTTCGTGTAGTGGCATGTTCCTAGGGAGGAGAGATCATTAATATCTATGTGTTGCCTCGGCACTCCATAGTCAAAATCCGGAACCGAAGAGACGGGTACTAGCAAGCAGCAAGCTCCAGAGTCTCGCATAATGAACTCTTTTCGCGCCTTTGGCATGGATGGATCGAGTGCGACGAAGGCATAGCCTGCTTTCAGAGCCCCCAGAATCGCAAAGTAAGCTTCAGGGCACTTGTCAAAATGAACAGCAACAAGGGAGCCTTCCAGGTTGAGGGATTGCACCAATCTCGCGACTTTGTCACCCATTTCGTTCAATTGTGCATATGTCCACATCTGCGGGACACTTTGCGAAGTTGCATGGAACTCCAAAGCAGTTGCCTCAGGCGTGATCAAGGATTGCCTCTCGACGAACTCATGGAGGCAATCGACTTCCGATGGTATGGTTTCCATCTCTGCAGGCACCACGGAGAACAAGTCAGGCTCTCTTTCGAAGATGTGATCGTCGCTGTTTGTCGAATCATGAAGAAGTCCATACATAACTGCATCGAATTGACGCAGTATGTAATCTGCATGCTCAGTAGGTACGACGGCAGTCGAGAAACTGAGCGAGAGACTGAGCTGGTTGCCTGTGGTTGGCTGGATCTCCAAGGCAACTGGGAATTCGACCAGGCCAATGTCTTCCACGATACTCCAGGCCGCTTGGATAGGGTCTTCTTTGAGGTGACCATGGTAAGTGATCAACGTGTCGAAAACGACTGAAGCAGGCTGCCCCAGCCACCGCTGCACATCGCTGAGAGAGGACTTCCGGAAAGCGGCCAACTTCGCATCGTGCTCAACCATCGATTTGAGGAGCTCCGAGTTGGAGGAACGGTTTCGCGCGATAACGGGGAGCGTCGTGAGACATGGGATTGGCGTTTTGCTTGTCGCATCTGTATCCCTGGTGGAGAAGGTCACCCCGAAGACCACGGAGTCTTCTCCTGTATATGCTGCCAAAACCCGAGTCCATGCTGCTTCGAGTAGAGCCTGAATGGTAGTCTCAAGCGACTTGCATTTCTCGAGGACCGCAGAGAACGGCATGCGGGATGACAGTGTGGTCACCTGGCGTTGGCCTTCGCGCTCCCGCAATGGGGTCAAGACAGGGAACCGATTGATGACAAGCCCAGGGGCCAGGTTCTTCCAAAATTGTTCTGCCTTTGCATTGAATTCAGTGTCTTCAGCCAAGATCTCCGACAAACCCTCGATCGGGTTCGGAGTCGCGAAGACATGCTGCCCAGTTAGAGCGTTCGAAAGGTCACTCAGTATGTTGCGCAGGGACACCGCATCATATAGTGCGTGGTGTATGACTAGGTACATGTACTGCAGACCAGCCGAATTGTTCATCACGACCTTCCAGGGGGGGCGATGGGGCGTCTTGAAGAGCTCCTTTCCGATCCGAGCCTTCAGCTCCGGGCCGAGTGTGTCTGCGTTAGAACCTGCTGCGGTCTCTTCCCAGGCCACTTCTGAGCATGATGCTGAGTAGCGTATCATGGCAAAGGGCGTTCTCATGCAGTCGACAGGCACCAAGGCTGTTCGAAGCATATGATGTTTGCAACGCACTGCCTCCCACGCGGCAATGATTTGAGAGGGTTCATGTCCAGAATCCATCCTGAAACCAACGACGTTCAAGTACTTGTCATTATCAGCATTTGATAGTTTTGCCATCGCGCATTGAAGAGGCGTGCATGGCAGAACATCCTCGATTTGCAGGTCTGTAGGTACGAGTCGCGAGATCTGGTGTGACACGGAGTTTCGAAACCCATTGAAATCATATTGTTTGATGTGTTGAGCAAGCATCCTTGAGCTCTGGAGCATCCTGAGTGCCAATTTCTCACAATTGGGATTCTCCATCACGTCTGCAGGAGATACTGGGTACCCTCGGTCTTTCAGTAAACTTGCAAGCTGAATCGCAGTGATGCTGTCAATACCGAGACGGAAGATGCTTGTCGTCCTACTGACTTCTGATGTTACGGCTTCCGTCAGGGAAGTCAAACATTGCCTGACCAGAAGCTCAAGAGGGCTCCAGTGGCTGTCCAGTGCGCTATGTCCGGGTTCATCGTCACGAAAGCGGGAGTCGACGATTTCCGGCCGCTGTTTGAGATCACTTGGAGTTTCCAGATGGACAGCTGCCAGTGGTGATTTAAGGAGACGCGAGATAGCCTGGGTGAAGTCATTCGATACTGCAGTGACCTCATCGACAGTGAGTATGCTCATGTCGTAATACATTTTGACAGCGACTGAGTTGAGGTTCGGGCAGGGAGTTACCTCACACACAAGAGGCACATCCATGTCACCCACATCTTCTTCTAGCGTCCAAATGCTCTCGTCCATCTCGGCTAGTGGTTGCTGGACGAGCAGTAATGTGTCGAAGAGACGGGAAGACCGTACTGAATTTGAAATCTCTCGCAGGGGAGTGAACTGGTAAGGGAGTATCTTTTGGTTGAGATCTTGGAGGCCCTGGAGAAGCTGAAGATTTTGCAGGTCACTGTCCAAAACCTGTCGGATTGGGACTGTGTTGAAACAAGGAGCTACCAGTCTCTCGAGACCAGGAACGTCAACATTACGACCGCTGACGACATTTCCAAACGTGATATCTTGAGACGCAGTCAGATTACTCAAAGCCGTTGCCCATCCCGCTTGACATAGTGACAAAAGGCCGACTTGAAGAGATCGAAGACCTTGTTGTATTTCATCAAGGCGATGTTCGAGCTTTGTCGAGTATATAGTCTGCTGGGCATTGCTCGTGTGGCTTGCGCTAGGAAGAACTAGCCGACTTTTGCGATCTCGGAGTTGCTTTCCCCAAAAGGATATCCAATCGCCGGGCCTTTGCTTCATAATCTGTAAGAAAGGTTCGTACGGAACAGGTGGTTCTAGCGAATCTTCGCGAGCCAAAGTTTCGATTTCTCGCCATAGGACTCCAATCGCAGTGCCGTCATATAGTGCGTGGTGGCAGAAAAAGGACAAGAAGTATGAGCCTCTGTATGTGATCAAAGCCAAAGACAAGGGGGGGATGCCTGAATCAATGGGTTCTGGGAGAGACGCCATATGCTTCTCTACAACACTGACCATTGACAGGTCACTCATCGAGTACGAGTGCCACGGTATGGTCCATTCCTGCAGAACGACCTGCACCACAGGCACCTTCCGATCATTGGTGGTCATAAAGCAGGTACGCAGAATCTCGTGTCTATGGCAGACAGCAGTCCAGCATTGCCGCATGACATCTGGAGACGAACGAAGACGGAGTAGCACCCTGTTGTAGTAACTCCCACGCCCTTGTGACAACATCCCTTCCTGCAGCGGCGTGCATGGGAGCACTTTAACCACGCTATGGGTATGGCCCTGGAAGCGCTTGGTGACATATTCCACGACATCTTTTGGAAGCAGAGGCTTATCAGAGACCGGAATGTGCTGCCTGTCTCTCAAATGCTGGGCGAGAAGTGTGATGCAGGGATATGAGAGAAGCGTCGAAATTGGAACCCTCTTATCCATGACAAGAGAGAGATCTTTCGCAACGCGTATGGCAGAGATGGAATCGAGTCCGAAGCCCATTAGTGAAGTCCATCGGCCGAGCTCAGATTCATTGACGCCCAGTGTGCGGGAAACCGTTTCTCTGATTGCCTTCTCATCAGATTGCCATTCGGCATCCTCCCCTCTATCCTGCTGCGACTGAGTACAGAGGTGCAAATAATCTTCTGGAAGATGATGGAAGAGTTCTTCAAGTGATTGGTTGTTGCATTTTCCGCTCGAAGTCTGCGGAATACGAGAGATGGGGATTAGGTACGTCGGAATCATGTACAATGGAAGGCGGGACATGAGTGTCGTATAGAGAGAACGGTGGGTTTCGTTTTCAACATGCAGGGCTTTCAGGTCTCTCGTCTGGGTACTTTTCGTGAATGTGACGAAGGACACGAGACACGGGGATGAAGCGAGCTTGCCGGGCTTCAACAGAAGCGTGGCGGCGGAATGGAGGCCTCGGTGCAGCGAGAAAACATGATCAATCTCCGCTGTATCAATGCGTTGGCCTCGCAGCTTGATTTGCGTATCAATACGGCCTAAGATGACGATTGATCCATCTGACAGCATCCGGCCGAGGTCACCCGACCTGTAGAGCCTCCCGTACCGTCTGTGATTAACGAACTTTGCCGCTGTGAGCGCTTTATCGCCAATATACCCATGGGCGATTTGCTGACCGCCGAAACATAGTTCTCCGACCCATCCCAGAGGAAGCACAGACTGACCACGCGGCTGCAAAACAAATACAGACGTGTTTGGAAACGTATGGCCAAGGTGCTCGATGTTGAACTTCTTGTCCATTCGCTTAACGGTACATATGTTTGTGGTTTCGGATGGTCCATAGCCCTGCCACAAACGACTGCCCCATTTGTTTAACACCGTGCGCGTGAGGGGCTCGCCAGCAGTTACCAGGAACTGTACAGAGGAGACATGTTCTGGGTCTATCATTGTGGCAACTGTGGGCGTCAGACTGAGGTGCGTTATTCGGAGCACCCGGATAGCTTGCTCGATGTCGGCGAATAAAGTGTCATGCGTGCCACTGCAAAGACACATGCCAGCAAGCCAGGAAAAAAATATTTCGAAAACGGAAACGTCGAACGCTTGTGAGCATGCCTGTAATAGTCGTGATTGCGGAACTCTGGAGGAGGGGTAGACGCTTCGTAGATGTTGGATGTTACTCGATATGTTTCGCTGAGTGACCGATACGCCTTTCGGTACGCCGGTTGTGCCTGATGTGAAGATAACATATGCTAAACGAGTTTCGTCCGGCATGGTGCATAGGTTCGTAGTAGAGAAGGCCTCTGTAACGCGAAGGCTCGGTAGCAGCCAGTTGAGTCCCCTTGTTTCTTTGGTGGCAGAATCATCGAGCCTATCCACCAAGCAAAGGCTGACAGATGCTTGGTCCATGACTTCTTTCACACGGAGAGAAGGCGTTGTTGGTAGGAGAGGCAGATACGCGCCGCCGGCTTTCACAATTGCGAGAATAGAGATGTACATCAGGATAGACTTTTCCATCATGATCCCGATGACCATGCCAGGTCGTGCGCCACGAGATTGCAGCCACCGTGCCAGTTGATTGGCTCGTGAGTTGAGATCGTGGTACGTAAGAACCTCACTGCTGTTGCCGTGTTCAGTGGTTGACATGAACTCGAGGGCGGGAGAACGTCCATCCTGCTCGACAACTTCCTCAAAGGCAGCAGCAAGGTCTGGGACCCCTAGACTCTTCTGAGCCGGGTAGTGGTCAATTGACGGCGGAATGGAGTCAAAAGCAAATGCCACAGGCAACGAATGATCAGCTGTTAGGATCACATGGATGAGAGAAGCCTCTAGCTGTTGCAACATTTGACTCGCCAGGCTAGTGCTGATCGCGTCCGTATGATAAGTAGCCTGAAGTAAGAAGCCGGAAGCTACAGGCTCGACTTCGATCAAGAGTTTGGTCTCAAGCATGTCAATGTGTTTGACCTGTCTGAAAGGGCCGTTGCGTACTGCATGAGAGTGAATGGACTCTTGAAAAGTGAAGAGAACATCATAGAGACCTTCGAATGCCTGCAAACCAGCCACCTTCCGAATCTCCGCTAACGGAAGAGCCGAGTGCTCTATGAGGCTCGTCAGCATTCGATCAACATACTTGACCAGCTGATCTGATGTTTCGATGTGCTGAAACCTGAAGCGAAGTGGGAGGACCGAGATACACGGACCGATGATCTCGTGTATGTGAGCAACTGGCAGTGCCCTGCCAGAGGTCGTGGTCCCAATGACAAAGTCGTCACTTCCAACGATGCCCTTCCATACCAGACAGAGCGCTGCCATGAAAATGGAAGACTGGCCACAACCAGTGCGCTGTAGCGCCTCCCGGATCGCGGCTCCCCCAAGCTCGAAATGATGTGTGACAGCCTGTCGAGTGATGCCGACTGCGGGTTCTTCGATAAGAACTGGGAACGGTTTCCGTTCCCAATGTGAGAAATGATCTGCCCAGAACCTCTTGTCCTGTTCTTGGTCCTCCTGGGATATCCGTAACTGGTACTGGGCGACTAAATGAAATTGCGGTCTCGGGGGGATAGAATGAACCTTGACAAACGTCCACAAGTCTCTGAGCATGGCGTCCAATGACCACCCGTCGTAGATCGCATGGTGAGCACTGATGCTAATGGAAGTTCTCTGGCCGAGTGAAGGGGGGGCCAGAATGATTTGAAGAGGATTCAGCCATGTTAGGGGTCGCTTAAAAGAACTGGCGTCGCAAGGCTGTGATACAACATGGATGATGCCTTCTGCATGCATCCTGAAGAGGATAGCGACAGGCCGCCCTTGCCACTCAACGAAGCCAGTCCGAAGGATCTCATTTTGATTGCAGATTGCCTTGATTCCCGAAGCGAGGATGTCGACTGAGATGTCCTCGTCGACCTCAATTGTCATCTCGTTGTGGTAGGCTGCCGAGTCATGGTAGCTTGCAGTCAGCATCGCAGATTGCAACGATGTACATGGCATAATCTCGACTATATCTAGCTTCATAGAACCCAGCGCTGGATTCATGCGGGCTATAGCATCCAGGTAAGGCATGAGCGACACGGAGGCAGTTTGGTGATGATTCGGAGCAGTGTGTGAGTCGGTGACACACATACTAAGATCAGAAACTGTGCGGGCTCTCAAGATGTCGGCCACCCCAACCGTGAGACCAAAGCCTCTCAGTATTGCAGCTAACTTGATGGCCCGTAGAGAGTCGACTCCGAGAGAAACAAGGACTGTGCTTGGCAAGTCCCATATGTCCAGGCACTCTTGGATGGCCCGAACGACCTTTCCTTCATGCGAGGCTTCTTGGCGAGATGATGAAGCGGAGGTGTTCTCGACTTCATCGCGGTTGCTGAGGAGCAGTCGTAAAGCTCCTCGGTCGACCTTTCCGCTGGCTAACTTTGGCAAATCGCCAAGGATGATAACTTCACTAGGAACCATGTATCCTGGCAACCATCGCTGGCAGCTGTTGAGAATATCGTCTTGCGAAACAGAAGCCTTCGCAGCGCAAAAGCCCACAAGCATAGAGTTCACCACCAAGGCAGTAGCAACCAGGCAATCTGGGGTCCTGAGCATTGCCTGCTCAATTTCTCCAAGTTCGATCCTCTGACCACGTAATTTCACTTGTCCATCGGACAATCGACCGAAACATTCCAGCAGACCGTTCTCATTTAGTCTCGCTTTGTCACCAGTTCTGTAGACTCTGCCAGAACTTGTCTCCAAGAATGCCTTTGTGGTCTGTTCAGGTCGGTTGAGGTATCCATCCGCAAGCTGGAAGCCACCAAGCACCAGTTCACCAACCTGGCCACGTGGAAGAACATTCAAATCGTTCCCTGCCGTTGTAGGATGCTCTGGGTCCAGAATGAAACAGGACACGGTCTGCAAAGGCGCTCCGATGATCCCGACAGGTGAATCGCTTTGAAAGGCGGGCATGACAGTGCAGTGAATCGTGGCCTCAGTTGGACCATACATCGCCCAAAGCAAGCTTGACTTGTCCGCATGACCTCCAAATTCCTGGATGACAGGTCTGCTGAGCATCTCGCCTATAGTGAGGAGTGTTCTTAGCTTCGGAACCGATCCCCGATTTCTCAAAAGACTGGATGCCACAGTCGGGGTCAGCTCGCAGGCGTCGACTTCCATCTTGTTCAGCACTGAAGCAAGATGCTCTAGAGCTTCCGCACGATTGGCACTGACCAAAGTCTTGCCTCGGGCTAGAGGGAAAAAAATTTCAAAGACTGAGACATCAAAAGTTGGCGCAGCAAACTGAAAGAATCGAGAAAAGTCCGGCACGTGGCTCTCGTGGGCCATCAAGGCCTGGGTAGCTGCGTCGTGAGATATGGCAACGCCTTTGGGTACCCCGGTCGAGCCAGATGTATACATGACATACGCGAGGTCCGTAGGTAGCACATCGGACTGGATCTGGGCTGAAGAAGGAATGGAGATTGTTTCCAATGCTTCGATGGAAATGGTTCGTATGTGATCAGGAAAACTGAACTTGTCCAGCAAATCCGGGGAGACCAAAACAACTGTAGCAGACACATCTTTGAGGATGAAATCAAGTCTCTCTGCCGGTACATCCAAATTCAGGGGGCAGAAGGCTCCTCCAGCTTTGAGAATACCTAGCAGCGCGGCATACAAGGCTGGGGATTGCGCATGAAGGATTGGCACGATGAAAGGTGCTTGACCCTCGGGTTTGGCCTTCAGAACCTCTCGTGCAATTGCATCTGCTGCTGAGTGTAGGTCCGCGTATGTGAATGAAGATATGCTGCCGTTCTCGAAATGTTCCAAGGCGATCAGATCAGATGAGGGTCGAATCAACTCATGAAGAAGGCCCGGTCCTTCTATTCGCTGAGGCGACGGGTTTAGGACCGACTGAAGTTCGAGCGCCATTCTCGCCTGGCCCGTGTCGTGTAAGGTAATGGAAGTCTTCTTCGGACTCTCGCTGCCATGAGCAATGTTGTTGATATCGGTCTTACGAACATTGGTGGGTGCAGCCATTCATTGAGTAACTGAGCAAATTCCGGTGGAGATTTAATAACCACCTTGAAGAACTTAGCTCTCCACGGTTACAGTGAGAAGACGGACGGGCTGCAGCCGAGAGATCTGACGATCACGAAGCCACCAATCAGCAGGAGTAATGCTAGTTGCAGTGATTGTCAGGTGCGGCGGGATTGACAACCGTCGGTAGTCCCCCAAGATGGTGGCGGGGTCTTTGAGCCTGTCAGAAGGCGCGGATTACGCAGCAACGTCGATGAAGTTGCAACGAATGGCAAAGAGGATACTCTTGGGTATCGTAGGCGGACCACTCAACGTTGGCTGATTTGCATTAGTAGGGACAGCTCTAGCCAAAGATGGAACATTCAAGCTGCAGGCGTTGGCTCTTTAAAGCGCGTCATGAACGAAAATGAGGTATCATATGCAACGTGGGCTTGAGTGGAGGTGTAATGGAAAAGGCGGTTGATGGTTAGCGATGGCGTCACTAGTCGAAGGTGGTGACTCGCTGCTGCACGATCTCGCGACGTGCCCCTAAGGAACAGGACAGTGGTGTTTCTTTTTCAGATGATCAGTAGCGGAGATCCTGATAGCTACCGGAATGACAATGAGGAGGGGGAACGCTCAATGCTTTTGCGATGCCCAGAACGCCAGTTGAAGGCAAGGCTTCATGCACTGTTGACCCGCCTCACTGTTCTGCCAATTGTAGTCTACGGACGGCCCGAGACGGTAGCTTAACAGGCAGGTGGTTACTTAGGTAGGTGCTCCGTAGTAACGAGATACTCGTACATAAGTCAGGTATTGGGCCAGAGAGTGAGCATCAGCTGAGCAGTGAGCCAGATGCACCTTCACGCAGTCCAGGGATTGATGGTAGCGAACAAGGGGCATGATCGCGCACCAATACCATACCAAAAGCTCCCTCAAGCCGTGAATGCCCGCTGAAGTGGAGATACCTAAGGTAGACCTGATGCCCCTCAGCGGGACTGTGGCCACCTGTGATGATGGTGGAGTCGCGACATCCCACTTAGCACAGCGGTGCGCGTGTTGGATTGGCCTGTGAGGAGAGCACGCTGTTGTTGCTGAGGGTATTTAATGTTGGGGAATGGGTCATCTCGCAGAGGTCGTGGAGCACTGTCTTTTAGGTTGACGCAAGCCTGGGCTGACGAGCCTCGAGGGTTGTATGCCAATATACTACCTTGGTGAAGAGGGTTTGCTTGTGACAGGTCAGACTGGCACCCCAGTGCCCAGCCTGAGTAGCTCACGAAGTGAAAGAGGTAGAAGACTTGGCTTCGTGGTCTGTAGCCATAACATGCGTGATTGCAGATGCGCTTTTGTGAGATTGAAGTTGTGATAGATGAATTATCATATGGTGAATGCTGGTGACATGGCCCTTGAACCTAACGTCTGGTAGCTAGTTCTGTTTCCCTGTTGGTGGGGAGAGTGTGCTCGCTTCCAGCTCCTTGCAGGACGGCGTGCATTCCTCTCCTTTTGGCGCGCTAGATACTCGGTGCAAGTCTTTCGCACTCCCGTGATCATGATGGCTACCAGCAATTTACTCCCCCTGGTGCTATTATTTGCAGGGTTCCACGACGATGTGAATGCACCTTTTCACTAGTGCTGTGGCGGAACCAAGGCGAGGGCACAGGGGGGCGATCTTATCAGATCAAATTTTTATCAGATCATCAGATAATTCCCTCAGCCAAATCTCCTCCCGCGCCGGTCTCGCACCACCACGATCCGCTCTAGAACCTCAAGTAGCAGTGCTGCCCGACTTTTCATGCACCATGTGCAAGGGTAGTGGACCGCACATGACACGACAAGACTTTTTAAACCCCTCCTCGACCGTGTATGTCCCATGCTAGCACCGGACCTGTTCGGCACTCCGAATCGGCGCTGAACTCGTACGTCACAGTCCTGCCGAGGCTGTCCTTCATCTTATCTGATCCGAAATGAGCCGCCGTACTAGCTTGACTTGACTCGCCTGCGTCATTTGGCCACTCGCATGCAGGGGTATCCCTCTACGAAGCGGAAACTGACGGAGAGTATGCCTCCTTGACCTAGCAGAGCCTTTTCAGGGTCCAACGCAAGACATGCTTTATACCGCATCAGCAACATGAGGCCGAATAGCAATGAAAATATTCGATGTTGGGCTACTTTACAAGCTGTAGAAGCCGGGCTGCAATGAGTACGGCGGTTGGCGGTGCAGTGGAACAGAATCAGATCGTATGGCCCCGCGAGGCTTTTCGTGCTTTCACCTCAATCTTGTCCACAGCCGCCCCAGATGCTTGCCAACCTAAAACAGATTTTGTATCGGCAGTCATAGATCGACAACACCAATTGAGCTGATAGTGCAGCTTTGCTGCTTTGGGCAGGACCCATGTTTGCCCCCAGTCGGACCAAGGACTGGAGCCAAAGACACTAGACGAACGGCAGTAGTCTGGGCTTCGATGAACAGCAGGTTCATATGTGCTTGACCTTGGCCGGACTGTGCATCTGACAAGGAGGGCTGGTTTGACCCGGCTGATGTCCTATTTGACTCAAGCACCACCCTATTTCCCAATCCTCCACCAGTTCCCAACTCTCCAATTTCACCCTCCAACTTTTGCAAATCTGCCCGTCCCCAATTCCGTCACTCTTCCCTGAGCCAACAAGTCTTAAGACTGTGTTTCGGCCAACTCAAGCCTCTGCCCTCCATAAGTGGTGACGCCAACACTCCATTGGGTCGGTCGGAGAACCGGAACAGCTTCAGCGGAACGTTCCCGCCACTATTGACCATTCGCCCACCAAAGCTGAGCAGCAAGATCGAGCGCCTCTGAATTTACCACCTACACATTCGAAGACCCCAGGGATATATTCAACAATGTCACCTCACAGCGAGAGTATCTCACACGGCGGAGACGAGGATTCGGCGCCGATGCTGGTGGGAAGCATGCCGCATGGTGCCAATGGCCACGGGACTTATACTAATGGCCATGGTGCAGTGCACCCCCCCAAAATGCAGCCATCGTCACGATCTCTGTCCCCGTTCCTCAACGCCGCTTCCATGGACTCCAGCGATGATTTTGACTTGATTTGCGTCGGGTTCGGGCCTGCCAGCCTGGCTATCGCAGTTGCGATGCACGATGCTCTGGCGTCAGGAAGAACGTTTTATGGTACCTCTCAGCCGAAAGTTCTTTTCATCGAGAAGCAGCAGAAGTTCGCCTGGCATGCTGGAATGCTGCTCCCAGGTGCTAAGATGCAGATCTCCTTTGTTAAAGATCTCGCCACACTTCGTGATCCACGATCGGAGTTCACTTTCCTCAATTACCTGCACAGTCAGGGAAGACTGGTGGACTTCACGAATCTTGGGACATTCTTGCCTGCACGAGTCGAATACGAAGACTACATGCGCTGGGCTGCATCGGCCTTCTCCCATCTCGTTCAGTACGGCCATCAAGTCGTCTCGGTGACCCCTGATGCAGCTGGGCAAGGGGCGGCCAGAACCTTCACAGTCAAAGCCCGCGATGGAAGTACCGGCGAATTGAGGTCATGCCACGGTCGCAATGTTCTGATCGCGGCGGGCGGCCAGCCTTCGCTCCCACCGTCACTTCCAGCTACGCATGCCCGGGTCATTCACTCATCTCAATACGCACAGGCCGTCCCTCGCCTCCTCACAGATCCCAAAGCATCGTATCGGGTGGCAGTAATTGGAGCTGGGCAAAGCGCTGCGGAGATTTTCAACAATATCCACACTTTGTACCCGAATTCCCAGACCAGGCTCATCATGAGGCCCGAGTTTTTGAGGCCTAGCGACGACTCACCCTTGTAAGTGGACTATCGGCAGCATCCGCCGCTCCTATGAAGCACTGCCTCGTGGACTGACTGTGACTTAGTGTCAATTCCGTCTTTAACCCCGAGTATGTCGATATGCTGTATCCGAAGTCTGCGAGCTACCGCAGCAACTTCATCACCGAAGCCCGAGCAACCAACTACGGCGTTGTTCGACTGGAGCTGATTGAACATATTTATGAGCGCATGTATGATCAAAGGCGCGAGCTAGGGCGCGATGAAAACACATGGCCACATCGCATCATGGGGGGCCGCAAGATATTGAGTGTTGAGCCAACAAGTGACAAGACGCTCCAGCTCAAATTCGCTCGCGTCGAGCTTCTAGAGGCCGGCTGCGATGGAGGAATAGAGTCAGAGGAAGGTTGGGAAGCCGATCTGATCATCGCAGCCACCGGATACCGCCGAGATGCACACCTCGACATGCTGCGAGACACCTGGGACATGCTGCCAGAGTCCCACGACTCAATCAAACCCTTGGGCAAGACAGACTCTGGGTGGAGGGTACAATCCCCGAAGGGCGAGCACAACATGGTAGTTGGCCGAGACTATCAGGTGCAGTACAAGCCAGGAATGATCCAGGCTGGATCCGGTATCTGGTTGCAAGGCTGCTGTGAAGCGACACACGGAGTAAGTCACATATCTGCAACTTGATGAGCACGAATTTCCGAAGCTGACACCAGCCAATTCATAGTTGAGCGACACCCTTCTTTCGGTGCTCGCCACAAGGTCAGGTGAAATGGTAGAGTCTATCTTCGGCAAGGATAGCAAATGATTCATCGCGACAGTGCGGCCGTCGTTGATTCAGGGGTCACGGGGCAGATTAATTGACTAGAAGTACATCTCAATAGGCGGTGGCCACGGATAGAGGGCTGGCTTTCTGGAGAGCCAAACGAGACCCAGTGATTCGCGTGCTGGACAGGGAAAGGGAGCAGGGCAGGGTATCAGAGACAAAAGCAAGACCGTGAATGTGTCATCTTGAGATGAGAGATGTTTTACAGCGCAGGAACAATAATCGGAAGTCCTTATGAAAAAAAATTACATGATTTCTCACTCCAATTCAGTCCATCCCCAAGTTCTGAGTGTTAGATCTCCCCAGGACCCTGGTGTTGCTGCCCCGCATCCCACCGCGCCGCCCACGACGCCCAGTGACGCGGCTTTGTCTTCCTGTAGTATGCATACGTATGCATGCAATGTCTGATGCGTCGCACCGCTGGTTTTCTCCCTCAATTGGCAGGCCGTTCTCGGCGCTAATTCCTACAGAGGGCAAGACTGAAGTCGACTTTCCTCTCGTCATCGGTGACAGCCGAACGAACACCTCATAGGCATGCTCGCTTGCCTGAACCCTCCGCGCAAGCAGCGAATGATGCTGCTGACAATGGACCCCAACCTCAATTAAGCATGGGTGGTCCCAACAGGGGTTATGGGCCCTGTCAGACGCACTCCTTGCGAATGCCACGAGTCACTATTGCGTGTTCCTGTTCAGCCTTTTCTCGGTAGCCTTGTAGGGCTCCGGACGGCCCTCGCTTCTTTCGTTCGTGTGACGCGCCTCGCGATCAACCTGATCTCGGTTGCCCCCCTGCCTGATATCGAGCCGCCTCTATCTCGGCCGATACGCGTGGCTGAAGGTGGAATTGGAGGCCCGTCATCGGCTAACCACTACGGCAGCATCGTCAACACCGCCTAATCCCTAATTTCCTGAGCTCGGGTGCATACGTTGTCCCGTCAAGAGGACGCGCACACTCGGTCTTGCTGCACCCAGATTGGCGAACAAGGGCAACGGCGGGGTCTCTATGTTCGTCATCAGTAGGTGCCTTTGGCCTCAGAGACTACGAAGGCGCATCACGGTTAAGGCTGACTATAGATATCATAGCCTTGCCGCGTGCCCCCTCAGCCACAGACTAGCTCGTAAGTCACAGACCTCGCCTTTTACCTTATACCGTCCACGCCTCATATTTCCGTTGCATGATGACTGATCGGGATGACAAGAAAGGGTCTCACCGCCTGCCTGTGAACCCACGACGTCACAAGGTTGCCCCAGAGCAACGCAAGAGGGTCGCGACCGCGTAAGGAATACCTGTAACCTTTTTTTATCTAGAGAAGGAGTCTGACTGACACTCCTGATAGCTGCAACAGCTGCAACGTACGACGCATCAAGTGCTCGGGGGAGAAGCCCTGCAAGCAATGTCGCTCAGCCTCCCGGGAATGCGTCTATCCCACACCCGTCGAGAAGGTGACGGTACCAAAACCTGAACTGGATGATCTCCGAAGAAAGTTGGAATCGCTCGACCGAGCATTGCAGGATGCGGTACCGGATGGTACGAAACGTCGCGAGCTTCTTCAACGCGTCGCTCCTATCGATGCGACTGCTACGCCTCCTGGTCGCCACTCTTTCAGCTCCATGCGAACTGTTGACAGCGCGAGTGAGCCAACAGGACGCCAGTCGTTCAGCTCTATGCGGACCATCGACACTGTGGAAAGCGCAAGCTCTCACAAGTCAGAGTCTGTGGATGGTGATATGACTGTGTCGGTCGAGGGCCGATTGCTGCGAGATGCCATGGGTAACGTTCGATTCTTCGGCGAGACGAATGGCGACGTTTTCCTCGACACAATCAAGGATTACTTTAGCATCGTGCTTCAATCCACACCGGGTGCATTCTTGTCCTCCGACGGGTTGTACCAGACCAACGACTCCCACGGCCTCCAAAGCACAGATGTTGATCCCCTCTGGCTACCATCTGCTGGGCATATGGGGGTCGGTCTATCTGAACTACGAAACTTCATCCAGGATGGCAACGGCCGGTGGCGTTCGGGAGGGTTGTTCTGGTGGGGTGATCTGAGCACCCTTCCTATCAATCCTATGGTTTCTGGCTTGGAAGCACCAGACTTGCGGCAGTATCGTCATCTAGCCTTTTACCAGGCTGCCCTGGCTGTGGCTTGTCGAGCAACGAATAACGAAGCTCCATCATCAGACTCAGCCTCTCCGCTCTGCGAAACATATTTTGCTCGGGCTGCGGTGCTGATTGGCAATCCGCTAGATGTGTCGCGTTATGTTTTCGGTGATGCTGCCACACTGGCTCTCATGGCTTTTTACTTGATCGAAGTCAATCGACTGGATACGGCGTACATGTACGTGGGTGCCGCAACACGTGTCTGCATCATGGAGGGTGCACACCGTGTGCTTGGTGAGGAGTCGGGAAAGCGAATCTTTTGGACCATTGTCGTTCTCGATCGATGGCTAGCCATGTTGACGGGAAGACCGTCAAGTATTCCAGACGGGTCTATTCGCTTGTCCCGTCCTCTCGATGCACCGTAAGTTGCTCTCGGCCGAGGCAGACACTATCTCGGAGTGGCTAACGATCACACAGGGGACTGTCCAGTGCATTGGGCCTGCGAGCAAATATCGAGTTGTCCCGAATCTCGGAGCACATAATGAACCAAGTCCACCGCGTCTCACCTCGTGATGAAACGGCGCCAGAAGCGATGCGTGATGCTGATAAAGCGCTCGCGATGCTTGACGAGTGGCGACACGCATTGCCTCCCGAGCTTGTCCTTTCTCGGGACGGGCTCTCACCAGATCCCTCGTGCTGTCTTCTGCACATGATGCACAACCACCTTTTGATCCTGACCACGCGAGCCTGGCTTCTCCGTGTGGTGCAGGATCGCTTGACTACGACTGAGGAGTCCAAGCCACCTCCGCCCCACATCAAGATCTGCATGGCAGCTGCACGACACAACCTGCGTCTAGCACGCCATATACTGGTAATTAACCAGCCTCGAAAGTTGCTTCATACGGGACTGTATCTGCTCCTCAACTCGGCCGTGTGCATCCTCATGCAAGAGCTCGTCTACAACTGGGTGATGACACAAGATGAAATCGCAACGGGACATCGCATGGTGGACTTTGCAATCGAAACACTTGATAACGAGGCCCGCATTGGTAACCTTCTTGGTCGTGACGGCAGTCAAACCCTGCGAGAGCTGAGGCATCTTATGACACGGGTCACTCTGGGGCCTCAGGGACAGGGTTTGTCTACTTCCGACCAGTTCCACTTCTCGCCAACAGATAATGCCGTTCCTCGAGATACGTCACAGGCAGGAGGAACTCAGATCGCCGCCTGGAGTGAGCTCATTGGGACAATTGATGATGGGTGGCTGCTTGGCCAGGGAAATAATGGCTAGCTGTTAGCTGTAAATCACATTCGCCCAGGACTATAATGTTTAATGAAATACCACAAGCCGTGGTCGTAATGTCTTATACCTAATGCAATACATTGTTCAGATTTAATGACTCTTCCGCTCAACTGGTCGTGGTAGATGTTGATTGCGGCGAGGCACTTCCCGGTAGGTAGGACCAGTTACACTGCAGTAGGTAGGGTAAGGTAGCTTAGCTCCGACGTTCTCTCTACATCAGTCCCTTCTTACACAATGGCTTTGTTGTACCCATCACAGCGCCTCCCCCGAGACATTTTCTTGTCTGTGATACGAAACACGAGCTGCGTTACCTCCGTGAACGTTTCTCTTATGGTTCTTATTGGCCGCCCATTGCTTTCCAGAACAGTCCGCCCCACAACTGAGTCTGGCAGTTGAACAACATTCTCCGCACCCAGGCTTAGCGACTGCCTATTATAGTAGCTTAGCCGTCCATCACAACCTTAAGACACCATGATCCCCAAGACTTTCGCCATCCACAGCCAAGTAAGCATTGGGTTGGATCGGCCGGGTTCCGCTGCAGGGTCGAGGGTCATTTCTTGGGTTCACAAATCAACAGACCTTATCACCCGGGGCACTTTTGCTTTGTGGCGATCTTGCCCTCTTCTTGTCAATTACCTGCCTGAACGGTCGTACAAACGGCCCAGCCCATAAAGGTTGGTCCTTGTAAGTTCGCGTTTGCGGACATGAGGTCCTGGAGACCATTCAAATAGCAAACATCGTCCATCCTGTCAACTTTGCGCATGTCCCTCAATCCAGGTCTCACGCCGTGTTTGGTTCCGTATCTCCCGCTCCAATTGCCAAATCGACACTCTTCGTGGACTTAGGTTGATACAAGACAATCGTACCACCATGCGATACTCCCTTACTCTCACTGCCCTTGCGGCGCTCGCCATGGGCAAGGAGGTTCCCAAAAATGAGACTCGAGCTGCCGAGCTGTACGACAATGGTCTCATGCATGAACGCATCATGTCGGAAAAGTTTCGACAATGGGACCAGCGTGCTTCGATGAGGATAGCACAGGCTGAAGACCCATACGTTGAGCTCCATTTCGCGCAATGCAGAGACGGGAAGGCTGTGCCATTCCGGGACCAGCCTAATTTCTTCTTCCGATGCAAGAATATGAACTTGCATCACTTCCTGCCACATTCGGCCTTTGGAAGTGAAACGGGACAGGGGTCTTCCTCTTGGGGCTGGGAGTCCGACGACGGGAGAGAATTCGCCATCATTGCGCAGGCTGACGGTGCTGCGTTTGCGGAGGTACTGCTCAACGAATGGCAATAAAACAACACGAACCTTACTAACACTTGAAGTAGGTCATCCTGGGTGGCAAGCTGCGCTATCTCGGACGTTTACCTCAAACAGCTGGCGCAGTCGCTGCGATCTGGAGAGAGATCCGTGTTTTTAAGCACTACATTGTGGTTGGCAGCGAGTCATACGATCATCATATCCAGATCTTTGATCTGAAGAAGTTGCTCGATATTGATTACCGCAACCCCGTTGTCTTTGACCCTACAGAAGATCTCACTGGATTCTATGGTGTACGTACTCTTCACCTCTTTCCTTCTACTGTTCGGCCTCTGACGACGGTGTTCACGCTTTGCAGAACCTCCCTGACGGTCGAGCACACAACGTTCTGACGAACGACGACTCCGGATTCGCATATGTCGTAGGAGCTCGCCCACGGACATCCGAGTGCCGAAGTGGACTCATCTTCCTAGATCTTGAGGGTAAGTACCTCAATCGCCTGAAACCAGAGCTGAAGACCACTCGCATCTAACACGATTTGCCCTTAGACCCCACCAACCCGACGTCTCCAGGATGTGCCGCCATGGACGGTTACGTGCATGACGCCCAGTGCCTTATCTACAAAGGGCCTCATACAAAATACCAGGTAACTTCAACAACCCATTCAGCACTGGCAAATGTAGACTAACCAATCTCAGGGTCGTGAAATTTGCTACGGGTAAGAGCCCCTTTCTTGCAGACATGCTCGTGTGACCTCCACATTCCATTTCCAAATACTGACAGGCCGTCTCTAGATACAATGAAGACAGTCTGGTATGTTCTCTCCGACAATACCAAGCAGGTCTTAAGAGCTAATCGGTATTGATACTTGAACACAGACTATCTACGATGTGACGGACAAGAAAGAGCCGCAGCTGGTGTCTGTGACTTCTTACGAAGGAGCCACGTATACTCACCAGGGTTGGGTCTTGGACAAGGAGAATCAAGAATGGCTGATCATGGATGACGAATATGATGAGGTTGACGGACGTGGTCCAGGAGCGAATGGCCACGCAACTACATTCATTTGGGACATCCGAAATCTCGAGAACCCCAAGCAGACAGGCTACTACCAGTCACCAAGGAAGACCATTGACCACAACCAGTGAGTTGCGACATACGCTTCCATCCCACGCAGCTGCAATGTTCAGGCGCACAGACGGGACTGACAATATGCAAGATACGTCTTCGGCAACTACAGCTACCAGTCCAATTACGGAGCAGGCCTTTCTGTGCTTGACATCAGCTCCATCCCTGAGAAGCCAAATGGAAGTGGTGTCTACGAGGTTGCATGGTTTGATACCTACCCTGAGGACGATAATGAAGATGGTGGTGGCTCCCTGCAGTTCCTTGGCAGCTGGTCCAGTTACGCTGGGTTCAGGTCAGGTTACGTTCTCATCAACACGATCGAACATGGTGTATTCCTTGTGAGTCAAACCTAGTAATTTGGCGTTGAGAAACCTCTAACATGAGTCTGTCAAAGGTGAAGGTTCAGAACCCGAAGATTGGCGGTGACTGGACGTCAGAGTAGACTTAGTCTGTTCGTATAGCTTGGAATCTAAACAGTTACTTGACGAGGGTTCCGACCCTCTAGACGGATTCTACCACAGTTAACAGAGTCTGTTGCATTTGAAAAGCCGCACCGTTCTGCGTTCCCTGGCATGAAGCAGTTTTAGGTCACCAGCTGGTATGAACAGGATTGAAGGTCGATCGTTTGCTACCTTTTTCCAGACCTTGGCTATGACGTTGACGATTTAGCCGCTCTTTCACGAAATGGTTTGTTGGGGCTCATCAGCGGTCTTCCCGCCATGTCGGCTGCAAGCCCTGCGTCTTCCGTGCAAACTTAAGAGTGCATTGGCTGTGAGACATCTCGGAATCGCGATTCTAACCTGAGCAGTGAACATTGCATCATGGCGCCGCAACTACTCTAATACATGATCCGGAAACTCAAGTACAGCTTGCAGGCGACTTGGCCAAACTCAAACTATACGTACAGCGCGCCGGAAGGCCAAAGTGACAAGAAATGAGAATATGAACGACTTTACTGCATCTTTGTTAGTTGAGTCTCATAATAATAGTGCTAGACTGAACCAACGCGGACAGCATAGTATTGACACACTTTGTACGGACCAGGCGCAGGCCACGTTCCTCGAAAAGGCTGGATATAGTGTCGGCGGGAAGTGCCTTCGCAGGGCTTTTGAGACCTCCTCGGGTATCAGAATCGTTTCCTTTGCTAGAAAGCTTACTCGTGCGGATACCTGAACCTCGCGCAGGTAGCTGGTCATCAAACATCCTTGCGCACCCTAGGCGCTCAAATCATCCGGATTCAGACTTGCACGAGAGGAAGAGATCGGCTAAATGACATTGTTCTGCAACCTTGAGTCTTCTTTGAAATCAAGAAGGAAAGACAGCCATTCGTCCTGAATACAAGAGTCGTTTTGATTGACGTTGATCCCACATGTCGTGATGGTCTACTGTGGTGTGTGAGGGTTTCGGAGGCGATAAGCTTAAGCTTGTGCATACTTTAGCGCGCGTGGTAGCGATGAGAATACAGAACAACATAGGGTTCCGTTCCTGTGAATACTTGTGAATACAGGAAGGCTGGGGAATTGATAGTAAAGCTTAGCATGCCATTGCTGCCAATGTCTCAGGCACGCGTCGCCCTTGCGGTCGTGCTGTTTTACGCGAAACATTCCAGACAAGGTTGCGACACGAGCCACTGGAGAAAGAGACTATCTCAAGACTGCTGTAGAATTGAGTAAGGCTCACGATTCCGACATCGTTCGTGCGACCGACCATGGTAGCAAGGTCATGAACCCGACCGCTTTCATTAAGAAGAACACAGCCCTGCTCTTCACTTGCGAGTTGCCCGCTTGGCTTTAGTACCGATGGCGACACTCCTGACTAATTCCATAACCCAGGCACTTGAATACATGTAAGTTGAGCTAGAATGCTATCGTGTAAAACTGTTCCACTTCCCACGCTTCCCCCCCAAGCTTGGCAGAGTAAGAGACAAGAATTCAGAGTGGAGAACTCCTACCACGAGGCGGGTAGCTGTGAAAACTTTCGCGAGAAGCTTGTCACTGTCGCGCTCCATCTGCTTGGCTTGATGCCAGGAATTCATCCCCCGCCGCCACCATATGTTGGACTGAATATAAACCTGTGACAGGCTGCCAGTAGAAAATACTTTGACCGACCTAAAGAAATACTTTGACTTCTTTAACACTTCAGCAAATTACCAACACGGATTAAACACGATAATGAAGGCATTCGCGTGTTTGTCAGCCCTTCTCACCGTCGTCCCGCTCTCCGAGGCTCATATGGAGATGAGCTGGCCGCCGCCCTTTCGATCCCGATACAACCCCTTCACAACTAATGTTGATTATAACCTCGTGGACCCTCTTAGATCAGATGGTAGTAATTTCCCTTGCAAAGGCTACCACTCTCTCATCGGCACCTCTCAGGGGCAGTCTGTTGCCACGTGGGAACAAGGACGAGACTACAACTTCACTATTACTGGTGGCGCCACGCACGACGGAGGCAGCTGTCAAGCGTCACTTTCTTACGACAAAGGGAACTCTTGGACAGTTATCCAGTCTTTCCACGGCAGTTGTCCCCTCCATTCCAGCTGGCAATTTACCATACCGCAGGATTCCCCAGCTGGAGATGCGCTCTTTGCATGGTCTTGGTTCAATCGGATCGGCAACCGCGAGATGTACATGAATTGTGCGAGAATTACGATAAAAAGCACTGCAGGGAGCCTTTCAAAGAACAAAGCCGGGAAGGCCGACGCAGACACAATCGGCAGTCGATCGTTGGGAACGAGCATCACCAGCCGCGCCTCCGCGGTGCCATTCTCCAGTCGGCCAAACATGTTCGTGGCCAATGTCAACAACGGCTGTAGTACTGTCGAGATGTTTGATGTGGTGTTTCCGGATCCTGGGCCGAATGTGCAAGGCGCATCTGAGAAACCTGCTTCGCCGCGCGGTCAGAATTGCGGTGCCCCTAAGAGCAGCTCTACAAGTACCACCACCTCAAGAGCAACCACAACTGCTACCTCAATGCTTCCGCGCCCAGACACCACCAGTTCATCGACGGCGTCATCATCGACAAGTAACCCGGCAGGGACCGCGAAATTGTGGGCGAAGTGCGGTGGTATTGGGTGGACTGGCCCGACGCGATGTGAATATGGCCTCGAATGCCATCGCCAGTCCGAGTGGTATTCTCATGCATCCCTGGTGCCAACAAGTCAACCAAAGAGCCTGTGGCGACGACGAGTACGCCACGACAATATCAACCTACCTCTACCTCTGCAACAACCAATCCATCGAATCTTGCAGTAGCTTGGGGCCAGTGTGGTGGTGTTTCCTGGAATGGTCCAAAGGCCTGTGAGGCTGGGCTTCTATGCAGCCGACAGTCAGAGTGGTACTCTCAATGTATACCTCTAGTCCAGCAGTCTAGTCACATCCAGCCTACAACCACATCAACATCTGGCAGTGTACCTCAGCTCTCTGCAGCATGGGCACAGTGTGGCGGCCATTCCTGGGGTGGCCCAAAAGCTTGCCAAGCAGGATTAGTATGCCACAGGCAGTCGGAGTGGTACTCTCAGTGTATTCCAAGGGTGGTCTAATAATACAAGCCCAACGAACTGTGCTACACGTCGAGAATTTACCTTCCACAGCTGACCATCACTATACGAGCAAGCTGGCGATAGTGCGGAGTCTAATTAGTATATAATGAAGAATGAGACCTCGGCTTCTGTGCTTCTCTGTGCCTGTTAGTGTAGCCTGGTGTAGATATTGACTAATGATCTCGACCCCTATTAATATGCTCGTCAAGTGCAGTATTCATTGCTCTTCCAGGTTAGTTGTGTGTTGCCACAGCACTATGAATCAGTGTATGGGCAATCATGAAGGCGCGTTTCAGCAAGTTAGCCGGAGGCCTAACAAAGGTGTTCTCTCTATCCTAACTAAGCGAGCTCTGCAAGTATCTGAGATGGTTAGTAAGCATAGCAGATCTAGACTGAATGAGTCCATTTGAATTCACAATGAATATTCCCTAGTCATCCTAAGAGATCGTTAACCTCGATGCGACATGAATGATAGGTGCTATTATCCTTGCAATGCTGATCAATCCGTCTCGCCCCTCACGTGGCCTACTTCCGGATTTGATGAGGATAATAGTCTGCGTAGAGTGATTTGAAACCCATCTTCCCCATCGTGAAGTTGGTGTCTCCGCACTACCCGATACTGAGCTGCGCATCTCTCAACACGAGTTCTTCTCCCAAGGGGTCTTTCCATTATAACACTTAGTGATGTCCAGTGTGGTTCCAATCTTCTTGCAGCCTTGAATCCTGAAACTCCTTGTCCGAACTTTCTTATCATTCCCCTTCTTATCCTCCCAGATCGAGGGCCAGGATTTGCCTGAAGATCCAAGAAGGTCCCCTTTGCATCCTGCCTTGCTGTGCAATGTGATACTACAGCGAGTCCATGGCATAGTACAAAAGACAAGGGAGTTGACCTTGCCGGCGGTTTCGTTCGGAATATCGTAGCAGCCGGTATCACCCATACTACTGTAGAAGGTGCGTCGCTTGCCGCAGAATCCGTTCTTAGTCATGGCGGTGAAATGCCAAGCATTTGCCAGGGAAAAGGCTGCGAACAACGCAACAAGAAAACGTAGAGTGTGCATTGTTGGATTGGGGGTAAATCTCGAAGAGATATCAATCAGTGAGATGAGTTATATATGCTGAGGAAGGAGTAATGAATAAAGTCTGAACTGAGGAGTAAAATTCAAATGGGCTTCTCATCTAGAACCACTATTCTTATAGTTATTTCAATCAGTATGGCAAAGTCAATCATAGCTAAGACAACCTTCTGAAACGGACTGTTTTTTCACCGACTAGCTGTCAGCCTCCACTTGTCTAGGTCGCAGCTGATAGAAAAGGACGAGGGTCTAAAGTATGATCTTGACGATGTCACCTTTACTGTGGGTATGAAGTCCAGGCAGCCCGCTAGTGATCGACCTTGAGTCCAACAAGACCCTTGTAAACAAAGCGTATTATAGCGAATCATAAGCATTAACTACCTGTCTCCACAGTAAGAGTGAAGTCAACTGAGATCAACTTTTACGAGTCTCCGAATTAATATCATAAAGGGACTAAGTATAGAATAGTAAACTGCCGAGACGGCGAAGCTGAAAAATGGCTATCCGTAAGACTAGACTTGAATTAAGCCGACTAGCTGTCAGCCTCTGCCTACCTCTATCTACTGTGCGCGTTCTATTTACTAAGCTATGCTTGTCACCGACGAGATCCTAGGCTTTTATTAATATTTAAAATTCTAATGAAGTTTGTAAGAATTGTGGCTACGTCTATTATTTCTATAATAGTCTAAGGGAAATAATCCTCAATAAGATAATAATATTATTTTGTTCGTGCTCGGAACCGTATCCATCGTCTCGAGGGCCTCTTTCTTGCGGTCACCGATACTAGGCATCGAAGATATCGCACACTGGTTCGCAAGCTAAGCACCCAACCATCGTCTCCTAGCTTACCCACCAGAGCATACCATTGGGACAGCTCGTGTAATCTGCTGGTGAACTCCTCGAGCGGGGTCGCCGCAAGTGTAGTTATCTCGTCCATTCATGGTGGGTGAGAGCTCGTCGCCACGGGATACATTCACACTAATCTTTTCCACCTCTTGCTAAAGGAGTTGCCGGGCCAGCCCGCGTATGAAGAGCGATGCCTCGTTGGTGTTATAGATAGCAAATCCTCCATACAGATCGCGCTGTGGACTTCACACTGAAAGGGTAGCGGGACTGATTCCTGAGTCGGTACCATTTGATCACTGTGAAATCACGTCTCGTTTGCGACTTCGATTGCTAGGTTGACGAAGGCGGTGGAGAAGTTGCAGCGCTGGACCCGTTAAAAAGCCCTCCTCGCTTGTTTGCCTAATGAAGCTCGTGTAGTTGAAGCCCCCTGATGACAAAGGGTGGTTCAGCCAAGGCAGCTCTTCGGGGCCCCTGTTGCTCTCATTGATATGTTTCGGGCTCTCGGGCCTCGCCGGGGTTGCGTGCTCATTGAACTGAAGCCCTCGCTGGTATTTGAGAAAGAAATGTTCGTAACATGAGGCATTGTCTTCCTCTGCACTCCCTAGGTCCCTGTGCTTTTACATCAGTAAACGCGTTGCGGCATCGTCGCAATGATCTGATCCTCCTCAAGCGTAAGGACGCCCCGAACCTGAGTGGTCTCCGTGTTGCAAGCACTACTAAAGCTGACAATGGTGTTGTAGGCCCTGCAAGTTGCGTTTTGGGGGCATATTGGCGAAGACAATCTCAGCGGCCGTTGACTGTTGAAGTCGAACACAACCTGGGCGAAGCCGTCGACATACAGCGGCAGCGGCCCGCTCGCCGCCCCAAGGCAGTGATCTCGAACTAAGCACGGCGCCATATCGGTTTAATATGCCACGCAGACCGAGTGTTTTGTTCAACTGACGTTGGACGTCTCGAGCCTTTGCAAAAACAAAACACTACAGCGGGGGAAAAAAGAAGAAGAAGAAGAGGTTGCCTAGCCCTACGAAGAGTGCTAGAAATGAGCCAGGTGATAAGAACTTGATAAAATAAAGGCATACATAAGAGAATAGTAGTTGTCCGTGCCTTGATTAATACGATGAGCTATGTTAGGGTAACACTGAAGCACTGTTAATCCCTGCCTTCATTCGTATCCAAATCCGCCTGCAGCCTCAGCCGCACCACACCAGCAGTGCCTCGCGGCTAGCGGTTGTGATACAATGTGGACGGTATGCATATTCGCTAAGAAACCCTGCAGCAGATAAGGGTCTGTGATTCGGGTTAACATATAGTGGAAGACTCTCCAGGCTTGCTATTCGACGTCTTGGGCGGCCATCTTGTGATCAGTTGTCTGGGACGTGGCGTGGAAGATAGTGCAGCGGACGGGGAGAGCTAACTATTGTATAAAGGGGAGATATAATATTCTAGATTTGTACAGAGCGAAAGAAAAAGAAGATGTCCTTCTATCGCCTTCCAGTTTACGAAGGGTCCTCTGCATTCTTGGTCATGGTGGTGAGTAGCCAACAACCAGAAACAGCTGTCTTTGGTGGTGGCGGTACATCAAGCGTTTTGGAGCCAGGAAGCTGGGAGCTAGGAACAGGGGAAGGAGGTCGGGAGAGGGATGGCACGGACGAAAAAGAAGTAATTTCATGTCATTACAAAACTGCATGATAATACGAGTGACGCTTTGTACAGTAGTAGTAGTAGTAGTAGTAGTAGTAGTAGTTTTAGTAGTTTTAGTAGTAGCAACGAGTCTGGCATTACGGATGGGTTTGGGATTGGGTTTGGGTTCTAACTAAGCTATCTTGCTGAGGCTATTTTACATAAGAGATAATTTAAGAGGTAAATAGAGGTATAAAGAGAGATAAAGAGATTTAAGGAGATATAAGGAGATA